>OY755245.1:78663399-79863399 GCA_963576725.1 Azorinus chamasolen
CTATCAATAGATCCCCAGACTGTATGGAGACTTTAAGGGGATTAGCCCCGAAGTTTGTAAAGACCATTGTTAGGCTTGGCTGATGCAATGATGGTGAAATACTGTAACTAAAAATAACTATGATGTCATTCTAAAAATAGCTACGCGTACAGCGCCCTCTACCCACGCATGCGCTTGAAGGAAAACAACATTGATCATTTCAGTCATTTGATCTGAGGACGTCGAAGAGTATACATGGTAGAAAGAGGTACCTTATTTATTTATTTATTTATTTATTTTATTTATTTATTTATTTATTAGACTCGTGTGTCTCTAATACATGGTCTGATAAGGAAAGGGCCTGACCCTCAATGCCCGTGAGTACTTACCAGATCGAGGTATACACGTCAGCTCTGTATACCGTGTAGCTCCAGATCTTTCACAATTTAAATGTGACGTCATACATGACCGACTGTTATCCGCGAATACCAGTGACAAACTACAATCTCCTTATATGCAAATGAGCTCCTCTCGTGTTACTATATATAGAAACAAAATGGCCGCGATTATGCAAGATTACGTCATCTTTGTTTACAACCAAAGAGACGCCCATACTACTTATATAGATGTGTTTCAGATATACAGATAATATCGTTTTGTGCCAATTCGGATTCCACAATATCTAGTTTAGGGAGAAAGATGCAGACATTATTATGCGCAATAGTTATATTTTTCCGTGCATAGTTTTTGTGAGGTCCTGGATTACTTTCAACCCCGCCAATTAAAAGTAATAATGCTATTGAATTGCGAGGTAGGCTTTAAATAACAGTAATATATAAACATGAAGGCTAGCGGTCCGAGCATGTAGACAGACCCGTGTGTCAGGTAGAGTACAAACTAAGTGTCTTTTTTTAATCATGTGCATCATAGATAGCAACAGTGACGCTGTACAATATACACTGACACACAGAGTTGGTACATATGGGCACCAAGTGATGATTGACGGAAGAAATGACAATAAACGAGACGGTAAAACAAAAACAAAAATTACAAACAAGTAGAAAATATAAGTACATGTTTATGGAGAAATGCATACTCGTATGCTTTCTCTCCAGTACGGTAGTCATACAATGCACGTAATTATGGAGTGCGTTATTGTGCATTTTTTTATATAGCTAAGATTAAGATATCGCAGAGTAGCATTTTAAACACTATCCCATAAATTTCAAATCATACAATTTCTGAATATGTACATGTAGTAAGAATTTACACTCTGGATCCTAGAGATGATAGTTTTAGAAGATGATAACGTTAACACGGACGAACAGTGAGGAGAATGCATGTCATCAGGGTCAACATACATGTCACCAGGGTCAACATACATGTAATAAACCGCATTAACTTATATACTAGTTAGCACCCATGATCCATGGTATTTAGAGTAAGTGTTTAGTGTAGAAACGCAAGCAGAATAGATCATAATTAGACGATTCAAGCATAACACGAGTAACCAGGTTCAATAATGCTTAATATCTAAAATATACAAATTTATAACAATAACATTATACAGTAGACCGTTTATAATAGTTATCATATCTATATCTATAGGTCAGAAAGCCTCTATAAGAATTGTATGTACCACCTCCGCACAGCACTACCAATTAATCAATCAACCAGTCAATCAAACAACCATGCAAACAATCAATCAATCAATCGATCAATCAGCCAACAAATCAATCAGTCAATCAACAAACCACTCAGTCAACCAACCAGCCAACCAATCCACCCATCCAACCCCCATCCCCATCCACCCACCACACATCCATCCGTCCATCAACCGATCAATCTGCTAATTGATCGAATGAATGAACGAACGAACGAGCGAGTGAACAAACGGACAAGGGACCAATGGATGGACGAGCAAGCCAGCGAATGCACAGATGACTGAATATATGAATGAATGAATGAATAAATGAAAGGAAGAGTGAGTGAATGAATGAATGCATGAATGGGTGGGTTGATGGGTGGATGGACAAACGAATGAATGAATGTACGAACGAATAAATGAATGAATGATCGAATTAATGATTGAGTGAATGACTGAACGAATGAGCAGTCGGCTAAGACGTGTTCTACTGTATACACTATTTCATGTTCATGAATTGCCTTTATATTTATATCTATCTGGATACATATAACGTCATACATTAACTATGTATATGTTTTATAATACCGTTTGTATCATTTGATATTCAAAATAAGTATATATATACGATTTCAGTAGTATTTGCTAACATGGTACATAAACGAAATTTTCCCAGTCTGACAGTGCTCTTCACAAACCTTTTATGACACTTGTGAACAGTTTGGATCCAGATCCGGCTCCACCAACATGGGACCTGATGAGACCAAACTATTTTTAGCGTAGATTATATTCAACACTATATATTATAGAAGGATAATTTATTCCAAGTATACTGCAGGTGACAAAAGTTTTGCAGGCGGCAATTCAGCTGACCAAAAACATCCAAGCTGAACACAGGTCATATACATATAGTACATAAAGTCGCGGCTCGACTTCTCTTGAGCTGTCTGGCTTTATAAGCTAATTGGGAACGTTTTTTCGTCAGATCCTCACTAATGAAGTGTGATGTACCATGGTCACTGTTGTATGTTTTCAGGATCCGGCGTGCCTTTATCACCTTTTGCCTGGATCTGTAGGAAACAAAACGGACAATGATGTCTCTAACAGGCTTGGTCTCAGGGTCTTTTTTCCCGACCCTATGACTCCGATCAATTTCGCCACGACTGAGTTCGATGTTCAAGGAGTTTTCTGCGAAATCGATGATAAGGTCGTCTGTATTTTCGCCGTCGTTTTCACTTATCCCAGATACACGAATATTCTGCCGACGCGTGTACTGCTCCAGATCATCGTTCTTTTGGGCCAGATCAGTACACAGGTCATCAGAATTTTTCATCCTGTCCAGGAGTTCCGATACAGTGTTTTTCAGAGGCTCAAGGATCAGTTGGACCTCTTGGTCCAATGTAGGCAGAAAATGTTCATATAACTTAACCTTTAGCTCCGGTATGTTTAACAGGGATGTAAGGAAACGGTCCATAGTACCCGGGTCGCTGAGTGCCCCAAGGAAGGAGTCTATGAACACCTCAGGATCTTCATCAGCATCCCCGCTTGATGCCCTGGGCCTTTTGGACTGCTTAGGTGCATTAGCGGACGACTTCTTGTTTTGAAAATTGAATACCGCTTAAGCCGGTGCTAGGGGGCGTGAGCAGTGTTGCACTTTCAATTACTGTTCATGAACAGACTCATTAAAACCGAGTCTGCAATTTTCTCTTTTTGTGTTGCAATTTTTGCTCTCGGGGGATCACCTCCCTTCAGAATTTACTACCCCCTTGGTTTTTGCCCGATCCACGCATCATCCCTAACGGTCGAAAACTGGGACAGTACGAAGTCTACAAATTCACACAAAAGCTGGCGCCAAATTTCGGGACGTAGAGCTCTCAGGATAAATGGTTTTCTTACCGCAGTTTATGAAGTCATTCAAATTTATCCTAACACATTTACTCCATAAATACACTATACACTTTTTGACACAGTTGTTACTCCACTAAACCCCATTTGTAGCACTTGTTTTCAAAATTTTGCACAGAGCACAGAATTAACGCGTCACTCCGACATTGATGACCTTGACCTTTTTTTGCCATTGCATTGGGGTTCTACATGAATTTGAATTATTTAAACAAAAATGAAAGAGGGACTCACAATGACCGTTTCTATGAACTTTAGTCACAATTATCCAGGTATTTTAGAATTATTGTTTAAAAGTACAAATATGAGTTACGCAGGAAACACCACATACAGAACAAACATTTAAAATTGTTGTTGACAACGGGCCGCGGACGACGCCTGGCGATGTACACGTATGCGACACTATCACAATAGTTCACCTTGAGCAATTCGTGCTCATGTTTTTTTCTATGTTATGTTAAAGAAGTTTTGGATAGAATAATGCTGATATACAACGATACACCATTATCGTCGTTATAGAAGAACAAACTTTTAACAAGGACGTGTGTGAGAGATAAAAAGATCGAAGAAAACTCGCCGTAAAACCTGTAGCAGGTGACACAATAACTATTACTGACAAAAGTGAAGATACAATATGATTGCAAAACCACGTATATACCCCCGCTTATCGCTTAAAATTAAAGTTGCCGATGAAATTATCCATTAAATATCCACAGTCAAACATATCTAAATGTCAAAAACCATAGAATTTTAATTCATCACATAGAGACAAAATAACTAAACCAAATCCCTTGGCATATGAGAGGAAATTAAAATGTAAACCTGTTTGCTGAGGGTAGAGAATTCTAAGGATACTTATCATAATTTTGCAGTAATTTAACTGCCAATATTCAGCTCCCCTTACTAAGTAAGTGTATGCCCTCTACATCTCTTTTCTTTTTTCACTGTGAATTAATTTCATCGTTTAACCAATTACCTCATAGGCTATTTTTAGATACATCCTCTTTGTATAATTAACCAATTACCTCATAGGCTATTTTTAGATACATCCTCTTTGATAACTTTAGGATTTCGTAGTTTGAATGAAACCATTGTGATAAATAGAGCATTTGCTCCTATTGGGGCAAATGCTCTATTTATCACAATGGTTTCACAAAGTGACTTTTACAGAGTCGTCAAAAGTCGTCAATATGAGGGAATGGGTTATATTTGTTGTCAACTACTAATTGTATTAAATTACCATAACGCTTTATACTAATCCTTTACCTCATGAATATTCATAACAGAAATAATACATACAACAACATGAATATGTATTTGCTGTTTTACAATAAATATATCGGTATGGTGTTTTGGCTTTAGAAACTGTAGAATCAGATAGATGTTGCTCTGTAAGAAAACAGAACAAGCGTGGATCAGACAGTTCCTATAGGGTACCATGAGATGGAATCGTTTTACAATGGCATATACAAACAGGATTGGTCGGCTATGACATAAACTCATATGGAAAACTGGTCCCATCCCTGGCAGTCATGTTTTTACCAAATCCCAATAGCATATTTCTGGTAGAGGATCGACCAAGAATTATTTTGTTTACTGTCCAAATACTTTTAATATCCAGTCAATAGTTTCAGAGCAAATGATGTGGTATTTAAAGAGGTTCACTAGATAACCCCCACCCCACCCAGGGAGAGAGAAATTGATTTACAGTATAAAAGTGGAGAATAGTTTTGAATATGGCCAACATACAGTTCTATAACTTTATTTAGAAGTCGGACAGGTACATTCTAAAGAAGTTTAAGCTTACAATAAATGGAAAATTTGCATACCTAATGTTATGTTTTTTCACAATACGGAACTAATTTTAGGAATGAAGTAGAGGATCATCCAGGGATAATTTTTGTAAACCAAATGAAACTAGTATGAATTGTTTTAGTCAACTAAAACAGATGTATCGCCTTCCCTTTAGATTACATTTAAACTTTTGCTCCATGAATATTCAGATATTACTAAGTAATAG
Organism: Azorinus chamasolen; assembly: GCA_963576725.1. NCBI lineage: Eukaryota > Metazoa > Mollusca > Bivalvia > Cardiida > Solecurtidae > Azorinus > Azorinus chamasolen. The sequence continues at coordinate 78,668,946 of OY755245.1, forward strand.
TGACCTAATCAAAATAGATAATTGTTATAATAGCAAATGGACACCGGCATGTTTTGTCTTGGCAGAAACTAGAATCATATCTATATTAGGGTGCTGGAGAAATCGCCTAGTGACGAAATCGCCTACAATTAGATATATAGTAAACCAATTGGAGAAATCGCCTAGAAAGCAATTATATAGTGATAGTATTTCGCACCTATGGTGCAGGTAGTGATGACATGAGAGAACTATACAGAGTGTTTGTAACAAGAATACATTGTCCTGTTGTGTTGTTTTCCAAATCAAGATGACCAAGATTGGACAATCAGTGCGGCCCCTGATCACCACCTTGAATTTGACAGCCCGATATTACAGGGGTTGATAATTATATACCGAATATTAGCAGAAAGTGAAAATGTCATACGCATGAAATAAGTTATAATATGAGTCTTACTTCTTGTTAGATGATCTGCATCCAATACATTTTCGAAATGCAATTTTAGTTAGTACAAAATGTCGGGAAAAAAAATAATATTGTCGGTGGTCTGTGGAATTATTCACTTCCTTTGAAGTGACGTATCCCATTATGTCCCATTATAATAATTTTATTTTCTACTGTGATAACCGACAATTTTAATAATGATATTTGCTGGATCCAGATCATATTACAGTGATTAAGACTCATGATATTTTCACTCTGCAAATTTGCCATAACTATTAATATCATTATCGCTCTTTTTACCATTTTCTGTCAAAGTTAATGTAGTGATCAGGGGTTACACTGATCGGATCCAGATCATTTGACTAGACATAAGACTCATACAATAACCTGTTCCGTGCGTATAACATTTTTACTTTCTGCATAAATATTATAATTAACACTCCTTATATATAAATATCTTCTGTCAAATTAATTCTATGTAGTGATCAGGGGCTACACTGATCGATCAATCTTGGTCAATCGTGATCTGGAAAATAATACCACATAACAAATTAATCTTGTTACAAACATTCTTTAAAGTTCTGTCATGTTATCCGTCCTGTACCATAGGTGCGAAATACAAACACTATATAATTGCTTTCTAGGCGATTTCTCCAATTGGTTTACTATATATCTAATTGTAGGCGATTTCGTCACTAGGCGATTTCTCCGTAAACCCTATATTATACCATAAGCAATCAGAGCATGTCCTGAACAGATAGCTCGTGCAGCAGCCATTTTGTCTTGGTCTGCTCTGTTGTCACGGGCATAGAAAGGCGTATTTATTGGAGGAAATAAATCCTGAATGTGGGAGATCCTTTGGAAGCATTTAAGTAGCAGTGTGAAACGAGAAAAGTGCAGACTCGGTTTAATTGACTACTCATGCCCTCTCGCACCAGAAGCGATATTCAATTTTCATACTAAAACACTGAAACTGGTGATCCCGAAGGACAAGATCATTTAACAACACTGAAAGGCTAAGAACAAGAGCTGGGGGAACAAATCTTGTGTTTGTACAGTTCTTAACACACTTAGTGACAACCATCCGTCATTTTACGTGATGAAATTAAACCCCACATTTGAAGGAAAGATTCTGTCCAAATAATTAGGGTGTGGGGGATAATGGATGTCAGCAGAACAAAATGAAGTAGGTCATGTCAATTTCAACTTGAAATGCTTCATATAAACAAATAAAAAAAGAAATCATTTTGTTCAATTATGATATATTATATTAGTCAGGTCACATAAAGACCATCATGGTATGATACACCACTAGGCCTCATCATGATACATTTACGTGTCAAATATCTAAGGCCTAGGTAAAAGAACAAATAAAAGTTCAGACCCGAAATATTTAACGTACATATAAATTTGACCTTGAGGTCACAGGTCAAGGCCTCATAAAGGTTCCCATGGTACCTGACACTTCGATGAAATATCAGCATGTCAAATATCTAAGCCCTTGGTTCCAAGATAAACAAGAAATGTCGACACGACATCAAACCGGGTTTTCCGTCACTATTAACTGGTGATTTCTAAGTTCAAAGGGGCATAACTCCCAGAAAAATTGCAGAAGGAAAAGTCCGGGACAATATGCACATCTACCTATTGTGTTTTTGCTACATGCTAGGTTTTATGAAATTCTGTTGAGTAGTTTCAGAGGAGTTGCACTTACAACACCTAGTGATTTCTAAGTTCAAAGGGGCATAACTCCGAGAAAAATTGCAGAAGGAAAAATCCCCGACAATATGCATATTGTGTCTATGCTACAAACAAGATTTTATGAAAATATGTTGAACAGTTTCAGAGGACCTGCGCTTACAAGATTGGCAGCCACCCGCCCGCCCGTCCGCCCGTCGTACATCACAATTACCGTGGAAAACACGGTTAAAAAGATCTGGCATGGCCATTAGTTTCCCATTAAAGGGATATAAAGTTGACCTCCATGTCACATGAAGGTCCCCATGACACCTTGATTGGTGATGATACATCCACATGTGAAATATCTAAACCCTTGGTCAAAATACAGAAAAAAGTTATGGAACAGAAAATAGTTTCCTATTTAAGGTAATAAAAGTACAAAAATGAGTCATGCAGGAAACACCACATACAGAACAAACAGTCGCCCGAACAGCAACATAAGGAAACAGCAAATGTACATAACTATAAAAAACATCAAGAGACGCACAAATACAAAACAAACATACAATAGGGGGAAGATGGAAGTACCGCCTTGGAACGGTCAATGACTAAGTTTGACTTAGATTTCACAGGTCGGGTTCAAGTGAAGGTCGTCATTTTATGAGACACTTGGCCTCATCATGATAGATTCACATATCAAATACCTAAGGCCTATGTCAAAGAACAATAAATATCTGGGACGGACAATATAGTTACTTAAGGTAAATAAATTTGACCTTGAGGTCAAAGATCAAGGTAATAAATAGGTCCGTGACACTCATGATGATACATCTACATGTAAATATCTAAGCCTGGTGTCAAAAGATGAAACAGTTCTGGCCCGGACAAGTTTTGTATAAGAACCGGAAGATTTCACACTAAAACAATAAATTTGTCTCACTTGTGGTAAGGGGAGACATAATCAAAAAAAGCAGTTTCTGGGAAGACTTGAAATTAAGTTTCACATTTTAACACAGTAGCAATATATAGAAAACCATCTCAGTGCATTGACGTGCATGTTTTATTTATTTTATGAAAATAATTATAAGGTTTTTACTAGATTGCCAACCGAAAGCCAATTCTGTACATTTATTAAGACATCGTTTGAAAAAGTTTCTGAGATTTGTTTTTATATAGTATATGTTTTAGGAATGAAGAAGAAGACTAATTAATCGCCAATTCCACTTAATCATATTGAAATCTGGCCATGAATTCCTGAGCAAAAATGTGCTCAATGTGTCACCTTTTGCAAAGACAATAAGACATTTACATATACATGTATATATAGTTGAGCTATTGAATAATTTGGTAGATCATTTCTGGGAGTGTGAGATTGAAATTGGCTTGGCAGTTTAACTGGAGATGTTTATTTGTTGATGCCACATAACGGACAATGAACTATCCAAAAATAGCTGAAATTAACTTTTCATATAAAGAAGCTGAATTTACTTTTTCTACAAAATTATAACGAGACTGTCAACATGTTTGGATACTGAAGTAAAACCTGTCTTAAGTGGCCGTTCATTTATTGAACATAGAAATCTTAAAAAGCAGTTGATCACTTAATGCAGGTCAAAAGTATGCATTACTTTTGACCTGCATTAAGCTACCACCTGCGTTACATACCCATAATTAAACCTATTTTTAATGGCCAATTAAGACAGGTAATACTGTTGTGATATGATGAGTTGCTCATCATCTGGAGGCAACTGTTTGCAAAGGTTATGACAAATTAGCCCATAGCCTGTTGAAGGTCAATGGAGCCATGCCAAACAGAATGGACACTTGGTACATCTATGACAAATTAGCCCGTAGCCTGTTGACGGTTAATGGAGCCATGCCAAACAGAAAGGACACTTGGTACATCTATGACAAATTAGCCCGTAGCCTGTTGACGGTTAATGGAGCCATGCCAAACAGAAAGGACACTTGGTACATCTATGACAAATTAGCCCGTAGCCTGTTGACGGTTAATGGAGCCATGCCAAACAGAAAGGACACTTGGTACATCTATGACAAATTAGCCCATAGCCTGTTGAAGGGTAATGGAGCCATGCTAAACAGAATGGGCACTTGGTACATCTATGATGGAGTCAGAATAATAAAACAAACATCATTATTACAAGATAGTATTTATTTCGTTACCATGAAGGACATGCGTCAAAACATGTTACGGAATGATGTGGCAAATGACTAGTTCAAATACATTCACAATGTGAAAACAATGTCTAACAACCTGAATATGGCAGTAGCAGCACCTAAAGCATGTTGTCATGCACAATTACGCCAGACATGCATAAATGTAATGCCTCAGTGAGTGTTGCCAGGCAACATTACACCCGACATGCACAAATGTTGTGCCTTAGTGAGTGTTGCCAGGCAACATTAACTCTTTTGGCACTAAATATTTTTCGTCTGCAAACCTTGTTTTATGTTTGAGAGTATATTTCCTTCAATTTCTTATCAATATATGTAATGAGTGTCAAACAGTCTGGATCCTGATGAGACATCGAATCACTTGGCTTCTCATCTGGATCCAAACTGTTTGCAAATGTAATCACAGATGCATCCATTGCAGCAACTGCTATGAGTTGTTTTCCAGTAAATGATGTGGCAAAACATTTAATCACATACATCATCATCACTTTTCTCTGGTCATCAGTCAAATGAAATGGATATAAAACTGAACATAACAGTGATCTAGTTATTGCTAATGAATTTTGTGTTAACCCATACAGTGTGGGACACAAGTCACTTATGTCCATTGCAAACAGTGTAGACCCTGATGAGAGGGCTCCTAGAGGAGCTCTCTCATTAGGGTGTATACAGGTTGTCATGTTAAACTTTTCCTCAAAAAAATCCCTAAATATTCAACATAAGCTTGAGCTGATTGAATTTTGGAATAGTCCATTAGAAAATTCAGTGTCGTAAGGGTTAAAATACTAGGGCTGAACAGACCATTCTCAGAAGTTAATACCATCTGCATAAGCAATACATCACTCAAACAAAGAGGTCCTACTGATGGACCAATGTACAGGAATAATGGCAGAGCAATAACTCTCCATGGCATTTTTAATTAAAAGTGTTTTATTTGTATGAGAGTGGCAAGTAATGAACATAAATATTCAAATATCATTCTAAATACTTGACACTTCCGTTCGATCAATTTAATTTAAGCTTGAATAGCTTGTTTATTGCTGAGGGTTTTTTTTATCAAAACTGCATGCTGAGAGAAACATCAAATTGTTTAGTAAACACATGTACAGGGAATTCGATCTAAACAAGCAATAAAAACAACTTTGTATTGCTAACTTCAAATGCCATAGTAGCCCTTACCCTGTTGAATATTCATGTCAGAAACAATGACATCAGGCAGATCTATTACCTGAATTTGTATAATGGCATATGTACACAGTTTTGGGTATTGGTACACACTTTAGTGACAAATCTTTTATAATTGGCATTCATAAGCAAACAGAGCAGACCCTGATCGGCAGACCCGACAGGAGATTCTGATCTTGGCCTTCTCTGTTTGCAAAGGCATGAAAAAGCATTTATATGAGGGGAAGGGCTAAATCATTATTTATATACATTTAGGAATATTAAAGTATTTTATGAGGGGAAGGGCTAAATCATTATTTATATACATTTAGGAATATTAAAGTATTTAAGTTAATCAGTTATATTCAAGATTTCAATCAATGGACACCAGACATGACAATTTCACAAAAACAAGATTTTCCAAGACCTTGACAATCATTGTTAATAACATTGATATTGACCTTGATACCAGTCTCAAACACAGCAATCCCAATTTCTGTCTACATGTAAGTTGTCCCTACATCAAGATTCATCAAATTGTATTACTAGTTTTTGCCCTCAGGGCTGCAACAGAAAGTTTGACATTTGCCAAAATGCCAATCTGCTCACCAAACCATGTACCCAAGTCTAATAACCAGAAATTTACTTTAAAATCTGATTAAGAATGCAACTGCATAGTTTCTGTAACAAATAGTTACAATGCATTTATTGACTTAGAGTGGGAATTCTCACTGTAAGTTTGTAATCTATCTATTATAAATATGCAAATTTATATGTTGTTGCAATTAGTGTAGGCCAACGGAAATACTATAACTATGAAAAGACTGCTTATGAAACATTTTACATGTTAATCATAGCTACCAACAAAACAAGATTTCCTTGCTAACAAATACAGAGATTCCAAGATGGCATCGTTATAACATGAAAAACATTAAACTTCTCCATACATAAACTAAAAACAAATAACAAATGCATAACTTTCAATTCAAGAATTACAGAACCAAAGCAAAATTTAAAAGAAAACAAAACAAGAGGGTCATGAGGCCCTGAAGCTCTCACCTGAGATAACCCCCGGAATGCAGCCATTTTTTAATCGAGAAGTCATCATTTGTACAACCTTGGTAGAGAACCATAGAGAAGGTGCATGCCATTAATTAAAGGTCTAAGCCTTATGGTTTCAGAGAAAAATAATATTTTATATTTTCCCCATGAAGAACTGATAAGCCCCAGGGCCAATTTTCGCCCAGAGGTCGGGGTCATAAGTTGAACATTCTTGGCAGAGGACCACAAGGCAAAGCTGCATACCAAATATGGAAGGTATGGGTCTTATGGTTTCTGGGACTAAGACATTTTAAGATTTTTCTTAATTGAGTCTATGAAAAATTAATATGCCCCAGGGCAGGGTGATTCTTTTAACCAAAAGGTCATAATTTGTACAATCTTGGTACAGGACTATATGGTTAAGCTGCATGTCAAATATTAAAGGTATTGGCCTTATAGTTTCAGAAAAGATCTTTAAAGGTTTTCCTATATAAGTCTACGTAAAACTGATAAACCCCGGGGTGGGGCCATTTTGGCCTGGGGTCATAATTTGAACAATCTTAGTAGAGGACTATCAAATAATGATATATACCACGTATCAAAGGTCTGGGAATTTTAGTTTCAGAGAAGAAGGTTTTTAAAGATTTTCCCATGAAAAACCAAAAATCCCTAGGAGGGGCCAAAATTGACCCTGGGGGCATAATTTGAACAACATTTGTAGAGGACCATTAGATAATGCTACATACCAAAAATCAAAAGTCTTGGCTGTACAGTTTCAGAAAGAAGAAGATTTTTAAAGATTTTCCTATGAAAAAATGATAAGCCCCGGGGCGCGCGCGGCAACTTTTGGTCCGGTGGTCATAATTTGAACAATCTTTGTAGAGGACCATTGCATCATGCTACATACCAAATATCAAAGCTCTATGCCTTACAGTTTCAGAGAAGATTTTTAAAGATTTTCCTATGAAAAACTGATAATCCCTGGGGCGGGGCCATTTTGGGTCCAGGGTCATAATTTGAACAATATTTGTTCCCCAAAGCCACTGATGCTTCTGACAAATTTGGTTAAAATCAGGTCAGCGGTTTCAGAGGAGATGTAGTTTGAAAATGTGAACGGACGCCGGATTATGGACGCTGGGCGGATCGCGGTCACAATAGCTCATCCTGACCCTTTGGCGCAGGTGAGCTAAAAAGTAACTAAACATGTGTCTGTAACAAGGGTTTGAGGTTATAAACCCCTGAGTCTGATTTCATTCTCAAGTACATGTATCTGATTGGTGAGATTTTGATCAAGCTCAAAACCTGACCAATCAGATGCTTGAGAATGATTACTGAGTGCATAACATCAGCATTCCCCTGGTGCTCATGTGGACACCATGGCCAGCCATCCTACAAAGTGTCATGACTCCCAAGCCAAAGACTTGTTTAAAACACAAAAACAGTCATGGACAGGCTAAATCTAAATGCCCCCAGGGGAATGAAAAAGCAACAAAACACAAATTCATCCTAACAGGCAATCAGAGATACAACTCAATTCACACATTACTGAACCCAATATTTCTTTGATTATTTGTTAATGTTATGCTTACCAATGCATAACAGAACATGGTTCAAGGTTATAAAACTTCTGTATCCGAGTCTGAGATCATTCTCAAGTATCTGATTAGGGCCATGTCTAACATGAACACATTGTAAATAAACATATGAACCTGTACCCCTTTACCTGACAGGGACACCTTTTAATGCATTAACCCTTTCCTCCAAGAATATTCATTTAAGAAATAATGACATCATGAATATTTATAATAATAATTTGCTATAATACCACATGGACACAGAGCAGAGCAGATCCCTTATTGGAGCTGTCTGGTCTGTGTCTACTCTGTTTGCAAAGGCGTAGAAAGGCTTATTTATAGAGTAAATGGTTAACAAACTGAGCCGACCCAGATCAGACATCTCTTGTAGGTGTCATCTGATCAGTGTCTGCTCTGTTTGCCAAGGAATAACATAGATCCGATGCTATACTTTACTGCCATGGCCCAAATTCCCTTTGTTTATACATGTATGCCATAAAACATAATCCATAGTTCAGCTAATTAATATTCATGAATTCACTATTTCTGTATGAATATTCATCAGGTAAATGGTGTAAATCAGGTGGCTGCTTAATGCAGAATGAAAGTAATGTAAGAAATAAGAACAGCACCTTTAAACTTTAACCCATTCCCTCATATTCATGCCTTTTAATGCCTCTGTTAAAGTCACTTTTTTAAACTATTTTTTAAACCATAGGAGCAAATGCTCTATTTATCACAATGATTTCAAAGCTACATAATTCTAAAATTTTCCTTTTCTATAGTTAATGCTCCTTTTCGGTAGATTTGTTCAAAGCGGTTTGATGAATGCATTACATTCATCTTGTATTTTTTTAGCTACCACATGGACTAACCTTTGAATGTGAATTTTACTATAGAGCCAAATCAGTATGAAAGTTTTTCAGAGGAATCCTCTAGTCTGGGGCAAATGTCAGTAAACTCCTTACCTTCATTAAAGAGGTTGTTTAAATTGACAATAACATTTAATTCTAAATTGCCACTTAAGCCCTTTGAACTGGTCCAAATAATTTGACTTCACGCAAGCCTATTTTTCATTCAATTTACCCGTTATCATTCTTCATTTTGTTTTTTATCATTCATATTCATATTTATTTTTCGCTGCTGTTCGTATTTCGCAGGAATGATAAAAATTAAAAAAATAATAAAAAATAGAAAAAAAACCGATGTAAAAGAATAAAAATGTAATGAAGAACGATAATTATGTGATATTTCGAAATACAGAAGTTTTATATTGTAGAACTACCTTTGAACATGACAAATGAGTGTACTTGCTTTTGCAAAGATCGAACTAATAGATCAAATTCTGCACTGTGTCATTCAACTTCCTCTCGAATCGCATATGTTACCCTTTCATAGTGAATGGACTCTATCATCAAACAATGGTACTGGACCCTTCCACTCGAAATATATCAGCAGTCAGGATGTTAGAGAGGTTTGCATGTTCAAGTAAACTTAAATTTTCACACTTATTAAACTAAAAACACGAAGAAAAGCTGTACCGAGTTTCTCTCTGTAATGATGCAATTTATTTGTCACACTTTAGGGATCTAAATAAAAAGCCTAACTAGACAATCTCTCAGCTGGGTTCAAATTTTATGCCAGTTACAGTAAAATCTCGATACTCGGTACTACCAACACTCAAATAAGTACCATTATTGCTCTTTAACACAGGTTGCAGCTGAATGCAGGGGAGAAGTCATGCAGAAAGCTCCTCTAGGAGCTTTCTGCATGACTTTCACCCAGCATTTTAAGCAGCCACCTGCCAGCAAAGACATAAATTGCTCCTTACTAAATTTTCGTACTACGTAGTATTGAATTTTTACTGTATCTATTCAACCAGGGTAATGTCCCTGCAGTATTCTACTGTTTAAACCTTTTCAACAAAAGCAAATTTCATGTGCAAAAATGACTGTCTGCTGCAACACTAAAAGTATGTTTTTTCTTCAATTTCATTTCAAGAAAGAGTGTTAAGAGTTAAACTGTCTGGACCCAGATGAGGCATTGATTAATTCAATGTCACATGACTGTGACTCCTGTTTAAAAAGCTCATCACAAGTTGTTTCAAAAGGCTGAAAAACATACATTGTAACTGAATTAAAAAGCAACTGTCAGCATGCCTGTAGGAGCTGTCTGATCAGGGTATTTTCTGTTTGCAAAGGAGTAAAAAATATATAAAAAGGCATTTCTATAATGTAAACTGATAATAAAAAACTGAAGTATCAATAAACAATAAACAATAATTTGAGAATGAAATAAACCCATCTAAAATGGAAATGTTTACAAATTCTGGTGATTCTGGAATTCTTAGAAGTGAGCAATCTTATCATGTTGTAAAAAACGTCTGCCAAGCTTGAGAATAAATATTGACTAAATATTGATAGTAAAACAGGATGGATACTGATGAAACACCTAGCCTCATCTGGATCCAAGCTGTTTGTAAATTCCTTTCATTTTGCACATAGTATGAAAGGACATTAAATATGCCTTGAACTTTGACATCTTTCAATTTGAGATTTCACAATCATGTATATATATATCATTAACCCTTTCCCTCAAATAAACGTGTTTTAAGGCATTTGCAAACAGAGTAGACCCAGATCAGATGGCTCCTAGAGGAGTCGTCTGATCAGGGTCTGCTCTGTTTGCTAATGAGATTTGATAGATCTGTTTCTTTACTTCCTAAAATGCATACTATGTTCAATATTCCATTATTCATTATAATTATCTTGTTCGTGAATATTCAGTAGCTGTTGAAATTTGGAATAAACGTAGAACAGGGAAAGGATTAACCCTTTCTCTCATATTATCAACACTTTTTCATGCCTTTGCATACAAAGTAGACCCAAATCAGAAGGTTCCTGTAGGAACTATTTGATGCAGGGTCTGCTCTATCTGCTTATGACATTAACTCATTGCACGCTTGTGGCCAAACTGTGATTACTTATGCAAACAGTTTGGATCCAGATGAGACGCCGCATAGTGCGTCGTCTCATCAGGATCCAAACTGTTTGTCGACCATATTTTTGCAAAAAAATGAGAGAAAGTTTATTTTAAGAATTGAAGCAGACGATAATTGTTGCAGACGAAAAATTACTTAGCGTGCAAAGGGTTAAATAGATCTGATTCTGCAGTTTCCTCATTCATTAGCCTTTATTATCATACTATTAAGTCCTTGTTCATTGGCCAATATTAGTAAGAATTAAGTTAATGAACATTCATGAAGTCATGAATCCTTGTATAAATACTCATGAGGGAAAAGGTTAAACATCAATTCTAACAATATTTTAAATCATGAGTATTTGTGACAAAACTAACGAGCAGTTAGAATATGTGACACACAGTTTGAATATGTAACATTCAATTTGAATATGTAACACACAGTTTGAATATGTAACATGCAGTTTGAATATGTAAACTGATATGAAAGCTACCCAAAAGATTCCAAAGAAGAACAATAGTGTAGAAAGACACATTCTAAGTCCACGCATTTGGAATATGTTTAGGTACAGTCTGACTCACTCTTATTTGAGCAGATGCACTTAATCTTATATCTGAGTTGAACTTCCATATCTCGAACTCGAAGTATAGTTTCAGTCTTCCAAACTAAACAACACAGATTTGTTCTAAAGAGTATCACTATACAAATCTAGAAACACATGTGACAGCTTAATGCAGGTCAAAAGCTCCTGATGGGGCTTTCAGCATTACTTTAGACCTGCTTTAAGCTGTGAACTTGAGAAATTGTCCAGATTAGAAATCAGATGACTCAAACATCTGCTATCTCGAAATAATTTGGATGGTCCCTTGAATTTCGATGTATCTAAGTTCAAATGTTCAGATGTTTCATGCATAACTTTAACCCTTTCACCGCCAATGTCAAATAAATGCACCATGACAAATAGTGCAGTCCCAGATCAGACGCCGCCTTTTCAAGGGCATCATCTGATCAGGGACTTCACCTTTTGTCTCATTCTCTATATCTGTGCTTTATTCTTTTGAAATTAGCATTTATTTATCTCATTTCCTCATTGTACCAAATGATTTAACAAAATTGGATCGCAGATGACAATTAGAAATTTGGCGCCAAAAGAGTTAAACATTTACTTCAAGATGATATGAATAACAAGAGAGTCCCAAATTTAAAATTAAGATATACACTCATTTTCAAGTTCCGATTTACAAGCACAGTTGAACTTCGATATCTCAAACTTGAATACCTCTAACTGCTGAATAACTCTAAAGTAAAAGTTTGTCCTTACAATTTACAATAAAATGTATTACTACGCATATCTAGAAACACATGGAGCTTTCAGCATTACTTGAGGCCTGCATTAAGCTGAGAAATTGTCAAGATTAGAAAACAGATGACTCAAACTTCTGTTTATCTCGAAGTAATTTGTATGGTCCCTTGAAGTTGGGGATATCGAAGTTCAACTGTATATATATATGGTAGTTGTAAGAGTAAGTAATAGTATTTCTGAGTTAAACCTTTCTCTCATAAAGACAACTTTTGGTCCCTTTGCAAACAGAGTAGACCAACATCAGACATTTCCTGTAGGAGCTGTCTGGTCAGGGTCTACTCTGTTTGATTCTGGAATAATATACAGTAGAACCCCTCTAATGTGACCACTTAATGAATATACATGGCTGTCTTTATAAGCAGGTGGTTGCTTAATGCAGGACAAAAGTAATGTGCTGCATTAAGCTACTTATGTGCTGCATTAAGCTACAATCTGCATCTAGCACCCAGAATTTTACCTGTTTTAGGTGGTCGCCTTAGAGAGGTTTTACTGTAGATATGATTCTGAAGTTGCTGTCACAACTAAACATTGCATTATTAATATGTAACAATTATTAATGTCACTCGGATCTGATGTTTTAAAGTAACAGCCCCTACAATAAACATTCTACAAAACTACAACGAATCTAAAACGAAATCCGAATAAGTAATACTAATACAAAGGCAAATTTAACATCTTCATTACCTGACACGTGAAAGCTTTGTCTTCTTCAGCATTTACCGGTACTTGATTTACTTCTTTTCAGCTTATTAACAAATCATCCATGTAAATTTAAGGCATTTTAAAAACACCTTGCAAGTAGAAATTATCATTTTAAAAGAAGGCATTAGTTATGTACAGATTACCTATAACCCTTTACCTTATGAATTTTAAGTAAAAAATAATGGCTGTATGAATCACAGGGGGCCATTTCGTGGGTCTACATGGTCTAAAAGGTAAAAAAAATGATTGGGTCGATTTAGTGTTATATTATATGGGGGTCTACATGGTCTAAAAGGTAAAAAAAATGATTGGGTCGATTTAGTGTTATATTATATAATATAACACTAAATCGACCCAATCATTTTTTTTACCTTTAAGACCATGTTGACCCACGAAATGGCCCCCTGTGGTATGAATATCAGTTGGCTGAAATTTCATAATTAGCACCATAAACAAGGGAATCCTTTACAACGGCGAAAGCTGTTGAATCTGATATATATTATTTCATAAGCAAACAGAGTAGACACTGTCGACAGCTCCTACAGGATCCATCTGATCTTGTTCTACTCTGTTTGCAGAGAGGTCCAAAGTCGTCAATATGTGGGAAAGGGTTTTAACCTTTTCCTCCATAGGCTATTTTTAGATCCAACCATTTTGAATAAATCTACCAAAAAGGAGCATTAACTAGAGAAAAGGAAATTGTTTAGAATTTTGTAGTTTGAAACCATTGTGATAAATAGAGCATTTGCTCCTATAGGAGCAAATGCTCTATTTATCACAATGGTTTCGTAAAGCGACTTTTACAGAGGCGTAGAAAGGCGTATTTATGGAGGAAAGGGTTTTAACAAACAGTACAGCTCCTGGTGAAATGCAGCACAAGACTCATCTCAATCCAACAGTTTGCAACAGTAATGATGAATTAGCCACAACCCTACAAACAGTTTAACCCTTTACTCCATGAATATTCATGAAAGATATGATGATATCATGAATATTAATCAGACTGTTTTTAAAATGGCACATTAACACATGAAATTCTTGTCAAGGCAGAAACTGCAGAATCAGATCTATAGTCCATAAGCAAACAGAGCAAACCTTGATCAGATGGCTCCAATAAGAACTGTCTGATCTGTCTCTATTCTGTTTACAAAGGTGTATAAAGACATATTTATGGAGTAATGAGCTAATTAAATTGCTGTATAACAAAATACTCTTTAACTTCCATACAAAAATAGATCTTCTACATATATTAGTATCAAAATATTGTTTGCATTCAATTTTGAACTTTTACTATGTACCTTTACAGTATAACCTGTCTTAAGCGACCTTATATTGATAGGACACATGAATCTTAAAAAGCAGCTGGTTACTTAATGCAGGACAAAAGTAATGCAGAAAGCTCCTACTGGAGCTTTCTGCATTACTTTTGACCTGCATTAAGCTACCACCTGCCTTACAAACCTTTAATAAGAGCTCTTTTTAATGGTCACTTAAGACAGGTTCTACTGGGTTTTTTAAAGTTGTTTTCCAGAGTGTAAGTCGAGACTGTTCAATGTACAGGGAATCACAGTTTACCGCTAGCGTGTGAAGAATTAAACTGGTACTTAATTGTTCCACAACCGATATTGCGGTACTTACTTGCTCCACAGTCGATATTGCGGTACTTACTTGTTCCACAGTCGATATTGCGGTAGTTACTTGTTCCACAATCGATATTGCAGTACTTACTTGTTCCACAACCGATACTGCTTGTTATCAGTATAATTTAAACCCTTTATCTCATGAATATTTATGTAAGAAATAATGTTATCATGAATATTACTTTGATGAATTTGTATTATGCCATATATATGCCGTATATGACCACAGGAATTATTGGCCATGGCAGAAACTGTAAAATCAGATCTATATCATTCCTATAAGAGCAGTCTGATATGGGTCTACTCTGTTTGCAAGGGCATGAAAAGGCATTTCTACCATGTGAAATGTTAAGAGAAAATAACAGAATTATGGTAAAACTTGCTTTAAGGCAGGTGGTAGCTTAGAGCAGTTGAATTTATGCAGATAGTTCACATAGAAGCGTTCTGCATTATTTAGAAGCGTTCTGCATTATTTAGAAACGTTCTGCATTATTTAGAAGCGTTCTGCATTATTTATTTCTGCATTAAGCTAACCACTTGCTATTGAAGAAATTCATATTTATTCATTTACTCACAGATACACCTTTTAACACTTTTGCAAACAGAGGAGACCCATGTAGGAGATGTCTGATCATGGTCAGCTCTGTTTGATTACGGAATAATATAGATTTGATTCTGCAGTTTGTACCAGAGTCAAAACTTCTTATATTTATACAAAATTTATAAATATCAATCTAATTAATACTCATATCATTTTGTCGTACATGAATATACATGGAATAAAGTAAAATGATCATTGTGGAGTGGTTGTACTGTGAATGTTTCCTATGTTGTCATATAGCCTAGCTTAACTTTCCCAGCTCTGCCTTCCTTATGATTTCGTATGCTGTGAAGACACAAGAGTCTAATATACCAGCCACAGTAAATGTCCCTCCTATAATGGCACATATCTGTGAAAGTAGAACAAAAGTGAAATTAAATACAGTAAAACGCCTCTTAACCGGACATTCAAAATAGCATCAATGCCGGTCCATAAGACAGGTGGTAGCTTAATGCAGGGTGAAAGTCAATGGAGCTTTCTGCATAACTTTAATCCTGCATTAAGCAATCACTTGCCTAATTCTTCTTTATTAAAACTCCTGTACAAGAAATGAAGTACTACATAAATAACGCAAAGGGGTTAAGTCACCCTCAAACAATCTGGAGGGTCACCTAAGGATCATTTCTTTAAAATTATCTGCCCAGCTGCTTCAAACTAGAAGTTTTCTTTTGAATGCCATGTGAACTTTGATTACAAGTGGTCCAGATGGTGTATAGGTGATGTTGGTTGAAGCTTATTCTTGATGACAAAAGATGGACACAACACAATCACAGTTAGCTCACTTTCAGCACTTCATGGTTACCCTTTCCTCCATAAAAACGCCTTTCTACACCTCTGTAAAAGTCACTTAGTGAAATCATTGTGATAAATAGAGCATTTGCTCCTGAGGAGCAAATGCTCTTTTTATCACAATGGTTTCAGAACTACAAAATTCTAAAAAAATTCCTTTTACCCATTTAATGCTCCTTTTCGGTAGATTTATTTAAAGACGTTGGATTTAAAAATAGCCTATGAGGTAATGGGTAAAGGGGATCTATCAAAAACTATGTTTACAATGGCCACACTCTTCATTTCTTAATTGATCCTAATCATACTTACTCGTTAACACATAACATTTATGGTCAAACATGTTTTGGACACATGGTAATTAATGCACTAAGACAATGTAACCCTTTCCCTGTTGAATATTCATTAAAGAAATAATGACATCATGAATATTCATTAGCTGAAGTTTTTTAACGGCATATGTAGACACAGAACTTTGGTATTGGTAGAATCTGTAGTCAGATCTATCACAATTTCATAAGCAAACAGGGTAGATCCTGATCAGATGACTCCAGCATGGACATTTAAAATCCCCTAACAAGTTTAACCCATTCCCTGATATTGACGATTTTGGCGACTCTGTAAAAGTCACTTTGTGAAACCATTTTGATAAATAGAGCATTTGCTCCTATAGGAGCAAATGCTCTATTTATCACAATGGTTTCAAACTACAAAATTCTAAAATTTTCCTTTTCTCTAGTTAATATTCCTTCTCGGTAGATTTATTCAAACAGGTTGTATCTAAAACAAGAGGGCCATGATGGCCCTTAATCGCTCACCTGTTTGTAACAGATAAATGATTTCAATGACAGATTGCATAATTTGAAAAATCTTGGTAGAAAACCATTAGATGATGCTACATACTAAATATAAAGAGTCTATACCTTACAGATTTGGAGGAGAAGATATTTTAAAGATTTTCCTATGAAAAACTGTTAAGCCCCAGGGCGGGGCCATTTTTGATCCGGGGTTCATAATTTGAAAATCTTGGTAGATGACTATTAGATAATGCAACATACCAAATATCTAAGGTCTATGCCTTACAAGTTCAGAGAAGACTTTTAAAGATTTTTAAGAGAAGAAGATTTTTTAAAACTTTCCTATGAAAAATTGATATGCCCCTGGGCGGGGCCATTTTCAACCCAGGGGACATAATTTGAACAATCTTGGTAGAAAACTATTAGATAGCGCTACATGTACATACCAAATATTAAAGGTCTATTCCTTACAGTTTTGGAGAAGAAGATTCTTAAAGCTTTTCATATGAAAAACTGATAAGCCCCAGGGTGGGGCCATTTTTGACCCAGGGGTAATAATTTGAATAATCTTGGTAGAAAACCATTAGATGATGCTACATACCAAATATCAAGGGCCTAGACTTTACAGTTCTGGAGGAGAAGATTTTTAAAGATTTTCCTATGAAAAACTGATAAGCCCTTGGGCGGGGCCATTTTTGGTCCGAGGGTCATAATTTGATTAATCTTGGTAGAGGACCATTAAATAATGCAACATACCAAATATCAAAGGTCTATACCTTATAATTTTAGAGAAGAAGATATTTAAAGATTTTCCTATGAAAAACTGATAAGCCCGGGGCGGGGCCATTTTTGTCCTGGGGGTCATAATTTGAACAACCTAAGTAGAGGACCATTAGATGATGCTTACATTTTCAGAGAAGAAGATATTCAAAGATTTTCCTATGAAAAACTGATAAGCCCCAGGGTGGGGCCATTTTTGGCCCAGGGGTAATAATTTGAACAATCTTAGTAGAGGACCATTAGATCATGCTACATACCAAATATCAAAGGTCTATGCCTTACAGTTTCAGAGAAGAAGATTTTTAAAGATTTTCCTATGAAAAACTGATAAGCCCTGGGGCGGGGCCAAATTGGTCCTGGGGGTCATAATTTGAACAATCTTAGTAGAGGACCATTAAATGATGCTACATACCAAATACCAAAGGTCTATGCCTTACATTTTCAGAGAAGAAGATTTTTAAAGATTTTCCTATGAAAAACTGATAAGCCCTTGGGCGGGGCCATTTTTGGCCCAGGGGTAATAATTTGAACAATCTTAGAAGAGGACCATTAGATCATGCTACATACCAAATATCAAAGGTCTATGCCTTACAGTTTCAGAGAAGATTATTTTTAAAGATTTTCCTATGAAAAACTGCTAAGCCCTGGGGCGGGGCCATTTTTGTCCTGGGGGTCATAATTTGAACAATCTTAGTAGAGGACCATTAGATGATGCTACATACCAAATATCAAAGGTCTATGCCTTACATTTTCAGAGAAGAAGATTTTTAAAGATTTTCCTATGAAAAACTGATAAGCCCTGGAGCGGGGCCATTTTTGGCCCAGGGGTCATAATTTGAACAATCTTAGTAGAGGACCATTAGATCATGCTACATACCAAATATCAAAGGTCTATGCCTTACAATTTCAGAGAAGATGATTTTTAAAGATTTTCCTATGAAAAACTGATAAGCCCTGGGGCGGGGCCATTTTTGTCCTGGGGGTCATAATTTGAACAATCTTAGTAGAGGACCATGAGATGATGCTACATACCAAATACCAAAGGTCTATGCCTTACAGTTTCAGAAGAAGATTTTTAAAGATTTTCCAATGAAAAACTGATAAGCCCCGGGGCGGGGCCATTTTTGGCCCAGGGGTCATAATTTGAACAATCTTAGTAGAGGACCATTAGATCATGCTACATACCAAATATCAAAGGTCTATGCCTTACAGTTTCAAAGAAAAAGATTTTTAAAGATTTTCCTATGAAAAACAGATAAGCCCTTGGGCGGGGCCATTTTTGGCCCGGGGACATAATTTGAACAATCTTTGTAGAGGACCATTACATCATGCTACATACCAAATATCAAAGCTCTTGGCTTTGTAGTTCCAGAGAAGAAGATGTTTAAGTAAATTGTTGACGCCCGCATGTATGCACGACGCACATATGCACATACGCATGACGCACAACGCCGGACGCCGGACATAGGATCATCCCAATAGCTCACCTTGGCACTTTGTGCCAGGTGAACTAAAAAGCATATGAGGTAATGAGTTAAACCTTTCATACTGATTGGAATCTACATGTATAGTCATACACTGATGGACTATTCCACAATGAAATTCAGTGTTCAAAGGGTTTAGCTTTACCCTTTCATACTAAGTGGACTCTTTAATTAAACACTGATGGGCTATTACACTCCAGTGTTGAATGGGTTTACAAGTTGAAAGCATGTCATGCACTGATAATGGTACCTTCAGCAGTAAAACGCAGAAGTTACTATTTACAATGTAACATTCTTTGCCAGTCTTTGTCATTAATACCAGAAAGTCTACTTGAAATTACAAGAAATGTAAAGATGTTTTACTAGTGTACCATCAAGCATCTCAGCAGTAACAATTTGATTTTTGTCAACATGCCATGAATTAAGTGCTTTGATCTTTAAGAGAGCACAGTGGCATGGCAAAATTGCACAGATAGCAAATGCTGACCAGTCATTATTTTGTCAATATTTATCGAGATTATGCCGATGTCTTTTGGTGTTTTGTCACATTGGTATTTAATCTTGTCAGTTTTTTGTCTTGTGGCATTCTGTTTGTCAGTGTTATGTTGGGTTCCTGTTCAGTATGTCTGAGAGAGCCTGTTACAGACCAAACTGCAATAATATCCCTCAAGCAGCCTTAAAATACCGGTATTTGCCAAACCTTGAAAGAAATCCCTGAAGTATAGGAGCTGTAATTAAAGCATACATCTTGGCTTCCAGTCAACTTAACGAGTGATTCAGTTTGTTAGGCAGACTAATTGCAGAGTTGCTACTGGGACATCAAACCCTAAGGCCATGGTTTGAACACAATTAAACTAACAAACTCAAGACTTCCTTTTATGTAATCAAGTGTTACTGTAATTGCATTATATATTTCGCAAGACAAACATGCAAATAGTGTGAACTTAAATCAACCTGGTCTCAAAGGAGCACTTTAATCAGGCTCTACATTTTTTTGCTATTCCATGGGCTTTTCAAAAGTATTAGAAGGGTGCAAATTTGACTTGTATAGCTTTACAAACCAGGAATGGGGATAAAAATCCGAGATTTGGTATGTGATTTATAATCTTAAATACAGTATGCTAATCAACTCCTAACACGTGTTACTAATTAAAACTGTTCAACAACATGCTCAAATATTACAAAGCATACCTCTGGCAGAGCTTTGATTCATGTAATATAGGCATTGTCAGCATACAACACTTTCATCTATTGGGAAGTATCACTATTTGTGATTATTATGTATGCCAGATATGAATTCAATATCTATCAAATTGAAGGAGGTCTCAGTTTGCCTCAACAACTACCCCTGTTAAAATGCATACGGACTGGCTGCCTGATTGACACAAACTCACAATGTTTGCAGGAGGCATAATAAATTGTTGCTATTTACCATAAAACAGTAAACATATGGCTTAAAATTCAATCAAACTTGTGATTTACAATTAACACTTTGTGAAAGTGTCACTAAATGACGAAACTTTTTTTAGATACATACATGTACCAAATCAAGGCGATAATTGTGACTTTAAGCAGGTGCCTGTTGTTAAAGTTTTTATTTCTTGCAAACCAATACAACCTTATAATACTTCCATAGTCTATTACTCCATTGAACTTTTGAGTGGCTTTGTAGGAGCCATCTGATCGGGCTCTACTGTTTGCTTATGCAATAATATAGATATAATTCTACAGTTTCTGATATGCTCAAATATTCCTGTGCCATTATAACAATTAATCTAATTAATATTCGTGATGTCATTATTTCTTACATGAACATTCATGCAATAAAGGGTTAATGCCTTTTAACCTTCTGGATGCTTAATTTTCATAGTTTAACCCATTCCCTCATAGGTTATTTTTAGACCCAACCTTTTTAAATAAATCCACCAAAAAGGAGCATTTACTAAGAAAAAGGAACATTTCAGAAATGTGTAGTACTGAAACCATTGTGATATATAGAGCATTTGCTCCATAGGAGCAAATGCTCCATTTATCACAATGGTTTCAAAATGGGAATTTTACAAAGGCGTCAAAAGGCATCAATATGAGGGAATGACTTAAGGACAGAGCCCATTCAGAATGAAAGAGTAAATAATTTGCATGAGGACTGACAAACATTGCAGACTCTGATAAAAAAATAAATAAAGAACAGAGAAAGGGTTAACGATAGAGTCCATTCAGTATGAACGAGTATATTTAGTTTGTGAAAAGAATGACAAACAGAGCAGACACTGACTGGCGGGCTCCTCTGGGTGCTATCTGATCCAGGTCTACATTGCTTGTAAATGCCAGTTAACACTGGTTTCCTGCATTCAATGGGGGTAACTCTTAGAAGGTTTTTTTTCAGTCTGTCTGCATGAAACACAATAAATTCTTATTTTCAGAAACATCTGCATCTGTCATCTGCAAACTTTGTCGTCTGCTTCTAATTATTGACCCTTCAGCTCATGAATATCAATACAAGAAATTCATGACTCCATGAATATTCATTAACTGATTTCATATAATGACCAATGATCACAGGACGTTTTGGCCATGGAAGAAACTGTAGAATCAGATCCATATTATTTCTAACACAAACAGCAGACGTTAAACCTTCGCTTGCAGAATTTTGAAATACATTTCTCCTTCTTTACCCATGCCCTGTTGTATAATTACATATATCTTCACTGTGTACAAGTATTGCGCTGTGCAATCACTGCTGTGGAGTGCACTGGTTGCACAATGAACTTGTAAATAGTGCAGACCCTGATGAGACAGCTCCTGCAGGAGCTGTCTCATCTGGGTCTTCACTATTTACAGGTAGGTATATTGACGTGAATAGCAAGCGAAGGGTTAATCAGATGGCTCCTACAGGTAACAAAATAGGACACTCATCAGGGTGGCTCCAATTGCTTATGGAATTATATAGACCGGATTCCATAGTTTTTACAAGCTGAGTCAAAACTGTTATTGTTTATATGCCATTATAAATATACAGCTAATCAACATTCATACTTAAAATACCGGTATCTAGTCCTAAAATTGTGTAAGACAAAACTCTTTCATCACTTTAAATTCTGACAAATATTTATGCTTTTTCATACAGCTGAATTAAGATTTACTACTAATGTTTTTCTTTTGTGTGTTTTAAATCTATTTCAAGATACACACTTTTGAAATACAGTAAAACATCTCCACAGCTAAAAACTGTAATTTTGGGTCTTATAGACGTTAACTTAATGCAGGATGAAAGTTATGCAGAAAGCTCCTATCATATTTCATTCTACATTTTGGCAACAATCTGCTTTTATTAACCCTTTACTCCATAAATACGCCTTTCTACACCTTTGCAAACAGAGTAGACCTAGATCAGACGGCTCCTGTAGGAGCCATCTGATCTGGGTCTGCTCTGTTTGCTCATGATATAATATAGATATGATTCTACAGTTTCTACCATAGCCAACAATTAATCCTGTATCCATATACAGTATGCCATTAGAACAATGAACCTAATTAATATTCATGTTGCCTTTATTTCTTTCATTAACCCTTTCCCTTTTCTATGTTTAGTCCAAATTTTAATACCCATTGAATATTCATGAACAAAACAGTGATAATCAAATATGAAATGTGGTGCATTGTAGCTATTTTAGAAGGTAAAGACACGGATCTATCAAATTCCATAAGCAAACAGAGTAGACCCTGATCAGACGACTCCTCTAGGAGCCATCTGATCTGGGTCTACTATGTTTGCAAATGTGTGAAAACATGTTTCTATGAGGGAAAGGGTTAATATTCATGGAGTAAGGGGTTAAAGATAACAGTTTACTCCTTAGCCTATTCCTTGTTAAATATTCATGTCAGAGATAATGACACCATACATATTCATTACCCGTATTTTTATAATGTAAAGTTCCAAATGAATTAGTTACTTTAACAAAAATTGTAGAATCAGATCTATATATCATGTGATGAGCAAACAGAGCAGACCCTGATCAGACAGCTGCTACAGGAGCCATCTGATGTGGATCAACTCTGTTTGAAAAGGTGTGAATAAGCATTTATATGAAGGAAAGGGTTTGAAAAGGTGTGTAAAAGCATTTATATGAAGGAAAGGGTTTGAAAAGGTGTGTAAAAGCATTTATATGAAGGAAAGGGTTTGAAAAGGTGTGTAAAAGCATTTATATGAAGGAAAGGGTTAAGTGGTCTTTTAGGGAGGTTTTACTGTATATCATTATAATTCAATAAAATGAAGGATGGATCCATCAAAGAATCCCCAGTATTAACTCTTGGAATGGGGGAAACAATCTGTCATTTGCAAATGATGTAGACCAAGCTCAGAGAGCTCTTGAAAGAGCCCTCTGACCTGGGTCTGTACTGTTTGTCCTTCAAAATTCTCTAACAAATTTACTCCTTTAACACAGAAGGGACTGTACCATTAAACAGTGATGGACCATTCACCTCTGATAATTCAGCATTCAAAGGGTTAAGCAGACTGTAAATGTTATGTGTTGTGTGCACAAAAAGTACAGCTTAGAAGAAAAGATTATGAAACCTTGCAAAAACTTGCTAGATGCCACATCCACCTGACATAAACTTTCCACATCCATTACCAAAAGTGCCAAGAATACTTAGAAACCAGTAAAAGGCTTTGCTTTTAGAGTAGATGATCTATTTAATCCTTTGCCTGATAGGGATGCCTTTGGATGTCTTTGCAAACAGAGTAGACCCAGATAAGATGGCTCCAAATGGAGCAGTCTGATCAGGGTCTGCTCTTTTTCGCTTATGAACTGATTGTAATGTTTCTGGTTTGGCTAAATTTTGTGTTATTAATGTACCATTATAAAACTAAAGTCAATGAATATTTGTTAAGTTATACATTCTTGGATCAGTATTCATGAGGTATAGGGTTAAAGCACTTTCACAAATGCTCAACACTTTCATAACTATGAAACTTTTTTTCATATGCTCGCTTTTCAACCTTTATGTTTCACGCTCATGAAATAATATAGATCAGATTCCACAGTTTCTGCCATGGTAACTCAGTTTATTATCTGTTCTGATTTGTTTAAATAAGCCAGTGATGTCCAGATAAACGAAAGAAGGGTAAGCCCTTAATATCTGATATATTTTAACATGAAAACAACATGACACTGACATGTAAGCATTTGCAATATTGAAGGTAAAAATAAGTAACAAGTACAAGTATAAGTATAATCAAATAGAACTATACAATGTTTTCAGGTCTAAATAACCATAGAAAAAATGCACCAGAGGAAATTTCTGCAATAAAACTAAATCATACATAAAAGAAAGTGCAAGCTGATTGAATGTGAAGTAACTGACGTCTGACAAACTTCTAGTCTGCTATTTTTTGGTACTGTTCTTCAAGGTTTTAATTTTCTTCTACTTTCCTCCCAAAACTTCAATCAGAGTATCAAACAGTTTGGATGCTGAATTACTCAGTGTCTCATCTGGATCTACACTATTTGCATAATTATATAATCATGAATTCACCACTAGTAAGTAAATACATGTAGTAAAAACCTCAATAACCTCTGAAATAATACAAACAAGAGGAAGTAAAGAGTAAAAACCTCAATAACCTCTGAAATAATACAAACAATAGTAAATAGTAAAAAACGCAATTACCTCTGAAATAATACAAACAAGAGGACGTATAAATAGTAAAAACCTCAATAACCTCTGAAATAATACAAACAAGAGGAAGTAAAGAGTAAAAACCTCAACAAACAAGAGAAATGAAAACAAATATATATATAATTTTTTTTTAACTCTTTGAATGTGGGAAAATGACTGAACAGGCATTTTCAAACAGTGTAGACCCAGATCAGATGGCTCCTAAATGAGCCCTTTGATCAGGGTTTGCACTGTTTGTCATTCAAAATATTGTATCAAACTTTAGCCTTTCATGTAGTTAAACACTGATGGATTATTCAGCATTCAAAGATTCCATGAAATAACGTACCCTTCCCCCCATGAATATTCATGTAAGATATAATGATGTCATGAATATTAATAAGATTAATTTGCTATAAAATAGCACATGGACATAGGAATTTTAGGCCATTGTAGACAATGAAGAACCATATCTATATCATATCATAAGCAAACTGAGCAGACCCTGATCAGATGGCTCCCATAGAAGCTGTCTGATCTGGGTCTACTCTGTTTGCAAAGGTGTAAAAAGGAGTATTTATGGAGTAAAGGGATAATGTAATCTTTTTATTCATGGTGCAGGGCAATAAAAACATAAAAAATAATCAAGCAGGGCTACAGATAAAGCTGCATACCCAAATACTAAAATTGTCATTTCTCCACCAAACCCTATACTGTAACCACTCTTTAGAATCATCTCGAAGAGACGATTCTAAAGAGTGGTCACAGTATAGGGTTTGGTGGAGAAATAAAGAAGATATTCTTGAAAATATTTCAATTTTATGCATCTTATCTGGAACTCTGATCAGGTGTAGCCCTTTCAATGCTGAATATTCAAAGTGGAATGCCTGTTAGTGCTCAACCATTTACTCAATGAAATACATGAGAGGAATAATGACGTCATAAATATTTATTTTATTAATTTTTATAATAGCACATGGACACATAAACTTTTGGCCATGGCAGAAACTGCAAAATCTTATCTATATTATATCATTGGCAAACAGAGTAGAGCCTGGTCAGACGGGACCTATAGGACTCGTCTAATCTGGGTCTACTCTGCTTGCATGACATAGAAAAGCTATTTATGGAGTAAAGGGTCAATAATAGGCTTGACATTGCTATAGGATTTTCACCAACAGCACAGACCATCTATTAACCCTCTGATCTGAGTCTACACTGATTGGAAATTCCTGTACACCCATTTCCTGCCTACAAAGAGTTAAAGAAAAGAAACCAAAATTGAATACATTATTGCCTGAAAAAAACTCCTACCAAAACCTGTGTTTACTAAACTTATCCTTGATACAGTGAGACTAAAGAAATAAGATGTTCTACTTAATTACAAAATCTAGAGAAATTCAAGATATATTGTATTTTGACAATTTTATTTTAAAAATGTATTTAGTATTTTAAAGGTTAACCCTTAACCAGAGTTATGCATTTAAACACATTTACAACAGAGTAGACTCAGATCAGATGGATACTACTGGAGCCATCTAATCAGGGTCTGCTTGGTTTGCTTATGAAATAATATATCATTATATCTGTTCCTACTGTTTAATAATTCCATGGCCAAAAACATGGATTCTACTGTTTATACCATGGCAAGACAGTCCTAAATTTGTTCATCAGCCTTTATAAAAGATCAGTTAATGAATCAGGAATTCCTGTAAAAATACTCATCATATACAGGGTTAAACCCAAAATTGAAGAGTAAACCTTTTATTTTCTGTAACATTTCGGTTATATCTCTCTGTATCAAATGACAAAGTTCTGCCGTATAGGACCTCAAAGTTCTGCTTATGTTTGTATTGCCTCTGTCCATACTGAATTATAATATTATTTTTACCCGAAATATTCAGAAGACACCCAATCTCTTCATTGCAGCAGCTTATAAAGCTGAATAATTCATTTTGACACCATTTTGAACACTTTAAATGAAACTTCTGTAAAAGAGTTGTAAATATTGTAAACCCTGGTCAAAACATTCTTTCATGAGCAGTTTGATCTGTGTCTACACGATTCAACCATGTTTGACAGGTCAAATCTTTAACCATTTCAGTACAGAAATAGCCTTTGCAAACAATGTAGACCCAGATGAGAGAGCTCCTAGGAGTTCTCTCATCTGGGTCTACATTGTTTGTTATGTTACATTTTCCTTTAAAACATCCCTGAATGTTCATGGTAAGCTTGATCTATTTGAATTTTGGAATAGTCCATTTGAAAATTCAGCTTTGAAAAGGTTCTGGTAATTACTGTAACGATTAACAAACAATTTGGTTCAGTTATGTTGAGTAACTCATTATCTTATCAGAATTGGAAGTTTTTGAAAGCAAAATCTCTGTGTTTTGTTTCAAACTGTACTTTTAGCATTAGGGCAGACAAATTTATAGCAAATAAAAGATGTTTTTTATGATTCAACAGGATAATCTTGAGCAAATTATTGTGTACAGAAAATAGTACCTACATTAATTCTAATTAAAGATTTTGTTATTTTTGTAATAAAAAACAATAATCAGAGTCTCAATCTGATTTGATCCGCTGATGAGATCCCGAGATACCTGGCTTCTCTTCTGGATCTGTAATGTTTTATAAGGGTTTTAATTAATTCACCAAAAGTCTGCTAAAGGCTAAAACATTCATGCCAAATTTTCTACATGCACTTTCCCAAAGTTGTATTATTAACTAATCTTGTTTACATTTCAAGGGTGTTTCTGTAAGGACTCTTTTGCCATTGTGATCTTCGGAAAGTAATTTGAAATAAAACGCGCCCTATTATCTTGGTCTGCAGTAAAACCTGTCTTAAGCCGCCATTAAAAAGAGGTATAGTTACTGTTTACAGTTTGCCAATGTCCTCTTTTAGAAACACCAGGCATACGATAAAATACATACAGAGATAAAATACTGGCCAGCAGATCTATGAGGTCAAATACAATGATTGGAAGCTTTTACTTACTGTGGTCAAGAAATGGTAAAAGGGTTTTCTGTGTTCAGTATACAGAACTGTTATAGGACTCATTTCATACTTGAACCAGACAGCAGGGTTACCACTTCTCCTAAAGGTCTGTAGCAACAAACCAGCATTAGACATAGTACATATATCAAACAATAAACATCTGTCATATATAGAGGACCCAAACTCTATAGTATTGGCAATAGCTGCAAGAACTTCATTCAATATGTATCTGAGCTATAAATAATGGTGCATATTCAAATACAGTAAAACCTCGATTATTCGAATTTTCGGTATAGAAGAATTGAGACCCTTTTAGGCAGGTGGCTGCTTAATGCATGGTGAAAGTCATGCAGAAAGCTCCTAGAGGAGCTTTCTGCATGACTTTCACCATGCATTAAGCTGCCACCTGTCTTAAAGATCGATAATAATACGTATTTTAGTGTTCGAATAATCGAAGTTTTACTGTACTAAAATCATCATTTCTCCAACAAACACTTTGTTATGACCACACTATAAAATCATCTTGAAGAGATGATATTCTAGAGACTGGTCACAATATAGGGTCTGGTGGAGAGGTACTTTCTTCCTGTCAAAGTGGAGCAACAGCAAAGACTGGTATATGCAATATATGTGAGCTATGATTTTATGAAACTCTCAATTCTCTGTTAGTTCAGGCACCTATTCCAACACCATGTCTGGGTCTCTAATATGGACTGGTTCATATTTATAATACAATCATGTCACTCACCGTAGTTAAGAAGTGATAAATAGGTTTCCGTCTTTCTGTGTACTGTACTGTTATAGGGCTCATTTCGTATCTAAACCAAATGGCGGGCATTATTTGGCCTCCATGACCCATCTGTATCATGGACTGATTTACAAAAATAATAACTGTCATTATACATGTCATATCTAAACCTAATGGGGCGGGCATTATTTGGCTATCACCAATCGAAATTTTAGCAGACATAATTCATTTACTACAGGGTAAGGGTTAATCATTTGAATAAAACTGATAAAAGATGATATCAGAGGTTAAGATAAAAGTTGATATCAGAGGCTCAGATAAAAGTAGATATCAGAGGCTCAGATAAAAGTAGATATCAGAGTTTAAGATAAAAGTAGATATCAGAGGTTCAGATAAAAGTAGATATCAGAGGCTCAGATAAAAGTAGATATCAGAGGCTCAGATAAAAGTAGATATCAGAGGTTAAGATCAAAGGTTAAGATAAAAGTTGATATGGTCATCAAAATCCTAGTATTCTCATAATTACTCTCAAGAAATAATTTCATCGGTTTCAATACTAAGTCATGCGATATAATTCAAAAACAAAATATCAAATGGTTTGGATCTTGATGAGATGCCAAGCTACTTTGTGTGTAATTTAAGGATCAGAACTGTTAGCTAGAGTTGAAACCAGGCATTCATTTGTAATGTGCACAGGGTTTACCTTTAACAGTTCAACCCTTTACCTGATTCATTCAACCCGTTACCTGATGAATGTTCATTTAACCCATTCCCACTTAGGCTATTTTTAGACCTAACCTCTTTGATTAAATCTACCCAAAAGGAGCATTAACTAGAGAAAAGGAAATTTTCAGAATTGTGTAGTTTTTAAACCATTGTGATAAATAGAGCATTTGCTCCACAGGAGCAAATGCTCTATTTATCACAATGATTTCATAAAGTGACTTTTACAGAAGCGTCAAAAGGCGTCAATATGCGGGAATGGGTTAACCATTTCCCTGTTCTATGTTTATTTTAAATTTCAATACCTACTCATGAATATTTGTGAACAAAAAAGTTATAATGCAATATGGAAGGTGGAATATTGTAGCTAATTTAGAAACTAAAGAAATATATCTTCAGATTCCATTAGCAAACAGAGCAGACCCTGATCAGACAGCTCCTATGTTTGTAGATGCATGAAAATGCTAATTTATGAGGAAAAGTGTTAAACCTTTCCCTGTTGAATATTCATTTCAGAAACGATGACATAATGAATATTATCTTAGCTGAATGTTGATAATGGTATATATACATAGAATGTGTTTGGTATGAATAGATCTATATCAATTCCATAAGCAAACAGAGCAGACCCTGATCAGCCAGGTCCTACAGGAGACATCTGATCTGAGTCTACTTGATTTGAAAGGCGTGAAAAAATGTTTAAATGAGGGAAAGAGTTAAGAAATAATGACCACAGTGAAACCCCGCTAATGCGACCACTTAATAAACAGCCACTGATGTCGTCTAAAGCAGGTGGTTGCTTAATGCAGGACGAAAGTTATGCAGAAAGCTCCTATAGGAGCTTTCTGCATAACTTTCGCCCTGCATTAAGCTACCACCTGCCTCTGCCACCCAGAATTATGCCCGTTTTTGGTGGTCGCATTAGCGGGGTTTTACTGTATTTCATGAATATTTATTAGATGTATTTTATTACCTTACATGTAAACAGGACATTTTGACCATATCAGAAACATGTCAAACTAGATCTATACAGCTCCATAAGCAAAGAGAGCTGACCCTGATAAGATTATTCCTACACGAGCCATTTATACTGGGTCTACTCTGTTTGCAAAGGTGTCAATAGGTATTTCTGTCAGGTAACTAAAGATTAACCTTTTCCCTAATATAAAGCTTTTCCATGCCTTTGCAAACAGAGTAGACTTACAGGAGCCATCTGATCAGGGTCTGCTTAGTTTGCCTGTGAAATTATAACAGATAGTGTTAAAACCTCTATAGAGTTTGTGTTGTAATTCAGACTCTATTTAACCCTTTCCCTGTTCTATAATTATTACAAATGTCAATACCTACTGAATATTCATGGGCAAAATAGTTATAATTAAATAAGGAAGGATGGATATTTTAGCCATTTTGGAAACTAAGGAACCAGATCTGTCAAATTCTATTAGCAAACAGAGCAGACCCTGATCAGACGGCTCCTCTAGGAGCCGTCTGATCTGGGTCTACTCTGTTTGCAAATGCGTGAAAACACGTTTATATAAGGGAAAGGGTTAAAATAAAATTTACTTGACTTGACTTTATACAGTCAGATCTATTATAATTTCATTAGCAAACAGAGCAGACCCTAACACAACGGCTTCTACAGTTGATATGAAGTAATTTAATCCTTGCATTAGAAACAGGAAACAAGGAAATTTATTGCCATGAAAAACAATAAACAATCTGTCAGGGTGCAGACCTTAATCACACAGCTCCTACAGGGACGTAACAATAGACAATCTGTCACGGTGCAGACCTAAATCACACAGCTCCTACAGGGATGTAACAATAGACAATCTGTCAGGGTGCAGACCTTAATCACACAGCTCCTACAAGGACGTAACAATAGACAATCTGTCAGAGTGCAGACCTTAATCACACAGCTCCTACAGGGACGTAACAATAGACAATCCGTCAGAGTGCAGACCTTAATCACACAGCTCCTACAGGGACGTAACAATAGACAATCTGTCACCGTGCAGACCTAAATCACACAGCTCCTACAGGGACGTAACAATAGACAATCTGTCACGGTGCAGACCTTAATCACACAGCTCCTACAGGGACGTAACAATAGACAATCTGTCACGGGTCAGACCTTAATCACACAGCTCCTACAGGGAGGTAACAATAGACAATCTGTCATGGGTCAGACCTTAATCACACAGCTCCTACAGGGACGTAACAATAGACAATCTGTCACGGTGCAGACCTTAATCACACAGTTCCTACAGGGAGGTAACAATAGACAATCTGTCACGGGTCAGACCTTAATCACACAGCTCCTACAGGGAGGTAACAATAGACAATCTGTCACGGGTCAGACCTTAATCACACAGCTCCTACAGGGAGGTAACAATAGACAATCTGTCACAGGTCAGACCTTAATCACACAGCTCCTACAGGGAGGTAACAATAGACAATCTGTCACAGGTCAGACCTTAATCACACAGCTCCTACAGGGAGGTAACAATAGACAATCTGTCACAGGTCAGACCTTAATCACACAGCTCCTACAGGGAGGTAACAATAGACAATCTGTCACGGGTCAGACATTAATCACACAGCTCCTACAGGGAGGTAACAATAGACAATCTGTCACGGGTCAGACATTAATCACACAGCTCCTACAGGGAGGTAACAATAGACAATCTGTCACGGGTCAGACCTTAATCACACAGCTCCTACAGGGAGGTAACAATAGACAATCTGTCACGGGTCAGACCTTAATCACACAGCTCCTACAGGGAGGTAACAATAGACAATCTGTCACGGTGCAGACCTTAATCACACAGCTCCTACAGGGAGGTAACAATAGACAATCTGTCACGGGTCAGACCTTAATCACACAGCTCCTACAGGGAGGTAACAATAGACAATCTGTCACGGGTCATACCTTAATCACACAGCTCCTACAGGGAGGTAACAATAGACAATCTGTCACGGGTCATACCTTAATCACACAGCTCCTACAGGGAGGTAACAATAGACAATCTGTCACGGGTCAGACCTTAATCACACAGCTCCTACAGGGAGGTAACAATAGACAATCTGTCACGGGTCAGACCTTAATCACACAGCTCCTACAGGGAGGTAACAATAGACAATCTGTCACGGGTCATACCTTAATCACACAGCTCCTACAGGGAGGTAACAATAGACAATCTGTCACGGGTCAGACCTTAATCACACAGCTCCTACAGGGACGTAACAATAGACAATCTGTCACGGGTCAGACCTTAATCACACAGCTCCTACAGGGACGTAACAATAGACAATCTGTCACGGGTCAGACCTTAATCACACAGCTCCTACAGGGACGTAACAATAGACAATCTGTCACGGGTCAGACCTTAATCACACAGCTCCTACAGGGACGTAACAATAGACAATCTGTCACGGGTCAGACCTTAATCACACAGCTCCTACAGGGACGTAACAATAGACAATCTGTCACGGGTCAGACCTTAATCACACAGCTCCTACAGGGACGTAACAATAGACAATCTGTCACGGGTCAGACCTTAATCACACAGCTCCTACAGGGACGTAACAATAGACAATCTGTCACGGGTCAGACCTTAATCACACAGCTCCTACAGGGACGTAACAATAGACAATCTGTCACGGGTCAGACCTTAATCACACAGCTCCTACAGGGACGTAACAATAGACAATCTGTCACGGGTCAGACCTTAATCACACAGCTCCTACAGGGACGTAACAATAGACAATCTGTCACGGGTCAGACCTTAATCACACAGCTCCTACAGGGACGTAACAATAGACAATCTGTCACGGGTCAGACCTTAATCACACAGCTCCTACAGGGACGTAACAATAGACAATCTGTCACGGGTCAGACCTTAATCACACAGCTCCTACAGGGACGTAACAATAGACAATCTGTCACGGGTCAGACCTTAATCACACAGCTCCTACAGGGACGTAACAATAGACAATCTGTCACGGTGCAGACCTTAATCACACAGCTCCTACAGGGACGTAACAATAGACAATCTGTCACGGTGCAGACCTTAATCAAACAGCTCCTACAGGGACGTAACAATAGACAATCTGTCACGGGTCAGACCTTAATCACACAGCTCCTACAGGGACGTAACAATAGACAATCTGTCACGGGTCAGACCTTAATCACACAGCTCCTACAGGGAGGTAACAATAGACAATCTGTCACGGGTCAGACCTTAATCACACAGCTCCTACAAGGACTTAGAAGGTAAGGGTTAAGAACAAGTTGAAGGAAACGGGACAGAGGCTTGAAATCTCAAGATTATTAATTGCTTGGTTCCCAAATTCTACCATTCCAGTATATGCTTGGAACCAAATAAACATGTCTCTGAAACTTCTCGAATTTTACGTAGGAGAATGTTTGTAATGCTCACACTCAAACCTTGATATTAAACCCTTTACCTCATATAAATGTGTTTTCACGCAAACAGAGTAGACCCAGATCAGACGGTTCCTATTGAAGCCGTGTGATCACAGTCTGCTCTGTTTGTTAGTGGAATTTGATAGATCTGTTTCTATACTTTCTAAAATGGCTACAGTACATCACCTTCAATATTTCACTATAACTATTTTGTCCATGAATATTCACTAGGTATTGAAATTTGAAATAAACATAGAACAGGGAAAGGGTGAACTTTGCAAACAGTGTGCATCCAGATTAGATGGGGAGTATAACTAGCTGTCTCACCATGGTCCTATCCTGCTTGATATTCTTATCATGAAATACAGGATAATAAAATTCTGAATTACTGAAGCAGATGATAATTTAACCCTTTACTCAGTGAAAATTCATGTAAGAAATTTATAGTACCATGAATATTTATTAGATTATCTTTTATAACGGCACATGAACTCAGAAAATTTGGCACAGGCAGAAACTGTAGAATAAGATGTATGTTATTTCCTAAGCAAACAGAGCAGACCCTGATCAGATGGCTCCTGTAGGAGCCGTCTGATCTGGGTCTACTCTGTTTGCAAAGACATAGAAAGGTATATTTATGGAGCAAAGGGTTAAACCAACAAAAGGTTTCTTAGCAGATTGAAGGTTAAGTTATTTTAATTGTCAAATATGGTAATTTGTTTGTGACTTATTCATATCGAGGGAACAATAAAGTTTATAAATTATGAGAATCAAACTTTGTTTGTCATGTTCTTGGAAGTAAAACTTTTTACACCCTTCCATCATGCAATGCAGTTCTATTTTATAACCATTTGATAAACTGGAATAATAACAACATACTTAAATACAAAATACTATCATCAATTCAAATATAATGTAAACAACTTTGGCCTTCAATTGCTTTATATGGCAAAATCAAAATAGCTTAGCCCTTTACTTTCCTGAATACACATATTACATATATACATGTATTAACCCTTTCCTCCATAGGCTATTTTTAGACCCAACCTCTTTGAATGAATCTACTCAAAAGGAGCATTTACTAGAGAAACGTAAAATTTAAGAATTTTGCAGTTTGAAACCAATGTGATAAATAGAGCATTTGCTCCTATAGGAGCAAATGCTCTATTTATCACAATGGTTTCAAGATGTGGTTATTACAGAGGTGTAGAAAGGTGTATTTATGGAGGAAAGGGTTGAAGAAATAATAGATGTATTACTAATATTAATTAGATGAATTTTCATAATAACATGAGAACACAGGAAATGTTTGCCAATTGGCAGAAAATGTCAAATGCCATCCTATATTATTCAGCAAATTATTAAGCAAACAGAGCAAACCCTGATCAGGCAGCTCCTACAAGAGCTGCCTGATCTGGTTCTACTCTGCTTGCAAAGGCATTAAAAGGTATATATATGAAGTATCCTGTAAAAGCTGTCTGATCAGGGTCTGCTCTGTTTGCTAAAGGAATTTGATAGATCTGATTCTGTGCTTTCTAAAATGAATACAATGTGCCACCTTTATTTTGTCCCTAACATTTAGAAAGTATTGGAATTTGGAATAAATATAGAACAGGGAAAGGGTTAACAGTTTAGTTTATCTTATCCTTAACCCATTCCCTCATACTGACACCTTTTGATGACTCTTTAAAAGTCACTTTCTCATTGTGATAATATTGTGACCATTTCATATGCAAACAAAACAGCCCCTGATCAGACAGTTCTTACAAGAGCCGTCTGATCTGGGTCTACTCTATTTGCAAATTTGTGAAAAAGGCGTTTATATGAGGGAAAGAGTTAATTAATTGAAAACCATGACTGAATACTGTAGAATCATATCTATTATTTCATAAGCAAACAGAGTAGACCTTGATCAGATAGTTCGTACTGCAGTTTTCTGATCTGGGTCTACTCTTTTTGCAAAAGGTGTCTCTTTTAGGTAATGGAATTTTTTAACTCTTTACTCCATGAATATGCCTTTCTACGCCTTTGCAAACAGAGTAGACTCAGATCGTATGGCTCCTGTAGGAGCTGTCTGATCAGGGTCTGTTCTGTTTGTTTACGACATTATATAGATCTGATCTTATTGATTAAGATCTCTTTGCATGGCTCGTAAAGGATCAAACAATGCAGACCCCACTCTGAGGAGTAATCTGAGCTGGATCTACACTGCTTTGAAAAACCAGATAATTTATGGTTAGAACAAATTACTTCCCAAAATGAGAATATTAACCTACCCTGTAAGAGTAAGTATATTGATATGGAAATCGCTTCTCATTGGATCTATCCACATATGTTGTTGGTACCACTCTTAAAATGTAATCATGGGTTGACAAAGCTGAAATAAAGAGAAGAAAAATGTTAGTGACTTTGAAACCATTTTTTTCTACATTAATCCTTTGAATGAGGGAAATTAGTGTACTGACATTTGCAAACAGTTTAAATGTGTAAATTAAAACTTTTAAAAAGAATAACTTCGTTATTTCTCCATCAAACCCTAAGTTGCGACCATGCTTTAGAATCGTCTCAAAGACTTGATTCTAAAGGATGGTCACAACATTAAATTTTGGTTTGGTTGAGAAATGATGATTTTAGTATTTTGAGTATGCATCTTTATCTGAAGCTCTGGTCTTAGAGCAGCCCTGTGATCAGAGTCTGCACTATTTGTCATTCCAACTCCTCTAACAATTCTAATCATTCATACTAACAGGATTCTTTGGCTAAACATTAGTGGAGCCATTCCACTTTGAATATTTAGCATTCAAAGGGCAAATTACATTTTGAATGGTTTTAAACCCATGACCGTCACCGCAAATTTCTTTTTTCTGATTTTTAAACAGTATTATCATTGCATGAAAATTTGTTCACTGCAGCTAAATTGGTCCAGATTAGCTTTGTCATGCTGAATCAAAATACATTTAAAATGCTAATTTCATCAATCCCATTAACCCGTAACCAACTGAATAATTAAAACTGGCTCAATCCCTTATGAATAATAATTAAACAAAAAATTTTATAAAAATTTATCACTCAAGAAAATGTTTTTTAGGACAAAAAACAAAGATCCTAAAAGAAGAGCTCCCCCTTGAAGCCTTTGGTCAGGGCCTACACTGTTTGCAAAGGCCTTATTATATTCAGTTCCCACACTTAAAGGGTCATCTTTTATCCGGCTGAAAAATTAAAATCTGATAAAACTGAAACGTGCAGCAACTTTAACTAAATTCTCGAAGTTTCAAGCCACTGAGAAACTATTGACTGTCAGTATCAAACAGCTGTGGTTCTCATGAGATGCAAGACTAAAGTAATGCAGAAAGCTCCTGTGGGAGCTTCCTGCATAACTTTCATCCTGCATTAAGATACCACCTGACTTTAAGACCCAAGGGCTGTGTCCCTTTTAGACGGTGGCTATACATAGGTTTTACTGTAGCAACACTAGTTCTGCACTGAACTTTGATCTTTCTGTGTTGTTTTGAACTGTAAACAAATCAACTAGAGGAAAAACAGAATTTAAAGAAGAGAGCATTGATTCCTAAAGATATTCTGCTAATGCAATGTTATTTTGTTTTCTTTGGAAATCAAATAGTTTTGCTCTAATTTTACTTCTGACTCTCTTGGAGGAGGTCATCTATCCATTTACGGCATTTAACCCTTTCCTTCATATAAAGATGTTTTTATGCATTTGCCAACAGAGTAGATCCAGATCAAATGGCTCCTACAGGAGCTGTCTGATCAAGGTCTGCTCTGTTTGCTAATGGAATTTGATATATCTGTTTCTTTAGTTTCTAAAATGGCTACAATATTTCATCTTCCATATTTCATTATAACTATTTTGTCCATGATTATTCAGTAGGTAATGAAATTTTGAATAAACAAAGAACAGTGAAAGGATTATAATAATAAACCTGTTAGCGAATAAAATGAAAGTTCGAGGGAAGACTTTTGTCATCTGATGGGTGATTGAAGTGATTGAAGAAAAAAGGGAATAATTCAAATGATTAATCATTTACTCTACTGAGATACCTTCTTGGCACCTTTGCAAACAGAGTAGAGCCTGATCAGAAATCTCTGGTTGCTTAACCCTTTCCCTGTTCTATGTTTATTACGAATTTCAATACCTACTGATTATCCATGGACAAAATAGCTAAAATGAAATATGGAAGGTGGAACATTGTAGCCATTTTAGAAAGTAAAGACACAGATCTATCAAATTCTATTAGCAAACAGAGTAGACCCTGATCAGACGGCTCCTCTAGGAGCCGTCTGATCTGGGTCTACTCTGTTTGCAAACGCGTGAAAACACGTTTATATGAGGGAAAGGGTTAAGAAATAACTTACAGATATTTCTACAGTATCTGTCATGGTAACAAGCTCCTTGATCATGATGCCATTACAAAAAATCTGCTAATTACTATCATTCAGTCATCATTTCTGACATGAATATTCATGGTGTAAAGGGTTCATTACTGCAAGATTATGGTCCTTATCCTGTGCACTTGTGCTTGCTGCTGCCTGCATGTATTCCAATTTTGAAAGTCAATCCCATTGAGGATTACAGTGAAATGGCAAATTAGTGTGATGGGAAAAAACATGACTGGAATAAGATTGGTTGGTTCCGAGTGTTACTCTTGGAACTTTCTGCATGATTTTCACCTTGCATTAAGCTTCCATCTGTTTTGACAATCTATAAATGCTCAATATTTGGGTGACTGAAATAATATGCTTGATTGTAGTACTGTTTCAGGTACAAAACAAATTGCCAGAATCACCATCCTACCAAAAATCAGATAGAACCTATTTCCTACAACTCAGGTGGAACCACTGTCCTTCTACAAGTCAGGTAGAACCGATGTCCTACCACAAGGAACCACACACCTACAAAAACTCAGGCAGAACCACAGATCTACTAAAGGTCAGGTAGATTGACAGTCCTACCACAAGTCAGGTAGAACCACTGTTCTACCACAAGACAGGGAGAGCAACTGTATCACCACAAGTCAGGTACAACAACTGTCCTACGACAAGTCAGGTAGAACCTGGTGACTGTCTTACCACAAGTCAGGTAGAACCACAGTCCTATGACAAGTCAGGTAGAATCACTGTCTTACCACAAGTTAGGTAGAACCACACACCTATGACAAGTCAGGTAGAGCCACTGTTCTACCACAAGTCAGGTAGAACCCCTGTCCTACAAAAAGTCAGGTAGAACCAGTCCTACCAATGTCATGTAGAACCATAGTGTCCTACCTAAAGTCAATAGAGAACCATTGTCCTACCACAAGTCAGGTAGTAACATTGTCCTACCTCAAGTCAGGTAGAACCAGTCCCACCAAACATCATGTAGAACCACAGTGTCCTACCTAAAGTCAGGTAGAACCACTATCCTACCAAAAGTCAGGTAGAAACACTGTCCTACCTCAAGTCAGGTAGAAACACTGTCCTACCTCAAGTCAGGTAGAACCAGTCCTACCAAACATCGTGTAGAACCAGTGTCCTACCTAAAGTCAGGTAGAACCACTGTCGGACCTCAAGTCAGGTAGAAACACTGTCCTACCTCAAGTCAAGTAGAACCACAGTCCTACCACAAGTCAGGTAGAAACACTGTGCTACCTTAAGTCAGGTAAAACCATTGTCCTAACATAAGTCAGGTAGAACCACTGTCCTGCATGTCAGGTAGAAACACTGTCCTACCTCAAGTCAGGTAGAACCACTGTCCTAATCTCAAGTCAGGTAGAACCACTATCCTACCAAAAGTCCCATATGTAGAACCACTGTCCTGCAAGTCAGGTAGAACCACTGTCCTACAACACGTCAGGTAAAACCAATGTCCTAACACAAGTCAGGTAGAACCACTGTCCTACCTCAAGTCAGGTAGAACCATTGTCCAACCAGAAGTCAGGTAGAAACACTGTCGTACCTCAAGTCAGGTAGAACCACTGTCCTACCACAAGTCAGGTAGACCCACTGTCCTACCACATGTCAGGGAGAGCCACTGTCCTAACACAAGTCAGGTAGAACTACAGTCCTACAACAAGTTATATAGAACCAATATCCTACTAAAGGTCAGGTGGAACAAACATCCTACAACAAGTCTGGTAGAACCACTGTCCTACAAGTCAGGTAGAACCACTGTCCTTCTACAAGTCCGGTAGCACCACTGTTCAACAACAAGTCAGGTAGAATCACAGTCTTATAACAAGTCAGGTAGAACTAGTCCTATAACAAATCAGGCAGAACTACTGTCCTACTACAAGTCAGTTAGAACCACAAGTCAACAAGTCAGGTTGAACCACAGTCTTATAACAAGTCAGGTAGAACCACTGTCATGCTACAAGTCAAGTAGAACCACTATCCTACTACAAGTCAGAAAGAACAACAGTCCTACAACAGATCACCACCGTCATACCATCATATATAATGGGGAGAAACTGGCTCATTGCAAACAGTGTACACCCTGATCTTGAGACATGCTCCTAAGCTTATATGACAAAAAAGTCGCAGCTTCATGAGATGCATTTGGGCTGAGAAGCTTCAGTGACTGACCCATTCTGGCATTATTTACCGTACCTATTTTCTTACACTCAGAATGATAACTGTTGAAGTAGACCAATAACAGGAAATCTGAATTAGCTCATCTAGGTTTAAGTGATCTCTATTTGTCTGCCATGCTTCACAGGCGACACAAAAATCATCTAATAAATATTAATGACATCATTATTTCTAACATGAATGTTCTGGGAGTAACAGCTTACAATTAGTTTCAGTACCTGAGTCAGCTTTTACTTACCTTCAGCATGAGATTTATCCAAATTTTCAAGTGGATTAAAAGATCCTTTTACTTCCTGAAAAGAAAATATAAAAGACAGGATAATAAAAGGTCTTAACTCTTTGCATACTTGCAGTAGATTCTCAAACAATTTCTGACCAACACAAATAGTTTGGATCCAGATCAGACCCAAAATCGCGTGGGGAATGATCAAAGATGGATACTGTTTATCACTCAGGCTCAACTTCTGCTTAGTGTCTCATCGGACCCAAGCTATTTGGCACTCAGTCCATAGTTTCTCAAAAGCTGCCACTATTTCAGTGTTTTACAGATCAGCCTTCAGAATACTGAAGGTGAATTCATGATAAATGTCATGAGTAAAACAGTGTGAATAAAAAAGAAATACAGTAAAAACTCTCTATAACGGCCACTAAATTACATCCAATATTTTTTGTTAAAGGCAGGTGGCTGCTTAAAGCAAGGTGAAAGTAAAACAGAACGCTCCTATAGGAGCGTTCTGTTTTACTTTCACCTTGCTTTAAGCAACCACCTGCTCTAAATACCAACTAATTAACACAATTTATTGGCCATTATAGAGAGGTTTTACTGTACAAATCAATATGTCTACAGTGTTACTGTCAAAACTATACAGTAATTATACTAAATATTCAAACACTCCTCTCCAAACAAATGTAAAATTGAACAAGTAAATTTGGCACCATATTGATAAATTCAAACAAGATGTGTTTGTGAATATCACCTTTGACATTGATGCATGACCTTGACCTTAATAAATCACATCTAAAAATGTTCGCCTCCATAAGTTGTACATGCATGCTAAATTTGAAGTATGTATGTGCAATGGCTACAAAATAATCGCCAACATTAAAGTTGGGAACAAGCCAACCAACCAACAAACTAACAACATATACCACAACAGACAGACCGAGCAAAAACAATATGCCCCTGTGGGGCATAATTAGACAGATAAAGTGGGGTACTGACAATTGCCCCATAGGACAATTGCCCCATCATCCTATGGGGCAATCAAACATTTGCATTTGCAAACAGAGTAGACCCAGATCTAATCAGGGTCTGCTCTGTTTCCTTGTGAAATAATATAAATATGATACTACAGTTTCTGTCAGAACCAAAACATCCTGTGTACAAATGTCATTATAACAATTCAGCTGATAAATATTCATGAATATTAAACAGGGAAAGAGTTAAAGATACATTACACTATTTACTAAGAACTCTAATAATAGCTTTAACCAATTCCTGCATATTGAAGCCTTTTGATGCCTATGAAAAAATCACTTTTGTAAGGTAGAACATTGTATCCAATTTAGAAAGTAAATAATCAGATCTATCAAATTTCAATTAGCAAACAGAGCAGACCCTGATCAGATGGCTCCTATTGGAGCTGTTTGATCTAGTTCTACTCTGTTTGCAAATGTGTGAAAAGGCTTTTATATGAAGGAAAGTGTTAATAACGAAGGACCATTCCACTTTGAATATTCATCATTCAAAGGTTTAATTTTTTACTTGTAATGCTATAATCAAAATAGGTGAAGTTTATGTAAAATATTTAAATACTGTAAATGGATAGATGACCTCCTCCAAGAGAGCCAAAAGTAAAATTAGAGCAAAACTATTTGATTTCCAAAGGAAACAAAATAACATTGCATTAGCAGAATATCTTTAGGAATCAACGTTCTCTTCTTTAAACTTTGTTTTT
The DNA here is from genome assembly GCA_963576725.1 of Azorinus chamasolen. Classification (NCBI taxonomy): domain Eukaryota; kingdom Metazoa; phylum Mollusca; class Bivalvia; order Cardiida; family Solecurtidae; genus Azorinus; species Azorinus chamasolen. The sequence continues at coordinate 78,711,257 of OY755245.1, forward strand.
CCTGTAGTTGATTTGTTTACAATTCAAAATCACACAGAAAGATTAAAGTTCAGTGCAAAACTTTTGTTGCTACAGTAAACCATACGTATAGCGACCACTTAAAACACTTGGGACTAAAAGTCAGGTGGTAGCTTCATGAAGTCAGGTGGCAGCTTAATGAAGGATGAAAGTTATCCCATAGGAGCTTACTACATTACTTTTGTCTTGTGTTAAGCCACCACCTGCTTTTAATGAGACACCAACGTCTATTCATAAAGTGGTCACATCAGAGGGGTTCTACTGTAATTCCTTAGTGACATCTCCATGGAAACCTTTAGAAAACACTTTAGATAAACATTTAACAGCAAATAGCTCTACAGATCTCATCAATTTACAAACTGTTTGTAATTTCAATCATATATTAATATATTGCAAAAAAAATAAATTCTTAACCCTTTCCTTCATATAAACGCCTTTTCATGCATTTGCAAACAGAATAGACCCAGATCAGAAGGCTCCTATAGAAGTTGTCTGATCAGGGTCTGCTCTATTTACTTATGCTTATAGTATAAAATAGATCTGATTCTATCGGTTCTACCTGAGCTTAAACATATTGTATTGTGTACATATGCAACCATAAAGATTCAGCTAACAAATATTCATGATGTCATTACTCTTTACATGAGTATTAAACAGCGAAAGGGTTAAAATTGATGAAGATATCAATGTTGCAATTTTCATAAACTTTGTTTGCTAAGGCCCAAATAGGCATATCCATGGAGTAAAGGGTTAACCCATTCCCTCATATTGACGACTTTTGATGACTCTGTAAAAGTCACTTTCTGAAACCATTGTGATAAATAGAGCATTTGCTCCTATAGGAGCAAATGCTCTATTTATCACAATGGTTTCAAACTACAAAATTCTAAAAAAAATCCTTTTTCTCTAGTTAATGCTCCTTTTCGGAAGATTTATTCAAAGAGGTTGTATCTATAAATAGCCTATGAGGTAATGGGTTAACATTCACCCTTTGAATGCTAAACTTTCAAAGTTGAATGGTCCATCATTGTTTTATAGCAGATTCCATTCATTATGAAAGGGTATTATTTGTGAGAATGTATTGAATGACAAACAGTGCAAATCTTGATCAGCAGGCTCCTGAAGAAGTCCTCTGATCTGAGTCTACATTGTTTGAAAAAAAACAGGTACCTAAAATGTTCACCGCTCTAGCTGTTTACAACCAATGTTTTCAATTGCAAGATTTAAACTGGTTTGAGTCAATGTGTCTATAAATCATGTGTTTTAGAAGTCTGTAAAAATGGAAAAATTGTTTTACATGCGTAAAAATATTTAGAATTCTTATCTGTTTTGTTCTTTGAAAACGGTTCAGTAGAATCCATCTATCAGAGGTAGAGCTGCGCATGTAACCCCTTACACCATGAATATTCATGTAAAAAATTATAACATCATGAATATTAATTAGATTTATTGTTATAATTGCACATGGACACAGGAGGTTTTCGCTATAACAGAAACTGTAGAATGATGTTTACATTATTTCATAAGCAAACAGAGCAGACCCTTATCAGACGGCTCCTATAGGAGCTATCTAATCTGTGTCTTCTTTGTTTGCAAAGGCTTAGAAAGGCGTATTCCTGGAGTGAAATATTAATCAGAAATTGATGTATGTATAAATATTATTTAGTTTAATATAGAGCATATGAACCAGACAAGTTTTGTTCCTGGTGAAACCTGTACAATCAGATATACATGTACATTAAGTCTGTAACCGCTGGGGTCTTCCTCCACCTATAATTAGTTGGTTGTTGTGATATGACGTAAAATCCGATAAAAAAAAAATATAAGCAAACAGAGCAGACCTGGATTAGACAGCTCCAACAATCTAATATTGGTCTCCTCTGTTTGCAAAGTTATTAAAAGGTGTACTTTTGGAGTAAAGGGTTGAAAGTTTTAACAGATTTCCTATATGGAATGTTTTTCATTCAATGTAAACCTTCTTAGGCTTCTTATATATTAACAGTAAAGTCTGGCTAAGTTGAGTGTTTATTTTATTAACAAAGGAGTCTGCAAATGCAGCCTGTGTTTGCTTAATGCAGGGCAAAAGTAATGCAGAAAGCTCCCATAGGAGCTTTCTGCATAACTTTTGTCCTGCATTAAGTTGCTATATCTGTTTTAAAAATGCAGTATACTTCTTCTAAGTAGTTGTATTAGCGAGACCTTCCTGCAATAAATCGCAGTGACATTCAAAATCACACTGTACTGAATTTTTCAATTATGCACTGTTTAGTATGTGTACGTCACAGAATCAGTTTGGTACCACCATAAGTGCACCTGTCAGTAACTTATGACAAAATATATAATGCATTAGCTCCTTGTACTGACATATTTATCTAGTTATTGACGTTGTTACCAACCTTTCCATCTGCCATGTCCATTCCAAACCTCACTTTGTGTATGACATGTCGCATGTCTGGGACAGGTGGCTGCCTTGGGGCTGAATGTGTTGATACATGGAAATTGCCAGGCACCTTAAAATAGAAAATAGCATTCCAGAATTAGCACAGAAGTCACATGGTCATTCCTGCAGCTTTTTAAGATGCTTTACCAATCTTTAACCCTTTACGTGAAAGAGATGCCTTCTGATGCCTTTACAAACGGAGCAGACCCATATCAGACAGCTCCTGTATATAGAATCTGTCTGATCTGGGTCTGCTCTGTTTGCTTATGGAATAAACAGACCTGATTCTACAGATTTTACCTGTGTTTATGTGACATTATAAAATTTCAGCTCATAATTATTCATGGTGTTATTATTTCTTACATGAATATTAACACATGAGCGCAAGGATTAAAGTATTAAGAGCAAACTCAGACATGCAATCCTAGTACAGTGCGGCCAGTTAGTTTGGATCCTTATAAGATAGCATCTTGGCTACAAGATGTGTTTGTGAAACACTATGCCCCAGCAAATTTGACCTTTGACCCTGAAGGATGACCTTGACCTTGACATGTCACTCTCAAAATGTGCAGCTTCATGAAATACACATGCATGCCAAATATCAAGTCTCTATCTCTACTGGTTCAAAAGTTACTACCAATGTTAAAGTCGGTGTTTTGCCCTATATATTTGACCTCTGACTTTTAAGGATGACGTTGAACTTGATGTGTCACCCCTCAAAATGTGCGGCTTAATGAAATACACATGCATGCCAAATATCAAGTCTCTATCTGTACTGGCTCAAAAGTTATGACCAATGTCAAAGTTGGTGACAAACAAACAAACAAACAGACGGGGCAAAAACAATATGACCCCCAGATCTGATCTGGGAAGCATAAAGAGTAATCCTATTGTATCTACACTATGGGTGTGTTTGAAATAATCGTTGCAAGCAAACACATTCAGAGGAAATGAAGCCGGGTAGAGATTGTGGTGAAACAGTTGATAGACTTTACTGTGTTGCTTGGTAGCTCAGTCGGTAGAGTGTTGGCATGGTAAGCCAAAGGCCTTGGGTTCACCTTATGCCTTTGTAAACAGAGTAGACCAAGCTCAGACAGCTTCTTTATGAGCTGTATGATCCATGGACTGCTCTATTTGCTTATAAAATAACATACCAGTAGATATTTTCGGTTTTCTAGTTTCTGCTATGGTAGAAATTGCCTTGTCCATAATGCCATTATAAAAATTCCACTAATTAATATTCATGCAGTAATTATCTCAACTTTAACTCACAGTGGAATGCTAATATGGCAACAACTACATAGCTAGCATGTAGCTCCAATGTGGCATCTGACAAAACTTGTACATTTTCAAGAATATGAGGGTCAGCTATCCACAGGGGTCAGCTATCCACAATAGCAAAGATATTCTGACTGCAGAATTTAACCCATTCCCCATAGGCTATGTTTAGACCCAAACTTTTTTAATAAATCTACCGAAAAGGAGCATTTACTAGAGAAAAGGAAAATGTTAGAATTGTATAGTTTTGAAATCATTGTGATAAATAGAGCATTTCGAGGGCTTGGTGCAAAACTATTCTAACTCCTTCACTTTAGTGAAGGAGTTAGAATAGTTTTCCACCAAGCCCTCGATTTGCTCCTATGGAGCAAATGCTCTATTTATCACAACGGTTTCTAAAAGTGCCCTTTACAGAGGCGTAGAAAGGCGTATTTATGGAGGAAAGGGTTAAGACTTTTGAGTTTGTTGTTGAAAAATTACGTAATAAATCATATTCATGAAATGCATAAGCATGCTAAAACATTTCCATTAGCATTGTATATTGGATTACAAAAAAGTAATACCGGTACTTTATATAATTATCAGCATATCAGCATATTACATTCTTTGATTTTTGTCTCGGCCAAAACATTCAAGGTCACAAAAATCTGGCAAGAAACTAGTTAACAGCCTAAACAGTCATCTGTGAGTTTCCTGCCAGATTTCCCTGTGCTTGAATTCATAGCCAAGACAATAATTAAAGAGCCAAATATTGATATTTAGATTATTATGAAACCTTAAATTTTATAATGGAATTTCTGGTGGGAATAAAAAACGTTTTAGCATATTTGCAAATATAATTTATTCAGTTATTTTTTTTAAATGAAACTCCAATATCTGCCTTTAACAATTTTTGCCATAAATACGCTTTTCTACGACTTATCAAACAGAGTAGACCCAGATCAGATGGCTCCTGTAGGAGCTGTCTGATCAGGGTCTACTCTGTTGGCTTATGATATAATACAGATATTATTCTACATTTTCTACCATAGGCAAACATCTCCTTGTCCATGTGTTATTATAACAGTTAATCTAATTAATATTCATGATGTCATTATTTCTTACATGAATATTCATTGCATGAAGGTAAACTGACCTAATTGCAGTTATTGATAAGGTAAAACCTATGTAATTTTCTTCAGTTTTATTCCTAACTTGTGACTATCAGAGTGTCAAATAGGTTGGATGCTATCATGAGATGCCCAGCGACTGCGCATCTGCTGGTGAGCTGAGATAATCCTGGGAATGTGAGCAAAGTGTGTACAGTGAAACCTCTCTGTACCGGATGTTCAAGTATAAATATCAATCTTGGAGACAGGTGGCAGCTTAATGCAGGGTGAAAGTCATGCAGAAAGCTCCTCTAGGAGCTTTATGCATGACTTATCCTGCATTAAGCAGCCACCTGCCTACAAGTGTTTAAATTCTTCTCTACTAGAATTCCAGTTTAGAGGGGATTTACTGTAAATGTACTGGGATTTCAAAATAGTGCAGACCTAGATCAGAGGGCTCCTATGAGTTTGCTGACCAGGCTCTCCACTGGTTGTCATTCAAAATACTCTAACAAGTTTAACCCTTTCCTTCAGAATGGATTCTACCTTTAACTTATAATAAACCATTCTACTGTGAACATTCAGCAGGTTTAAGGGTTTTGACAACAAGTACAAGAACTTAATCTTGGATCATAGGTACAAGAGTATGCAGCAGACACTCTGACAAGGTTTCCACGTGTTTATACTAAACATGACCTGACAGCACATGTCACCAGCACTCATTGCACTAAGAAAACAACTGGATGTTGAACTCAAATATACTTGAGGGAATGGCTGCAAATGACGCACACAGGACTTTTAAAAGGAAAAACAAGAGCACCGCAAGACGGGGCAATATACGCCCGAAGGCTGTTCTATAAAATTATGTTGAAAAATAAAGGAGGAGTTAGTTGCACAAGAAATTGCTACCCGAAACTATCAAAGGGCAATAACTCCAGAATGAAAAATGATATGAGAGTTATCTCACTGATATGCACAACTACACATCAATATCTATCATTCCTGAAAGTTTGAAGAAATTATGTTGAAAGGAGGAGTTAGTTGCACAAGAAATTGCTACCCGAAACTATCAAAGGGCAATAACTCCAGAATGAAAAATGATATGAGAGTTATCTCACTGATATGTACAACTACACATCAATATCTATCATTCCTGAAAGTTTGAAGAAATTATGTTGAAAAATAAAGGAGGAGTTAGTTGCACAAGAAATTGCTACCCGAAACTATCAAAGGGCAATAACTCCAGAATGAAAAATGATATGAGAGTTATCTCACTGATATGCACAACTACACATCAGTATCTATCATTCCTGAAAGTTTGAAGAAATTATGTTGAAAAATAAAGGAGGAGTTAGTTGCACCAGAAATTGCTACCCGAAACTATCAAAGGGCAATAACTCCAGAATGAAAAATGATATGAGAGTTATCTCACTGATATGCACAACTACACATCAGTATCTATCATTCCTGAAAGTTTGAAGAAATTATGTTGAAAAATAAAGGAGGAGTTAGTTGCACAAGAAATTGCTACCCGAAACTATCAAAGGGCAATAACTCCAGAATGAAAAATGATATGAGAGTTATCTCACTGATATGCACAACTACACATCAATATCTATCATTCCTGAAAGTTTGAAGAAATTATGTTGAAAAATAAAGGAGGAGTTAGTTGCACAAGAAATTGCTACCCGAAACTATCAAAGGGCAATAACTCCAGAATGAAAAATGATATGAGAGTTATCTCACTGATATGCACAGACAGACAATCGTACAGGTGCAAAACATAATAACCCCTATCGTCAACTGGGGCATAAAAAGTATTAAAATGACCATTGATTGTTTGAATATAGGAATCATAAAAACCATGTAGATGCTTAACCCTTCGCTTGCTATTCGCGTCAATATACCTACCTGTAAATAGTGAAGACCCAAATGAGACAGCTCCTACAGGTCAGCTGTCTCATCAGGGTCTGCACTATTTTCAAGCTGATTGTGCAACCAGTGCACTCCACAGCAGTGATTGCACAGTGAAATATTTCTACACAGTGAAGATATATGTAATTATACAACAAGGCATGGGTAAAGAAGGAGAAATGTATTTTAAAATTCAGCAAGAGAAGGGTTAATGCTTGAAAAACGTAATGCAGAAAGCTTCAATAGAATTACTTTCAACCTGCATTAAGCAGCTACCACTTACTACGTGGTTATACTGTATGCATATATATTGGTTATCTCTTCCCATGCTAAATAAATATCTACAAAAACTGCTGTCTGCTACAATTCAATGTTAATTTCTCTTCAGCGTTTTGCAAAAACACAGTCAGAGAGAGTGATTAGATGCCGAGTCAGTGTTTATAAGAAATCAACAACCTCCTGCTAGAATATAAACAGTAAACTCTTTCCTCCATAAATACACCTTTCTACGCCTCTGTAATAGCCACTTCTTGAAACCATTGTGATAAATAGAGCATTTTGCTCCTATAGGAGCAAATGCTCTATTTATCACAATGGTTTCAAATTATAAAATTCTAAAAGTATACTTTTCTCTAGTAAGTGCTCCTTTTGGGTAGATTCATTCCAAGAGGTTAGGTCTAAAACTATCCTATGGAGGAAAGGGTTAACCCTCTACCTGATACATATGCCTTGTGATGCATTTGCTTACAGAACCGAGACACAGATTTTCAGATCCTGTAGATTCATTTGATCATGGTCTGCTATTTGAAATAATTTGGATGCGATAGTTTTCACACAAAAAACAAAAAGGCTTTCATATACCATTAAACCCATTCCCTCACAGGCTATTTTCAGACTCAACCTCTTTGAATAAATCTACCCAAAAGGAGCAGTAAGTAGAGTAAAAGAAAAATTTTGAATTTTGGAAATTCTGAAACCGGTTATTTATCACAATCGTTTCAAAAAGTAACTTTTACAGAGGCGTAGAAAGGCGTATTTATAGAGGAAAGGGTTAAAACATTCAGTGAATTAATATCCATACACACATTACTTCTTATATAACACTTTACTCCATGACTAGCGTGTAAGAATTCATAATGACATCATGAATGTTTATTAAATTAATTGTTATAATAGCATAGAGACACAGGAAGTTTTGGACATGGAAACTGTATAATCATATCTTTATTATAAGATAAACAAACGGATTAGACCCTGATCAGATGGCTCATATAAAAAGGTATATTCATGGAGTAAAGGGAATGTTTTATCTCTGGTGACCACGTACTGGTTTTGTGATTACCTTAACAAAATAATAGTTTAGATCCAAATTGTTTTACACATTTGACTACATTGCTTTGATTCTGCATTAACACTTTACTCTATAGATACACCTTTTAACACATTTGCAAACAAAGTAGACCCAGATGAGATGGCACCTGTAGGATCATGGTTTGCTAGGTTTGCTTATGAAATGATATAATATTATATACCGGTATGATTTTACACTTTTTTCCATGGCCAAAATTCCCAGAGCCCATGATATATGTGTCATTGTAAAAACTTACCTTATTAATATTCATATTGTCAATTATTTCTTACATGAATATTCATGGAGTAAAGGGCTATGCAACCACCTGTATACAAAGTGCAAGAAGCTCCCTTTACAAATGATACAGCGCTGGTGGTGTTTATTAGAGATAATTATAGTGATTGTTTGTTAAAAGGTTTATCCAAATTGCTTCAGAACTGGAGAAGTAATTTCACCACAAATACAGTTAAACCCTCTAACGTGACCACTTAATGAGGAGACGTCGGTGTTTTTAAAAGCAGGTGGTTGCTTAATGCAGGATAAAAGTAATGCAGAAAGCTCCTGCAGGAGCTGTCTGCATTACTTTCATCCTGCATTAAGCTACCACCTGCCTCTAAGATCCAGAATCACCCTTCATTTTAGTGGTCGCATTAGAGGGGTTTTACTGTATGTACCGTACATACTGCCATTATAAGACATACAAGATTCAAGTCTAAGTTGAAGGGCACATAACTCTGGGATATCTAATCTAGCTGACAGACATAACAAATATGTCTCACATATTATCATAATATTGATTGTTTGATGAAAGTTTGATCTTACTTGCTTCTGAACTGTAACAACTTATCTGCTAGACATAAACAATACATCTCACATTTCTACATCTTATGGTGACTGTTGAAATTTTGATCAAAATTGCTTCAGAACTGGGGAAGAAGTTTGTAACAATCATACACAATTCAACGCATACAAGAAAAACTACATTTACTGTTTACACAAAAAGGAAACAATGATATCATGAATATTAATTAGCTGAATTTCTATGATGACATCAACATTTCTTGACAAAGACAGAAACTGAGGAATCAAGATGTATATTATTTAAAAAGCAAGCAGAACAGACCCTAATCAGTCTGGCTCCTACAAATAAGCAAATGTGCAGAAATGTGTATTTATGGCATAAGAATTTGAAGGACTTCTGTAAAAGTCACTTTTTGAAACCACTATGATGAATAGAGCATTTGCTCTATAGAAACAAATGCTCTATTAACCCTTCTCTTGCTGAATTTTAAAATACATTTCTCTTTCTTTACCCATACCCTCTTGTATAATTACATATATCTTCACTGTGTACAAGTATTTCGCTGTGCAATCAATGCTGTGGGGTGCACTGGTTGCACAATCAACTTATAAATAGTGCAGACCCTGATGAGACAGCTCCTGCAGGAGCTGTCTTATCTGGGTCTTCACTATTTACAGGTAGGTATATTGACGTGAATAGCAAGCAAAGGGTTAACAACAATCATATCAAAACTACACAATTCTATCTTTTTTCTTTTTCCTAGTAAATGCTCCTTTTCAGATTTAATCAAAATGGTTGGACCTCAAAAAGAAGCCTATTAGGTAATGGGTTAAACCTTTTCCATCATATAAACACCTTTTCAGGCCTTTTGCAAAAAGAGTAGACCCAGATCAGAGAGCCCCGACTAAATATCAGGATCTGTTCTGTTTGCTTATGGAATTTTATAGATCTGATTTAACCCCTTCCTTCATCTAAACACTTTTACATGCATTTGCAAACAGAGTAGACCTAAATCAAACAGCTCCTGTTACAGTGTAGGAGCCATCTGATCAGGATAAAGTCTGCTTGCTTATGGTATAATAAAGGTCTTATTCAACAGTCTGCATCAGCCAAAAATGTTCTGTGTGCATATGTCGTTATAAAACTTAATCTAATTAATATTCATGATGTCATTATTTCTTGCATGAATATGCAACAGGGATAGGGCTCCACAGATTTCCGTATGGTGAAAAAAATCCCTTTTCCATATTTCATTTATTGATTCTATCCATAAAGATTACCGGTAATGCGGAGAATAACTGTTAGAAATGGAAAGGGTTAAACCTTTCCTCCATAAATACGCCATTCTACCCCTCTGTAATTATAGTCACTTCTTGAAACCATTGTGATAAATAGAGCATTTGCTCCATATGAGCAAATGCTCCATTTATCACAATGGTTTCAAAACTACACAATTCTAAAAGTTTCCTTTTCTCTAGTTAATGGTCCTTTTCAGTAGATTTATTCAAAGAGGTTGGATCTAAAAATAGCCTATGAGGGAAAGGGTAAGTAAAAGAATGTGTGACAGTAGATCTGTTTAACAATTTCAACACTAAGTAATTTCCATATGCAAAACTTCTTATCTTCATTAAACCTTTACTCTATAGAGACACTTCTTATCTTCATTAAACCTTTACTCTATAGAGACACTTCTTATCTTCATTAAACCTTTACTCTATAGAGACACTTCTTATCTTCATTAAACCTTTACTCTATAGAGACACTTTTTGACACCTTTACAAGCAGAGTAGAACCAGATCTTGTAGGAGCTGTCTGATCAGGGTCTGCTGAGTTTGCTTATGGAATAACACACAGCAGAACATATCTTAACCCTTTCCCTGTTCTATGTTTATTACAAATTTCAATACCTACTGAATATTCTGGAAAGTATAGTTACAACGAAAATTGGAAGGTAGAACATTGTAACAATTTTAGAAAGTAAAGAAATACTTCTATCAAATTCCATTAGCAAACAGAGTAGACCCTGATCAGACGGCTCCACTAGGAGCCGTCTGATCTGGGTTTACTCTGTTTGCAAATGCGTGAAAACACGTTTATATGAGGGAAAGGGTTAAGCAACGATCAAAAATAGGTCTAAATTTGGGTCTGTAAGGCAGGTGGTCATGGTTAAGCTTAATGCAGGTCAAAACTAAAGCAGAAAGCTCCAAAGGGAGCTTTCTGCATTACTTTAGCCCTGCATTAAGCAACCACCTGCTTCTTAAGACTCCTGTTTTCAATAAACGAATGCCGCTTAACACTTTCCTCCATGAATATTCACGTAAGATATAATGATACAATAAACACAATTTAGATTATATTCTTCTAATGGCATAATTTTTATGAACACAGTCATAATGTTTGGGTCATGGCAGAATCAGTAGTCTCAATCTCATCTATATTATGTCATCAGCAACACATCTGGGTCTACTCTGTTTGCAAAGGTGATGAAAGGTGTATTTATAGAGTAATGGGTTAATACAGGCTGTATTGTAGATCTATTTCTGAAGTTTCTGCCATGGTAAACCTTTTTCTTGTTCATGGTGCCAGTATAAAACTTCAGCTTATTAATATTCATACATTATATCTATGAGATAAAGCAAACTATTTCCTTGAAAACTTCAGTAACTCCAACTTGTCAAAAACCTATAACCTACTTTCCTACTTACAAATTCAACACGTTGCATGATAGTAGCACATTTGTCTGCATCCACATGAGACCCTGAGTAACTCAATATTTCATCAGGTTCCAAACTGTTTATAGTCTTGAGTGTTTTATTTAAATAGAATGAAAAACTGTACTTTCAGAACTGCAGCTGAAAACCATTTTTACAAACAAAAATTACCCGCCATGTACAGAGCTAAAGCCAATTACCGTACTAAAGCCAATCTTATGTAATCTGTAAAAGACAGTACCGTAACTACCAGATATACTTAGATGATCAATCTCTCCTCTTCACTAATCTGTAAACCTGAACAAGTCAATTTGGCAAATCTTTTATAATTTTAACCCATTCCTGCATATTGCTGTCTTTTGACACCTCTGTAAAAGTCACATTTTGAAACAATTCTAATAACAGAGCATTTGCTCCATAGGAGCATCACAATAGCTTCAAAACTATTTATCACAATAGTTTCAAAACTACACAATTCTAAAAAATTCCTTTTCTCTAGTAAATGCTCCTTTTTGGTAGATATGTTCAAAGAGGTTAGGTCTAAAAATAACCTAAGTGGGAATGGGTCAAATAAAAATGATTGAGTACCAAAAAGAGTAGACTCTGATCAAACTTTTCCTTCAGGAGCAGTTTGACTGGTTGAAAGTATGTCTGAACATTTAGAATAATTATAGTAACACTAAAGATGCTTCAAATAAAGTATATGAACTGTAAAACAAGGAGTCATAAAATGAAAGTGCGTCAGACAGTAGAGTTCTACTGGCTCTCTTCTTTACTTTCATAAAAACTTAAAACATTTACTCCATGGCTATTCATGTAAGAAATAATGCCTTTATGTATATCAATTAGATAAATTGTTATTATAGCAAATGGACAAAGAAATTTGTGGCTATGGCAGAAACTGCACCATCCTATCTATATTATATCATAAGCAATCAGAGCAGACCATCTACAGGAGCCATCTGATCTGGGTTTATTCAATAAAGGGAGTAAAGGATTAAACAATGTTATGAACCAGATCAGATGCTAACCAACTGTTATTTCCTCTGAATTTCCACTGAATTTAAGCTCTTTGATTCCCACAGGGTGTTTAGGTTAGATTTACTATTGGAATGCTGGAAACGAGCATTCTGGATTTTAAAAACAGTGCAGAGTGCAGACCCAGACCAGAGTGCCTTACAGGAAACTTCTGTAATGTTTGTTATTCAAAGTCCATTAGCAGCACTCATGCCCTTCATACTGCCTGGGCTCTATAATTAACCCATTACCTCATAGGCTATTTTTAGATACAACCTCTTTGAATTAATCTACTGAAAAGGAGCATTAATTAGAGAAAAGGATTTTTTTAGAATTTTGTAGTTTGAAACCATTGTGATAAATAGAGCATTTGCTCCTATAGGAGCACATGCTCTATTTATCACAATGGTTTCACAAAGTGACTTTTACAGAGTCGTCAAAAGTCATCAATATGAGGGAATGGGTTAAACACCCATGGGTCATTCCATTTAGATTACTCAGCATTAATGGGATAATTCAAGCTAATAGTTTTTATGACAAAAGGAGAGCATGCTGCGCACTAGCAGCAGTGTAAGAAGGCATGTTGATCAGCTCATAAAACACATTTTGGAGTTATGAGCAGCACTTGGATAACGATGAAGGTCAAATGCTTTGGTGGTTAATGACAGTGCACTAAATTGATAGACCATACGAATCAACAAAAATAAGCCTGAATGAAGATTCTAAAAGATCAACTAACATTCTAACATGATCAAATTATTCCAATAGTTAAAACAGGGGAAATAAATGCATGAGGTCAGATTTTGTGATAATTGGAACCCCTCAGTAATGACAGCTAATGCCAAAACCAATGTTTATGACATGTCATGTGCACTATTGTTTATTACATGTACATGTAGTTCAATAACCAATGATAATTCTGATCCCTGTTTACCCCTTTATTTGAAATAAAAGCCTTTCCATGCCTTTGCAAACAGAGTAGATCCAGACAGTTCTTGAAGGGGCCATCTGATTAGGGTCTGCTCTATTTGCTTAACCCTTTGCCTGTTCACTTTTCGTCTAAGAAACAATGACATAATGAATTTTTATAATGTAAAATTTTCAAGTGAATTGTTTGCCTTGACACAAACTGTAGAATCTGGTTCCATGCTTATAAAACTTTTTAGTTGAGTCTGAGTTCGTTCTCAAGCTTTTGATTGGTCAGATTTGAGTTCTCAAGCTTTTGATTGGTCAGATTTGAGCCAAAGGCTCAAATCTGACCAATCAAAAACTTGAGAACGAACTCAGACTCAACTAAAAAGTTTATAAGCATGGATACAGATCTATATAATGACATAAACAAACAGAGCAGACCTTGGTCAGACGGCTCACACAGAAGCCATCTGATCTGAGTCTACTCTTGTTTATAAAGGCATGATAAAGCTTTATATGAAGGAAAGGTTTAAGCAATTTTATAGATCTGAGCACGCAGTTTTTGTCTAAGCCAAAATTTCCCATGAAACATTTACATTATAAAGATCAAGATAATAAAAATTCATGAGGTGATCAATTCATCCATAAATGTTCCTATCGGGTAAAAGGTAATAGAGATAATTTTGAGCTATGTTAACCCCTTTCCTTGTTGAAAATTCATGTAAGAAATAATGAAATCATGAATATTTATTTGCTGTAATATTTATAATGGAATATGAACAGGTTTTGGCATTGGAAGAAGCTGTAGAGTCAGATCTTTTATAATTGCATAAGCAAACAGAGCAGACCCTGATCAGATGGCTCCTACAGGTGTTTGCAAAGGTGTGAAGAAGCATACATATGAAGGAAAGGTTTAAAGGGTCAAATGCTGATTAATGTTAATTATCAAGAGCTTTCTTTCCACAGAGGATTAACAGTTAATTATCTAGTAATCTAATAATCATCCCACATTTGTTTCTAATTTGGTAAATAATCCCCAGCTCATCCCACCTAATCACATTATCAACTCTTCCAACACTTAATAATTGCTATCTGCAAAACAGCATGGTCATCTGCAGCAGCTATTCTATTTCTGAAAGCAAAATTTCCTTTTAATATTTCTTCAAAAACACAGTCAGAATGCCAATCAGTTTGAATCCTAATGAGATGTTAAGTTACTCTGCATCTCATCTGGATTTGCAAATATAATCACACGGACAGGAGGAGTTAGTTGATAATGTACAAAGAGCCAACATGTATCCTAAGGGTAATCCCTATTTAAGCCCTACCTCCATGAATATTGATGTAAATAATTATGATGACACCATAAATATTAATCTGCATACATGTATTCTCCTTAACCCTCTTCCTCATATTGACGCCTTTTGACGCCTCTGTAAAAGTGACCTTTTGAAAGCAAATGCTCTATTTATCACAATGCTTTCAAAACTTCACAATTCTAAGAGTTTCCTTTTCTCTCGTAAATGCTCCTTTTCGGTAGAATTATTCAAAGAGGTTGTGTCAAAAAATAGTCAATGAGGTAATGGGTTAACATTAATTATCGGCCGGATTCACACTGCTAATTTGACTTAAAAATGCTACAAGAGCCATCTGATCTGGGTCTACCTGTTTATAAAGTGTCAAAAGGCATCTGTATTTCGTAAAGGATTAAGTGATGTCATAATAAAAATATGTAAACTGCATCCATTTTAGACAGCAACATGATTCAAACTATTACATACAGTATGAAGAATTACTCACAAAACACTAAACCTTTTCTCTCATATAATCACTTTTTCAAGCCTTTGCAAGCAGAGTAGACCCAGATCAGACAGCTCCAGTAGGAGCCATCTGATTAGGGCCTGCTCTGTTCGCTTATCGGAATTCCTTTGATAAATATACATCATAAAAAGGATGTTAGGGAATATTCATGAAGTGTCCAATTCACACATAGTGGCTCATTAAGGACAGGATAAGAGGTTAAATTAGATCCACAACATGACCAATGCCTCTAGTTTGCCAAATTCACAGTGAAATATGATCAGTACACTTGGCACAGATCCTCAGAAGAGAGAAAATTGGCTTCTATTCAGTCTTCTAGCCAATATATAATTACATGTATATCACAATGTGGAGTAGGGTTTAGCTCACTCAGTTTGCATGTAAGCAGACAATCTGTGATAACCTATATGAACAGATTGGATCAAGATGAGCACATGAGTTTCAGGATCAAACATATTTGACACTGAGTGCATTTTTAAGAGAAATTAAGGAAACCATTATATTTCCAAATTGTAGCAGACAACAGATTTGCAGACAATGTCCACTTAGAGATAACAGAAGCAAAGGGACAAAATCACCATCAGATTGGCCACTGAACTACACTGACACAAATGTTCTAATGTCAAGGACAAAAGAATGTCATTTTTTTATGTTTATTCTATCTGACATATCTATGATCTACATATTTGAACAATCATATATCAAGAAAATGTTGACAGTCAAATGAGTCTTTTTATGTTTCTTTGCGCCATAATAAGGTTGAATTTAATGATGGAATAATAATTATTTATCTCATGAATATTCATGTAAGAAATAATGACATCATGAATATTAATTAGCTGATTTTTATAATGATATATGTGTAAAATTTTGGCCAAGGCAGAAAATATGGATCAAAACCATTTTAGCTATTTTGGTAGGGTGTTACCTAATGATTATTCCCATTGGTTTTGTAGAAGAGGAGATTTGAAGCTTTTGCTATGTATAATGTTTTCTATATAGACATATAAGGTAAACAAGGCCTCGCCTGCTAGCGGCCTTGTTGTTTTTGATAGTGTCATGGTTTTAGCTATTTTGGTAGATAGTCACATAATGATTATTCTCATGAAATTATTTTGAAAAATGACCATCAGTTTTGGAAAAGGAGAGATTTAAAGAATTTTCTTTTGGTTGCCATGGCAACCAGAGTACATCATGAATCCAAACCATTTTAGCTATTTTGACAGAGGATCACCAAAGGACCATCCTTGGAAAGTTTCATTAAATTTGACCTTATAATTTTAGATGAGATGTCATTTGAAATAAAATGTTGACGCAGAACGACGGACACTGGGTGATCCAAACAGATCACCATGGCACTTTGTGCCAGGTGAGCTAACAATTCATCTAATTAATTTTCATGATGTCCTTATGAATATTCATGAGGTTGAGAGATTCAAAGTCAAAAGTATTGAGTCTGGCTATAATTTTTTCCACTTCATGTATTTACCCTATATATTCCGACACCCAGACTCCATTCTTCCCTGGCTTGTAATGCTGAATAAGTACTTTCTGCACCATTTTGATAACTTTTTATTAGACTGACATAGAAAAAAGGGAGATAATTAAAAAACAAATAATACTAGAGTTGTGCTTCATATCTGTGACACATCACCTATTCATGATTACTATGTGTACCAAATTACACTGAATTCCATCAATCCAGAATAATGTTGAACACCTCGTAAAAACCTATATATAAGAGAAATGGAAAAGGGGAGATAAGGCTATGCTAGAAATGTCTATTCATGATTAACCCTTTCCTCTATATAAAGGCTTTTTCATGCTAGACCCAAATCAGATGGCTCCTGTATCAGCCACCTGATCAAGGTGCGCTCTGTTTGCTTATAAATGAAATGAAAATGGCTCCTGTGTACATATGCCATTACAAACATTCATTATATTTAACATGAATATTCAACAGGAAAGGACTAAGATGTTTGCCACATCATATTGAATTCAATCAATACAAAATAAAGACAAAACGCAGACAACATTGGACATACGCATGAGAACATGTACATACAATCACTATTGTGATGAACTGCTTGGGACACGATTTAACTCTTCGCTTGCTATTCTCGTCAATATACCTACCTGTAAATGGTGAAGACCCAGATGAGACAGCTCCTGCAGGAGCTGTCTCATCAGGGTCTGCACTATTTACAAATTGATTGTGCAACAGTGCCCTCCACAGCAGTGATTGCATAGTGAAATACGTGTACACAGTGAAGATATATGTAATTATACAACAGGACATGGGTAAAGAAGGAGAAGGGTAAAGAAGGAGAAATGCATTTTAAAACTAGAGGTTTTTGTCACAAAAACGGATGTCTCCCCTCTAATAAAAACAATATGTGAAGGGAAATCACTAAAAATGTTATGGTCTTGATGAATGATACTTCCCCTCATTATGCGCTTTCCACAATACATTTTTCAAGAAGAAAATGATAACAGCTAATAACTCCAAAAATATTGATACCAGAGTTAT
This sequence comes from Azorinus chamasolen, assembly GCA_963576725.1. Classification (NCBI taxonomy): domain Eukaryota; kingdom Metazoa; phylum Mollusca; class Bivalvia; order Cardiida; family Solecurtidae; genus Azorinus; species Azorinus chamasolen. The sequence goes on from OY755245.1 coordinate 78,729,139, forward strand.
GGCCCTTGTGCATGACACTTACTTATATCATGCTCTTTCCAAAAATAAAATGTCATTCCAATAGCATCAGTCGAACAGGAGTTATTGATCGGCCAAAAAATGTAACAAAGGACAATAACTCCAAAAGTATTGAAGCCAGAATTATGGCCCTTGTTCATGACACTTTCTCTCATCATGCTCTTTCCATGTATGAAGTTTCAATACGATGGCAAGAGCCATGTAGGAGTTATCGTCCGGACAAGAAAGAATTAAACAAATGTTCAAGGGGCAATAACTCTAAATTTATTGAAGCTCGAGTTAAGTATCTTATGCATGACACTTTCTCCTATCATGATCGTTCCATGTATGAAGTTTCACTCCAATGGCATGTGTCACATAGGAGTAATCATCCGGACAAAAAATTGTGATTTTTTTACAAAGGGCAATAACTCCAATATTAGTGAAGCCAGAGTTATGGACCTTGTGCATGACACTTCCTCTCGTTATGATCTTTCCATATATGAAGTTTCAATCCAATGGCATGAGCCATATAGAAGTTATCGTCCGGACAAAAAAGTGTGATTTTTTTACAAAGGGCAATAACTCCTATATTAGTGAAGCCAGAGTTATGTACCTTCTGCATGACACTTCCTCTCATTATGCTCTTTCCATATATGAAGTTTCAATCAACTGGCATCAGGCATATTGAAGTTATTGTCCGGACAAAAAATTGTGATATTTTTTACAAAGGGCAATAACTCCAATATTAGTGAAGCCAGAGTTATGGACCTTGTGCATGACACTTCCTCTCATCATGATCTTTCTATATATGAAGTTTCAATCCAATGGCATGAGCATATAGGAGTTATCGTCCGGACAAAAAAGTGTGATTTTTTTTTACAAGGGGCAATAACTCTTATATTAGTGAAGCCAGAGTTATGGACCTTGTGCATGACACTTCCTCTCATTATGCTCTTTCCATATATGAAGTTTCAATCAACTGGCATCAGGCATATTAAAGTTATCGTCCGGACAAAAAGTGTGACGGACAGACGGACGGACGGACAGACGGACAGACAGACAGACAACTCTCACGAAAACAATATGTCTCCCCCATATAAATATGGGGGGAGACATAATTCAGCAAGAGAAGGGTTAATATATACTTAACCCTGTCCCTGTTAAATATTCGTATAAGAAATAATGACATCATAAATATTGTTAGCTGATTTTTTACACTTGCATATATACACAGGATTGTTTGGTACTGGTAGCAACTGTAGAGTTAGATCTATTAGACTTTCATACATAGGGAAACAGAGCAGACCCTGATCAGATGGTTCCAACAGCAGCTATCTGATCTGGGTGTACTATGATTGCAAAGGCATGAATAGGCATTTATATGAAAGCAAGGGTTAAACTCGCACAAAGCCTTCCATTCAGAAATATCTTACTTTGTTTATAAGAAAATGTGACTCCATTCGACAGCCCTTGTCCTCATTTATTGGTATTTTTTCTGTGTTGTCCTTGAACCCTACTTCATGTCTCCCCATATCATCCTGTATATCCAGTCCAACATCTGGAAAAAGGAAGAAAGCAAACATACATCTCTTTGCACGCTCTGTCAGCTACAAATTCTTCAAGTGGATACTGTCCCTTGTTTTTCAAAATCTTGATCAGAATGTTAAACACTTTGGATGCAGAATAGCTTTCAACCCTTTACTTCATAAACACGCCTTTCTACGCCTTTGCAAACAGAGTAGATCCAGATCAGACGTCTGATCAGGGTCTGCTCTGTTTGCTTATGGAATAATATAGATTTGATTCTACAGTTTCTGTTTTGGCAAACATTTCATGTGTTAATATGCCATTTGAAAAATTAATCTAATTAATATTCATGGAGTCAATAATTCTTACATGAATATTCATGGAGAAAGGGGTTAAGTTGCTTGTCCTCTCATCTGGATCCAAACTGTTTGCAAAGGTAATCACAAATTGTTATACCATAAAAAGAATAGAAGTAGTTTGTGTGGACATATTAATTCAAATAGAGTAGAACCAGATCAGATGGCTCCTGTAGTTAGTAATCTGAAAAGGGTCTGTTGGTTCTATTTGCTTATGGAATTATATAGATCTGCAAGTACAGTTTCAGCCATGGTCAAAACATCCTGTGTTCATATGCCATTATAGAACTAGAAAATTGTGTCTGTAAGATTGTCACAGCGACGCCCCCGTGGTGGTGCTTGCCTAGCTGCATGTAAAATCCTAAGTCATTTGACCTTGACCTTGGGCTTGTGGGCAGCATGGGCTGGTTGTGCAATGAAACTATGGATGGTGTTTAATGTGTATATGCAATTTCATGCAAATAGCAATAGTGGTTAGTGAGATATAAGACAATGAAAAAACTGTGACAACCAACTGCACGTAAAAGTGTGACACACAGATATGATAAATACGGTATTTACTCCCATTGAGCAAAATGCTCTATTTATCACAATGATTTCAAAACGTGACTTCTACAGAGGCATCAAAAGAGGTCAATGTGAGGGAATGGGTTAACCATTTACCTAATGAATATTTATAGAAACATTCATGGAATTAGGAATACATGTACATGTATTAATTAGATGATTTTTTATGGCAGTGGCAGTAGAATCAGATCTATATTTTTCCATAAGCAAACAAAACAGACCCTGATCAGATAACTCCCACAGAACCTGTCTGACCTGACCCTACTCTATTTGCAAAGACATTAACCATTTCCCTGTTCTATGTTTATCCTATATTTCAATACATACTGAATATTCATGGAAAAAATAGTTGCAATGAATAAAATGTATAATGAAATAAGGAAGGTGGAACATAGTAGCCATTTTAGAAACTAAAGAAAAGAAACTATCAAATTCCATTAGCAAACAGAGCAGACCCTGATCAGACGGCTCCTACAGGAGCCATCTGATCTGGGTCTACTCTGTTTGGAAATGTGTTAAAAGGCATTTCTATGTGGTAAAGGGTTAACCCTTTCCTCCAAAGGCTATTTTTAGACCCAACCTCTTTGAATGTATCTACCCAAAAGGAGCATTTACTAGAGAAAAGGAATATTTTAGAATTTTGTAGTTTGAAACCATTGTGATAATTAGAGCATTTGCTCCTATAGGAGCAAATGCTCTATTTATCACAACAGTTTCATAAAGTGACTTTTACAGAGGCGTAGAAAGGCATATTTATAGAGGAATTTTAGGGTTAAAAGGCATTTCTATGCGGTAAAGGGTTAAAAGACCTGGATTTTACACAATTATCTGGACTCCATGCAGCGTTTCAATCAGATATTACACAGTAAAATCTTCTATAAGGGTATTTTATTGTGTGCTCTTGTGTGATGATTTTTATAAAAAATTAATCTTCCTAAATTAACGCTTTCGGTGCCAAATAATTTCATCTGTTGAAATTATTGTCTTCTTCAGGTGTCAAAGTGTCATTTTCTTCAATTTCTTTACCAGCACATAAGCAGAGTGTCAAACAGTCTGGACCCTAAGGAGATGTCCAGTTACTCAGGATCGAAACTGTTTTCAAAGTTTACCACCGATTTGCCTGTGGCGTCGACAGAGCTACAGTAAAGCCTCTCTATAGCGGTCACTAAATTACATCAAGTATTTTGTGTTAAAGGCAGGTGGCTGCTTTAAGCAAGGTGAAAGTAAAACAGAACCAAGGAGCGTTGTTTTGCTTTCACCTTGCTTTAAGCAGCTACCTGCACTAAATACCAACTAATTAACACAACTTAGTGGCTGTTATAGAGAGGTTTTACTGTATCTGTCAAACTTATAACATTGGAGGGTTCATAAAGCAGCCCTTTGATCAAGGCTTGCACTGTTCACCATTCAAAACTCTCTAGCACATTTCCGTTCATTAATTTTCATATGAGAAATAATTACTATATTAATATAAGCTGAGTTTTACAATGGTATTAAGAACAAAGGAATTTTTTACCATGCAAGCTCTAGAATCATACTTTTATCACATAACTTTGATTGTCTCCGGGTTAATATAACCATCACATACATTGTATTTATTTATATCTAACATGTGTAATATAAGATGTGATATCACACAATTACTTAGCGCCAATTTCGTATCTTAAAGCACACATGTGGACTGGTACACAACCTATTTGCTATACACAACCTATTTGCTATAACTTTAGATAACCATTCCAAGTTGGCATGGACATATCTGTGTTACTAAATATAGAATCTAGCCAGCATCGCAAACATGCAGTCAATTTCTGACTACTTTTCTGCCGCTTCTTCTAAATATCGACATTGGGCAAGTCAGATGTGTGATAAAAAAAAAATCTGACACTCGTTGTCACTCGAGATAAACGTTTCTTAATCTCCTCCAGAAAAAAAAGTTATTAAGTTAAAAAAAGGCTCAATTAATAACTTATTTTCTGGACTAATTTTTTAACCCATTCCCGCATATCGATGCCTTTTGAAGCCTCTGAAAGTCACTTTTATAAACCTTTGTGACAAATAGAGCATTTGCTTCATAGGAGCGAATGCTCTATTTATTACAATGGTTTCAAAACTACATAATTCTAAACATTTTCTTTTCTCTAGTAAATGCTCCTTTTCGGTATGTTTATTCAAAAAAGTTACGGTAGGTCTAAAAAATGCCTTTGAAAAATCGTGTCAGATCCTATATATGTTATTTCATAAGCAAAAATATCCAAAGTGGTCTCTATGATGGAAAGAGTTAAGCTTTTCATACTAAATGGTCCCTATTTAAGTTAAAGAATGATGGGCCAGCTTCCACCTTGAATATCTAACAATCAAATGACTAACACTTTAGTCATCATAGGCAAATACAAACAGTTTGGATCTAGAGAGGAATCCAAATAACTAGGCCTCCACTCAGGATCCAAACTGTTTGACACTGATTATAATTTTGAAAAGAACTTGAAATAAAGGCAACTATGAAACCTGAAGGAGATATATTTGGTGCCAAAAGGATTAAACCGGCTTAATCCATTTTACATTTGACAATATCTAACATATTTGTCACCTAGATAATTGATATACAGTAAAACCTCTCTATAACGGCCACTGAAATTACATAAAGTTTTTTGTGTCAAAGGCAGGTGGCTGCTTAAAGCAAGGTGAAAGTAAAACAGAACGCTCCTATAGGAGCATTCTGTTTTACTTTCACCTTGCTTTAAGCAGCCACCTGCCCTAAATACTGATTAAATAACGCAATTTAGTGGCCGTTATAGAGAGGTTTTACTGTACAGTAAACCCCCTCTAAATATCGGTCTTGGAGACAGGTGGAGTCTTGAATGCAGGATGAAAGTCATGCAGAAAGCTCCTCTGTATGACTTTCACCCTGCATTAAGCAGCCACCTGCCAAATATATCCAAATTCTTCTCTACTAGAATTCCCGTTTAGAGTGATTTTACTCTACAAGTATTTCAAATATGAACATTGAAACAGTTCTCCTTCTCTTGCTAAATATGAGCTAACTGACATTTGCAAACAGCTGGGAACCAGAGGAGACATCGAGTATCTTGGCCCCTCTTCAGGATTCAAGCTATTTGACACTCAGTTAATAGTTTCTCAAAAGCTTGAATGAATCTGAAGAAAATAAATAATTGCAAAAGATCAGAGTTTAAGCAGATAGCATCTGTACAGAAAGATCATAGTTTAAGTAGATAGCATCTGTACAGATGGATCAGAGTTTAAGCAGATAGCATCTGTACAGATGGATCAGAGTTTAACCATTTCAGTGTGGGAAGCGAGTCATTAATGTGTCTTGCTAACAGTGTAGACACAGATTAGAGGGCCCCTTGAGGAGCCTTCTCATCAGGATCTGCACTGTTTGTCATGTTACACTTTTCTTTAACCCATTCCCTCATAGGCTATTTTTAGATCAACCCACTTTGAATGAATCTACCGAAAAGGAGCATTAACTAGAGAAAAAGGAAAATTTTAGAATTTTGTAGTTTGAAACAATTTATCACAATGGTTTCATAAGGTGACTTTTATAGAGGCGCAGAAAGGCGTATTTATGGAGGAAAGGGTTAAAACATCCCTGAATATCTACTCTAAATATTCAGAGAGACAAGCTTAAGCAATAGTTCACATCCAGATCAACTGCACTTGGCAGTCTGATCAGGGTCTACAGTTAAACCCCTCTTAACCGGAATTCTAGCAGAGAAGCCTAGAATTTAGATACTTTTAGGCAGGTAGCTGCTTAATGCAGGGTGAAAGTCCTAGAGAAGCTTTCTGAAAGACTTTTACCCTGTTTTAAGCTGCCACCTGTCTCCAAGACCGACATTTATACTAAATTTAATGTCTGGTTTTGAGGGGTTTTACTATATACTATTTGATGCTCTTGTCAGTCTATTTGACATTATGAAGATGGTACCAAATTTGACTTATTCAGCTTTACAAAACAGTGGTGAGGGGAGATGTAGTATCGGAATATTAGGGTAAATACGTTACCCTGACAACACTACATTGTTTTTCACTGTTAAAAACCAGGAGAATATGGTCCATTTTTATGACAGCAAAAACACTCTTCCTAGAAATGATGGCTTCTGTTGAGTGACAACTTTAATTTTCTCCAAGTTTCCGATACAATTTTGAGAACAGCCATCATTGACCCTTTGCATGCTGTGTAATTGCTGGTTCCAAATACTGTTGTCTGTTACACATTTTACAAGAAGATTATCTCAAGGTGTTTCTTTTTCAAAAGTCATGATTACAGTGTCAATCAAGCAATGTAGTTCCTGTTGAGAGGCTGCATTACTTGACATCTCATCTGGAGCCATACTGCTTGCACAGGTTATCATATTAATAATAAACCCATTGTCTCATAGGCTATTTTTACATACAACCCATTGCCTCATAGGCTATTTTCAGACACAACCTCATTGAATAAATCTACAGAAATGGAGCATTAACTAGCAAAAAGGAAAATTTTATAATTGTGAAGTTATTTTTGAAACCATTGTGACAAATTGAGCATATGCTCCTCTTGAGAAAATGCTCTATTTATCACAACAGCTTAAAACAGTTACTTTAATTAAAAACTCTTTCCTTGTTCGATATTCATGCAAGAAATTATGCCATCATGAATATTTTATTAGCTGAAGATTTATAAAGTAACCTTTTCAAGGAAAGTTTTGCTTTGACAAAAACTGTATAATCAGATCTATATCATATCACAAGCAAACAGAGCAGACCCTGAGCATATAGGAGCCATCTAATCTGGGTCTGCTCTTTTTGCAAATGCATGTTGAGGCGTTTATATGAAGACACACTGGTTAATGTTGGCAAAGGTGTATACAAGAAAGCCAAAGTGGCGCAAAATATCCCATCTGGGGCCATATGGCTAGTAATCGAACAAATCTGAGATGTTATAACCACACAACATGCAATTTCTTGAAGTCTGGTGAAGATAGGATTAAAACTGGTTGACACAACCGAGATCAGACAGCTCCTGTAGGTGATCAGACTCTACTCTACTTGCTTAGACCTGATTGTACATTTGTCTATGAAGCTAAAAATTCCCATGAAAAATTTACATTATAAAAATTATGGTCATGAATGTTCATGAAGAGATCAATGCACACATAAATGTTCATTAGGGAAAGGGTTAACTCTTTGCACACTATAAAGTAATAAATAAAAGTGCAAAAAGTATTGTCTGTTGCAATTTTGACACTAACTTTCTTGCATTTTTCCCAACAGTACACTATAATCTGAGTGCTATATGGTGAAGGATCCTGATGAGATGGTGAGTCAAAGGTCCAGATAAGATGCTTAAATTGAAACATTTTCAAGGATAACTGCTTTATTTCTCCACTGATGGAGAAATGACAATTTTAGTATCTGGGTATGCATCTTTATCTGGATCACAGATTGGTCTCTGATTTGCAAACAGTTAGCCCTTTACTCCATAAATATGCCTTTCTATGCCTTTGCAAACAGAGAAGACCCAGATCAGAGGGCTCCAAGAGGAGCCGTCTGATCAGGGTCTGCTCTATTTGCTTATGATATAATATAGATATGAGTCTACACTTTCTGCCATGGCTAAAACTTCCTGTGAGCATGTGCTATTTTAACCGTTAATCTATTTAATATTCATGATGTCACTATTTCTTACATAAATATTCATGGAGTAAAGGGTTAACCATTTTTACATGATAGAGATACCTTCTACAAACAGTTAACCAATTACAAGATAGAGATACCTTCTACAACCAGTTAACCAATTACAAGATAGAGATACCTTCTACAAACATTTAACCAATTATAAGATAGCGATACCTTCTACAAACATTTAACCAATTACAAGATAGCGATACCTTCTACAACCAGTTAACCATTTACAAGCTGGAGATACCTTCTACAAACAGTTAACCATTTACAAGATAGAGATACCTTCTACAAACAGTTAACCAATTACAAGATAGAGATACCTTCTACAAACAGTTAACCAATTACAAGATAGAGATACCTTCTACAAACATTTAACCAATTACAAGATAGCGATACCTTCTACAAACAGTTAACCAATTACAAGATAGCGATACCTTCTACAAACATTTAACCAATTACAAGATAGCGATACCTTCTACAAACATTTAACCAATTACAAGATAGAGATACCTTCTACAAACATTTAACCAATTACAAGATAGCGATACCTTCTACAAACAGTTAACCAATTACAAGATAGAGATACCTTCTACAAACATTTAACCAATTATAAGATAGCGATACCTTCTACAAACATTTAACCAATTACAAGATAGCGATACCTTCTACAACCAGTTAACCATTTACAAGCTGGAGATACCTTCTACAAACAGTTAACCATTTACAAGATAGAGATACCTTCTACAAACAGTTAACCAATTACAAGATAGAGATACCTTCTACAAACAGTTAACCAATTACAAGATAGAGATACCTTCTACAAACAGTTAACCAATTACAAGATAGAGATACCTTCTACAAACATTTAACCAATTACAAGATAGCGATACCTTCTACAAACAGTTAACCAATTACAAGATAGAGATACCTTCTACAAACATTTAACCAATTACAAGATAGCGATACCTTCTACAAACATTTAACCAATTACAAGATAGCGATACCTTCTACAAACATTTAACCAATTACAAGATAGCGATACCTTCTACAAACAGTTAACCAATTACAAGATAGAGATACCTTCTACAAACATTTAACCAATTACAAGATAGAGATACCTTCTACAAACATTTAACCAATTACAAGATAGAGATACCTTCTACAAACATTTAACCAATTACAAGATAGAGATACCTTCTACAAACAGTTAATCATTTACAAGATAGAGATACATTCTAATGCCTTTGAAAACAGAGTAGACTAAGATCATTATGGCTCAATCTTTGAAGAAGTAACTAGTATCTGAGTATCAAACAGCTTGGATCCTGATGACATGTGGAGTTACTCAACATCTCATCTGGATCCAAGCTGTTTGCCAGTGACAGTCAAGACACTCCTAGTACGGGAAGGTTAAGATGATGTGGGTTTCTGACACACATTCAGCATTCAATTTATAAACTGGATTTATTCTTTTGTTCAATATTGAAAAGCTACTTATCAGAGAAAATAACAGTTTTAGATTATACTTTTATATCATATATTTTATTAGTTGGTTACTTCCATTGCATGTTGTTTTTGATTAACAGAGATAAGAATAATAATGATTGATAAACATGAGCACCACAGGGTCATGAAAAAGAACATTTGCCAGAGTAATAACCAGGTTTAATCTACAGTAAAACCCTTATAAACAAGACTTTTTATAAAGATAAATGTAGATCTTCTTAGGTAGGTGGATGCTTAATGCATTGCAAAAGTCCTGCAGCGGGCTCCTGTGAGGGAGGTTTTCTACATGACTTTCGCACTGCATTAAGCTGCAGCCTGTCATAAACACATACAACAATACTAATTTGAAGGGTAGGTTTAGAGAGGTTTTACCGTACATGTAGTTGAAAACCTAATTAATAAGACTTGCCAAACACTATTATTGATGACTCTAATAGAAAATAACTGCTATTGTGTGTAATTTAATTTGAAATTGGTTACAAAACAGTGAATAATTAAGATGAAACATGTTTTTGAGTAGCAGGAAAAGGTCATCATACTTTCTATAAAACAAGATTTTTTCTAAGAAATCCCTGTGCAGTAATTTTGTTAAGATTTTTCCTTATGGTTTATAACACTTTTCTTGCAGAAATTAGGGATGATGCTATTAAGGTTAACATTTGCCAACTGATCAACACTTTATTAATAGAAACACTTTTTGATGCCTCTGCAAACAAACTAAACCTAGATCAGACAGTTCCTGATCTGGGTCTATTCTGTTTGCAAAGGTGCCAAAAGTTGTCTATGGGGGAAAGGGTTAAAATTATCAAAATGTTCTGTACTTTCATCTTCCCCCTATTGTATGTTTGTTTTGTCTTTGTGCGTCTCTTGATGTTTTTTATAGTTACCGGTATGTACATTTGATGTTTCCTTGTGTTGCTGTTCAGGCGGCTGTTTGTTCTGTATGTGGTGTTTCCTGCATGACTCATTTTTGTACTTTTATTATCACAACAGTGCTGCTTGTGCCAAGTGGTGGCCTTAAAAAGTCTCCCCGTACACGTAATCGAAGTTGTTATCATTCTCTTGCAGGATATGCAAGTAACATGCGACACGGTATTTCACATTCTGAATTTTATGGGGATGTGATTTACAAGCTTCGTAAAATTATTGGACATACCCATTTTCTCACTTTGTTCATCAAATATGTTAAAAAATTCATTAAAAAGGGATATGATCCTATAGTACTACAACATACTGCATGTTTAGTTGTCAACCCTTTTACAGTTGGCAATCACGCTGGCCTCATTGCATGTACACCGACAAGAACGGTTTAGTACTCTATGAAGGCGACCTCTTAAATCCAGAAACGGAAGGAGAACGACGGATATCTGTACTATTTCGTTTTTGTAGTACCCTTTATTACTTTTCTACAGTTACTCTGTTTGCAGCTCAATCATTGAGTACACTAGCGATAGGTGGTGTCTTTTAGGGTGGGGATGTAATAAGTGTAAAGTTGGGCGCCCAAAAACCGGTTTAACCACCCTGTGACTTTTGTCACTGACCGTTCGAAGGCGGTACTTTCATCTTCCCCCTATTGTATGTTTGTCTTTGTGCGTCTCTTGATGTTTTTATAGTTATGTACATTTGCTGTTTCTTTGTGTTGCTGTTCGGGCGGCTGTTTGTTCTGTATGTGGTGTTTCCTGCATGACTCATTTTTGTACTTTTACAAACTAGCAGAAACGAGACGATGTGTGTCAGAATATTCCAATTAAATATGGTAAAATTCTTACATTCACAGCCGGTGTCATGCAGAGATATGTTGATGAATACTGGGATCTTCTCTGAGTACTTCACAGGGTCATCCACGATCAACTCACTTACCCTGAAATATTATGACTACAGTCAAACACTTATAATGTAATCACCAAAAAGAGGTCTAATTCGGGGTCTTACAGACAGGTGGTAGCTTTATACACAATTAAAACTATGCATAAACCTCCTGCAGAAGCTTTTGCAGTACTTTCGTCTGGTATTAACCCATTCCTTCACATGCTAGTTTTATATCCAACCTCTTTCAATAAATCTAATGAAAAGGAGCATTTACTAGAGAAAAGGAAACTATAAGAATAGTTTAGTTTTAAAACCATTGTGATAAATAGAGCATTAATTTTGCTCCTATGGAGCAAAATTTATGCTCTATGTATCACAATGATTTCAAAATGTGACTTTTACAGAGGCATCAAAAGGTGTCAATATGAGGAAATGGATTAAGCAACTACCTGTTTTTAAAGACATCTAGGTTTACTCATACAGAGGTCACATTACAGGGTTTATTGTACATACGGTACACTAAAACCTGTCATAAACATTTACTTCACAGAGATGCCTGTTAATGTCTTTACAAACAGAAGACCCAGATCAGACACCTCCTATACGAGCTGTCTGATCAGGGTCTGCTCTGTTCGCTTATGGAATCATATAGATCTGGTTCTGGTGTTTCAGCAAAGGTAAAACATTCTTCTGTTGGTATGAAAAAAATTAATCCAAGTAATATTCTTGATTTCATTTTCTTTTACATGAATATTCACGGAGTAAAGAGTTGCACGACTATCAAAAATGAAATCTAATTCCAGTGTTAATCAATCCTGGCTGAGATTATATAGTCTGAAAAGTCACATACAATATCTTGAGGTGTGGTGAAGATTGGATAAAAACTGATTGGCTTAGAGTACGTGCCTTGAGACATTTGACTGGTGACAACTGGCTTAGTGTGCCTTGGAACATTTGACTGTATGATGGGGTCTGTGACTGATACTTACACTTCATGTTGTATGAAGCCCACTAGTTCAGCAGCAAACAGGTAGAACATAAACAGCACACTGACAATGGAGATACATGCCCCTGTGAGAGTAGGCTGGGTTAGGTCCTTGGGTACCTTACGGTATATGTCAAATCTGAAGAACAAAAAACAATAATGTAAACCGAGTCTAAAAAAATGATTTACCCTGAATTCCCTAGGAATTCCAACAGACAAACGTAAGCAAATAGTGCATATGCACATCAAACTGATCCTACAAGAGCTGTCTGATCAAGGTGTACACTATTTGCTGCTATGTCTGTCTATTTTCAAAGTTATCAAACTATTGCCAAAATAACTTATTCAGATTTCGAAACCCATGACGTGGGGAGTAGTTTGAGTAATTAGTGTTAATCATTGATTCAATTTACTGTTTTAACACTAGGCCACTATCCCTGAAAAGTATTATTCATTGATTCAAACTGCTTTAATTAACACTTGGCCACTATCCCTGAAAAGTTCTTTAACTCTTTCCCTCATATAAACGTGTTTTCACGCATTTGCAAACAGAGTAGACCCAGATCAGACGGCTCCTGTAGGAGCCGTCTGATCAGGGTCTGCTCTGTTTGCTAATGTAATTTGATAGATCTGTTTCATTACTTTCTATAATGGCTACAATGTTATACCTTCCATTTTTCATTGCATATTTTTTGTCCATGAATATTGAATAGGTATTTAAATTTGTAATAAAAATAGAACAGGGAAAGGGTTAATGGAAGAGACCTGTACATTTGTAAAAATGTTCACTGAGACTCAAAATGCAGTTGACAAGAGGAAAATAAAAGCTTGGTTTTGAACATGATAGCAGACTATATGTACATATATTAGTTAGTATATAACCTTTAGAAGCTTCTTAACAATTTGCCCCACAGATATCAATTTTAACAACTTTGAAAACAGAGAAGACCCAGACCAGACTACTGTTGATCTATGTGATCAGGGTCTGCTTGGGTTGCTTATGGAATACTACAGATCTCGTTGAACAGATTCTACCATAGACACAACATTCTATGTTCATTATAAAAAAATCTAATTAATATTCATGATGTCACTATTTCTTACAAGAATATGAATATACATGAGGTAAAGTGTTAACTATGCTATGGGTGATTTTGTGAAAACATAGATCTGCAAAATCTTTTGACCAAGATGTGACAGCAAGCAAGACTAAGATATAAACTGACTGATAATCCTATTACCTCTTAAAACTAAATTACTCCATGAATATTCATGTACAAAATTATGACACCATGTATATCAATTCTAGATGAAATCTTATAATGGCACATGAACACAGGAAATTCTGGTCAAGGCCGAAATAGTAGAATCAGATCTATATTATATTATAAGCAAACCGAGCAAACCCTGATCAGACGGCTCCTACAGGAACAGTCTGATTTGGGTCTATACTGTTTGAAAAGGCATAGGAAATGTGTATATATGTAGTAAAGGGTTAAGAGTAATAGCGATAAGTGAATATAGTGAAACATGCAACATGCAACAAATTCAAGAAGACAATTTTCTGATTATTATTAATAACCATTATCCAGCTCGTATTGGCCTGACTGGCGATGGCAAACAGTTTGGATCATGCTAAGATACCATGTAACTCTGTGTCTCATCAAGATTTATGCTGTTTGACACATGGTCAATAGTTTCTCAAAAGTCCAAACATATGGGAAGTCAGTAAAAATTATTGTGGACCATAGTTCGAGCAGACATCAAACTTTTACAGCAAAATAAATACAAATTGTATTACCAGTACTTCAATCAGTAAAATGAGCAAGATACAGTAGAATCTCTATAGAATGACCATATAACTAATTACTATGGTTGTGTTTAAATGCAGGGGTACTGGGCTGCTTAATGCAGAATGAAAGTAATGCAGAAAGCTCCTCTGGGAGCTTTCTGCATACCTTCATCCTGCTTTAAGCTACAACCTGTCTTAAACCCCCATAATTAGATCTCTTTTAATTAAGTTGTTGTCGGGTTGGCTTACTGTTCAGTATATACAATACCTCATTAATGAAATACATGTATACTTAACCCTTCGCTTGCTATTCACCTCAATATACCTACCTGTAAATGGTGAAGACCCAGATGAGACAGCTCCTGCAGGAGCTGTCTCATCAGGGTCTGCACTATTTACAAGTTGGTTGTGCAACCAGTGCACTCCACAGCAGTGATTGCACAGCGAAATACTTGTACACAGTGAAGATATATGTAATTATACAACAGGGAATGGGTAAAGAAGGAGAAATGTATTTTAAAATTCAGCAAGAGAAGGGTTAATCCTTTCAATGCTAAACATTCAGAGTGGAAGATCCATCGGTGTTAAACTTTAGAGACCAATCAGCATGATAGGCTTAAGCTTTCTAGATGATTCTGTGTGACAAACAGTGCAGACCCCGACCAGAAGGCTCATCCAGTAGCCCTCAGATCTAGGTCTACACTGTTGGCAAATGACAGTACATGCATGTCCCACATGTTAAAGGGTTAATGGTTCTTCTCTTCATTATCATACATGAATAAGGTACAGATTTATTACAGTCCTAACTTTTAATTATTTCAACACATGCATAAATGTGCTTGATACAAACATACAGTAGAACCCCTCCAAACCAACCACTCACTAACTAAATATGGGTGTCTATAAAAGCAGGTGGCTGTTTAATGCAAAATGGAAGTAATGCAGAAAGCTCCTATGGTAGCTTTCTGCAAACCTTTCATCCTGCATTAAGCTACAACCTGTCTCTATGACCTAAAATTAGACCTAGCTGTTATGGTTGTTGCAGCAGAGGGGTATTACTGTACTTTTTGCAAAGGAATGCTATGCAAACAGTCTGTATCCAAGCTTATAAAACTTTTAGTTGAGTCTGAGTTCGTTCTCAAGTTTTTGATTGGTCAATCTGACCAATCAAAAGCTTGAGAACTCAAATCTGACCAATCAAAAGCTTGAAAATGAACTGGACCCTGGATTCAGTTTCGATACTGAATAACTCAGCATTTCATCAGAATCCAAATTTTTTGACATTCTGACTAAATATCTTAACTAAATATCTTAAGAAAATGTAAAATAACTTACTTTGGAAATAGCAGCGGACAACTATTTTTGCAGATTATAATTACTCAAACAGTAAAGATTTAAATTAGTTTCATCATATCCATGGTGTGGAATGATGAACTAATGCATTGGCTTAATGTATTTCACTTCTCTAGCCGATTTTGATTAATGAGATAAAAATTAAAATCATAATCATTTTTCAACAATACTGGACATTACTGGACATTTCAACAATGTTTTTTCTTTATCATTTGAGATTTACGTATAATCCTTAAAATAGAAAAAAATAATAAAAATCAATATTCAAGATGTCATTATTTCTTACAAAAAAAGAATATCAATGAAAAGAATTACAAGATAACAAAAACATTTCAATCCCTTGCACCAACAATCTCTGCGGCCCAGTGGTTATATGGTCTTTGACTGACAATCGCTTAGGACCTCACTGCTGTGGTTCGAATCCCAGTTTGGGCATTTGGATTTTTCATGGGAGGAAACCTTCCAGCTGACTTGTGGTAGGTGCTTGATTCTACCCAGATGTTCTTTTGTGCACTAAACATGCAATTCGTTCCGTGCACAAAAGAAACTCTGGGATCTTCCAGTTCTTCCCACTGTAATTAGGTGGATATCGTGATAGTATTGATATGACTGAAATACTGTTAAAGCGATGTTAAGCCCAATAAAAACCAACCCAAAAAACTGTACAAGAGGAAACTAGAACTATCAGTAAAGGTGATTAATACCTGCCACTAGCACATTTGACACAGATGGGGTCAATGCAGGACAACTTCAATCCGTAGCACTACCCATCAACTCAATGCAGGACAACTTCAATCCATAGTACTACCCATCAACTGAGATGTTATTATTATATCTATCTCATGGTCTAAACTGTAACTAAATATAAGGGGAGATAATTCAATAATGATGTGATGAAGTAAAAACCAAAGTCACAGGAGTACAATTTCAATAATGTTCCATTGAAGCAAAGACTTAAGAAAACCTATGTGTGTATAGGTATTTGAAGTGTGTGTGTGTGTGTGTTTCACTTGTTTCGTTTTCATTTGTTAACTTATGAAAAGGGAGATTATTAATTAACAAAAAGAAGAGACGAATCTAAACCCTTATCGCAGATGCACAACTTCAGATGGTGTTCAACAGTACTTCAAAATTTAAAAAGGTTCTTTGAAGTATGACAGAGTAAAGCTCCGGACCGCTAAATTTTCATTTAAAAATAAAATAAAAAAGGGAGATAATTCATGAATGAAGAATCAAATTAAAACCACAATTGCGGGTGCACAATCTCAGATGGTGTTCAACAATACTACTTAATTTAAAAAAAAATCTGTTAAAAGAAGTTCTGTTGAGGTATGACAGAGTAAAGCTCAGGACTAAATTTCGTACATGTATATTAAAATTACGAAAAGGGAGATAATTCAATAACGAAATGACAAATCAAAACTGCAATCACAGGTGCACAACTTCAGATGGTGACCAACAATACTGTATATATAATTTAAAAATGTTCCATTGAAGGATGGCAGAGCTAAGCTCGGGACAAAATTTCGTCTATCAAAAGTACGAAAAGGGAGATAAATCAATAACGAAATGACGAATCAAAACTGCAATTGCAGGTGCACAACTTCAGATGTTCAGATGGTGATCAACAATACTGCATAATTCAAAAATGTTCTGTTGAAGGATGGCAGAGTAAAGCTCCAGACAAAATTCCGTCTACAGATGGACGGACGGACGGAGTGATTTCAGCATACCCCCCTACACTTCGTTGTGGGGGGTATATTATAATGACAGAGAAAAAAAAGAACAACAGATGAGAATATAGTGGTGGTGATGATGATTCAAGTAAACAAACTGAGAGTATCAATATTCAGTTTGTGCAGTAGAGGAAGGGATGCAACTGAAAATGTTACGAAATCAAAAAATATTGCAAGATTATCACCCCTGTATGTACATTATTGTCGATACTATACTGAATAGGATTTTACAGAATGTTGATACAGTAAAAACCCTCTAAACCAGAATTCTAGTAGAGAAGAATCTAGATATTTGTAGGAAGGCTGACATCTGTCTCCAAGACCTGTACATTATACTAAATTTAATGTCCTGTATAGAGGGGTTTAATTACTGTACTAGGAAACCAATGGCCATTTGCAACTGCATTTATCTGTGTAAGCTGGCCTCTGAACCAATGTAGCATCAATTCATGGGTATATATCCAGGTGAAATGGTTAGATTTGAGAGCATATGTGGGAATATCTAGATAGAACACAGGTAAGGTCAGGATAATATAGAAAAATGTAATCAAATACTAAAATTGTCATTTCTCCACCAAACCCTATGTTGTGACCATTCTCTAGAATCGTCTTTTGGAGACAATTCTAAGGAGTGGTCACACCACTGGGTTTGATGGAGAAGTTTTGAAAAGGGTTTGATTTACGCATTCTTATTTGGGCCTCTGGTCACTGTGATAATTAACCATTTCCTTCATATAAACACATTTTCATGCATTTGCACACAGATAATAGTCTCAGATCAGATGGCTAATATAGGAGTCCTCTGATCAGGGTCTGCTCTGCTTGCTTTGACATGATATACCCCGTACATGTAGATCTGATTCTACAGAACTTGTCAAAGCAAAAAATTCCCTTGAATGGTTTACATTATAAAAAAGTTCAGGTGGCAGACAAATTAAAGAAAACTACAGCCAGTTCAGGACTCCAATATGGAACATCTTTCTTACCATGTGAGTGCTGTACCAGCTGACCTGGCCAGATTGCTATGAACTTAATTTACATACCACAACCACTGCACTCCTACCCTCCACCCTCCTTCTCTTTTCAGAGATGATCCAGCTCCATCAAATTGTGCTTCCAACTGCATAGCTAGGCCATCATACACTTCTGACATCATTAGCTCTTTCCCTCAATTTGCTTTTTCATATCTTTGCAAACAGAGTAGACTCAGATCAGGCAGCTTGGCAGTAGGAGCCATCTGATCAGGGTCTGTTCTGTGTACAAGTTTATGAAATTATATAGATTTGATTTAACCCTTTTCTTGCTGAATTTTAAAATACATTTCTCCTTCTTTACCAATGCCCTGTTGTATAATTACATATATCTTCACTGTGTACAAGTATTTCGCTGTGCAATCACTGCTGTGGAGTGCACTGGTTGCACAACCAACTTGTAAATAGTGCAGACCCTGATGAGACAGCTCCTGTAGGAGCTGTCTCATCTGGGTCTTCACTATTTACAGGTAGACCTGAATACTGATGTGAATAGCAAGTGAAGGGTTAATATCTTCTACTAATAGCAAAACAAAACCTGTGTTCATACTCCTTTCTAAAAAATCAGCTAACAAATATCGCTGGAGTCATTTTATGCATATTCAGTAGGTAAAGGATGAAAGTGAAAGTGTAGCTGACTTGAGACTTCAAGCTTTGAATCCATGCTTACAGTGTGAGTACCCAACAAACTGAGCTAAAGAGGTTGAGCGCTTTGAGCTAAACTAACATAAAGTATATCATATATTACCCCCTGATAAACACCCCCACTTTAATAAATGCCTCCTTACTTCTGGCGGAAAACTATATCAACCAATGAAAAAACTAAAACCTTATGATAACCAAAAGTAAAGAAATTGAGGTTTTAGCATTAATTTCTTTCATTCTGCATTAAACAACCATCAATGTTCAAAATACAAGAAGCCCCTTTAAATAAATAAAAAATACTGCATGCATGTAAGAGAACAAATAGAAACTATATAATTAACACAATGTTTTATACCGTGCATAATCTTGACTCATTCAATATTGATCAGTCTCCATTTTCTTGGTGTGTTTTTTAAATAGTGAAGAATTTTAGGGGTCTTTAGAATACATTTAAAACTGATCAGCTTTTGATGTATGGAACTGGTAATTTGATTATAATTTCAGTTGGTGACTTTCAGCCATAGAATCTGAAGCACTATATAGGTCATATATGAACATGTGAGTGACTTTACCTGATGAATATTCAAGTAGAAATAATGTTATCATGAATATTTATTTGCTGAATTTTTATAATGTTATATGATGAAAACAAAATTGTTTCGACTAGCTATGGCAGAAATTGTAGAATCAGATCTATATTACATGTATGCCCAAAGCAAACAGAGCAGACCCTGAGTCAATCTGATCTGGGTCTACTATTTGCAGATATAGGTGCTTCTATCTGGGAAAGGTTTATATAACTGTATCCACATATTATACAATATATAACTGTATCCACATATTATACAATATATAACTGTATCCACATATTATACAATATATAACTGTATCCACATATTATACAATATATAACTGTATCCACA
Organism: Azorinus chamasolen; assembly: GCA_963576725.1. Taxonomy (NCBI): domain Eukaryota; kingdom Metazoa; phylum Mollusca; class Bivalvia; order Cardiida; family Solecurtidae; genus Azorinus; species Azorinus chamasolen. The sequence goes on from OY755245.1 coordinate 78,749,057, forward strand.
TATTATACAATATATAACTGTATCCACATATTATACAATATATAACTGTATCCACATATTATACAATATATAACTGTATCCACATATTATACAATATATAACTGTATCCACATATTATACAATATATAACTGTATCCACATATTATACAATATATAACTGTATCCACATATTATACAATATATAACTGTATCCACATATTATACAATATATAACTGTATCCACATATTATACAATATATAACTGTATCCACATATTTCCACATATTATACAATATATAACTGTATCCACATATTATACAATATATAACTGTATCCACATATTATACAATATATAACTGTATCCACATATTATACAATATATAACTGTATCCACATATTATACAATATATAACTGTATCCACATATATTATACAATATTTTTATTAGTTTACTTTAAGGCAGTGGCTATTCGTACGGTACCGTACGAATAGCCCCAGCCGCTATTCGTGCGGAAGTTCCGTACGAATAGAAATAAGTACCGTGTACGCTATTCGTACGGGAGTTATTCAATTGTTTTATTCAATAAAGATAGTTATTATTTTAAATCGTTTGTGTTACTTTAATCCGGGCGACTAATTAAGTCAGTTTGCAAATGAGGTCATTGATCTACAGTGCGATCTTTAATTATTTGTAATTAATTGGCTTAAAGGTTTAAAACGGATTTAAACTTTTAAAATGCATTATTTCCTAAACAAACAACTCCGATTTATCAAAGATATGATTATTTCTTTGAAGTAGCTTTGATTATGGAACCTGTCTTTAATCAAATTGAATATAATCGTTATTTCATAACTGAAATTAGCACCAATTTTCGACCGGCTCCTTTACTAGTTAATGCAGGTGCATAATCTCTAAAATTCCTGAGAATTTGGGTAATCTATTGCTCTTGTATATAAGCCTCATGTATAATGGAATCTTTGTCAGCTGTAACTTAACGCTCTATATTAAATCATTAAAACATGAGCTGGAAAGTTCCTGGACCGGATCGAAACTGGCGCAAATTCCAACATTATCCACAGCTTACAAAATCTAATGTTTTCTTGCTGCAAAAACAGAGAAAAGTACAAGTAAATACATGGTATATTGGATAAAACCATACAGTGTCATTGACACCCGTACAAATAGCGTACACGGTACTTATTTCTATTCGTAAGGAACTTCCGTACGAATAGCGGCTGGGGCTATTCGTACGGTACCGTACGAATAGCCACTGCCTTACATTAAAATCATGGACTACAACAAATCACATATGATATACCAAAACAAACTATAAGGTTTCATCAAATTATTAAAGGGAATGTAGACCGCAGGGTGATATAAATCAATATTGAGCCTATAGAAATTGTGATCACCAAGTGGTGATATAAATCAATAATGAGCCTGTAGATTGAGGTCAGTTTGGGCTGATGTTGTCTTCATAAGCAGTACATATTAATTATTGAAAAGACTATATATAAAAGAACATATGTTGCATATTGATTTGATTTTCTTGTTTGTAAATATTGCTGTAAAGGGGAATTAATAAAGTTATAGATGACGTTACTTAGTTTTTATACTTACTAGCTTGTTAGGGTCCTACCTTCCCTTGTAGGACGGACACATACAGTCATTATACTCACTTTTCATAAATAAAATTATATGTATATATACATGCATGTGGTGTATATAAAATGTTTATTCTTATTATATTTATTTTTACATGGGTCCATAGACTACGCAAGGGAAAAAAGCCATATCAGACACGCAAACATACATGTAAATTTACAAAAACATGAAAGAAAGTATTGTGCACGTCTAGCATGTTACACTGTCAGAATGTTTAGACGTTTGTGTTGTTCATCGCATATATATGCAAACGTAGATCTATAAGTCAATCTCACCTTCTTATATCAAACTGCATCTTTAAAAAGGTTCAAATTACTCCGCTTCTGTTAACGTGTGACGTGTGAACGTCAATCGATTCGTCAGCAGCTGTCAATTTCACTGTTTTTCACGGAAGTTACGTACACACGTGCTGAGTAATGATTGGTCGGTACACTTCAAAGGGAGGGAATTCTACTTTCGTTTTGTTCGGACATTTCCGTAGAAGACCGTTCATTTACGGATTTATATTCGAAGTACTCGAATTTCTTCCTTACACTTTAATATGGATGACGAAGTCATGAACATTTGAGAGGAAAACACTTGTCAAACCATCAATCTTCCCAAAATTTCACTATTTCAGAATAGTTGGAGAGCATACATTTAAATTAACTACCGTGAGTATACCAGAAGTACTGGGAACATGATAACAGTAAAATATGGTTATAATATTGGTTGTCGTGTCACCCCGTTGCATGGAAGTGGGTGGGGCAGTTAGAACTGTCATGCATTTGCAAACATAGTCTATAAGAATATCAACGTCATCTGCCATGGCAGATTCTTGCAACCCATTATATCTTCGAGGATGTCAAGTAGCAATACCAAATATTCTTCTAATGACTTTATCCGGAAGTTGGAAAAATAACAACAGTTTCTTATCCTAAAAAAAAGAAGAAAGAAAACTTCCAATTCGGGTGTCACATTTTCTCTCTCTTTACCATGTCATTAGGTAGGATGTGCTGCAACTGCATGTATATTTTGCTTAACAGAGCAATAGATTAAATGTATTCAAATACTCAAATCGATATTTTTTCCATTTCTTCTTGTGACCACTCTTTAAAATTGCCTCAATGATAAGATAAGTAAGTAATCCGGTGTAGTGATCAGCCTATGTAAGGCATCTCCAACGGCCTTGCTGTTGGGTTAACTCTTTAGCGACATGGTTAGAGTGTCGGACTAACATTCCAGAGGTCCGGGGTTCGAATCCCAGTAGAGTCCAGTAACTTTTCCTCCCTTAGAATTACTTCATAAGATTTATTTTGAGGTGACAAGACATCTACAAATAACATAAGCTCTCAAGAGCAAACAGAGTAGACCTATACTCTTCCTATAGAAGCCACCTGATCAGAGTCTACTCTGTTTGCTTTTGACTTGATATAGATATAATTCTACTGTTTCTGCATTTGCCAAAATTTCTCATATTCCTGTCTTTGTAAAAAAAACAAAATCTAGTTAATATTCATGACGTCATTATTTCTTATATGAATATTCAAGGAGGGAAAGGGTTAACATATGTAAAATAGGTGCAATTTATGTAAAAGAAATGATTATAAAGGGTGGTCACAGCATAAGATTTTGGTTGTGAAATGAATGCATGGGCTATTCTTGAAAATGTTTTAATTTATGCATTTTATCTCAACCACTGGCTTAACCCTTTCCCGCATATAAATGCGTTTTCACCCATTTGCTAACAGAGTAGACTCAGAGCAGACAGGTTGGAGCTGTCTGATCAGCCTGTCTGCTCTGTTTGCTAATTTATAGATCTGTGTCTTTGCTTTCGAAAATTGCTACAATTTTCCACCGCAATACTTCATTGTAACTCCATGAACATTCAGTAGGTATTGAAATTTGGAATAAACATAGAACAGGGAAAGGGTTAATAGGTCAGTCAATAGTGCGTTTGATACCTGATACTGTCAATGAAAAGACTGTTGATCATAAACATCTGCAGAGTTTAGTGATGGTGGTTTAAAAAAAGGTTTGGTTCATGCTGGACTTTGGCTTTTTAATGATGTGGACAGTAGCTGGATGTGGAAATAGCTTACAAAAATAATCACCTAACCATTTACTTCATATTTACCATGGCAAAAAATTTCTGTATTTTTAATTTTGATACTAGAATTGAATTAATTTATATTTATTATGAATGGAATCTTGCTTGAATATTCATCAATTAACCCATTACTCCATAAATACTCTTTTCTACACCTTTTTCAAACAGAGTAGACCCAGATCACATGGCTCCTACAATCAGAAGGCTCCTATAGGAGCTGTCTCATCAGGGTCTGCTCTTTTTGCTTATGAAATAAAATAGATCTGCTTCTATAGTTTCTGTTTTGGCCAAAAAAAATCCTGATTTCATATGTCATAAATAACAATCAATCTAATTAATATTCATGATATCATTATTTTTGTCATGAATATTCATGGAGTAATATGTTAAAGAGTTAATATTTTGTGGGCAAATTTGTTGCAATATCACTTACTGTGACCAGGATTTGATTAAAGTATTTAGCCACAGTTACCCTTGATATTCAGACACCAATCTCCCTTCTCCAGGGAAATCTAAATTTGAATAAGTCAAATTTAGCACATGTTTGCTTATAGTTTAAATTAGATTGACATAGTAGCAAATGGTGTAGACCCTGATCAAAGGGCTTTTGAAGGAGTCATTTGATCTAGGTCTGTACTTTTTACATATGTTTGTCATTTGTCTGTCAGAATACTTGGGGTTAGTAGGATAGTATATACATGTAGCTATATTTTTATTCTCAGAATGGTTCAAGATGTGCAATGGCTTGTAAGCTGTAGCTGAGACAAATCAAGACCCAAACTATGAGCCAACCAACAACTCCGACAGACAAGAAGGGTCACTCCTTACTGCTTAGAAAAGGCTCCTCAAACAAAATAGCCCTAAAAGAGAAAATAGTGCAGATATATGAGGCTTTTTTTCAGGTAAACTCCCTTTAATTCCACAACAGATTTCAAATTGCCTCCAACTGAACTGAAAGACAAGCTATAATTCTATAGTACAGTAAAACCCCGCTAATGTGACCACCTAAAAGAGGTATAAATCTGGATGCTAGATGCAGGTGGTAGCTTAATGCAGGTCAAAATTAATGCAGAAAGCTCCTAGAGGAACTTTCTGATTTACTTTTGCCCTGCATTAAGCAACAACCTGCTTATACAGACACCCATGTCGATTCATTAAGTGGTCACATTAGAAGGGTTCTACTGTACAGTAAAACCTCTTGAAAATCTACCACTGAAAGAAGTCTGATTATGGATCGTACAGGCAGGTGGTAGCTTAATGCTGGATGAAAGCAATGTTGAAAGCTCCAATGGGAGCTTTGTGCATTGCTGTTGTTCTGCATAAATTAGCTGCCTTTAACTAGCTAGACTCCTTTTACCTCTGCAAACGGAGTAGACCCAGATCAGAGGATTCCTACTCTGTTTACTATGAAATGATATAGATATGATTCTTTAGTATCTGCCATAGCCAAAAATTTCTGAATACATATAATTATGCAAATTACAAACTCATCTAACTGATATTCATAAGTCATTATTTTTTGCATGAATATCCATTAACCCTTTGCCTGTTGAATATTCATGTAAGAGATAATGACATCATTAATATTAATAATTTTAATAATGCAGTATAACAGCTTTTGTCTAAGTCAAACATTCCCATGAGAACATAACCCTATTAACCCTTTCCCTCATATAAACATGTTTTCACGCATTTGAAAACAGAGTAGACCCAGATCAGACGGCTCCTAGAGGAGCCGTCTGATCAGGGTCTGCTCTGTTTGCTGATAGAATTTGATAAATCTGTTTCTTTGCTTTCTAAAATGTCTACAATATTCCACCTTCAATATTTCTTTATACCTATTTTGTTAATGAATATTTAGTAGGTATTGAAATTTGGCCTAAATATAGAACAGGGAAAGGGTTAAAAACAAGTTAATGAATATTCATGAAGTGGTAAATTAATTCATGCCTAAATGTTCATTATGGAAAGGGTTAAGTAAAGGAATCTAGTGACTAGTGTTTATTTATTAATCCTTCCCTTGTTAAATATTCATGTAAGAAAAAATGACATCATGAATATTTATTGATTGAATTTTGAAAGTGGCATATGTACATTGGATGTTTTGGTATTGGTAAAATCTGTAGAGTGTAGAGTCAGTTCTATAATAATTTCACAAGCAAACAGCAGACCCTTATCAGACGGCTCCTACAGAATTTGGGGTATTTTTGTTTGAAATGGCATCTGCGTGAAAAAACATTTATGTGAAGGAAAGTGGTTGCTGTAGAGTGGTTCTACTGTATTCGTTTACTTTGCCTAGTTATTTGCATCTCGTTACATTTAACCCTTTCCTTCATTTAAATGCTTTTTCACACCTTTGCAAACAGAGCAAACTCAGATCAGACGGCTCCTGTAAGAGCTGTCTGATTAAGGTCTGTTCTGTTTACTCGTGAACTTTTAACAGATCTAACTCTATGGTTTCTACAAATACCAAGACAACCAGTGTACTGTACATGCGCCATTGTAAAAATTCAGCTGTAATATGACAGTGATAATGGTTTATTTTGTAAGCATGACCTGATTTAGTTGAGAACCAATAACAGGATCTGCAAGGTTGCTGTTGCACTATTTTTTGGAGGAATTCAGATCAAGATATGTTCTTGTATATTTAAATGTTTTATCACGACCCTATAGTGGTTCATTCCATTATTTCACACGTTCAGAATTATCTCTTGTCTATTTATAACAAATATTCATGAATCATGACCTCATTATTTCTTACATGAATATTCAACAGGGAGGGGGTTAAATCTCTTGCATTGATTCAGATAAGAGGAGCAAGATGGACAGTTTAGACCAAATCCATTCTTTTGACTCTTCTTTGATTATTCAATTCTGATGAGTAGTCAGAACTGCAAGTTTTATGGAGAATAAAGGACTTTTCATGCATTGCAAATGGAGTAGACCCAGATCAAATGGCTCCTATAGGAGCTGTCCGATCAGGGTCTGCTCTGTTTGTTTTTGACATGATAAAGATTCTACAGTTTTTGTCAAAGCAATCATATTCTTTGAAAAGTTTACATTATATAAAATCAGCATATAAATATTCATTATGTAATTATTTTTTACATGAATATTGAACTTGGAAAGGGTTAATCTAGCCCTATCTTGTTGGTATTCATTATATCACAATAACAAAGTTAACCCTTGTTTCATAAATATCCCATTAACCCATTACCTCATAGGCTATTTTTAGATACAACCTCTTTGAATAAATCTAACAAAAATGAGCATTAACTAGAGAAAAGGAAAAGTTTAGAAATTTGTAGTTTGAAACCATTGTGATAAATAGAACATTTGCTCCTATAGTAGCAAATGCTCTATTTATCACAATGGTTTCACAAAGTGACTTTTATAGTGTCGTCAAAAGTCGTCAATATGAGGGAAAGGGTTAAACTCCTTTGCAAACAGATTAGACCCAAATTAGATGGCTCCAGTAGGAGCAGTCTGATTAGGGTCATCTCTGCTTGCTCACCAGATTATATAGATCTGATTTGCCAAAGCCAAAAAATACTGTGTTCATATACCTTTATAAAATTTCAGCTAATAAATATTGACGAATTGTGGATTCCTTATGAATATTCATGAGGTAAAGGGTTAAGAATAGAGGTGTTGTGTGTCTCTTACTTTGGTTTTTAGTTTCAACTTTTTATTTCAGGGTGAGGATCCTGCTGCAGGCAATGCCAACTTCTGGGATGAACTGTTCTTGCTGAAGGTATATCATTGTGTTGTATAATAGAACAGACTCACTACATGTATATCACATGCATACATTATTTATTCTCCATGTTGAAAAAATAACTTACAAATGAAATATACTTTATATGGCCACTAAAATATGTTAAAAACATGTGTACTGAGCAAAAGGTTAATAAAGGTTGGCACATGTATTCAAATACTAACATCATTTCACCATCAAACCATATTTTCTGACCACTCTTTAATTAGAATGGTCACAACATACTGAAGCATAGGGTTTGGCTGAGAAATAAAGGACCAAAGGACCTATTCTTGAAAAAGGTTTTGATTTACGCATCTTATCTTTGCTTCTGTGATTACATAATTCAAATTTGTAAATTTTAACTTTATTCTGCTAAATGTGGCCAGACTTGTGTTTGTAAATAGCTTGGCTCCAGAAATGAATCAGGTATAATTAGAAATTGCAGTGGATAGTAAAAGCGATTCTCTCATATAAACACATTTTCATGCATTTGTAAACAGAGTAGATGCAGATCAGATGGCTCCCATCTGAGGTCTGCTCTGATCAGGGTCTGCACTGTTTGCTTTTGACATGATATAGATCTGAATAATGTCAGTATGAATGCTAATTAGCTGAATGTTTATAATGTCATTATGATCAAGTGAATTATCAAACATGGCAGTTAGTGTACAATCATATCTATCCTATCCTATCTATCCTTTAGGAACTTTCTGATTGTGGTCGCGGTCCATGCTTATAAAGTTTTTAGTTGAGTCTGAGTTCGTTCTCAAGCTTTTGATTGGTCAGATTTGAGTTCTCAAGCTTTTGATTGGTCAGATTTGAGCCTTTGGCTCAAATCTGACCAATCAAAAACTTGGGAATGAACTCAGACTCAACTAAAAGTTTTATAAGCATGGACCCTGGTCTGTTTGCTTCTGGAATTATATCAATTAATTCTACAGTTTCTGCTAAAATGTTAATGTGCCATTATAAATACAGGTAATGTTAATGATATCATTATTTCTAGCATAAATATTCATTGGTAATGGTTTACACAAGATGTGAGAGATATAGTCATGGGATGTGAGAGATATAGTCATGGGATGTGAGAGACATAGTCATGGGATGTGAGAGACATAGTCATGGGATGTGAGAGACATAGTCATGGGAATGATGTGAGAGACATAGTCATGGGATGTGAGAGATATAGTCATGGGAATGATGTGAGAGATATAGTCATGGGATGTGAGAGATATAGTCATGGGATGTGAGAGACATAGTCATGGGATGTGAGAGACATAGTCATGGGAATGATGTGAGAGACATAGTCATGGGATGTGAGAGACATAGTCATGGGATGTGAGAGATATAGTCATGGGATGTGAGAGACATAGTCATGGGATATGAGAGACATAGTCATGGGATGTGAGAGACATAGTCATGGGAATGATGTGAGAGACATAGTCATGGGATGTGAGAGATATAGTCATGGGATGTGAGAGACATAGTCATGGGAATGATGTGAGAGACATAGTCATGGGATGTGAGAGACATAGTCATGGGAATGATGTGAGAGACATAGTCATGGGATGTGAGAGATATAGTCATGGGATGTGAGAGACATAGTCATGGGATGTGAGAGACATAGTCATGGGATGTGAGAGACATAGTCATGGGATGTGAGAGACATAGTCATGGGACGTGAGAGATATAGTCATGGGATGTGAGAGACATAGTCATGGGATGTGAGAGACATAGTCATGGGAATGATGTGAGAGATATAGTCATGGGAATGATGTGAGAGACATAGTCATGGGATGTGAGAGACATAGTCATGGGATGTGAGAGACATAGTCATGGGATGTGAGAGACATAGTCATGGGAATGATGTAAGAGACATAGTCATGGGATGTGAGAGACATAGTCATGGGATGTGAGAGACATAGTCATGGGATGTGAGAGATATAGTCATGGGATGTGAGAGATATAGTCATGGGATGTGAGAGATATAGTCATGGGATGTGAGAGACATAGTCATGGGATGTGAGAGACATAGTCATGGGATGTGAGAGATATAGTCATGGGATGTGAGAGACATAGTCATGGGATGTGAGAGACATAGTCATGGGATGTGAGAGATATAGTCATGGGATGTGAGAGATATAGTCATGGGATGTGAGAGACATAGTCATGGGATGTGAGAGATATAATCATGGGATGTGAGAGATATAGTCATGGGATGTGAGAGACATAGTCATGGGATGTGAGAGACATAGTCATGGGATGTGAGAGACATAGTCATGGGATGTGAGAGATATAGTCATGGGAATGATGTGAGAGACATAGTCATGGGATGTGAGAGATATAGTCATGGGATGTGAGAGACATAGTCATGTGAATGATGTGAGAGACATAGTCATGGGATGTGAGAGACATAGTCATGGGATGTGAGAGACATAGTCATGGGATGTGAGAGATATAGTCATGGGATGTGAGAGACATAGTCATGGGATGTGAGAGACATAGTCATGGGATGTGAGAGACATAGTCATGGGATGTGAGAGACATAGTCATGGGATGTGAGAGACATAGTCATGGGATGTGAGAGATATAGTCATGGGATGTGAGAGATATAGTCATGGGATGTGAGAGACATAGTCATGGGAATGATGTGAGAGATATAGTCATGGGATGTGAGAGACATAGTCATGGGAATGATGTGAGAGACATAGTCATGGGATGTGAGAGACATAGTCATGGGATGTGAGAGACATAGTCATGGGATGTGAGAGACATAGTCATGGGATGTGAGAGATATAGTCATGGGATGTGAGAGATATAGTCATGGGAATGATGTGAGAAACATAGTCATGGGATGTGAGAGATATAGTCATGGGATGTGAGAGACATAGTCATGGGATGTGAGAGACATAGTCATGGGATGTGAGAGATATAGTCATGGTCTGTGAGAGACATAGTCACGGGATGTGAGAGACAAAGTCATGGGATGTGAGAGACATAGTCATGGGATGTGAGAGACATAGTCATGGGATGTGAGAGACATAGTCATGGGATGTGAGAGATATAGTCATGGGATGTGAGAGACATAGTCATGGGATGTGAGAGATATAGTCATGGGATGTGAGAGACATAGTCATGGGAATGATGTGAGAGACATAGTCATGGGATGTGAGAGACATAGTCATGGGAATGATGTGAGAGACATAGTCATGGGATGTGAGAGACATAGTCATGGGATGTGAGAGACATAGTCATGGGATGTGAGAGACATAGTCATGGGATGTGAGAGACATAGTCATGGGATGTGAGAGATATAGTCATGGGATGTGAGAGACATAGTCATGGGATGTGAGAGATATAGTCATGGGATGTGAGAGACATAGTCATGGGATGTGAGAGATATAGTCATGGGATGTGACAGACAGTCATGGGATGTGAGAGACATAGTCATGGGATGTGAGAGACATAGTCATGGGATGTGAGAGATATAGTCATGGGATGTGAGAGACATAGTCATGGGATGTGAGAGACATAGTCATGGGATGTGAGAGATATAGTCATGGGATGTGAGAGACATAGTCATGGGATGTGAGAGACATAGTCATGGGATGTGAGAGACATAGTCATGGGATGTGAGAGATATAGTCATGGGAATGATGTGAGAGACATAGTCATGGGATGTGAGAGACATAGTCATGGGAATGATGTGAGAGACATAGTCATGGGATGTGAGAGACATAATCATGGGAATGATGTGAGAGACATAGTCATGGGATGTGAGAGACATAGTCATGGGATGTGAGAGATATAGTCATGGGATGTGAGAGACATAGTCATGGGATGTGACTGCAGGGCTCTAGAAATCCGGAAAATCGCCGGTCTGGACCGATTTTTGCATTTTGAGACCGGTTTATATTTCAGAATCTGAAAAAAAATCGGTCCGAAAATCTTAAGCAGACAACGTTTGTAATCAAAATCATCTGCTGAAAGTAACTGTTTTCATTTGACCCCAGCATTAACGTGTCAAGAGATTAAAGGCTAGAGGCCCCGGGCAGTCAGTCCAGTTCCACTTGGTCTCTTCTCAGCTAGCCAATCAACCATGGTAGTAATATTGATAAGACATTTATCTCTTATGACACAAATCGAAACATTACCTACCTTGTACCTGTTAACAAACACGTTACAGTCCATAGATTTAGGCTACTGTAATTATATTAAGGCTGAAAGGTCACTGAGAAATAACATCTTTGCATCGGGTAATCAGTTTTTTAAAGAGCAAATACTCTCTTGATTTCCATCAGCAACACAATTGACTTAAAACAATCATAACAAAAAGTCAACAACATGTCCGCTTGTTTCAAGGTAAAGATTGACCTATTTTTGAGACTCCACATTAAAGAGCTCCTTAGGTAGATCCACAGGGGTCTGAAGTGTGCCTGGACCCAAAAATGGCAAACCTGTGTAAAAAATCCATTCTGGGTCGAAGTCATTGATTACATATATATACATAAGAATGTATATATATATGTAATCAATGACTTCGACCCAAAATGATTTTTTTACACAGGTGCGTCAATTTGGGGTCCAGGCAAACTTCAGAAACCTGTGGGTAGATCTACATCTTATCTGCCAAAAATATGCTGCAGTGAACAGAAAAACAATGTTGGCTTGTTGCTTTCGTTTCTCTGATGAGAAATAAGTATGCATCATAAGCTATATGATAATAACTAATCATGTAAGTTTTTAAATACAAACTAGTTTTCTTGCTTCTCTATCAAAGTCTTCAAAACTGCCATTCATGCAAACTTGAAATGTCATTAGTTTTCGCGAATGTCAAATGGTGTTCACAAATTTCGATATTTCATGCTATCATATTATTATATACAAACTATAAGTTGGCAATAGCCGCTCATAAACATATTACCGGGTGTCTTATGTCCGCATATCACAAGAAGACAAGGGGGCAAATGTCCGCCCATCAAGAAATAGGTGGCAAATGTCCGGGAAAGGGGGGGGGGCTAATGTCCGTTTACCGACTGGACCGGTTGGGATTTGAAAATTTCTAGAGCCCTGGATGTGAGAGATATAGTCATGGGATGTGAGAGACATAGTCATGGGATGTGAGAGACATAGTCATGGGATGTGAGAGATATAGTCATGGGATGTGAGAGACATAGTCATGGGATGTGAGAGACAGTCATGGGATGTGAGAGACATAGTCATGGGATGTGAGAGACATAGTCATGGGAATGATGTGAGAGACATAGTCATGGGAATGATGTGAGAGATATAGTCATGGGATGTGAGAGACATAGTCATGGGATGTGAGAGACAGTCATGGGATGTGAGAGACATAGTCATGGGATGTGAGAGATATAGTCATGGGATGTGAGAGACATAGTCATGGGATGTGTGAGATATAGTCATGGGATGTGAGAGATATAGTCATGGGATGTGAGAGACATAGTCATGGGATGTGAGAGACATAGTCATGGGATGTGAGAGACATAGTCATGGGATGTGAGAGACATAGTCATGGGATGTGAGAGATATAGTCATGGGATGTGAGAGATATAGTCATGGGATGTGAGAGATATAGTCATGGGATGTGAGAGACATAGTCATGGGATGTGAGAGATATAGTCATGGGAATGATGTGAGAGACATAGTCATGGGATGTGAGAGACATAGTCATTGGATGTGAGAGACATAGTCATGGGAATGATGTGTGAGAGACATAGTCATGGGATGTGAGAGATATAGTCATGGGAATGATGTGAGAGACATAGTCATGGGATGTGAGAGACATAGTCATGGGAATGATGTGAGAGACATAGTCATGGGATGTGAGAGATATAGTCATGAGATGTGAGAGACATAGTAATGGGATGTGAGAGATATAGTCATGGGAATGATGTGAGAGACATAGTCATGGGATGTGAGAGATATAGTCATGGGATGTGAGAGATATAGTCATGGGATGTGAGAGATATAGTCATGGGATGTGAGAGACATAGTCATGGGATGTGAGAGACATAGTCATGGGAATGATGTGAGATATAGTCATGGGATGTGAGAGATATAGTCATGGGAATGATGTGAGAGACATAGTCATGGGAATGATGTGAGAGACATAGTCATGGGATGTGAGAGACATAGTCATGGGATGTGAGAGATATAGTCATGGGATGTGAGAGACATAGTCATGGGATGTGAGAGATATAGTCATGGGATGTGAGAGACATAGTCATGGGAATGATGTGAGAGATATAGTCATGGGATGTGAGAGACATAGTCATGGGATGTGAGAGACATAGTCATGGGAATGATGTGAGAGATATAGTCATGGGATGTGAGAGACATAGTCATGGGATGTGTGAGATATAGTCATGGGATGTGAGAGATATAGTCATGGGATGTGAGAGACATAGTCATGGGATGTGAGAGACATAGTCATGGGATGTGAGAGACATAGTCATGGGATGTGAGAGACATAGTCATGGGATGTGAGAGACATAGTCATGGGATGTGAGAGACATAGTCATGGGATGTGAGAGACATAGTCATGGGATGTGAGAGACATAGTCATGGGATGTCATGGGATGTGAGAGACATAGTCATGGGATGTGAGAGACATAGTCATGGGATGTGAGAGACATAGTCATGGGATGTGAGAGACATAGTCATGGGATGTGAGAGACATAGTCATGGGATGTGAGAGACATAGTCATGGGAATGATGTGAGAGACATAGTCATGGGATGTGAGAGACATAGTCATGGGATGTGAGAGACATAGTCTTGGGATGTGAGAGACATAGTCATGGGAATGATGTGAGAGACATAGTCATGGGAATGATGTGATAGACATAGTCATGGGAATGATGTGAGAGACATAGTCATGGGATGTGAGAGATATAGTCATGGGATGTGAGAGACATAGTCATGGGAATGATGTGAGAGACATAGTCATGGGATGTGAGAGACATAGTCATGGGAATGATGTGAGAGACATAGTCATGGGATGTGAGAGACATAGTCATGGGATGTGAGAGATATAGTTATGGGATGTGAGAGATATAGTCATGGGATGTGAGAGATATAGTCATGGGAATGATGTGAGTGACATAGTCATGGGATGTGAGAGACATAGTCATGGGATGTGAGAGACATAGTCATGGGATGTGAGAGATATAGTCATGGGATGTGAGAGACATAGTCATGGGATGTGAGAGATATAGTCATGGGATGTGAGAGACATAGTCATGGGATGTGAGAGATATAGTCATGGGATGTGAGAGACATAGTCATGGGATGTGAGAGACATAGTCATGGGATGTGAGAGACATAGTCATGGGACATAGTCATGGGATGTGAGAGATATAGTCATGGGATGTGAAAGACATAGTCATGGGATGTGAGAGACATAGTCATGGGATGTGGGAGATATAGTTATGGGATGTGAGAGACATAGTCATGGGATGTGAGAGACATAGTTATGGGATGTGAGAGATATAGTCATGGGATCTGAGAGACATAGTCATGGAGAGAGACACACACACAGAGTCTAGGACATCTTATTTCAGTAATATATCATTGTATACCACTTACAGGTGAATGCAACATTCATTGAATCAGAATGCGAGAAGCTCAGTGGAGAAGCTCTGGTTGCACTAAAGGTAAGAATAGATCTGTAACTTATATCCCTTTACCTAAATAAATATCTTTTCGAGCATTTGCGGCCATAGTAGACCAACATCAGACTGGTCTGTTAGCTTATGAAATGATATAGGACCAATTCTACAGTTCCGCTAGTTTCTTACATGAATATTCAGCAGGTAATAGGTTAACCCTATCCTTCACATGAGTGCTTTTTCACACATTTGCAAACAGAGTAGACCAAGATCAGACAGCTCCTGTAGGAGCTGTCTGATCAGGGTCTTTTCTGTTTGCTTATGAACTATCTCTGTACTGTTTCTACAAATTCAAAATCTTCCTGTGGCGAATTTATGATTACATAATTATGCAAACTTTAATTTTGGATCCAAATGAGATATGTCTGATCAGGATTCAGACTGTTTGACACTCTTGAAAAACAACAGAGAACAACTCCATCAATACAATAGTAACATGCAGCATTGGTTTGGTATATTAATTGGGATTATATGAACCCTTTCCTTAACCCTTTATTCCATAAATACACCTTTCTACGTCTTTGCAAACAGAGTAAACCCAGATCAGATGGCTCCTATAGGAGCGGTCTGATCAGGATCTGCTCTGTTTGCTTATGATATTATATGGTTATACAGTTTCTACCATGGCCAAAAGATCCAGTGTCCATGTGCAATTTTAAGAAATTAATCTGCTTAATATTCATGAAATAATTATTTCTTACATGAATATTCATGGAGGAAAGGGTTAATGAATGTTTAAGCTTGAATTGGTTTCTTCATGAATATTCATTAACATAATTTTCGTAATGAAAAAAAATATTTAAGTGACTTTTTTGTTTGACAAAAACTAGGATTGTAGAATCAGATCTATATAATTCCATAAGCAAACAGGGGAGACCCTGATCAGATGGCTCCTACAGGAGCCGTCTGGTTCTTGGTCTACTCTGTTTGCAAAGATGTGAAAAAGGATTTATATAAGGGAAAGGTTTAAGACAAAAACATAACACCCTTCCTTTTAACCATTTTCCAAATGAATTATTCATGTAAGAAATAATGACATTTTATCAGTATCAATTAGCTAATGGTAAATGAACACAGGAATTACTATAATATTTCATAAGCAAACAGAGCAGACCCTGATCTGTAGGAGCTATCTGATCTTGATCTACTCTGTTGGCCAAGGCAAAGAAAGGCATATGTATGGTGTAAAGGGTTAAAGGAAAACTTCATGTGAATATCTTTCTGGACAATTTCAAAATGATGTTATATAGGACGATTTCAAAATCATGTTTTACATGACAATTTTAATATGATGTTTTTCAGGACAATTTCAATATGATATTTTACAGGACAATTTCAATATGATATTTTACAAGACAATTTCAATATGATATTTTACAGGACAATTTCAATATGATATTTTACAAGAAAATTTCAATATGATATTTTACAGGACAATTTCAATATGATGTTTTACAAGGCAGTTGAAGTGCTGAAGACAGATAATCCTATTAGAACTGTAAATGCTATACATGTAAGTAGTCTTCGTCTCTGCATGCTCTCAACAGATGATTATCTTTCCCTTCACTAACATGAATATTCATTAAATAAAAACAGCATCATGAATATTAATTAGATGAAATTTCATAACAGCAAACAAACACAGGAAGTTTTGGCCATAGCAGAAATCATAGATTCAGAGTTATATTATCCCATAAGTAAACAGAGCAGATCCTTATCAAACAGTTCCTATGAGAGCTATGTGACCTTAAACATTCTGCTCTGTTTGCAGAGGCATTTAACCCTTTCCTTCTTATAAACACCTTTTCACGCATTTGCAAACAGAGTAGATCCAGATCAGACGGCTTCTAAAGGAACCGTTTGATCAGAGTCTGCTCTATTTGCTAATTGAATTCGATAGATCTGTTTTTTTACTTTTTAAAATGGATACAATGTCCCACCTTCCACATTTCATTATATCTATTTTGCCCTTGAATGTTTGGTAGGTATTGGAATTTGGAACAAACATAGAACAGGGAAAGGGTTAAAAGGCATTTATTTATGGAGTAAATAGCTATGCAAACAGTTTGGATTCAGATGAGCCGTTGAATAGTTTGACCTTTGATTAGGATCCAGACTATTTCGCACTCATATTATATGGTTATTCATTGGTACACGATGCACAACACATATAGGGTAGTTGTTTGTGCAAGCTGTATATCATACAATTGTCAAGGATAGTTTGTATTACTTGACCTGGATAGTGTGATTAATGGTGTGTAGGACCTGTCTAATTTTTATACGCCCACCTAATAAAGGTGGTCGTATATTGTCGTGGCCCTGTCCGTCCGTTCGTTCGTTCGTTCGTTCGTTCGTTCGTCCGTCAACATTTTGTTTGTCTGCTGTTTTCTGGGAAAACTGTTTGACAGATATTAATGAAACTTCACACAAATGTTTAATGCATCAAGATCTGAAACTGAGTTGATTCTGAGGTCCATTTGATTTTTCATTTCAGAGTTATGGCCCTTGTCCTAAAAAATATGCAAATAGTTTGTCCGCTGTTTTCTGGGAAAACTATTTAAGAGATATTAATGAAACTTCACACAAATGTTTAATGCATCAAGATCTGAAGCTGAGTCAATTCTGAGGTTCATTTGATTTGTTGTTTCGGAGTTATGGCCCTTTTACTTAAAAAATAGTGCAAATACATGCAAATAGTTTGTCCGCTGTTTTCTGGGGAAACTATTTGACAGATATTAATGAAACTTCACACAAATGTTTAATGCATCGAGATCTGAAGCTGAGTTGATTCTGAGGTTCATTTGATTTTTCATTTCAGAGTTATGACCCTTGTCCTTAAAATATATGCAAATAGCTTGTCCGCTGTTTTCTGGAAAAATTATTTGAGATATATTAATGAAACTTCACACAAATGTTTAATGCATCAAGATCTGAAGCTAAGTCAATTCTAAGGTTCATTTGATTTGTCATTTCGGAGTTATGGCCCTTGTATTTAAAAAATGATGCAAATAGTTTGTCTGCCGTTTTCTGAGAAAACTATTTGAGAGATATTAATGAAACTTCACACAAATGTTTAATGCATCAAGATCTGAAACTGAATTGATTCTGAGGATCATTTGATTTTTTTTTTCAGAGTTCTGGCCCTTTTACTTAAAAAAATAATGCAAATACATGCAGATAGTTTGTCCGCTGTTTTCTGGGAAAACTATTTGAGAGCTATTAATGAAACTTCACAAAAATGTTTAATGCATCAAGATCTGATGCTGAGTCGATTTTGAGGTTTATTTGATTTGTCGTTTCGGAGTTATGGCCCTTTTACTTCAAAAATAATGCAAATATATGCATATAGTTTGTCCGCTGTTTTCTGGCAAAACTGTTTGACAGATATTAATGAAACTTCATACACATGTTTAATGCATCAAGACCTGAAGCTAAGTCGATTCTGAGGATCATTTGATTTGTTGTTTCGGAGTTTATGGCCCTTGCACTTAAAAAAATAATGCAAATCTATGCAAATATGAGGATGGCCATAACTTTTTCATTTGAAATGATATTTACTTCAATTTTTTTATATGGTTAAACCTTAATGTGAATTTTCACATATATTGCGGGGTTTTGATATGTCATTTTATTCTAAAGTTATGGTCCTTGAACTTTGTGTGTTCGTTGCTTTGTTTGTCGGTCAACTTTTAGTTTGTCTGTTGTTTTCTGGGAAAACTATTAAAATGATATAAATGAAACGTAACACAAATGTTTTAAGCAACAAAATTTGAAGCTGAGTTTATTTTGAGGTTCATTCAGTTTGTCTTTACAGAGTTATGGCCGTTGCACTTTACAAAAATCTGCAAAAATGAGGATTAGCTGTAACTTTTTTATTTAATAAGATATTCACTTCATTTCTTTTAAAATTAGTATCACCTTAATATGGAAATCAAGATCTGAAGCACAGATTAGAAAATATCAACACTTATAAGGCATGTTGAATCAGAGAAAATTTGCAAGTGGGCGTATTATGTACCGTATGCGGTACTCTTGTTGTACAAGGATACAAATACAGTTTGTTTGGGCACACGGTTTAACAGGGTGACATTTAAGGATCACTCTTCTTTCATCTCTCCATATATCTGCCTGTCATGCTTTTTTATCCCCTGTTGAAGGTGGAGAGATATAGTTTTGGTGTTGTCCGTCCATCTGTGCATCCATGCATGCGTCTATCCTAGCATCCGGGACATATCTTAGAAACAGTTTGGACTTTTCTTTTGAAACTTTGTGTAAATATTTAGTAACATGTGCCAATGTGGCCCTACAAGTACTACTTATATTGACCTTTGGACACCAGAATTACTGTCATTTTTTTGCCAAAAACTTAACCATTTTGTCTGTCCAGAGTCATATCTCAGAAACTATGTGGAGTTTGTTCAATGAAACTTTTTGTTAATGTTTAGTACCATATAGAAATGAGACTCCTGCATGTATAACTCACACTGACTGTGAAACGCAAGAGTTATGACTCTTTGGTTGCAAAAAAACATTCTTTTTGTCAGTCCGGTCAGTAACTGAGGCCAGCACTTGTTTGGTAGGGATATCAGTTCAGTGAATTTATGCTTGTTCATTTTGCTTTTATCAGTCACTTCTGTGGGCGATTGACACACATGTTCCTTCGAAAACTCGTACATATATATTGCTATGTTGTAAGAGTAATAAGCATGATACACCAGTAATGAAGTATGATTAACGAGTTCACCGATATGATTTAACTCATTACCTCATAGGCTATTTTTAGATACAACCTCTTTGAATTAATCTACCGAAAAGGAGCATTAATAAGAGAAAAGGAAATTTTTTAGAATTTTGTAGTTTGAAACCATTGTGATAAATAGAGCATTTGCTCCTATAGGAGCAAATGCTCTATTTATCACAATGGTTTCACAAAGTGACTTTTACAGAGTCGTCAAAAGTTGTCAATATGAGGGAAAGGGTTAACAGTGTATAACCAACTCCCTCATGAATATTCATGTAAGAAATTCGTGTAATGATGTCATGAATATTTATTTCTTGTTTTTTATGCCCCCAAAGGCGGGCATATAGTAATCGCATTGTCCGTCTTTCCGTCTGTCCGTCTGTCTGTCCATCTGTCCGTCTGTCCGTCCGTCTGTCCGTCTGTCCGTCTGTCCTTCCATCCGTCCCAAATTCGTGTCCGGTCTGTAACTTCTTTATCTATCAATGGATTTCAATATAACTTGTCACAAATGTTCACCAGACAGAGACGATGTGTCGCGTTCAACTCCCTGGTCCATGGGTCAAAGGTCAAGGTCACAGGGTACAATTACTTTGTCACAAATTTCGTGTCCGGCCTGTAACTTCTTTATCTATCAATGGATTTCAATATAACTTGCCACAAATGTTCACCACACAAATACGATGTGTCGCTTTCAGCTCCCAGGTAAATGGGTCAAAGGTCAAGGTCACAGGGTAAAATAACTTCGTAACAAATTTTGTGTCCGGTCTGTAACTTCTTAATATATCAATGGATTTCAATATGATTTGGCACAAATGTTCACCAGACAGAGACGATGTGTCGCTTACAACTCCCAGGTTCATAGGTCAAAGGTCAAGGTCATAGGGTACAATTACTTTGTCACAAATTTCGTGTCCGGTCTGTAACTTCTTTATCTATCAATGGATTTCAATATAACTTGGCACAAATGTTCACCACACAAAGACGATGTGTCGCTTTCAACTCCCTGGTCCATAGGTCAAAGGTCAAGGTCACAGGGTACAATTACTTTGTCACAAATTTCGTGTCCAGTCTGTAACTTCTTAATATATCAATGGATTTCAATATGATTTGGCACAAATGTTCACCAGACAGAGACGATGTGTCGCTTTCAACTCCCTGGTCCATGGGTCAAAGGTCAAGGTCACAGAATACAATTACTTTGTCACAAATTTCGTGTCCGGTCTGTAACATTTTTATCTATCAATGGATTTCAATATAACTTGGCACAGATGTTCACCAGACAAAGACGATGTGTCGTGTTCAGCTCCCTGGTCCATATGTCAAAGGTCAAGGTCACAGGGTACAATTACTTGTTTATCTGTGAATGGATTTCAAAGGAACCTGGCACAAATCGAGGGCTTGGTGGAAAACTATTCTAACTCCTTCACTTTAGTGAAGGAGTTAGAATAGTTTTGCACCAAGCCCTCGAAATGTTCACCTTACAAAGACGATGTGTCAACTCCCTGGTCCATGGTTCAAATGTCAAGGTCACATGGTACAATTTTTGGGGGCATTTGTCACGTGACTGTGACATCTCTTGTTTTGTAATAGTATATGAGCACAGGAGGTTTTACTTTGGCAGAAACTGTAGAATCATATCTCTGTATATATAATTCCATAAGCAAACAGAGCAGACAGGAGTTTACTCTGTTTGCAATGGTGTGAATATTAATAAAATGACTACTATAGTGTGCATGCATTATTTATTAATTTCTTCACTTTCAGACACTCTGTGCTTTTATCCGAGGTATCTACAGAAAGAACCTGAAGGACTATGGCTTTGACATCATCAATATTCTGATTGGCTTTGATGCTGCAGAGTCTGTGTTACAGGTATGCTTTAAAACCTGGCCAGATAGAATGTTCAGGACTCTGGACAGAGGCATTTTTTAGTCAGCAAAGCTTGTTGTCGGCTGTTTTTCTAATTGTTTTTTACCATTTCTCTCAGTTAATACTACCAGAGTGTCAAACAGTTTAGATTGTGATTAGATTCTGAGTTACTCTGTGTATGGTAGAGACCGAACATTGGTCATCACAAATGTGCCACTAATATGTAAAGAGTCGAGGGAATCGGAGTGAGAGAGAGAGGAGAGAGAGAGAGAGGAGAGAGAGAGCACAGAGACAGAAACGGCCAACAAGATGGGGATTGGTTTAGAAGGTTTTTAAAGCATAAAGATTGATTTTTATATAGGTTGACGTAACCCTTTACCTGTTCAGCATTCATTTAAGAAATAATGACATCATGAATATCAATGAGCCAAACTATTTTAAAGCATTATGAATAAAAGGAACTTTTGACTGTGGCAGAGAGTGTAGAATCAGATCTATATAATTTTATAAGCAAACAGAGCAGACCCTGACCAGACGGCTCCTGTCAGGGTCTGCTGTTTTTGCATATGCATGAAAATGCACCTATATGAGGGAAAGGGTTAAACAAAAACTGGATTTGTTTTATTTCAGTCACTTGTGGAGAGTGTGAATAGGTTTTTACTGGGTGACCACCCTACACCGCTGAAGCAGCTAGTCCTCAAGTTCCTATTGGTGCTGGCTTCCGTAAGTGCTTTTGTTTATGGGTATGAATTCAGCCACATAATTTCAAGCATTTCATAACTCCAAGCATACAAACATACATTAAAACCTTTCTGGCAAACACTTAACTCTTTACGTCATAGATAATTATGCAGGAGCCTATCATTTCATAAACATTTTATGGGGTGACTTATTAAGGTCAAGGTCATACATCAAGGTCAAAGGTCATGTCGGGGCATAGTGTTTCACAAACACATCTTGTCCTTACATGAATATTCAACAGGGTAACAGTTAATTATTTGGTAAAGATATTGTTTCAGTTTGTTATTATTCTCTTTCAGGTTACAGACAATATCAGTCAGAACACATTACTGGAATATATTTTAATCAACAGTGTGTACGAGTCACTTATCCTGATTCTAAGTAGCCCATTGTCACGGCAACATCTTGGAGTGGATGCTGTCCTTGTATTGACGTTACTGGTACAGTACCGCAAACATGAGGTAATACACTGGACACTGTGAATTTTTAACTACTTAAAATCCATATATCTGCTGTTATGCAACTTCAGAAATAAAATTGAAATATTAACCCTTTTACTCTATAAATATGCCTTTCTATGCCTTTGCAAACAGAGTAGACCCAGATCAGACGGCTCCTTGAGGAGCCGTCTGATCAGGGTCTGTTCTGTTTGCTTGTAATATAATAGAGATCTGATTCTACAGTTTCTGCCTCAGCGAAAATATCCTGTGTTCATATACCATTATTAAAATGAATCTGAATACTATTCATGATGTCATTATTTCTTGCATAAATATTCATGGAGTAAAGGGTTAAACCCGATCATTGTGTAAACAGTAAAGATTGATGTCCGCTCTGGTCTGGAACAATTTTTACTGTCTTCAAATTCATTTAAGCTTTTGAGAAACTTAATAAGGAGTGTGAAGTAGAGTTACTCAGCATCTCATCTACTTGTTACCCTTTCCCTGTTCTATGTTTATTTCAAATTTCAATACCTACTGAATATTCATGGACAAAATAGCTGTAATGAAATATGGAAGGTAGGGCATTGTAGCCATTTTAGAAAGTAAAGAAACAGATCTATCAAATTCCATTGGCAAACAGAGCAGACCCTGACCAGACGGCTCCTACAGGAGCCGTCTGATGTGGGTCTACTCTGTCTGCAAATGCATGCACATGTGTTTATGTGAAGGAAGGGGTTAACCCCCTACTCCATGAATATTTATGTAGGGAATAATGACATCATGAATATTAATTAGCTGAATCTTTATAATGGCACTATGAGCAAGTGAATATTATATCATGACAGAAACTGTTGAATCAGATCTAATTATTTCATAAGCAAACAGAGCTGACCCTGATCAGACGGCTGCTTTATTCCATGTCCAAACAGTTTGGATACAATTCAGATACTGGATACCTCAGCGCCTCAATGAGATCCAAACTGTTTCACACACTGAATTTGTTTCCTAAATGAAAAAGAAGTTAAATCGCAAAATGCAACAATTTTAGCTGGCAAAAACTGCTTAAATATAACATGTTTCTTGTCTTGTCTCTTTCAGAGTGCAAACCCCTACATTGTTAAGTTGTCCATATTGGATGATGAGCTTGCCTTGACTGTAAGTGAATAGTACAAATAATTCATTCATGAGTCATACAGAACAAGTTGCTTACTGGTACCAGAAGTCCAGATAATATGCGTAAATTAAAACATTTTCAAGAATAACTTTGTTTCTCCACCAAACCCTATGTTGTGACCACTCTTTAGAATTGTCTCAAAGAGACAATTCTAAAGATTGGTCACAACATAGGGTTTGGTGGAGAAAGGACAATCTTAGTATTTGAGTATGCCCCTTTGTCTGTTGCTCTACAGTTCTCTGAGCAAAGTTTCTTCGATAGAAAAGGTTGTCTAATTAACCCTTTACCTGGTACAGATTCCTTTTTTATGCATAATATGCAGTCATGATAGACACAGATCAGACTGCTTCTGTTAGAGAAGAGTTTCTAAATCTATCAGTAGACTTTTCATTGTCTAATCCTTTACTCCATGAATATTCATGTAAAAATAATGACGTAGTGAAAATTAATTATTTTGTTATTTTTATAATGGCACATGAACATGTAGGAAATGTTGGTAACGACAAAAAATGTAGAATCATATCTATATAATTTTGATGAGCAAACAGAGCAGACCCTGATCAGACAGCTCCTATAGGAGCCATCTTATCCGGGTCTACTCTGTTTGCTAAGGTGTAGAAAGGTATTTATGGAGGAAAGGGTAAAAGTTATTTAATAAAAGGAATATTACAACAGTTTGAGATATACCTGATCATATTAAGTTTCCATTGCATAATGCCAGGTTTGGTTACCAATTTCGACTAACCTGATCAGACATATCCCACATTGTTGTAATATTCTGTTTTTATGTTCATTTCAGGGTTATGCTCAGGTGGTGTCTGGTGCATTAACAGACTTCAACAGGTTGGTGATTATTATAATTTCTGCATACATCTACACTAGTGTATAATTGTTAGGTCTGTTAGAGTTTGATCTTGGGGCATATTTTGGTATGTTTGTTTGTTTGTATGTCTGTCTGTCTGAAACTTTAACATAGGTCCTGGCTGGCATATTGAGTGTACTGGTTATAAATATACCTATGGTCCTAATTACTTGTTCATGATCGCATTGTAAATTAAAAATATGTTTGATATGAAACATAGATGTGCATGACTTTGAATGTTAGGTCATTGTTGATGGTGAAATTTGCATTTTCTAAGATGCCTATGTGAACAGAGTAGACCCAGAATAAATGGCTTCTATCTGATCTGGGTCTATTCTGTTGGTTTCTGGAGTTATATTCTACAGTATATTCTATAGATCCTACAGTTACTGCTGCCAATAGGAAATCCTTCATTTACCATTGTACAAATTGAGCTAATACATATTCATTATATTATTATTTCTTAAATCATTACTCATGGAGTAAAGGGTTAACCTTTTCCTTATAATAATGACTTCGTGAATATTAATTAGATTAAATTTTATAATGGCCCAAGAATGCAAAAATAGAAACTGTATAACCAAATCTATATTATTCCATATGCAAACAAAGCAGACCTTGATCAGAATGTTCCTGTATGAGCTGTCTGATCTGGGTCTACCCTATTTACAATGGTGTATCATGTAAAGTGTTAAAGTAATTTTCATGTGCTTTATTGAGACAAAAAGGTCCAGTTGATTACATTGTCTATCACAGAAACACTGATGAACTAATGCTTATACAGTAGAACCCCTCTAAAGCCACCACTAATTATTAAACATGGATGGCTTAAACAACAGGTGGTTGTTAATGCATAATGAAAGTAATGCCTTTAACCCTTTATTCAACAAGTACGCCTTTCTACGAAATTGCAAACAGAGTAGACCAAGATCAGATGGCTCTTATAGGAGCTGTTTGATTGGGTCTGCTCTGTTTGCTTATTATATAATATAGAAATGATTCTACAGTTTCTGCCATGGGCAAAACATTCCAAGTCCATGTGCTATTATAGCAATTAATCTATAGATAAATATGCATGATGTCATTATTTTTTCCCTAATATTCATGGAGTAGAGGATTAAGACCCAGAATAAGGTCTCTCTTTGGTGGTTGCTTTAAAAAAAAGTATTGTAATTATAAGACATTTGCCTTTTATTTATATTTTTATACTTTCAGAGATTACCAAATAAGAAATTCTGAACAACAAACAGGATGGTTTTCTACCATAGCAAACATGGTAAGTATAGTTATGTCTGTCTTATTACCTGGAGGTTAGGATGTTATGTTTAACCCATTCGCACATGTTGACGCCTTTTGACGTCGCTGTAAAAGTCACTTTTTGAAACCATTGTGATAAATAGAGCATTTGCTCCAATGGAGCAAATCCCCTGTTTATCACAGTGGTTTCCAAACTACACAATTCTAAATTTTTCTGTTTTTCTAGAAAATGCTCCTTTTCAGTAGATGTATTCAGACAGGTTGGATCTAAAAATAGCCTGCGGGGGAACAGGTTAAGAGTTGTATAGAGTTGCAGATAAGATGAATACTGTTCTGTCAAAATCTCCCCTTTCTCAGCTAAACCCTATCTTGATTGGACTCAAGTACCAGAAATATAAGGTTTGGCAGAGAAATACGAAAAATATGTTGCCTAGTATTCCTAGAAGCTCCCCTTAATTAGATCTCTTGTTTGATCCAACTGTCCTATTCTTAGCAACACTCAGTTGTGATGGTACTCTTTGGAATTGTTTTCTCAAAACGTATACATGTACAGTAGTGCATATTCAAGTACTAAAAGCGTCATTTCTCCACCAAACGCTATGTTGTGACAGCTTTTTATACGCCCGAAGGGACGTATTATGGTATGGCGCATGTCGTCCGTCCGTCCGTCCGTCCGTCCGTCTGTCCGTCCGTCCGTTAGCAATTTCTTGTGCAACTAACTCCTCCTTTATTTTTCAACATAATTTCTTCAAACTTTCAGGAATGATAGATACTGATGTGTAGTTGTGCATATCAGTGAGATAACTCTCATATCATTTTTCATTCTGGAGTTATTGCCCTTTGATAGTTTTGGGTAGCAATTTCTTGTGCAACTAACTCCTCCTTTATTTTTCAACATAATTTCTTCAAACTTTCAGGAATGATAGATACTGATGTGTAGTTGTGCATATCAGTGAGATAACTCTCATATCATTTTTCATTCTGGAGTTATTGCCCTTTGATAGTTTTGGGTAGCAATTTCTTGTGCAACTGTTGTAAAGAAAATGTTTCTTTGTTATTCCTTTTACCTGCTACTTTTTTTTTCAAAATAAATGCTCCTTTTTCAGCTTTCAGTAGGCCCAAAGACAAATAAAAGATTACTATTACAATAAGCAGTTTTACTCTCCTTGCTATTGCCTTAGCCCTAATAGACCTCATATGCGCAACTTCTGAAGGTTCACACATTGTGTAAATTGAACAGCCTTCGGGCGTATATTGCCCCGTCTCGCGGTGCTCTTGTTAGAATCATCTCGTTGGGATAATTCTAGAGTGGTCACAACATAAGGTTTGATGGAGAAATATAACTGTATAGGGTTTACTTTATGCATCTTATATATGTCTTTGCTGGTATGGATCTTTTCAGGAACTTTTCAACTTGGAATAGAAATTTAAATGCAGTTTTAGTCTCTGAATATCAGCATATTTTATGTATTACAATGTATTATTAATACTTTACTCTATAGATATGCCTTTCTATGCCTTTGCAAACAGAGTTTACCCAGATCAGGGTCCATGCTTATAAAACTTTTAGCTGAGTCTGAGTTCATTCTCAAGTTTTTGATTGGTCAGATTTGAGCCTTTGGCTCAAATCTGACCAATCAAAAGCTTGAGAACTCAAATCTGACCAATCAAAAGCTTGAGAATAAAACTCAGACTAGGGTCTGCTCTGTTTGCTTATGGAATACATGTAATATAGATAGGATTGTACAGTTTCTTGTTTGGTAAAAAATTCATGTGTTGGTATGCCATTAAAAAAAATAATATTCATGATGTCAACATTTCTTTCATGTGTATCCATGGAGTAAAGGGTTAAATAACATTTTATTAATTATACCCCCACAAACAGAGTTTGAGGGGGTAAACTGGATCAGCCTGTCGGTTGGTCGGTCGTTGGACGTCGGTCGTTGGTCTGTCCGCAAAATCTTGTACTTTCAACTCCTCCTTCAGTTTCAACCTGATTCATTTGATACTTGGCATAAATGTTATGCAGGTGTAGTAGATGTGCAAGACACAAATTTCAGGTCTCTGTGACCTTGACCTTGACCTTTGGCCTTGAAATTGGTCTTGAAATTGGCAGGCAAACTCTTGTACTTTGAACTCCTCCTTCACTTTCAACCTGATTCACTTGATACTTGGCATAAATGTCACTCAGGAGTAGTAGATGTGCAAGACACAAATTTCAGGTCTCTGTGACCTTGACCTTTGGCCTTGAAATTGGTCTTGAAATTGGCAGGCAAAATCTTGTACTTTGAACTCCTCCTTCAATTTCAACCTGATTCACTTGATACTTGGCATAAATGTTACTCAGGAGTAGTATATGTGCAAAACACAAATTTCAGGTCTCTGTGACCTTGACCTTGACCTTTGTCCTTGAAATTGGTCTTGAAATTGGCAAGCAAAATCTTGTACTTTGAACTCCTCCTTGACTTTCAACCTGATTCACTTGATACTTGGCATACATGTTACTCAGGAGTAGTAGATGTGCAAGACACAAATTTCAAATCTCTGTGACCTTGACCTTTGGCCTTGAAATTTGTCTTAAAATTGGCAGGCAAAATCTTGTACGGCAAACTCCTCCTTCACTTTCAACCTGATTTACTTGCTACTTGGCATAAATGTTACTCAGGAGTAGTAGATGTGCAAGACACAAATTTCAGGTCTCTGTGACCTTGACCTTGACCTTTGGCCTTGAAATTGGTCTTGAAATTGGCAGGCAAAATCTTGTACTTTGAACTCCTCCTTCAATTTCAACCTGATTCACTTGATAGTTGGCATAAATGTTACTCAGGAGTAGTATATGTGCAAGACACAAATTTCAGGTCTCTGTGACCTTGACCTTGACCTTTGTCCTTGAAATTGGTCTTGAAATTGGCAAGCAAAATCTTGTACTTTGAACTCCTCCTTCACTTTTAACCTGATTCACTTGATACTTGGCATAAATGTTACTCAGGAGTAGTAGATGTGCAAGACACAAATTTCAAATCTCTGTGACCTTGACCTTTGGCCTTGAAATTGGTCTTGAAATTGGCAGGCAAAATCTTGTACGGCGAACTCCTCCTTCACTTTCAACCTGATTTACTTGATACTTGGCATAAATGTTACTCAGGAGTAGTAGATGTGCAAGACACAAATTTCAGGTCTTGTCCAGAGCATATATCCTATACTCTATTATCTAGCATTACCAAACCTGTTCTGTCAATACATATTGGGTAGTAGATATTCAGGTCTCTGTGACCTTGAACTTAATACCTGGCCTTGAAATGGAAAAAGAACCAGTGTCATTCTGCAAAATCGGACCAGCGCGAACATTTTCATTTTGGCATGAAACATGGGGATTTCGTGTCACAAATCCTCCTTCATTTTTATACGCCCACCTAATAAAGGTGGTCCTATATTGTCGTGGCCCCGTCCGTCCGTCCGTTCGTTCGTTCGTCCGTTCGTTCGTTCGTTCGTCCGTCAACATTTTGTTTGTCCGCTGTTTTCTGGGAAAACTATTTGAGAGATATTAATGAAACTTCACATAAATGTTTAATGCATCAAGATCTGAAGCGGAGTTGATTCTGAGGTTCATTTGATTTTTCATTTCAGAGTTATGGCCCTTGTCCCTAAAAAATATGCAAATAGTTTGTCCGCTGTTTTCTGGGAAAACTATTTGACAGATATTAATGAAACTTCACACAAATGTTTAATGCATCAAGATCTGAAGCTGAGTCAATTCTGAGGTTCATTTGATTTGTCGTTTCGGAGTTATGGCCCTTTTACCTAAAAAATAATGCAAATACATGCAAATAGTTTGTCCGCTGTTTTCTGGGAAAACTATTTGACAGATATTAATGAAACTTCACACAAATGTTTAATGCATCAAGATCAGAAGCTGAGTTGATTCTGAGGTTCATTTAATTTTTCATTTCAGAGTTATGGCCCTTGTCCTTAAAAAATATGCAAATAGTTTGTCCACTGTTTTCTGGGAAAACTATTTGAGAGATATTAATGAAACTTCACACAAATGTTTAATGCATCAAGATCTGAAGCTGAGTTAATTCTGAGGTTCATTTGATTTGTCGTTTCGGAGTTATGGCCCTTTTACCTAAAAATTAATGCAAATACATGCAAATAGTTTGTCCGCTGTTTTCTGGGAAAACTATTTGACAGATATTAATGAAACTTCACACAAATGTTTAATGCATCAAGATCTGAAGCTGAGTCAATTCTGAGGTTCATTTGATTTGTCGTTGCGGAGTTATGGCCCTTGTCCTTAAAAATAATGCAAATAGTTTGTCCGCTGTTTTCTGGGAAAACTATTTGAGAGATATTAATGAAACTTCACAAAAATGTTTAATGCATCATGATCTGATGTTGAGTCGATTTTGAGGTTTATTTGATTTTTCGTTTCAGAGTTATTGCCCTTTTACTTAAAAAATAATGCAAATATATGCATATAGTTTGTCCGCTGTTTTCTGGCAAAACTGTTTGACAGATATTAATGAAACTTCATACACATGTTTAATGCATCAAGACCTGAAGCTAAGTCGATTCTGAGGATCATTTGATTTGTTGTTTCGGAGTTATGGCCATTGCACTTAAAAAAATAATGCAAATCTATGCAAATATGAGGATGGCCATAACGTTTTCATTTGAAATGATATTTACTTCAATTTTTTTTATATGGTTAAACCTTAATGTGAATTTTCACATATATTGCGGGGGTTTTGACATGTCATTTTATTCTAAAGTTATGGTCCTTGAACTTCGTGTGTTCGTTGCTTTGTTAGTCGGTCAGCTTTTAGTTTGTTGTTTTCTGGGAAATGATATAAATGAAACTTAACACAAATATTTTAAGCAACAAAATTTGAAGCTGAGTTTATTTTGAGGTTCATTCAGTTTGTCTTTACAGAGTTATGGCCGTTGCACTTTACAAAAATCTGCAAGAATGAGGATTAGCTGTAACTTTTTTATTTAATAAGATATTCACTTCATTTTTTTAAAAAATAGTACCACCTTAATATGGAAATCAAGATCTGAAGCACAGATTAGAAAATGTCAACACTTATAAGGCATGTTGAATCAGAGAAAGTTTGCAAGTGGGCGTATTATGTACCGTATGCGGTACTCTTGTTAAAGTTTTCATATGTTTGTTGCAAGCATTACAGAATTATCTCTCCTATAACTTTGAGTATTTATACATTTTAGTCCTGTTACATGGATAGTTGGTGTCACAAACTTGGATTCGCAATCAAAGCTGCCATGTGGGGGTATTCATCACCTTTAGTGATAGTTCTAGTTTATCATTGAAAAGCAGTGATTTCATTAATATATTGAATCCCACTCTTTGCAAATAGATAAGACTCAGAGGCTTTCCATACTGAATTGGCACTTTGAATGCCTTTATAGTAGAATTTAATTGAACAAAACGACGATGAATATTATAGAACAATAAATGTGTCCAGTATGTAATATTTTATGAAAACAAAAATACCGAGGTGGACTTCAACACTATGGCCAGTTTTTGACTTGGCATCTTGTGATCAAGATCCAACCTATTTGACACTCAAATACTGCTGTTTTGTAAGAAATGAAAGAAACATGTACTTTGAGATTTGAAGTAGTGGACATTGTTGTGAGAAGTCTGGGTCCATGCTTATAAAACTTTCAGTTGAGTCTGAGTTCGTTCTCAAGTTTTTGATTGGTGAGATTTGAGCCTTTGGCTCAAATCTGACCAACCAAAAGCTTGAGAACTCAAATCTGACCAATCAAAAGCTTAAGAACGAAACTCAAACTCAACTTAAAGCTTTATAAGCATGGACCCAGGTCTGACCCTGATCAATTGTTGCAATGAAGATGTAATAGCTTGTCTGGGTCTACATTGCTTACAAACCTAAATCCATTTTCACGATATTTGCTTATTTGTGTTTGTTTCAGGTTGGTAACATGTTTGTGGCAGAGGAGAAGGAAGTTGCTGCTGTAAGGTAATATATGCTTTATACTGTCAGTAGAAAATATGCAGGTCTGTAGATACGGTAAGGTTTATGCTGTCAGTAGACAATGCAGTAGGTCTGTAGATAAGCGTAGTGCTGTAAGTTAATATACCGGTATGCTTTTAATGTCAGTAGACAGTACTCCAGGTCTGTAGATAAGAGTAGTACTGATCCTTGTAAATATTTTGTGTTGATATCTGAGGTCTTTAGTTTAATTCTTTCAACGTTTCAGAGTAGAATTTATTAAACCTTTACCTCATAGAAATGCCTTTTCACACCTTTGCAAACAGAGTAGACACAGATCAGACAGATCCTGTAGGAACCATCTAGTGTTTGCTTAGGAAATGATATAGATCTGGTTCTTCAGTTTTTGTCATGGTGGTAAGAAAATGGTGGCTTATTTTCAAGGCTTATACCTGAAATCTCTTTTTGTTTAGATTTCAGATAGTGATATATAAATGAATGTGTCAGAGTTACGGATAAGAGGCATATACATGTAGTATAGCCTGTTGTGGCAGTCATTTATTGATTGAACACAGGAGCTTTAAAACACATGTGGTTGCTTAATGCAGGTCAAAGTAATGTTTTATGTATTACTTCCAACCTGCATTAAGACACAACATGTCTTAGATATCCAGAATTGGAAATCAGTTTTATGATTGATTAACCCATTCCCTCCTAGACTATTTTTAGAAACAACATCTTTGAATAAATCTACAGAAAAGGAGCATTTACTAGAGAAAAGGACTGTTTTTTTAGAATTTGATACTTTTAAAACCAATCTGATGAATAGATAATTTGCTCTTATGGAGCAAATGCTCTATATATCATAATGGATTCAAAAAATGACTTTTACAGAGGCGTCAAAAGGCACCAGTAGGAGAGAATTGGTTAAGCCATGTTTTAGTGTATTCTATGGCTTTATCAACTAAGCCCTTTTCTGTTGTTTTTAGCTCACCTGGCACAAAGTGCCAGGTGAGGTATTGTGAGGGGGCAGTGTCCGGCGTCCGTCGTCGTGCGTCGTGCGTCGTGCGTATGTGCGTCGTGCGGTGTGCGTCGTGCGTCGTCAACAATTTACTTAAACATCTTCTTCTCTGAAACCACAAAGCCTGGAGCTTTGATATTTGGTATGTAGAATCATCTAATGGTCCTCTACAAAGATTGTTCAAATTATGTCCCCTGGACCAAAAATGGCCCCGCCCTGGGGCTTATCAGTTTTTCATAGGAAAATCTTTAAAATTCTTCTCCTCTGAAACCGTAAAGCCTAGGCCTCTGATATTTGGTATGTAGCATCATCTAATGTTCCTCTACAAAGAATGTTCAAATTATGTCCCACGGACCAAAAATGGCCACGCCCCGGGGCTTATCAGTTTTTCATAGGAAAATCTTTAAAAATCTTCTTCTCTGAAACTGTAAGGCCTAGACCTTTGGTATTTAGTATGTAGCATCATCTAATGGTCCTCTACAAAGATTGTTCAAATTATGACCCCCGGGCCAAAAATGGCCCCGCCCCGGGGCTTATCAGTTTCTCATAGGAAAATCTTTAAAAATCTTCTTCTCTGAAACCGTAAGGCCTAGACATTTGATATTTGGTATGTAGCATTATCTAATGGTCCTCTACAAAGATTGTTCAAATTATGTCCCCCGGACCAAAAATGGCCCCGCCCTGGGGCTTATCAGTTTTTCTTAGGAAAATCTTTAAAAATCTTCTCCTCTGAAACCGTAAGGCCTAGACCTTTGATATTTGGTATGTAGCATCATCTAACGGTCCTTTACAAAGATTGTTCAAATTATGACCCCTGGGCCAAAAATGGCCCCGCCCCAGGGCTTATCAGTTTCTCATAGGAAAATCTTTAAAAATCTTCTTCTCTGAAACTGTAAGGCCTAGACTTTTGGTATTTAGTATGTAGCATCATCTTATGGTCCTCTACAAAGATTGTTCAAATTATGACCCCCGGGCCAAAATGGCCCCGTCCCGGAGCTTATCAGTTTTTCATAGGAAAATCTTTAAAAATCTTCTTCTCTGAAACCGTAAGGCCTAGGCATTTGATATTTAGTATGTAGCATTATCTAATGGTCCTCTACAAAAATTGTTCAAATTATGTCCCCCGGACCAAAAATGGCCCCGCCCCGGGGCTTATCAGTTTTTCTTAGGAAAATCTTTAAAAAATCTTCTCCTCTGAAACCATAAGGCCTAGACCGTTGATATTTGGTATGTAGCATTATCTAATGGTCCTCTACAAAGATTGTTCAAATTATGTCCCCCGGACCAAAAATGGCCCAGCCCTCGGGCTTATCAGCTTTTCATAGGAAAATCTTTAAAAATCTTCTTCTCTGAAACTGTAAGGCCTACACCATTGATATTTGGTATGTAGCTAATGCTAAATTGTTTAAATTATGACCCCTGGACCAAATATGGCCCGCCCCAGAGCTTATCAGTTTTTCATAGGAAAATCTTTAAAAATCTTCTTCTCTGAAACCGTAAGGCCAGGTGAGCGATTTAGGGCCATCATGGCCCTCTTGTTTAAGTTTCTGCCCTTGTCAAAACTGCCCTTGTTCATACTGCCATTATATAAAAGTTAATTTATGTTCATTCTTTCTTATATGCATACATATTCATGAGGTAATGGGTTAATGTCAGAGTTTTTTCTTGCTCCTCCGAACATGTTACAATTTTTTACACATACTGTTAAAATTAAATTGGTTTTGAAAATACTGTTGACATTGCTTTAATTTGTGTTGCCTTTGCTAACAGTTTCGATCTAGATGACGTGACAAATATCTCAGGATTAAAAAAAATTGTTTAACACTTAGAATTGTAGCAGAAAACATATTTTGCAGACAAAGACTTTGCAAACTTAGCATGCAAAGATTTAAGTGTGTTTAATCAATAATGGTGTTAGTGCATACAACTAAATCTACCTATTTCTTGCATTATAGAGCCAATGACTCGATTCTCCTGGCACTGTATGAAGCCATACACCTCAACAGAAATTTTATCACTGCTCTCACCCATGTAAGTATAAACAATTTATTCTTTCTATAGTGACAACCTGATAAACATGGACTGCAAGAGAAGATGGTTGCTTAACCATTTAGCCCATAGCTATCATTTATTAATACCTTTGCAAACAGAGTAGACCCTGATCTTTTAGGAGCCATCTGATCAGGGTCTGCTCTGTTTGCTTATGGAATGACATAGATCTGACTATATAGCCAGTGGCAATTATAAATATTTAGTTAATTAATATTCATGAATTCTTGTATAAATATGTATGAGGTATAGGGTGGGCTAGGAACAGAACTATTGCAGTTTTCTGGATATTTTGAATCCTGCATAAGCCACAACCTGCCAAAAAGCCCAAATAATTAGAAATCTTTCTGTACCTGTTGATTGGGTGCTTGGAAGTTTTCCTGTACAAGTCTCTGTGTCCTATCTGTTAACATATGTTAACTGAACTAACTTAATGTTAGGCTTCATGTATTAACACCCTTTCCTTGTTGGATATTCATGTAAAAATAATAGCATCATGAATATTTTAGCTGAATATTTTTATAATTGCATATCTACACAGGATTTTTTTTATGTTGGTAGAATCAAATCTATTTAACTCCATAAGCAAACAGATAGACCCTGATCAGACGGCTCCTTCAAGAGCCATCTGATCTGGGTCTACTCTATTTGCAAAAGTGTGAAAAGGCATTTTTCTATGAAAGAAAGCGTTAAGTAAGGTTCAGTCACATTGATACTGAATGTGCAATTGCTTTGAAACTTTCGGTAATCTTTCCAAAGGATGATTCTTTAAATGTCGAAGATTTTTTGAAGAGAAATGGAGAAAAATATAGAAGAAAACAATATAGATATTGAAGTGCCACATCAGACTCCCGTCTTGCTCATATCTAGTCAACGCTTTCCTCCATAAATATTCATGTAAGAAGTAATGACGTCATTAATATTAATTACTGGTAGGTTAATTTTTCATAATAGTATATTGACACAGAAAAATTTGTAAATGGCAGAAACTTTAGAATCATATCTGTATTATATCATAAGAAAACAGAGCAGACCCTGATCAGACAGCCCCTATAGGAGCCATCTGATCTAGGTCTACTCCGTTTGCAAAGGCATAAAAAGGCATATTTATGGAGTAAAGGGTTAAGCCTTAACACTAAAATACTTTCATCTGTGGTGTCAAACAGTTTGGATCCTAATTAAATTCCGAGTTACTTAGCAACTCATCTGGATTCAAATTGTATAGGTACTACAAAATTTGTCACTAGCATGCAGAGTAAAAATAAGGAAAGGTGCCAATAAATACATCCAAATGAAGGTTTGAATTGTTCTCTTTCAGTCTCACACGCCATCAATACCGTCTACACCTCCTACATCACCGTCACCTGTAAACACCCCAGCAACTGACGGACAAGGTATGTTATACTGTTTAACCCTTTTCCTGTTCTGTATTTAGGCCAAATTTCAATACCTACTGAATATTCATTAACAAAATATGTATAAAGAAATATGGAAGGTGGAAGATTGTAAACATTTTAGAAAGTAAAGAAACATATCTATCATATTCTATTAGCAAACAGAGCAGACCCTGATCAGACGGCTCCTCTGATCTGGGTCTACCTCTGTTTGCAAATGCGTGAAAACACGTTTATATGAGGGAAAGGGTTAAGGTTGATTTAACTCTTTACCTGATGAATATTAATGTAGGAAAAATGTCTTGAATATTAATTAGTGATCAGGGTCTACACTGTTTGCCAGGCATATCAGCAGACCAGAGTAGGTTCCAATGAGCAACAAACACTAGGCTGATTAGATGCTGCATTTTCAATGTTTGCAAATCAATCTGGCGCAGCTCAAATATACATCACAAAGAGAATCATGTAATTCAACAGTAACATTGTTGGATTACAATCAAGTAACAAATAATGTTTAAACCTTTACTTCATAGATACTTCTTTGCAAACAGAGTAGACCCAGATCAGATGGCTGATCATGGTCTGCACTGTTTGCTTATGGAATTACATAGATCTTATTCTCTTTTCATGTTTGTATGCCATTGTAAATATCAAGCTAATTAATATTCATACATAATTTCTAAAATATTATATGAATATTCATGGAGCTTAGATTTAAATATGATGAGAATATGTGTACCAATATCAGCTCAAGATCATAATTTTCAGCAAATCATGAATGACTGTTTTTTTACTTCAGGCAATCCGTTAGAAACAATTCCTGCATTGCCAGAGCCTGTGAATCAACCAACAAATTTGTTAGTCACATTTCTGGAGTACAGCTCCATCATTATACAAGACACAAAAGGTAATGCTTTTACTCATACTTTGAAGTCTTTGCTGCTGTATGCAGATCTATGACAACCTTTGTAAACAGTTTGGATTCAGATAAGACATTGAGTAACTGAAGGTCTCATCAGGATCTTAGATTGTTTGACAGACTGATTTTGTTTATTAACTCTTTTCTCCATAAATACTCCTTTGTACACCTTTGCAAACAGAGTAGATCCAGACCAGACAGCTACTGTAGGAGCCATCTGATCAGGGTCTGCTCCGTTTGCTCATGAAATAATATAGATATTGTTCAACAGTTTCTTCCATTGTCAAATATTCTGTGTCCATGTGCCATTGTAATGGTTTATCTAATTAATATTCACGTGATCATTATTACTTGCATGAGTATTCATGGTGTAAAGGGTTAAGAGAAATTAAATTTTTGAAACCTGAAAAAAGAGGAAAATAGTTTTCACTTGTATCAATGTCCTTAATTCTGTATCTCAATCACAATTCTGTCTTTTGATGCCTTTTTGATCACTGAAGACTCAGATCAGACAGCTCCTGTATCTGAGACATTTAGTGACTCAATGTCCTCTCAGTATAAAAACTGTTTGCTTAAGTTATTTCAATTTTTGCTGCCCTGCAAAGAGTTAAATTGTGTGTTTGTTTGTACCTTACAGAGGAAACTCGCTACCACAATGCTAAACTGTGTCTAATCATCCTGACGTGTATAGCGGAAGACCAGTACGCTAACTCACTGATGCACGACATCAACATGAACTTCAGAGTTCCTCTACACAGAATGGTGAGTATTCAACAATTTTTGCTTGTTTGTTTTTCCGAAGACAAAAAAGTGAAAGTATTGCCACAGTCTTTGGCATTGTCATGGGTGTCATCATTGTAAAAAACTTAGATATTTGTTTACAGTTTTGACATCAATACAGCTATCCCTATCACATTTTATACAGTTGTTGACCATCACAAAGTCTGCTCTACATCATATATAATATATTTTAAGAGCAATGTCCCTTTATAACACTTTACTCCACAGCTACTCATGCCAAAAATTATGATATCATGAATATCAATTAACTGAACTTTATAATGAACTATGAACAAGGGATGATGGAAACTGTAGAATCTATTATTCCATAAGCAAACAGGGCAGACCCTGATCAGACAGCTTCTAAAGGAGCCATCTGATCTGGATCTACACTGTTTGCAACGGCATTACAATACATATTTATTGAGTAAAGGGATAATTTGATTTTGCAATAGCAGAGGAGCAGTGGCATTTGCATGCAGTCCTGTATACCCAGTCATGTAAGTAAATGTGAAAGTCTGGACACCAAGATCATTTTTGACAAAAATTCTGACCGCTTAACCCTTTACTCCATAGATATGACTTGTAACTCCTTTGCAAACAGAGTAGACCTAGATTAGATTACTCCTGCAGGAGCTTTCTGATCAGGGTCTACTCTGTTTTCTACAGTTTCTGCCCTAGCCGGCTGTGTTTATGAGTCACTTGGAAAAAAAACCAGTTAATTAATATTCAAGTCATTATTTCTTACATGAATATTCATGCAGTAAAGGGTTAACTTATCAGAACTCTTATTTTCGCATAAGGATTTGTATACTAAAGTATTCCTATACTAAAGTTGCCTTTAGCACTCTTCTAGTGATTTGTGATAACCTTTGTCAACATTTTGGATCCAGATGAGACACAGGGGAACTGTTTGGCACACTGTCACTGTGTTTTGAAAAGAAATGTAAGTTAAAAATTCACATTCAAATTGAAGCAGACAATATTTACATTTGACAACTGCTTGGCATGCAGATGGATAACTGAGAGTTGCTTTTATTTTCAGCCAATGAGACACAGAAAAGTAAAGTTTGAGGGTTTACCGCCTTCACGGCCTCTAGCCTGTGCACTGATAGGTAAGTGATGCAGTAAAGTTCTAGGGCTTACCCCCATCATGGCCTCTAGCCAGTGCACTGATCGGTGAGCAATTCAGTAAAGTTTGAGTGTATACCACCTTCACGTCCTCTGGCCTGTGCACTGATAGGTGAGCGATTCAGTAAAGTTCAAGGGTGTACCACCTTCACGGCCTCCGGCCATGGAACTCATTATTAAATTTGTATTTGGTATACACAATAACCAGGAATAGTAGATGTGCAAGACTTAATTTTCATGTGTTTAGAGCCAGCTATTGCATAATTATCTCCCCTTGAACTTTGAATATATTTTGCTATCAAGGATGCCGTATGGGGGTATTTGTCACCTTTAGTGATTGTTCTAGTTTTAGCAGGATGACAATTTGATGATGTAAGAAGTGACACTGTAATATTGAGTAATCAGGCAGATTAGATCCTGACTGACTATATATATATACAATTATTCGCAGATACATGCCCAAAGACGGCAATGCATATATTTCAAATGGTCTGTCAGATACTTTTTTTGTTGTTGTCATATCAAAATGATGTACACTAATGTATCTCTAGATGTAATTCATTGCTGTAGATTAATAGAATCAAGCATGGGTTTTGTTAAAGACAGGGGTTTCTATACCTGAGGTTGGTCTGTTCAAGTCGGAAACGAGCTTTAGCAAGTTTCCGATAGGAACAGACCAACCGAGGGTATAGAACCCCACGGCTTTAACAAAACCCATGCTTGATTATTTTTCTCGCTGAAATACGCCCTAAAACCAAGTAAATTAACGAATTTTGTGAAGTACTACTTTACATTGCGTAATACAACTTCCATATCTAATAGCAACAAACTGCAACATAACTTTAGGCGTGACACCAAAATGACGTCATTTGTTATGACAACCACAAACGTTATGTTTTGGCGTAAAATATAAATGACTGAGTCACTACAAAACAACCTCTTCTATTAATTAAATAGGCTTTTAAAGTGTTTATATGATGAATAGAATTTCATATTCGTGCTAATTACTTATATTAATTTCAATTCATAAGGTTGTTGCCTATAGAAATGTTGATATAATTCTGTAAGAGTTCCTTCCCTTGTATTGATTTTACCCAATCGCGCATATGAATACACTAGTCATGGGGTGTTCCAGATAAGGATTTCTAGTACGACTATTTTTAGTAACTCAGCTTATCTAGCACGGCTGAGAAGCGAGAAAAGAGATGTTGCATTATTCCATTGATGATCTAATTATTTCTACCTTGTCAATGCTATTATTCCTTCACTGTATATGCATTTTAAAGCCTTTGCAAACAGAATACTCCCAGATCAGATAGCTCCCATAGGAGCTTTTCTGATCATGGTCTGCTCTGTTTGCTTATGGAATTCAATATATAAATCTGATACTGCAGATTCTGTCATGACCAAACATTCCCTTGTTCATTAATCCTTGCTAATTAATATTCATGATGTCAGTATTTCTTACAAGAATATTGATGGAGTAAAGGGGTATAATTGTTACTTTGTAGCACATATAATTAGTCCCAAGGAGACTGGATTATTGTAGAGAGATAGAGTAGGTAAATATCTATCTTAAATTTCCTTAACCCTTTGCTTAACGAATATTCATGTAAGATATAATGCTGCCATGAATGATAGCTGAATTTTATAAAGTCATATGAGCATGGGAATTGATGGCCGAGACAGAAACTGTGTAATCAGATCTATATAATTCTATAAGCAAACCAAAGCAGGCCTTGATTGATCAGATGGCTCCTACACAGACCCTGATTAGACAACTCCTACAGGAGCTGTCTCATCTGTGTCTACTCTTTTTGCAAGTGTCTATCAGGGAAAGTATTGATACACCTTTATGTTGGATCCCTGGTTTTATGTAACAACCTGTATTTTTTCCAGATCTGATGGTTGAATTTATCATGAGCCACATGATGAAGTCCATGCCCCTGGAATTGTACACGTATGTATAACAATTCTGTGCAGCCATTGCAAACTCCAACCTAACAATTCTGTGCAGCCATTGCAAACTCCAACCTAACAATTCTGTGTGTGGCCATTGCAAACTCTAACTTAACAATTCTGTGCAGCCATTGCAAACTCTAACTTAACAATTCTGTGTAGCCATTGCAAACTCTAACTTAACAATTCTGTGTAGCCATTGCAAACTACCCTGACAGCTATGTGTAGCCATTGCAAACTCTAATGTAACAGTTCTGTGCAGCCATTGCAAACTACCCTGACAGCTATGTGTAGCCATTGCA
The DNA here is from genome assembly GCA_963576725.1 of Azorinus chamasolen. NCBI lineage: Eukaryota > Metazoa > Mollusca > Bivalvia > Cardiida > Solecurtidae > Azorinus > Azorinus chamasolen. Next base: position 78,790,862 of record OY755245.1, read on the forward strand.
AACTCTAATGTAACAGTTCTGTGCAGTCATTGCAAACTATAACCTAACAATTATGTGTAACCATTGCAAATTGTAACCTAACAATTCTGTGTAACCATTTCAAACTCCAACTTAACCCTTTCAATGTGCGAATACAAGTGTAGTTTCTTTGCAAACAGTGTAAACACACATCAGAGGACTCCTAAAGTATCCCTCCGATCAGGGTCTGCACTGTTTGTCAATCAAAAATATGTAACAAACCTTTCATACTGAGTGGGCTGTTTTGTTAAACACCAATGGACCAATCCACTTTAAATATTCACCATTTAATCCACTCCCTCGTATTGGCTCCTCAGTAAAATTCATTTTGATAAAAGAGAAAAGATAATGTAGAAATAAACTTACTCACAGTCTTTATATTTAAACCTAATTTCGTTTTCTCTCTATATTTAAACCTACTTTCGTTTTCATCACATGTAATTTAACACAAAAACTTGTGTTTGAAACTTTTTTAAAACCAGTTTCTTTCAAATGGATGGTCACTCTATCAAAAACACCAAAGTGTCATTTTTTCGATCCCAGGACGTCCAGGAACTTTAAACTGCTCCATGGTATAATGCTGTTTTTTTCATCTTCCAGGAGGTGCTTAGGTATTTGTCATCGAGTGCTATGCTACCAGAAGAAATGTCGAGTGAGATTACAATATCCATGGAAACAACTCTGGACAGGTAATGACACAGATACTGTCTCATTCATGTGTTGTACTACATTGCTTTTTTACAAATGAAGACTGTTTAGCATGGTCATCTGTATCATATTGAAATAGTCGAGTTGTAAAACTAAAACTCACTGGAAAGACGTGGAGATGAAATGGTCTTTGAGGGTGTATTATAAAAAAATTATGTTATCAAGCTCAAAATTTAACAGAATTCAACACAGTCAAACTCTGACCAATCAAATGGTGGAAGTATTATATCTGGCTTTATATGCACTCAACTTTGTAAGCTTTATTCAAAATATGTACTCATACTCAAAAGGTTTGGTACCAGACATGATTCTCTGTTCTTTATTTGTGTTGCTATTGAAGGCAAAATGGTGTCATTTTACTTTTTATACAGTAATGAAATTGATGTATAGTCATAATGTGCACAGTCTTTCATGTAAACTCATCAAGTAAAAGTTTAACCCTTCTCTTGCTGAATTTTAAAATACATTTCCTCCTTCTTTACCCATGCCCTGTTGTATAATTACATATATCTTCACTGTGTACAAGTATTTCGATGTGCTATCATTGCTGTGTGGTGCAATGGTTGCACAATCGACTTGTAAATAGTGCAGACCCTGATGAGACAGCTCCTGCAGGAGCTGTCTCATCTGGGTCTTCACTATTTACAGGTAGGTATATTGACGTGAATAGCAAGCGAAGGGTTGATACTAAATAGAGTAACATTGTGAAATCATGCAGATGTTGATGAATGTCAGTCAGTGCACACCCTAATTATTCCTGTACCATTGATGCAACGCCGATGCAACAGCTGATCCCAGCCTACAGTATTTGCATGACTCCAAAGATGCATTTGACATACTTTCTCATCAATTAGCTTATTTTACCCAAAATATTTGGGCACCCAACGGGCAACCTCCTGTCCCCACTGCTTTGAAAAACTTAACGAGTCAGTTTTGCTCCATTTTTATAACTTTGATGGATATAATTCAGTAGCAAACAGTGTAGACCCAGATCAAATTGTTTGTTTTGTCTGCACCATTTACTATGTTTGCCTGCCAGGATATTTAGCGTAATTGTGGTACATGTATTTGTACTGGCCCTCATGTTTCATGGCCCCTACAAAGTGGGAGGCATATAGCCTTTCTCTTGACCGAACATGCATACATGCATCCCTCAAATCTTGTGTGGCCAACTCCTCATACACCAAACAGACTTTGAACTTGTCTTCATTATATAACATATAGTGAAATGTGCTTGATTTAGAGACAATATGTTGTCAGAATGGGCACTTGTGGCCTATAGTCACAATTTTCTAATTTAAACTATTTCAGCTATGTGTGAGCTGAGTCACATTTACAAAACTCTTTGATGTAGATGAGATGCCAAGTTTCTCTGCATCTCATCAAGATACAAAGTGCTTGACACTCTGTCAATAGCTACTCAAGAGCTTGAGTCGAAAGTATTGATAGTAAAAAATTGTCAGCTCCAAATTAGAGCACGCATTATATAAAAGTAGGGTAAGGATTAATTATATATCAGTAGGTAAGGATTAATTATATAACAGTAGGTAAGGATTGATTATATAACAGGGTAAGGATTAATTATATAACAGTAGGGTAAGGATGAATTATATAACAGTAGGTAAGGATTAATTATATAACAGTAGGCTAAGGATTAATTATATAACACTAGGGTAAGGATTAATTATATTTTCTTTTTTTCTGTTACAGCTCTGATCAACCTTTTGAAGTTTATCATGTCACATGAAAGCCACCTTGTCAAAAAGTATAACATATTCCACGCGTGTTCAAAGGTAAGGGATGTCTTATATTCATGTCATCAAACTCTGCTAGAATTTAGTAGTTTAACTGTATTTAACTGTAGAGGTCACTCAGCAGGAAAGGCTTAAATGTCTAGATGTAGGGGCGATGGAATGCTTGAGAATGCTTGCTACTAGATTCAGATCTATATAATTCCATTAACCCATTACCTCATAGGCTATTTTTAGACACAGTCTCTTTGAATAAATCTACCGAAAAGGAGCATTAACTAGAGAAAGGGAAAAACTTAGAATTTTGTAGTTTGAAACCATTGTGATAAATAGAGCATTTGCTCCTTTAGGAGCAAATGCTCTATTTATCACAATGGTTTCACAAAGTAACTTTTACAGAGTCGTCAAAAGTCATCAATATGAGGGAATGGGTTAAGCGAACAGAGCAGACCCTGATCAGACAGCTCCTGTATGTGTCAAAGGGCGTATGTATGGAGTAAAGGGTTAAAGGTAGCCTATGCAATATAGGGTAACAGTAGCAGTATTAACCCATTACCTCATAGGCTATTTTTAGACCACACCTCTTTAAATAAATCCACTGAAAATGAACTTTTACTAGAAAAAGGGAAACATTTAGAATTGTGTAGTTTTGAAACCATTGTGTTAAATAGAGCATTTGCTCCTATGGCGAAACTGTTCTATTTATCACAATGCTTTCTAAAGGCTTCAGAAGACATCAATGTGAGGGAATGGGTTAATATTGTAATATTTAAGGAAGTTCAACAGCAACTAATTGAAGACTGAAAAAATGTAGTCACTTTTGAGATGAATTTAATTTTTTCTGCAGTGTCAATCAGTCATCAACCCTTTGTCAGATGAATAGCTTTGCCCATTATGAATATAAATTAATTCCATTATTGTTTTAAAATTTAACAATAATACAAAATTAATGCCATGACAGTAGAGAATCAGATCTGTAAGATATAACAAACAGTGTAGACCCAGATCAGATAGATCCTATATGAGCTGTCTGATCTGGGTCTACACTGTTTGTGAATGTATTAACCCTTTCCCTCATATAAACGTGTTTTCACGCATTTGCAAACAGAGTAGACCCAGATCAGACGGCTCCTAGAGGAGCCGTCTGATCAGGGTCTACTCTGTTTGCTAACAAAATTTGATAGATCTGTTTCTTTGCTTTCTAAAATGTCTACAATGTTCCACCTTCCATATTTCTTTATACCTATTTTGTTAATGAATATTCATTAGGTATTGAAATGTGGCCTAAATACAGAACAGGGAAAGGGTTAAAAGGTGGGTTTATCAAGTATAGGGTAAATGTATTTTAGCAGTAGGTGATAGCCCTTCTGACTTGTTCGTGTATTTTTCAGATTGTAAATATTTTCAACTTATTTATTACGTATGGCGATACCTTCCTGCCAAATCCTAACAGCTATGATGAACTGTACTATGAGCTAATCAGGATGCATCAGGTGTTTGACAATCTCTACTCTATGGGTAAGCATCTTGCTGAGCTGAAACATTCTTTGATGGCTCAGGCTATCCATTTACTGATGAATATTCATGCAAGAATTTACTCATTGTGAATATTTAGTTAACAGTTTATTTAATGAATATTTGTGTAAGAAATAGTAACTTTGTTAACCCATTCCGTCATATTGACGAATTTTGACGACTCTGTAAAAGTCACTTTGTTAAACCATTGTGATAAATAGAGCATTTGCTCCTATAGGAGCAAATGCTCTATTTATCGCAATGGTTTCAATTTACAAAATTCTTAAGAGTTCCTTTTTTCTAGTTAATGCTCCTTTTCGGTAGATTTATCCAAAGAGGTTGGATCTAAAAATAGCCTATGAGGGAATGGGTTAATAATAAATAGTTTAGTTTTTTAATGGCAAATGAACACAGGATTCTTTTGCTATGGCAGAAGCTGTAGAATCGGAACTATTGAATTCCATAAGTAAACAGAGCAGACACTGGTCAGACCTAGGTATACTGTGTTTGCAGTGGATTGAAAAGCATTCTCTGTCTATAATTGTATATAAAATATAAAGAAATGAAGTTATAATATATTGCTATTGTCAACAGTAGAAAATCAGATGTGTAACATATTGTAAGCAGGCAGAGTTGGCTCTGATTAGGCAGCAAGTACAAGTCTGATCTTGGTTTACTTTGTTTACAAATGAATAAATAAGGTGAGGTTATCAAACACAAAACTATAGGAAACTTTTGTCACCTGCCTCAGTGGGAGGGGGGGGGGGGGGCCTCTGTGGCCGAGTGGTTATGGTCTTTGACTGAAAATCGCTTAGCCCCTCACAGCTGTAGGTTGGAATCCCAGTCTGAGCATTTGGATTTTTCATGTGAGGAAGCCTTCCAGCTGGCTTGTGGTAGGTCTACCTGGATGTTCTTCTATGCACAAAATGTAGCAATTTGTTCTGTGCACAGAAGAACCTCAGGGGGTCTTCTTTCACCTGTAATTAGCTGGACGTCGTGATATGACTTGAAAACAAGTTTACACTCTGCATATTGCTGCTTAATGGAGAATGAAAGTAATTTAGAATAATCCTTTTGGAGGTTTCTGCATAATGTTGATCCTGCATTAACCATTTACTCATAAATACGATTTTCTACGCATTTGTAGTCAGAGTAGACCCAGATCAAATCTCCTACAGGGTCTGTTCTGTTTGCTTAGGATATAATATAGGAATCATTTTACATTTTCTACCATACACACACATTCATGTGTCCATGTGCTAGTATAACAATTTATCTAATTAATATTCATGAGGTCATTAATTCGTACATGAATACTCATGAAGTAAAGGGTTAAGCTAGCACTTGCCGTATAGACCCATAATCACTTTTTAACCTGGAGTAGGAGGTTAATGTGTTCAGTGTAGAGAGGTTTGGCTGAGGTATGAATCTGATAAGACACCAAGCTTGCTCAGAATCTGAACAATCAGATGCTTGAGAATGAACTCTTAAGACTTACTCAAGCAGAAACTTTTGTAACCTCAGGTCATTCCTTACCTTTTGCGAATGTCGTAACAAATTTGCCATAATGTGTCAAAGCGGAGTTTACTTCAATTTCTGTACAAGTCACAAGCAGTTTTGATCCTGACACACCAAGTGACTTCGTGTCTCATATAGATCCAAACTGTTTGCCAGTTATCATAGAATTGCCTACGGTGTTCAAATATTTTGGTGTTTTGTAAATTTTTAAAATCTTAGGAATAAAGTAGATTAGCTCATTTATTTATTTTCAAGAAGAAATCTACAATTATAATTTTAGTTATCTCATTATTTGTCAGCAGTTTAGATACAAAAGGATTTGATTTGTTCTCTGTTGTTTTTGTTCTTCTCTACAGCCATGATATAATCTTCTTAACCCGTTACCTCCTGAAAATTCATGTAAGAAATGATGACAGTGTGAATATCAAGAAGCTAAGTTCTTATGATGGCAAATGAACAAGAAAAATTTTGCTCATCGCAGAAACTAGAATCAGATGTACATGTATATTATTTCATAAGCAAATAGAGCAGGTGCTGTCTGATCTGGGTCTACTGTTTGCAAAGGCGTGAAAAGGCATGAATATCACAAAAAGAGTTTTAAAAAATGTTTGTAGTAGTGGAATAAAAGTTGGGATAGCCATCGATTCGTCCCAATTAACCCATTACCTCATGGGCTGTTTTTAGAATTATCCTCTTTGAATAAATACTGAAAAGAAACATGTACTAGAAAAATGGAAATTTTGGAATTATGTTGTTTAGAAACAATTGTGATAAATAGAGCATTTGCTCCTCTAGGAGCAAATGCTCTATTTATCACAATGGTTTCAAGAAGTGGTTATTAGAGAGGCGTAGAAAGGCATATTTATGGAGGAAAGGGTTATCTTTAAATAATCGTTTCCAAAAATGTTTATACAGAGGCGTCAAAAGGTGTTGATTTGAGGAAATAGGCTATCTTAGAATTAGAGCTCCTTTTAGTTGTTGTTGTTTGCTGTTGTTACTATATAAGCATTTGTTACTTACAGCCCTTAGATACACAACCAACGAAGGAGAATGTAAAGACTCCGCTGCAAGATTGACCAACCATCTGGTTAATATCAGGTGAGAAAAATATCTCTCTGCAGCAAACTGAACTCTTCGCAATGCTGTCATGTCATGTTTAAACAAAATCTCTTTCTTTTACTCTTCTTAAATTTTAAATCATTTCATACCAAGTTAAGTTGGATTTATTTACAATAGACATATGGATTGTAGATGGCTATAGGTGGCTTTGCAAGTACAATAGATCTTTTGTCAATTTCAGAGCCATCATTAATCACTTCTCACCAAAGGTGGATACCTGGGCTGCTGCCAACCAGCTGTCTTCTCTTACTGAAGAACAGGTAAAGTCTTCAGTAGAAATTCTTGCACACTACGTACAGTGAACACTCGTTATAACGACATTCGATATAATGGAATATTTATTATACTGACATGAATTTTGGTAAAATGTCTCTAAATTGAAATTCTAGTAGAGAAGAATTGAGATCTTTTTAGGCAGGTACCTGCTTAATGCAGAATGATTGTAATGCTGAAAAGCTCCTCTTGAAACTTTCTTTATGACTTTCACCATGCATTAACCCTTTCCTCCATAAATACGCCTCTGTAATAGTCACTTCTTGAAACCATTGTGATGAATAGAGCATTTGCTCCTATAGTAGCAAATGCTCTATTTATCACGATGGTTTCAAATTACAAAATTCTAAAAATGTCCTTTTCTGTAGTTAATGCTCCTTTTCGGTAGATTTATTCAAAGAGGTTGTATCTAAACATAGCCTATGAGGGAAAGGGTTAATTACAGACAAATATTGATGCTAATTTGAATGACTGTTTTAGAGGAGTGTTACTGTATAACTTATGTTCATTACAGTGACATTGTCAATACAACAGCTCTTTTGAAATTAACATGATCGTTGCATGGAGAACTGACTGTAATTGTCTTTTGCAAAAAAATTTCATCTATTGCATTTCTGAAAGATGTTGTTTCTTATATTTCTCTTCAAAAATACAGTCTTTTGAAGAAATTTTGACTTAATAACTAGAGTTTCACTTCATACCCTGATTAGATACTGGGGTCCATTGGAAGCTTTTTTTGCATTATTTTTGTTATGCATTAAGCTACCAGCTTCCTATGAGATTAGCTTAAAACAGGACATTATCATTTTCCTGCTTTTAATCAGCCACCAGTCCTGCTTCTTATGTTTAACTATTGTCATGCCGAGTGCAAGCTGATTTGTATTTGCAAAAAACTTGGATCCTGATGAGACACAAATTAACTTCAGCCCGTTTCACAGGCTATCAGTAGTTTCTCAAAAGCTTTGTAAGTAAACTAAATTGTTTAAGCAGACAATATTTTTTCAGCTTTAAAAAAATAGATCAAGTTATCAAGGTTGGTCTCTTACATCAAGTTATCAAGGTTGATCTCTTCCATCAAGTTTTATTGTAGCGCTACCTAGGGGACTATGAAATGTTTTGCACTTTAATAATTATCCTGAATAATCCGACAGAGAAACTAACCCTTTCCCTCATGAATATGTAGTAAGAAGTATTTATATGCATATTAATTGGCTGAATTTCTGTAATAGCATTATATGAACAAGGGAATATTGCACCATGTAGGAACTTTTGAATCTTATCTACATGTACATTATTTCATCGACAAATAGAGCAGTCCCTGATCAAAAGGCTCCTACAGGAGCCATCTGATCTGGGTATACTCTGTTTGAAAGGTAGGGAAAGATGTTTATTTAACCCTATACTCGATATATATGCCTTTCTACACCTTTGAAAACAGAGTAGACCCAGAGCAGACGGCTCCTATAGGAGCTGTCTTATAAAAGTCTGCTCTGCTTGCTTATGATATAATATACAATTGATTCTACAGTTTCTGTCATGGCCAAACACTCTTGTGTCCATAAGCTATTATAAAAATTAATCTAATTAAGAGTCTTGATGTCATTATTTCTCACATGAATATAAAAGGAGCAGGGGGATCAGAGTTTACCATAATTCTTTACTCCATGAATATTCATACAAGAACAAAGGACATTTTCATCATGATATAATCTGTAGAATTAGATCTATATTATTTCATAAGCAAACAGAGCAGACCCTGATCAGGTGGCTCCTATAGGATCCATCTGATCTGGGTCTACTCTGTTTGCAGAGGCATATGGGTGTATTGATAGAGTAAAGGGTTAAGACCCAGAATTAGACCTCTCTGTGATGGTCACTCTAGAGTGGTTTTACCGTATTTACAGGTATTGGAGGTAGTGAGAGCCAGTTACGACACACTGACTCTGAAGTTACAGGACAGCTTGGATCAGTTTGAAAGATACGCAGAGAAGCCAAAAGAAACAGCCTTCTTCACCCAATTGGTATGATGATACACTGCTTGTATTGCCCTTACAGTCTTCAAGTACATGTATCTGTATTTTCAACTTTGCTTGCAGCTTACATAAATCTTAGTCAATTTGGGAATGGTGTATCATTTAATGAAGGACTTCAGATTTAAGTAATTAAACACACAGCTCTTATTGATTTACACTAAATCTGTAGACATTTAAGATAACGAGTTACTCATTAACAAATCAGGATTCAAACTCTCCTGTTTTATTTTTTAAAGAAAGTAAAGTTACTTTAAACTGAAAGATATTAGAAAAATCTATATTAAGATTGAAAAGTTATTAGAATTTTTAGACAAGTGCAAGCCTACTATGTGTAAATTACAGTCAATAACTCTGGCATTCCAAGATCAATGTGAGTGCTACTTGCAGGACTGCATTTCCTCATGGTACTTAATCCTTCGCTTGCTATTCACGTCAATATACCTACCTGTAAATAGTGAAGACCCAGATGAGACACCTCCTGCAGGAGCTGTCTAATCAGGGTCTGCACTATTTACAAGTTGATTGTGCAACCAGTGCACTCCACAGCAGTGACTGCACAGCGAAATACTTGTACACAGTGAAGATATATGTAATTAAACAACAGGGCATGGGTAAAGAAGGAGAAATGTATTTTAGAATTCAGCAAGAGAAGGGTTAACATTTACACAAAGTTGCATAGAAAACTCCAAACTATTTCTGAGATATGAGCCGTCTGATCAGGGTCTGCTCTATTTGTCAATGGAATTTTATACATCTAAGTTTACAGGTTTTACTAGGGCCAAAACGTTTTTACGGTTTTTATATGCTATTATAAACATTAAGCTATAAATGGATTTCGATACATACATTATTTTCTATATGATTATTCATAGAGTAAAGGGTTAATTTGTTTTGTTTATCTGCAGGTGAGGTCAATTTTGACAGAGGTAAGAAAATCTGTGACAGAGATCAACATAGACCAGCACAAAGTTCTGGAAGAAGGTGGAGGCAGTCCTCCCGTCACACCATGAAAGACAATAACACTGCCTGGAAATAGGAACGAACCTCAGAGCAAGAGACAGCATCGACAGATCCATGAATATCATTTCCATGGAAAACTCAGCTGTGATGCATGTTAACCATTTACTTGTTGAATATTCATGCATCACTCCACTCTTTATGAATGTTATCAATTTTAATTCTTGTATTAACCCTTTCTTTCATATAAACTCATTTCCACACATTTGCAAACAGAGTAGACCCAGATCAGACAGCTCCTATAGGAGCTGTCTGATCAGGGTCTGCTCAGTTTGCTTTTGACAGTATATAGATATGATTCTGCAGTTTTTGTTAAAACAAAAAAAATCCTTGAAATGTTTCCATTACAAAACTTCAGCTAGTAAATATTCATGAAGAAATACATGAAGAAATTTAGTTCCATGGTTCCACTGAAGAATCTGTAACATGTAAGCAAATAGAGCAGACCCTTATAGAGCAGACTCTTATCAGACAGCTTCATGGGAGACTTTTGATCTGGGTATTCTCTGTGTGCAATGGCATCAAAAGGTGTCTATCAGATAAAGTGTTAACCCATGGCTTGATAATCCTCACATTTTACACCTTAGCAACAGAATAGGAGCTGTCTGATCGGAGTCTGCTCTGTTTGCTTATAGTATTTTACAGATCGGATTTTCAACCATCGGCTGTTACAACAAATTTCCGTATTTTCTAATATAAGAATCAACATTCAAAATGGACAGAGCCTTGCATGAATATTCATCAAGTAAAGGGTTAAATGATTTTGGAATTAGTTATTGAAGTCGTCTTTTGTAGAATCAGATTTTTTTATCCTACCAGACCTGTAGATCAGAGGCGTATTCAGAAAATCTATGTAAAATATGTTTGAAATTTCCCGCCAAATCCTGTCATGGCTGCTACTCATTATAAATACCACTTTTGATGTGATTCTTATGAGTAGCAAGATAAGGTTTGGCTGAGAAATAAGTGATTTTGATAAGCCTGGACAGCTTTATGATATCCTCTTGAAAAGTTAATGAATTCATTCTGTAGATCTATATACTCAAAACTATGGCCTAAATCTACTGAAATATTTTGAGTTACCTATTTTGAGTGACAGGCAGTGCACACTCATAGGACTGCAGTGACTGACAGACAGTGCACACTCACATGACTGCAGTGAGTGACAGACAGTGCACACCCATAGGACTGTAGTGAGTATCAGACAGTGCACACTCATAGGACTGCAGTGAGTGACAGACAGTGCACACTCATAGGACTGTAGTGAGTGACAGACAGTGCACACTCATAGGACTGCAGTGAGTGACAGACAATGCACACTCCTAGGACTGCAGTGAGTGACCGACAGTGCACACTCATAGGACTGCAGTGAGTGACAGACAGTTCACACTCATAGGGTTGCAGTGAGTGACCGACAGTTCACACTCATAGGACTGCAGTGAGTGACAGACAGTTCACACTCATAGGACTGCAGTGAGTGACCGACAGTTCACACTCATAGGACTGCAGTGAGTGACAGACAGTGCACACTCATAGGACTGCAGTGAGTGACAGACAGTTCACACTCATAGGTCTGCAGTGAGTGACAGACAGTGCACACTCATAGGACTGCAGTGAGTGACAGACAGTGCACACTCATAGGACTGCATTGAGTGACAGACAGTGCACACTCATAGGACTGCAGTGAGTGACAGACAGTTCACACTCATAGGACTGCAGTGAGTGACAGACAGTTCACTCTCATAGGACTGCAGTGAGTGACAGACAGTTCACTCTCATAGGACTGCAGTGAGTGACAGACAGTTCACACTCATAGGACTGCAGTACACTTGTTTACTGCTTTCACATTATTAGACACGTCACAAAAATGCAAATAATTACAGTCCATGTGTTAAAAGTGTAACCACTTATTAATCAATAATAGGTCTCGATAAGCAGGTGGTTGCTTAATGCAGGGCAACAGCAATGCAGAAAGCTCCACTTTTTTAGCTTTCTGAATTACTTTCATCCTGCATTATGCTTATACCTGCCTGAAAGGCCCTGAATTTCTTTTTGATACGAAATGGTTTGTTTTCTGGGGTAAACAATAATTTGCCAAAATTGTTATATATCCAATATTTCAAAATAATGTTTCTTCTTATCTAAAAAAAAAAAAATGGTGTCAGACAGATTTGATGCCGATTGAATTTCATTTTAGTAGCAAAATAATTTACCTGCTCTGAAATCTGCCTTAGGCTATTATTTATACCTTATGACTGAAATTAAAATGTATAGGCATGGCCCGCCCGCAAGCCATGCCTATACATTGTGATCAAAGTCATTAATTTGCGCATAGCTACAGAAATTATGGTAAATTCATTTTTGTTATATTTGTCTTTCTATAAAACTTTAACCCTTTGCTCCATGAATATTCATGTAAGAAATAATGACATCATGAATATTAATTAGATTGATTGTCATAATAGCACATGGACATGGAAACTATTTTTGGCACTGGTTGAAACTGTAAAATCATAGCTTTATTATACCATAAGCAAATTAGGGCAGACCCTTTTCAGACAACTCTTACAGAAGCCATCTGATCTGGGTCTACTGTGTTTGCAAAGGCGTAAAAGTCATACATGTATTTATAAAGTAAAGGGTTATGGGAGGGTGCTAAAACACACTAATTAGAATGTAATCAGTAGAATTTCAGAATGGTCCTGCCTTCAAATTTAATCCATTACCTCATAGGCTATTTTTAGATCCAAGCTCTTTGAATAAATCTACCGAAAAGGAGCATTAACTAGAGAAAAGGAAAAGTTTAGAATTTTGTAGTTTGAAACCATTGTGATAAATAGAGCATTTGCTCCTATAGGAGCAAATGCTCTATTTATCACAATGGTTTCAACAGGTGACTTTTGCTGAGGCGTCAATATGAGGGAATGAGTTAAACATAGGACGACTTACCTTTTACTTCATAGATATATTATACATGTACCTTCTTAATGCCTTTGCAAACGTAGTAGACCAGATGAGATTGTTCCTGTTGGAGATGTCTGATCAGGGTCAACTCTGTTTGGTTAAGTAATATCGTACATCTGATTCTATAGTTTCTGCCATGGCCAAAACTCTCTGTGTTCAAATGTATGTAATTAATATTCATGATGTCACTATTTCTTACTTGAATATTCATGGAGTAAAGGGTTAACCCGTTACACCATAAATATGTATTTCTACTCCTTTGCAAACATAGTAGACCCAAATCAGATGGTTTCTGTAGGAGACGTCTGATAAGAATCTGCTCTGTTTGCTTAGGATATAATATAGATATGATTCTACAGTTTCTGCCATGGTCTAAATTTTCTATTTCTATGTACTATTGTAGCATTTATTCTAATTAATAATCATGATATCATTATTTCTTACATGAATATTCATAGGGGAAAAGGTTAAGTAAACCATACAGTTGGAGGATACTCACTTTTTTGAAATTATGAATTTTCTTAAGACATCCTGAATGAAGTAATGTAGTGAAGGCTTTAATTTTCCAAATGGCAATATGCTGTCAAGATTTTCACATTACATCCATAACCATGATAACTAATTGGGCTTGGCAGACTTTGGCATGTAGTGCCAACCTTGATCAAACTGCTCCCTGAGTGTCTACTTATAACGGACATCTGTGTCATTTGAAAATTTGCAGATATATATTTGTGGTTAATATTTGCTTATTCATTTTTTTGTGAAATATTTAATTGTGACATTTAATGCATGAAAATGCATCCCCAAATCTTAAAAAATGACGAAGCTATCCTTATTCTAGTTGCAGCACATTTTACAGTTCAATTAAAGTACTTTCAGTACATTGTTAATATTTCATTTTTAAATTGTTTGATGCCAAATGAGCGACAATACACATGTATCATGTTTACCAGACAAATAGTAAGAAAAATGACATCTTGAATATTAATTAACTGAATTTTTATATTGAGTTATGAACACAGGATGTTTTGGTATTTGCAGAAACTGTAGAATTAGACTTATATAATTCCATAAGCAAACAGAGCACATCCTGATCAGACAGCTCCTACAGGAGTTATGGATTGCAGTGCAGTATTTATCATCATTATCTGTCCACTTTGAAAAGATTGTGGCTAAATAGGTGCATGTTTGGTTTATTGTCCCATTAACAATTTTGTGTCATCTGATTTAGCAAGGCAATGCCTAGGAATTGCTTCTTCATTGTCCCTCCATTCCTCTGTTACACTTTTTTTCCTCATGCTTTTTCCTCACTTTTTGTTCCACTTCTGTCTACAGAAGACACAGATTTTCCTTCAAACACTTTGTTCAGTCATACACTAAATGCTACCAATTTTTGTGTTAGCACACCATAAGCACCAGGCAGGCTATCACACCCATCATTATCGTGAATCAGCTGACCAGTACTAGCACTATCCCATATACACAGCTTGTGAGCAACTGGAACCATTTCTAAAATGTTTTGTATGACCAGTGATTTTCCCACTCTGGAAGCAAACACTCTACAGAGCTAACCAAAGGGTCTTCCGGACTAAATAAGAGTATGGTGTATATCTGTTCTTCCAAATGTCTGACCTCACTCACTTTGCATTTCTACATTTCATTGAATAACTTCTAAACCATATAGATGGATTTTCATTACAATATAGAGCCTACAGTAACTACTTTATGTGTCAGAGCAGCTGTGTGGTGTATTAACCCATTCCCTTATATTGAAGACTCTGTAAAAATCACGTTGTGAGACCATTTTGATAAATAGAGCATTTGCTCAATAAGAGCAAATGCTTTATCACAATGGTTTCAAAACTACACATTTCTTAAAAAAAATCCCTTTTTCTAGTTAAAGCTCCTTTTTGGTAGACTTATTCAAAGAGGTTGGGTCTAAAAATAGTCTATGAGGGAATGGTTTTTTTGTGCAATTTTGAAGCAATTAGTGTCAATTTATAGCTGTACTTTTCTCACACTGCAACATTTATTTGTTGATCATATAGCTTTAATATGCCTGTTGATAAGTACTGCTGTTCAATGTTGAGATATCTTGGATTAATGAACATGATCATGAATGATCATAAAAAAAGTTGGAATCAGACTAGAGTATTATAATTGACTGATTAAAAACTAGTTTATGTAAACATGAAAGTATGAATGAGTGATAGCCAAAGATGAATATCTGTCTTAGTAGAAAAAATTAGGGATCAACTACTTAAACTGACTTCTCTTTCTGAATATTAGTTAACACATTCCCTCCTAGTGACGCATTTTGGCGCCTCTGAAAAGTCACATTTTGAAACCATCTGCCGAAAAGTATTTTAACTTTTCTCTCCTATGGGAGCACATTCTCTATTTGCCACAATAGTTTCAAACCTACACAGTTCTCAAATTCTCCTTTTCTAAAGTTAATGCTCCTTTTCAGTAGATTTATTCAAAGAGGTTGGGTCTAAAAATAGTCTAGGAGGGAATGGGTTAAAAAGAGGTTGGGTCTAAAAATAGTCTAGGAGGGAATGGGTTAATGTTGTATCAACATGTGTCACTGAAGAAAACTATATGTATGACGAACAGTACAGACCTGGTCAAAGGGCTCCTGAGGGAGACCTGATCTGAGTTGACAGTTTGCATAGGTCTTGTATACTCCGTTCTCGCACATTAAGAGATAATAAAAGATCATTGTAACAATCTTTTTTGTTGATACGAAATTGCAAAATATTGTTTTCTTCAGTTCAGAAAGATGTTTTCTTTCACTTTTTCCAAATATGATGAGACTGTCAAAAAGTTCAGATTCTGATGGAGCCCTGAATGCTGGGACTTTTCCGGATACAGTTTAAAAAGTTCATAACAATTTGGCTTAGAGTTGCTGCAGTGTTATACTAAGCCCTCAATTTGATGGGTTTTTTATTAGTTTTCCAAACTGTAAAGTGGGTTTTACACAAAATGTGTCCATTTTGTGTTCATATGTAGTATAAAACATCTATATAAGATGTTCCAGTTGATGTATCCTTGTTAATTTATTGCAATTATAATGCATGTACTGTGCAAATTTTAAACATTCTTGTTTTCATTTTTCCACAGACCGCAGAATGGACAGCTGTATTCAGTATACATGCCGTTTTTGTACTTTGGTAACCCTTTCCCTAATATACATTTATGCATGAATTGATCACTTCATGAATATTTATGAAATTGTTTTGTATAATGTAAAATTATTAGATAAAAACTGTAAGATCATATCTATATAATTCCATAAGCAAACACAGAAGGCCCTGACCAGGAGCCGTCTGATCTGGGTCTACTCTGTTTGCAAAGGCTGGAAAAGGTGTTTATATTAGGGAAAGGGTAATTAATTGTTCTGACAATACACCTATAAGAGTATAAACATAATACTGTAGAATCGCTCCATGAAGGTCATCCAACAATTAACATACATATGTATGTAAAATATAATTACCTCATGAACATTACTTAACCCTTCTCTTGCTGAATTTTAAAATACATTTCTCCTTCTTTGCCCATGTCCTGTTGTATAATTACATATATCTTCACTGTGTACAAGTATTTCGCTGTGCAATCACTGCTGTAGAGTGCACTGATTGCACAATCAATTTGTAAATAGTGCAGACCCTGATGAGACAGCTCCTACAGGAGCTGTCTCATCTGGGTCTTGACTATTTACAGGTAGGTATATTGACGTGAATAGCAAGCGAAGGGTTAAATCAATTTTTATAATGGGATATGAACAGAATCGTTAACCATGGCAGAAACTGTATAGTCGGCTGAGCGGTCATTCAGACTGAAAGTAGACTATATAACTAGGTACTTTTATACCCCACTTTTGAACAAGAGTGCCAGTGGGCACAATATACGCCCGTTGAGTTCTTGTTCAACATAAACTGGGGTTAACGTATTTACTAAACTCAAATTCTAAATCCAATTCTGCGACCAAGTTTCAAGGTGGTAAATAGGCGTACGTTAACAACAAACCTTAACCAAAAATTCTATATTAAAAAGGCCATAATTGTGTCTAAATGCTTGACAGAGTTACATTGTATTTACTATTGCCCTCAGATGAAGCTTCTGATGTTGAACAAATGTTTCAGGTTTAATTGGGTTATGCAAATAAATGGACGTTAGCAAAAACCTTAACCAAAAATTTCAAGTTAAAAGGGTCATAATTATGTCACAATGCTGGACAGAGTTATTTACTTTTGCCTATAGGTGAAGGCTGTGATGGTGAACAAGTATTCCAAGTTTAAAAGCTTAATCTGAAAGGGTTATGTAAATAAGTGGACTTTAACCATAACCGTAACCAAAATTTCTAAGTTAAAAGGGGGCATAATTTTGTCAAAATGTTGGACAGAGTTATGTACTCTTGCCTACAGGTGAAGGTTGTGAAAGTGAACAAGTGTTCCAAGTTTAAAAGCTTTATCTCAAAGGGTTATGTAAATAAGTGGACTTTAACAAAAAAATCTAAGTTAAAAAGGAGCATAATTCTGTCAAAATGCTTTGTTAAATCTAAGTTAAAAAGGAGCATAATTCTGTCAAAATGCTTTGTCTGTTATGGTGAACAAGTGTTCCAAGTTTAAAAGCTTTATCTCAAATGGTTGTGTAAATAAATGGACTTTAACAAAAACCTTAACCAAAAATTCTAAGTTAAAAAGGGGCATAATTCGGTCAAAATGCTTGACAGAGTTATGTACTTTTGCCTACAGGTGAAGGTTGTGACGGTGAACAAGTGTTCCAAGTTTCAAAGCTTTATCGCAAAGTGTTATTTAAATAAGTGGACTCACAAAAATGTGTTCCACATAAATTGAGGTTAACATTAATGCTTAACGCAAATGCTAAACGCAAATTCTAAGTCCAATTGTGCGACCTTGACCTCGGATAAACGAACCGGGACTTGGCAGGCAATTGTTGTTAAATTTGGGAAGGATCCACCAAGCGGAACTTGAGTTAGAGATGTTACAGATTGACAGACAGGTTAACATTTTTGCTAAACACAAATTCTAAGTCCATTTGTGTGACCTTGACCTTGGATATACGAACCGGGACTTTGCAGGCTACTGTAGCATGTCTAGATAAACATTGTGGTTAAATTTGAGAAGGATCCACCAAGCGGAACTTGAGTTAGAGATGTTACAGACGGACGGACAGACAGACGGACGGACAGACAGCGCCATTCCATAATACGTCCCGTTTTTTCAAACGGGCGTATAAAAAAGTGGTGGTATATTGCTTTGCATATGTATGTTGGTTGGTCTGTCTGTCGGTCCGTTGGTAGACTAAACTGTTTCTGATCAATAACTGAGAAACGGCTTGGTGTAGGATCTTCAAACTTGCGGTGGTGGTTGGTCATGACCAGTAGTTGTTTTTCAACTAACTAGGTCAAAAGTCAAGGTCACCATGACCTTAACTGGTGAAATTGTTTCTGATCAATAACTGCTCATGGGTTTGGCTTAAAATCTTCAAACTTGCTGTGGTGATTAGTGATGACCACTAGATGATCCCTATTGTTTTTTAGGTCAAAGGTCATGGGGTGTGGGGGTATACATGTTTTACAAACATCTTTGACCTCTTTTTTCTTTTTCGTTTTTTTAGTTCACCTGAGCCTTCGGCTCAGGATGAGCTATTGTGACCGCGATCAGTCCGTCGTCCGGCGTCCGTCCACATTTTCAAACGACATCTCCTCTGAAACTGCTGACCTGATTTTAACCAAATGTTGTCAGAAGCATCAGTGGCTAGGGGGAACGAAATGTTGTTCACATTATAACCCCCGGATCAAAAATGGCCCCGCCCAAGAGCTTATCAGTTTTTCATAGGAAAATCTTTAAAAATCTTCTTCTCTGAAACTGATAAACCTAGATCTTTGATATTTGGTATGTAGCATGATCTTATGGTCCTCTACAAAGATTGTTCAAATTATGACCCCAGGGCCAAATATGGCCACGCCCAAGGACTTATCAGTTTTTCATAGGAAAATCTTTAAAAATCTTCTCCTCTGAAATTGAAAGGCCTGGACCTCTGATATTTGGTATGTAACATCATCTAATGGTCCTCTACAAAGATTTTCAAATTGTGATCCCCGGACCAAAAATGGCCCGCCCAAGGGCTTATCAGTTTTTCATAGGCAAATCTTTAAAAATCTTCTCCTCGGATACTGTAAGGCATAGACCTTTGATATTTGGTATGTAGCATGATCTAATGGTCCTCTACACAGATTGTTCAAATTATGACCCCTGGGCCAAAAATGGCCCCGCCCAAGGGCTTATCAGTTTTTCATAGGAAAATCTTTAAAAATCTTCTTCTCTGAAACTGTAAGGCCTAGACCTAGATTGTTCAAATTGTGATCCCCGGGCCAAAAATGGCATCGCCCAAGGGCTTATAAGTTTTTCATAGGAAAATCTTTGAAAATCTTCTGAAATTGTAAGGCCTAGACCTTTGATGTTTGGTATGTAACATAAACATGATCTAATGGTCCTCTACAAATATGTAGCTTTGGCTTGTGGCCCCAAGAATGTTCAACTTACGCCCTGCCTTGGGGCTTATCAGTTTTTCATGGGACAAGTATGAAATATTATTTTTCTCTGAAACCATAAGGCTTTGCTTTGTTGTTCTCTACCAAGGTTGTACAAGGTTATCTCAGGTGAGCGCTTCAGGGCCTCGTGGCCCTCTTGTTTTACTTTTACATTCATATTCATGTTTTTCCTAAATCAAATAGCAGACCCTTACCAGACTGATCCTACAGGAAAGACTAATCTGGATCTACTGTATGTAAAGGGTTATTTTACAAGAGCACTACAAGTAGATATCAATGTTCATTGTCATGCGAAAAATGCATTAACCCATTGCTTCATATAAACCCCTTTTCACACACTTCTTATTAGACATGATATATATACATGTATATCTGTTTCTACAGTTGTTGTCAAAGCAAAACATTCCCTTGATAAGTTTACATTAAAACAAAATGAGCCATTAAATATTCACGATGTCATATCTATTACATGAATACTGAAAAGGTAAAGTGTTAACCCTTCGCTTGCTATTCACGTCAATATACCTACCTGTAAATAGTGGAGACCCAGATGAGACAGATCCTGCAGGAGCTGTCTCATCAGGGTCTGCACTATTTACAAGTTGATTGTGCAACCAGTGCACTCCACAGCAGTGATTGCACAGCGATATACTTGTACATAGTGAAGATATATGTAATTATACAACAGGGCATGGGTAAAGAAGGATACATGTATTTTAAAATTCAACAAGAGAAGGGTTACCATGAATAACTCTTTAGATATTCATGACAGAGTAATCAACCATTACATGGTTATAGCCCCTGATAATGAACAACTGTGAGATTTCTTAGGGAGAGCTGCATCAAATGTTAACCATGACAAAATGTCGATTAGTTTTGCACAACACTGATGATAATAATGGTGACACTAAGGCTATATGTGTACATGTCTTTAACCCTTTACTCCATAAATACGTCTTTCTATGCCTTTGCAAGCAGAGTAGATTTAGATCAGACGGTTCCTATAGGAGCAGTTTTATCAGGGTCTGCTGTTTGTTTATGAAATAATAAAGATATGATTCTACAGTTTCTGCCTTGGTCAAACATGCCTGTGTCTATGAGCTATATTAATTAATATTCATTATTTCCTACCTGAATATTCATGGAGTAAAGGGTTAAAAGCAGATGGCTGTTACAGAACAAAAGTAATACAGAAAGTTCCTACGGGATACTTTCTGCATATTTACTATTCTTTTAGCCAACACCTGCTTGACCAATAAAAATACAGTAGAACCCCGCTAATATGATCACTTAGTGAATAAACATAGGTGTCTTTATAAGCAGGTGGTTGCTTAATGCAGGACAAAAGTAATGCAGAAAGCTCCTCTAGGAGCTTTCTGCATTACTTTTGTCCTGCATTAAGCTACCATCTGCATCTAGCACTCAGAATTATACCTCTTTTAGGTGGTCACATTAGCGGGGTTTTACTGTATGTGTACTTATTTTGAATGCCCCAATAGAGAGTTTTTTACTGTTACAATATAAACCACTTCTAGCACCTGTTGTAGAAGTTTACTGTAAATTATAATTTCTGACAGATCATGCCAGTGGTCTCTCGTATTATATTTTTTGGCAAACAGGCTGTATTTGTGCCAAGGAGATCCCACAACAGTCACACATTTTAATGAGTGATTGTGTTGATTAACGTCCGTTTCTGCTCACTGTAGGCTAATTGGAAGCCCATAGAGAGGGAGAGGATACAGAGAAACCCGGACACGATGCCTTACTCTTATTATCGACAGAGTTTCTTTGGTTCCTTTAGAGACATTTTAATGATAAACAGTACATAGACGACACCTAAAGCACATCACTGTGACTTAACAATTTACCCCATATATACACATTTTACACCTTTTTCAGACAGACTAACATAGGCAATTAGGCACATAGTGTAGACCACTCCTGAAGGATCATTTTGATCAGTCTACACTATTTGTTACTATGTCAGTCTAATTTACATTTATCCAAATTGAACTAGAATAATTACTGAGTGTGACAAATACTTCGCAAAAGTTGATAATAAGAGATGGAAATGAAAATACACAAGTTCATGATTTCACTTCACTAAAAACCCATGTTAAATGCCCATATTATCAAAGTACAAGGGGAGACAACTCTGCAATCCCTGGCAATAAAAACATGAATATTGCTTCTTGCCCATGTGCTATTCGTGGTTATTATGCATGCCAAGTACCATTTCAATCACTATCAAATTGAAGGAGTTCATGATACTAACTACTCACAGGGGAGACAATTCTGCAGTTCCTGGTGCTAAACACATGAAAACTGTCTTGCACATCTACTATTCATGAATGAATGAAAGAATATTTAACGAGATTAGTGTGTATGACAAGTATAATAACTTTCTAACTGATGGAGAGGTTTGTGACACCATCTAACCATGTTTCATGCCAAAATGACAAATATTCTGAAAATGGGTGATCCTTCAAAAGCAAAAGTAGAAATGCAAAATGAGAAAATTGCAGACTCGGTTTAATTGAGTCTGTTCATGAGTAGTAATTAAACACTACTCACGCCCCCTAGCACCGGCTTAAGCAGTATTCAATTTTCAAAACTTAACATCAAGACTAATGATCCCGAATGACAAGACAATATAAAACACTGAGAATGAAGTACGGGGCGACTTTTTACGGCCACCACACAAGTTCAAGGGAAGGGAATGTCTGAAACTAAACGTGAAAATTTCGTCTTGAACATCTACTGTTTACAGTTATTCACAACACAAACTGACCGTGTTCAAATGTTGACGGACCAATCAATTGCCGACCGAAAGACGTGGTTTCAGTATGTTCCTTCAAACTTACTTTGTGGGTGTATAAATACTAAGCTTCACAATCCGACAGAGATGGACGATTGGTGTCTGAAAGTTTACGGTAATTGAGGAAGAAAAGATGTTAATCTATGGAATTCTAAACTGACTGAAAAGTAGGAATCGGAGCTATAGATAAAGGTACGTACCCAAATACTAAAATCGTCATTTATCCCCCAATCCCTATACTGTTTCCACTCTTTAGAATCGTTTTGAAGAAACGATTCTAAATAGTGACCACGGTATAGGATTTAGTGAAGAAATAAAGGAGCTATTCTTGAAAATATTTATATTTACATATCTTAGCTGGACCTCTGAGGAATAACAACTCTCTCTCTAAATCCTTTGTTTATTGTTCTCATGTTATGTCTGTTAAACAGCAACTACATGTATATCTGACATTTTTATTCAATTCTACCCACAACAGTTTGATATGACTCGATACCACAGTGAAAAAGGCAAAATGCAATTCCATACTCTGGAGTCATGGGTTAGTTACAAATATCACTAATTTATTTTTCCTACAATGTATCTCCATACTAGCACTTATTTATTACATGTATCAAGCACTGTTTTTACCATTTACCCACATATATAGCACTTTTCATACCCAGCTTCAAGGGAAGCGTTATTTGAACATTGTCCCTATTGCGAACAACGAATTTCTGATGTATGTACACCCTAAAAAAGCTGTAACACTCAAATGCGGCTATTGATCTGGATCTAAACTGTTTTATAAATATCGGTGTACCTTTTTTCTCTAAATGCAGGCCATACAAACCTGTAGGTTTTGCACAAAAGTCTCTGCACAGACATTTACTCCATAAATACACATTTGCAAACAGAGCAGACCCTGATCAGAAGGCTCCTATAGGAGCAGTGTGTTTAGGGTTGGCTCTGTTTGCTTATAATATAATATATATCTGATTCTATAGTTTCTGCCATGGCCCAAAATATCATTTGTTCATATGAATCTAATTAATATTCATTGTGTCATTTCCTACATAAATATTCATGGAGTAGAGTAAATATGTTCCAAAGCCATAGGATCAATAACATCTTATATATATAGATAAAACATAATTCCATTTTTTTTACTTGTTAAACCTTGACCTCATGAATAATTATTCAAGAATCATATCACTTCATGAATAAAAGTTGACTACATATCTATAATGGTACAATGTGGAACTTTTGGTCGTACTCAAAAGTTTAGAATCATTTTTATATAGTTCCAATAGCAAAATAGAGCAGACCCTGATCAGACCACTCCTACAGGGACCATCTGATCTGGTTGTACTCCTGTAAAGCATCCAAAGGTGTCTCATTGAGGTAAAGGGTTAAAAACAAATCTTACTTTGCACTGCATGGTCCTCCTAAAACAATACATATTAATAAAGTCTGTACATCAGCGGTCTACTCACAAGTCAGTCCCACAGCATGTAGTTGGGGAAATTATTTGCGTAGACTCAATACTCTTGATTTAATACTTGAATGTGTGATAGCCAATAAAGATCATTTAACTCTTTGCACGCTAGCAGCTTTGAGATTTCAGCAAACAACAATTGTTTGGAGATGACAATTACTTAGCGTACAAAGATTTAAAAGCACAATTCATACCTCCAATACATAATGTATAAAAGCAGAGTAAATACTTGACCCTTGACCCTTTACCTGATAAATATTCATGGCATACTCAATTAAGAATATTAAATTATTTTCTTATGATAAAACAAGTTAAGAACTATAGAAGCAGAGCTAAGATATTATGAGCAGACAGAGTAGATCCAGATCAAAAGGCTGCTACTGGAGTAGTCTGATCTAGGTCTACTGTTTTCAAAGGCATCAAATCAGTTGTCTATCAGGTAAAGAGTTAATACACTATACATGTTACAAATACATGTTACAAATACATGTTACAAATACTAATTAAAGGTCAAAACATACAAACTGTATAATGGACAATACAAAATGGATGTTAATCCTTCCAATGCTAAGTTTCAAATGGATTATTCCAAAATTCAACGTTACTGTGAATATCCGGGGATTTCATTTAAGAAAAGTGTAGTATGACAAACAGTGTAGACTAAACTAGGAGGGTTCCCATAAAGCCCTCTCATCTAGGTCTACACTTTTTGCAAAGGGCATTACTGACTCGTATCCCACACTAAAAGGATTAAATATATGTCAAGTTGGCTGCATGATAAAAGCATGCGGAGTAACATAGTTACATTTTACACATAATTGAGAAAAAGGTACGCCAAATTGCACCTGGACACAACTGTGCAATCAGCCAAAATAACTGGATGTAAAATAGTATAATCTGAGACTTGTTTACATTTGAAAATTTTTCCTTTAACCCTTTACTCCATGAATATTTATATAAGAAATAATGACATCATGAATACCAATTAGATTTATTGTTATAATAGCACACAGACACAACAGAAACTATAAAATCACATCTTCATTATATCATGAGCAAGCAGAGCAGATCTTGTTCAGACGGCTCCTATAGGAGCCGTCTGATCTGGGTCTTCTCTGTTTGCAAAGGCATAGAATGCGTATTTATGGAGTAAAGGGCTATGTCATCAGCACTTCTCTTGCCTCAATTGCACACATAATAATAATAACCGACAGTGTTTATCCTTTAACCATTAATGTGCAGGAACCAAGTATAGATGACCTTTTCAAACAGTGTAGACCCAGATCAAAGGGATCCTAATGAGCCCATTGATCAGGGTCTGCACTGTTTGTCATTTTCCTCAGCGGTAAAGTTTTATATACATTATTATTATCAGTAATTAATATTCAGAAAGGGAGGAGTCTGTTTTAATTATTAATCAGGTTAAAGGTTAAAACATAATATGAAGTGTAAACAGAGACAACTAGTTCCAGTAATGTAAAAGTATTCTGATTACATGTGTCATGTCAACATGGCCTAAACGTCAGAGTATTCCATTCAATGAGATTACTTTTAGTAATAGATATACTGTATAAACGTCCATAACAAACACTGAATTACAATTGAAAATAATTCTGTAAATTTAGTTGAGAAATCCTTAATTTTACAGAAATAAACCTTTTACTAACCAATGAAGTTAAAAATTAAATTCTGACAAACAATACTCCCATTGGTTAATGCTGATAATCAACATTCATGATCACAAAACAAAATATTATTGTATACCCTTATTAATACTCTACCATACACTCTTAGTGTTCAGACTCCACCACCAGTGGCTGCATTTTGATAACTTCAAATTAGGCTGACATAGTAGGAAACAGTGTAGACCTTGATAAAATAACTCCACTAGGAGTCATTTGATCTGGGTCTACACTGTTTGCCCAAGTTTGTCCGGGTACTAAGGGTAGATAGGGTAAGTATCTTTAACTATCATACCTCCTTTACCCTTTCACCATCAAAATAATTGTGTCTGCTCAGATAAGTATTACAGACTGCTTTGGGTTCAAAAAGTAGATCTTTTCAATTATTTATTTCCTGAACATATTCCATTTTAAACAGTTTGAATAATGAGACACCAAGTTGTGACTCGACCGGGGCTTGAACCCAGGGCCTTTGGCTTACCATGCCAACACTTAGCATCCAATCTGGATCCATACTATTCGCAAAAAGTATCACTGATTCAAGTATGGTGGAAACACAGTTAAAGCAACTAAAACATATATAGTCATTAGAAGCTAAGAAAAGGTGAACCAACGTGAAGCAGGCAGCTCGTTTTGGAGCTTTCAATATTACATTTATCCTGCATGTAATTACCATCTGTCTTAACCCTTTACTTCATAGATACGCCTTTTAACACCTGTACATACAGAGTAGACCCAGATAAGACAGCTCCTGTAAGTGCCATCTGATCAGGGCCTGCTTAATATGGAATTATGTAGACCTGATTTTTCAATTTCTGCCATGGCCAATAAAATGTGTTTGCAGACCAGTATTAAAATTTGCTGAATTAATATTCACAGTCAATATTTCTTACATGAATATGCATAAAGCAAAGGGTTAAAAGAACCTAATTTAAGCAGTCATTTTAGAGAGGTTTTACTGTTAAATTCTAGCAAACATGTACACTGTAACTTGCCATTCATACTGTACATCCCTCCAGAGCACAATTAAAGTTTAACTAACAGCCAAGTCCTCTATGTTTGTTTTTCAAAACATTTCACTACAATTCAATATAAAATAAGCTCTGATATACTGCATAACAAACCACAAACTGAACATTGTGTACAATGCCCTAGACAAGAGGAGTATCATGGACATATAAACTTATTTCTTCTTATATTTCTGTTCCAATCCCTATCTTACTAGTACTTATAAAATCACCTCTTTGATGTAATTCTAATAAGTTCCAACATCCGAGTGTGTCTGAGAAATAAAGAGATTTAGATACATTGATGTACTCCTTTATCTACAGCACTGTGTATGTACAAGAACATAATTATGACTATGATCGTCTGTGATTTGGTGTAGATCCCCAATTCTAATTCAATTTATTCCATCTTCTTAAGTTGCTCAACACCAGGGAAGTACCAGTAAGTGCCTTTGATGTTTTTAGTCAGTCGCATGATGTCATCACAATGCGGGTCCTTGCCAGCTCCAACCATGTTGTCTAGCATGAAGTTTAGGGCATCAGGAGTCGCAGCATAGCCAATGAAGAACAGACCAGCACCATCCTTCAGAGTTCCGAAAGGCATTGACTGGCGAACTATCTGGAAAGGCTTGGGCT
The DNA here is from genome assembly GCA_963576725.1 of Azorinus chamasolen. Classification (NCBI taxonomy): domain Eukaryota; kingdom Metazoa; phylum Mollusca; class Bivalvia; order Cardiida; family Solecurtidae; genus Azorinus; species Azorinus chamasolen. The sequence continues at coordinate 78,817,981 of OY755245.1, forward strand.
GCTGGAATGAATTTCCTGAAAAAACAAATTCCATCTGTGAAACATGTCCCTTACAGGCGCTTTGACCTTGAATTTTGACCTTTGATCTTGAAATTTGACACTGACGTGGCACCAATCAAATGTTACAGCTTCATGAGTATACAGACCAAATACAATGTCTCTATCTCTAATAGCCCAAAGGTAATAACCAAAGTTAAACAAGATGTGTTTGTGAAACACTATGCCCCCTCAATATGATATTTAACCCTGAAGGATGACATTGATCTTGACATGTCACTCCTCAAACTGTGCAGCTTCATGGGGTACACATGCATACCAAATATCAAGTCTGTATCTCTAATAGTTCAAAAGTTATGTCCATTGTTAAAAGTTGGTGACCTTTGACCATGAAGGATGACCTTGACCTTGAAATGTCACCCCTCAAACTGTGCGGCTTCATGAGATACACATGCATACCAGTATAAAGGCTGTATATCTACTAGTTCAAACGTTATGGCTAATGTTAATGACCTTTGACCTTCAAAGATGACCTTGACCTTGACATGTTACCCCTCAAACTGTGCAGCCAAATGAGAAACACATATATACAAACTATCAAGTCTGTGTCTCTACTGGTTCAAAAGTTATGGCCAATGTTAAAGTGTGTGACCTTTGACCCTGAAGGATGACCTTGACCTTGACATGTCACGCCACAAAATGTGCAGCTTCATGAGATACACATGCACACCAAATATCAAGACTCTATCTCTATTGGTTCAAAAGTTATGGCCAATTTGAAGTTGGTGACCTTTGACCCTGAAGGATGACCTTGACATGTCACCCCTCAAACTGTGCAGCTTCATAAGATACAAAAGTATGCCAAATATCAAGTCTCTATATATACTGGTTCAAAAGTTATGGCTAATGTTAAAGTCGGTGATTTGACCCATATGTTTGACCTCTGACCTTTAAGGGTGACCTTGACCTTTACATGTCACCCCTCAAAATGTGCGGCTTTACGAGATACATATGCATGCCAAATATCAAGTTTCTATCTATACTGACTCAAAAGTAATGACCAATGTTCAGTTACAGACAAAGAAACAGACCATTTGACCTTTGACCCTGAACGATGACCTTGACCTTGACATGTTACCCCTCAAAACGTACAGCTTCATAAGATACACAAGCATGCCAAATATCAAGTCTCTATCTTTACTGGTCCAAAAGTTATGGCCAATGTTAAAGTTGGTGATTTGACCCATATATTGACCTCTGACCTTGAAGGGTGACCTTGACCTTGACATGTTACCCCTCAAAATGTGCGGCTTTATGAGATACATATGCATGCCAAATATCAAGTCTCTATCTGTACTGACTCAAAAGTTATGACCAATGTTAAAGTTGCGTTAAAGTTACAGCCAAAAAACAGATTTGACCTTTGACCCTGAAGGATGACCTTGACCTTGACATGTCACCCCTCAAAATGTGCAGCTTCATGAGATACACAAGCATGCCAAATATCAACTTTCTATCTCTACTGGTCCAAAAGTTATGGCCAATGTTAAAGTCGGTGATTTTACCCATATATTTGACCTCTGACCTTGAAGGATGACCTTGACCTTGACATGTCACCCCTCAAAATGTGCGACTTTATGAGATACATATGCATACCAAATATCAAGTCTCTATCTGTACTGGGTCAAAAGTTATGACCAATGTTAAAGTTGCTGACAAACAAACAGACAAACAGACAAACAAACAGACAGGGCAAAAACAATATGCCCCCCAGATTTGATCTGGGGGGCATAAAAATTCAGACAAAAACAACCTTATAAACAGATTGATAGACGACAGACAAATAACACATCCATTCACAAACTACATTGTTGTATGAAAACTAACACTAAAACAAAATATTAAATGAGAGCTCTGCACACAGTGCCACCATTCATCCATTACAATGTAAATCAATTTTTTAAACCATAGCTCTTACTATGCATGATAGAATAATGTCCCTATATCTGATTGTAGCTATTATGATGGTGAACAACCATGTTAACCCTTCGCTTGCTATTCACGTCAATATACCTACCTGTAAATAGTGAAGACCCAGATGAGACAGCTCCTGCAGGAGCTGTCTCATCAGGGTCTGCACTATTTACAGGTTGATTGTGCAACCAGTGCACTCCAAAGCAGCGATTGCACAGCGAAATACTTGTACACAGTGAATATATATGTAATTATACAGCAGGGCATGGGTAAAGAAGGAGAAATGTATTTTAAAATTCAGAAAGCGAAGGGTTAAGTTGGATAGGGATAAATGTACTGACGTCAAAACGGCAGAAATGTCAAAGTTTTTTGTTGCACAACAAAGACACCAATACCAATGACGGAATAAAGAGACATGGATTTTTGCACACTCAGCATTTTGTCAATAGCTCAAATTTTCCATTAAATTTATCACCTAATGAATATTTAACCCTTTCCTCCATAAACACGCCTTTCTACGCCTCTGTAATAACCACTTCTTGAAACCATTGTGATAAATAGAGCATTTGCTCCTATAAGAGCAATGCTCTATTTATCACAATGGTTTCAAACTACAAAATTTATATTCTAAAATTTCAGTTTCCTCTAGTAAATGCTCCTTTTGGGTAGATTCATTCAAAGAGGTTGGGTCTAAAAATAGCCTATGAGGTAATGGGTTAAGGGGTAAAACCCAAAGAGAGCAGAACATCCATTTGCAAATGTCACAAATATGTTTGCCAATGTCACAAATCTGTTTTTAACCCTTTACTCTATAGATGCACCTTTCTACACCTTTACAAATAGAGTTGATCCAGATCAGACAGCTCCTGTTGGAGCCATCCGATCAGGGTGTGCTGTTTAAAAATGCTATAACATAGACCTGATTCTACAGTGTCTGCCATGGCCAAAATCTCCTCTGTCCATGTGCTGTTATAACAATCAATCTAAGTAACCCTTTACTCAATGAATATTCATATAAGAAATAACGAGATCATGAATATTAAATTAATTACCGGTAAGATTCACTTTTATAATGACATATGAACACAGGAATTTTTGGCCATGACAGAAACTGTAGAATCATATCTGTATTATTTCATAAGCAAACAGAGCAGACACTGATCAGATCGCCCCTACAGAAGCCATCTGATCTGGGTCTTCTCTGCTGTAAAGGATTAAAGCAAACAATTCAATTCGTTAGCACCTTTTGATGACTTTGCAAATAGAGTAGATCCTGACAATGGTGTGCTCTGTTTGCTTATGAAATTATATATATTTCATTTTTACAATGTCAGCCATAGCAAAACTTTGACATCATGAACTGATTCCTTCCTGTAGGAGCCATCTCATCTGGGTCTTCTCTCATTGCAAAGGCATTAACCCTTTACCTCGAGGGCTTGGGGCAAAACTATTGTAACTCCTTCACAAGGTGAAGGAGTTACAATAGTTTTGCACCAAGCCCTCAACCTGTTCAATATTCATGTAAAGATTAATGAAGTCATGAATATCAACTGAATTTTTATAAAATGTAAAAATGTAAAATTTTCAAGGCATTTGTTTGCTTTGACAAAAGCTGCTGAAACAAATCTATAGCATGTCATAAGCAAACAGAGCAGACCCTAATCAGATGGTTCCTGAAGGAGCCATCTGATCCTGGTCTACTCTGCTTGCAAAGGCGTGAAAAGTTCTTTATTTGAGGGAATGGGTTAAATTGTGTATGTATGGAGCAGACAATTAACAACCAGTATTCACTTCTTACCTCCAGTCATTCTTGCTACATGAGACGAAATAGACTTGCGGTTAACTTCTACACTGTCCGGTCGAGCTCTGCCTACCCAGCCTTCCAAGGTCTTGTCTAAAATTAAATGTTTCCATTGTAACCAAACTATTGCAACATATTTAAATGGGTTGAAAACTTCATAATGTATTAGGTTAGAACCTGCAGACACTACTCCTTTACCCTACGTATTTGGACATTTAATCTCCCCTCTTCACAGGTTTGAAGCGCTAAATACCGGTAAGCTATTTTAACCCATTCCCTCATAGGCTATTTTTAGATCCAACCTCTTTGAATAAATCTACCGAAAAGAGCATTAACTAGAGATAAGAAGAAAAACAGAATTTTGTAGTTCTGAAACCATTGTGATAAATAGAGCATTTGCTCCTAAGGTGGTTTCAAAAAGTGACTTTTACAGTGGTGTCAAAAGGTGTATTTATGGAGGAAAGGTTTATAACTTTAAATTACACTGATATCCTAGCAAATAGAGTATAACCTTATCAAATAGCTCATTCATGGGCTGTTTGATCAGGGTCTGCACTGTTTGCCTAAGTTTGTCTGAATACTTTGGTTAATTAGGGCACACGTAAATATCTATAGAAGAGCAGGTATGTTGTAACTGCAGTCTGCTGTAACTGCTGAGAAACTGAACAGCTGCAGTTCTGTGACATTTGATGAGGCTTATCCCTACAAGTTTAAAGCCCATAACCAATGTTAAATGCAGTTGATTTTACAAACATACTCATTAGATTTTACTCATCAAACACAAAAGCATACTAAAACATTACCATTACCACTATAAATCTGATTATAAAATGTAAGAATTTATAATGATCTACATACCATTTTTTGACTCTGGTAGGAAAGTAGCTCATTAATTATAAGGTCAACTGCAAGTTTCCTGCCAACATCCAAACAATGATATGTATATTACAGTAAAAACTTGATTATTCAAAAACTAAAACAAGTATCATTATGGGTCTTTAAGACAGGTGGCAGTTTAATGCAAGGTGAAAGTCATGCAGAAAGCTCCTAGAGGAGCTTTTTGCATGACTTTCACCCTGCATTAAGCAGCCACCTGCCTAAAAAGGCATCAATTCTAAAATGTTGATGTACCGTGTTTTAAATGTATTATAAAGACTTACATTTTCAAGTGGTAATCATAATGTTTTAACAAATTAGATGTTTTGTGAATGTAATTTATTATGTAATTTTGCACAAACTCAATATACTTGACACCAAGGTTACATCAAAACCTACACTTTATTTCTCTTTAAAAAAAACCCAGACAACTAAAATAAAACACATGAAAATCAGAAAACCAACACTCCGAAAGTTTCTTTCTGGAAATATTAAATAGCAATAATGTATGAATTTCTTAACATACAAAAATGAATCTAAACAAGTAAACTGGCAAAATTACTTCTATTATCCAATATCCTGCTGTGATAGTCTCCTTAAGTTTGGATCTGGTGCAAATTTAATAACTTTCGATTTGATCAAGCTTTTGAGAAAAATTGGATCATATGTAAAACAGATACCAACGAAATGCTGAGTTCCTCAGAATCTCGTATGGATCCAAGCAGTTTGCAAATGCCAAGTCAGGTTGCCCAACTGGGCTAAGGGTTATTTTAACCCATTACTCCATAAATATTCACCAGAGAAATAATGTCATCATAAATATCAATTAGATTATTTGTTATACTGACATATGGAAACAAAACAGAAACTGTAGAAACAGATGTATCTAATTTCATAAGCATTCAGATGAGGCCCTGATCAGACGGCTCCTAGAGGAGCTGTCTGATCTGGGTCTACTGTGTTTGCAAAGGCTTAGAAAAGCTTAATTATAAAGGAAATGGTTAACCAACATGACAACCAACTCGATAAGGTTTTGATGAGAAATAAGATAACAATAACCTTTTAATTTGCATCAATGATGCATTTTCTGAACCATTTCTTGTAATAGGAGACTTGTAGTAAACTGTTAGCTGATGAATCGTCACGCAACGACATCATGAATATTTATTAGCCAAGTTTTCATAACAACATATGAACATATGACATTTTGGCTATTGAAGAAACTGTAGAATCAGCTCTGTATTATCCATTATAATGAACCCTTTCCTTCATGTATACGCCTTTGCAAACAGAGTAGACCCAGACCAGATGGCTCCTATAGGAGCCGTCTGATCAGGGTCTGCTCTGTTTGCTTATGGCATAATATGGATCTGATTCTACAGTTTCTGTCTGTCAGAGCAAAAATATAATGTGTTTACTGGTATATGCCATTATAAAATTTAATCTACTTTACATTCATAATGTAATTATTTCTTACATGAATAGTGAACAGGTAAAGGGGTTAAACAGCTCCTGGAAGCCATCTGATCTGAGTCTACTCTGTTTACAAATGCCTCAAATGGTGTCTCTATCAGGTAAAGGCTTCATCCTCAATTAAACCAACTTAATATATGTCATGCACAAAGATTAATTGCTATCCCCATTGCTAATTGTTATTAATAAGGACACATACCTTTTTGTTTACCAATGAAATCAAGATCATGGATCCACTTCTGAGTGATCTGAAAACATACAACCAGTATGAATCATGTCAAAGCAAATGTCCAAACATAAAACCAGTATGAATCATGTCAAAGCAAATGTCCAAATAAACTTTGCATTCATATTAGAAAAGTGAAATTGCTTATTATTTTTTTCTGAATCAATTCATTTTATGAATATTAAAAATTATTAATGTAAGAATTGCTTAGCTCCTCATATGGTTTGAATCCCGGTCTGGGCATTTGGATTTTTCATGTGAGGAAGCCATCCAGATGTTCTTCTGTGCATGAAACAATGCAGTTAAGTTTTGTGCACAGAAGAACTTCTAGGGTCTTCCTCCATCTGAAATCAGCAGAAAGTCGTGATATGACTGAAACACTGTTAAACTGACGTAAAATCTGATATAAACCATACCAATCATGTAAGAATTTACAATTTGGTGAAAAAGATTATTAAAGTCAATTTTAATCATGGTGCATCGAACAAGTGAATTTCACCATGGTAGATAGTAGATCAGATCTATTACATTGTTTGAGCAAAAAAAGCAAACCTTGATCAGACAGTTCCTACAGGAGTCTACCCGGTTTGCAAACGTGTAAAAATATGTATACGTATATATGAAGTAAAGAGCTAAGTAATTCATAAATTTGGACACATTTTATTTTTTTATTGCAAAGTTAACCTTTTACTCCATGAATATTTATGTTAGAAATTATGAAATTATGAATATTAATTAGTTTAATTGTTAAAATGGCATATTTACCCAAGCAGAAACTGTAGAATAAGATTTATATTATTCCATGAGCAAACAGAGTAGACCCTGATCAGACGGCTCCAATAGAAGCTGTCTGATCTGGGTCTAATCTGTTTGCAAAAGGCACAGACAGGCGTATTTATGGAGTAAAGGGTTATACAAGATTGCTTCTACACAATACAGATGGCTATTAAAGGCTTGAAAATCATGCATTCATACAATATTATACAAATTCAACTACAGTAAAACCTCGATTATTCGAATTTTCGGTATAGAAGAATTTAGACCCTTTTAGGCAGGTGGCTGCTTAATGCATGGTGAAAGTCATGCAGAAAGCTCCTAGAGGAGCTTTCTGCATGACTTTCACCATGCATTAAGCTGCCACCTGTCTTAAAGATAGATAATAATACGTATTTTAGTGTTCGGATAATCGAAGTTTTACTGTATTACATATCCAGGACCTCATTATTTAACTAAGGAAATTCTTAAAGTAAAGGATTTACCCCTTTCCAAACAATGTAGACTCAACTCAGAAAGCTCCCTTAGGAGCTGCCTGATCAGGAGTCTGCTCTGTTTGACAATGGAATGATATAGATCTGGTTCTACAGTTTCTGCCTGGGTCAAAATCTTTCTTGTTCATATGCCATCATAAATATTAAGCTAATTAGTATTCATCATACATAAATTATTTCTTACATGAATATTCATGGCATACATCCATGGTAAAAGGTAACACTCTCCTATCTGGACACAAACCACATGGGTAAAAGTTTGCTCTCTGGACACATACCACATGGGTAAAATCTGGACACATACCAAATGGGTAAAATCTGGACACATATCACATGGGTAAAAGGTAACACTTTCCTATCTGGACACATACCACATGGGTAAAGGTAACTCTTTCCTATTACTAGACACATGCCACATGGGTAAAGGTAAAACTTTCCTATCTGGACACATACCACATGGGTAAAAGGTAACACTTTCCTATATCTAGACACATACCACATAACTGCCCCCTGTCTCCTTCTCCACAGCAACATCCATACGATCTTCCTCATCTGCTGTATTCTCAGTACCTGTAATAATTTCAATTATGACAAGAATATAAACGACATTTTATTTAACCCTTTCCCTAATATAAATGCTTTTTCACACCTTTGCAAACAGATAAACTCAGATCAGACAGGTCCTGTAGGAGCCATCTGATCAGGATCTGCTCTGGTTGCTTGTAGCATGATATAAATCTGATTATACAGTTTATGTTTAAAGAAAACATTCCCTTGAAAAGTTTACATTATAAGAATTCAGCTAATAAATATTCATGATGTCAATGTTTCTTATGAGAATATTGAACAAGGAAAGCTTTAAAATAAAAATGTCCCTAGTGAGCAATCTCAATGCAGAAATGGCAACAGATAAGTAAAGTTATCTTTAACCCTTTTTCTGACGAATATTAATTCAACCCGTTACCCCATAAATAAACTGTTCTACTCCTTTCAGATCCTACAGCTCCCATAGAAGCTGTCTGATTAGGGTCTGCTCTGTTTGCTTACGAAATACTATAGACATGTTTCTACAGCGCCTGCAATAACCAAAAATCCCTGTGTTCATGTGTCAGTCTAACAAACAATCTTATTAACATTCATGGGGTCACTGATTCTGACATGAAAGGTCATGGAGTAAAGGGTTAGGAAACGACGTCTGTATGAATATTAACCCTTTACTCCATATATACACTTTTCTACACCTTTGTAAACAGAGTAGACCCAGATCAGACAGGTCCTGTAGGAGAAATCTGACAATGAAGTCTGATCTGATCTCGTTAAATATAAATTTGTGTGTTAACATGTTATTTGAAGAATACAGCTAATTAATATGCAAGATGTCATTACTTCTTTATACACGAATATTCATGCAGTAAACATTTAATTAACTGGAGTTTTAAAACGGCTTTATGAACAAGGAACATTTTAACCATGGCAAAAACTGTACAATCAGATCCATAATATTTCATAAGCAAACAGGCCTGACACTGATCAGGCAATTCAATCTGATTTGGGTCTACTTTGTTTGAAAGGTGGGGGAGTTGTCAAAAGGCATCTCTATTAAATAAAGGGTTAAATTGTGATAACCTATGCAAAAACAATGAGATACAAGTGAGTAATTCCGTTTCTCATCAAAATACCCAACTTGTCCGACATCGTATATTTAACCCTTTACTCCATATATATGCTTTTCTACGCCTTTGCAAACAGAGTAAACTCAGATCAGACAGCTCCTATAGGAGCAGTTTGATCAGGGTCCGCTCTGTTTGCCTATGATGTAATATATACTATTAAAGCATGTAAACAGTTAAAATGCACACAAAATGATAAGTATATACCGGGAGTATATCTTTCTTTTTTTAGGTCCTGAGCAAGATGTAATCAAAAGACTTTCAGAACAATATACATGTACTTTCTCTGAACCCTTTGAATCCTTAAACTTTCAGGGTGGAATGTTCCTTTATTATTTACTGGTAGAATCCATCCGGTATCGAAGGATAGAGTTTGCCAGTATTTTCAATAACAGTATTTTGAATAACAAACAGGGTAGAACTTATCAGTGCACTCTTTCAGAAGTCTTTAATCTAGGTCTACACTGTTAACAAATGCCAGTGATTGGAATCACATTGTTTGCTACCAGATGAACAGATGTCAACATATGGTTGGTTTGAATACAACGAGTAGCAAAGAGTGACGAAATGTGACAAGAACAACATATCGATAGAAAGAATCTTACCATCAATGAAGCCTGACAAGTCTCTTCCATTCTGGAAAACAAAGCTGTAGATGTCTTCAAAGTCTTTCACACTGCCAGCTGGAAGACTGTTCATGAATTTATGGGCGAGCTCAAACAGCTTGCTGGGTGTGTTACTCTTGGCGTGGACAAATACATCCCCATCTAGAAGGTAAAATCGAGTGATTAAACTAACTCTACATCAGAGCTCCAGATAAGATGCGTAAATTAAAACATTTTCAAAAATAAATCCTTTATTTCTCCGCCAAACCCTATACTGTGAGCACTTTTTAGAATTGTCTCTTCAAGACGATTCTAAAGAGTGGTCACAGTACATGTATAGGGTTTGGTGGAGAAATGACGATTTTAGTATTTGGGTATGCACGTTTACCTGTAGCTCTGTCTTTAGGTAAAATTAATCCTCTACTCCATGAAAGTTCATGTCAGACTCCCTCCAATATGAATATTATTTTATATTGTCATATAAAACAAGTGAATACATAGCTATGCCCAATAGTACGGAATCAGATCTAAGATATTCCATAAGCAAAACAAGAAGACCCCGATCAGAATGGCTCCTATGGGAGCGGTCTGATCTGAGCCAGGTTTTATCTGTTTATCTAATGAATATTCATGAGAAGTAATGAATATAAATAGTAACAATCAGAAGTTTTAGAACAACATAATGAACACAGGAATTTTGGACATGGCAGAAACTGCACAATTAGATTTATATTATGATTCTGCATCGAAATGGCACAAAACTCGGTCATAATTGACCATTATGTTTCGGTTTTGCTGCGTAAGTGGAAGAAAATAAATTAATAATAGGATAGACAGAAACTAGTTAGTTCAAAGATTAGACAGGAGGAAACGCTCTATCAGTTGCTTTTCAGGTCTCCAATGTAAACCTGTCTGACTACCTACCATAGCAGCCAAGGGCGCCAGGCGATTAACCAACAGAGTTTTACTAATTATTAGTGCTACTTACAGTTTCCGGGCCCTTATTTAGAATGATAATATGGACAACCCCTAGCTGATAAGCAAACAGTAACCCTGATCAGATTGCTCTTATAGAAGTCATATGATCTGGGTCTACTCTCTCTGCAAAGGCTTCATAAGGCGCTCTCTATCAAGTGAAAGGTTAAGTTGCGAAAGTGCTACATTAATCGTGACTTACGTGAGCTTGGCATTTCCCCCAGATTGCCTCTTCTATGAGCATAGGTGAAATCCTGCTTCACACTGCCACCTGCCTGTAATATAGCAATAACTAACACTATAAAGTGGTCAATAAAACAGCATGATGGAGTGTCTAACCCTTTACTCCAATGATAAACTTTAACCTTTTCCTCCATAAACACGCAGAGTTCAAAGGGGCATAACTCCCAGAAAAATTGCGGAAGGAAAAATCCCGACAATATGCACATCTATATATTGTGTCCTTACTACATGCAAGGTTTTATGAAAATCCCTTAAACAGTTTCAGAGGAGTTGCGCTTACAAGATTGGCAGCCGCCCGTCCGACCTCCTGTCCGCCAGTCCGACCGCCGTACATCACATTGCTAAGTAAAATCACTGTATTTTCGTGAAAAATCAATGAAGCGTAACGAAATTCTAACTTGATCTGTAACTCATTATAATAAAGCCACATACCACATATCATTTCAATATCTAAAAAGGTTTAGAAAAAAACTCCGGAAAACTGAACAAGAGGGCCATGATGGCCCTTAATCGCTCACCTGTTCATAACAGATTAATGATTTCAATGACAGATTACATAATTTGAAAAATCTTGGTAGAAAACATTAGATGATGCTACATACTAAATATAAAGAGTCTAGACCTTACAGATTTGGAGGAGAAGATATTTTAAAGATTTTCCTATGAAAAACTGTTAAGCCCCAGGGCAGGGCCATTTTTGATCCGGGGTTCATAATTTGAAAATCTTGGTAGTGGACTATTAGATAATGCAACATACCAAATATCTAGGGTCTATGCCTTACAAGTTCAGAGAAGACTTTTAAAGATTTTTAAGAGAAGAAGATTTTTTAAACCTTTCCTATGAAAAACTGATATGTCCCTGGGCGGGGCCATTTTCAACCCATAATTTGAACAATCTTGGTAGAAAACTATTAGATAGCGCTACATACCATATATTAAAGGTCTCTGCCTTACAGTTTTGGAGAAGAAGATTCTTAAAGCTTTTCATATGAAAAACTGATAAGCCCCAGGGCGGGGCCATTTTTGACCCAGGGGTAATAATTTGAATAATCTTGGTAGAAAACCATTAGATGATGCTACATACCAAATATCAAGGGCCTAGACCTTACAGTTCTGGAGGAGAAGATTTTTAAAGATTTTCCTATGAAAAACTGATAAGTCCTTGGGAGGGGCCATTTTTGGTCCGGGGGTCATAATTTGATTAATCTTGGTAGAGGACCATTAAATAATGCTACATACCAAATATCAAAGGTCTATACCTTATAATTTTAGAGAAGAAGATATTTAAAGATTTTCCTATGAAAAACTGATAAGCCCTTGGGCAGGGCCATTTTTGGTCCGGAGGTCATAATTTGATTAATCTTGGTAGAGGACCATTAAATAATGCTACATACCAAATATCAAAGGTCTATACCTTATAATTTTAGAGAAGAAGATATTTAAAGATTTTCCTATGAAAAACTGATAAGCCCTTGGGCAGGGCCATTTTTGGTCCGGAGGTCATAATTTGATTAATCTTGGTAGAGGACCATTAAATAATGCTACATACCAAATATCAAAGGTCTATACCTTATAATTTTAGAGAAGAAGATATTTAAAGATTTTCCTATGAAAAACTGATAAGCCCCGGGGCGGGGCCATTTTTGTCCTGGGGGTCATAATTTGAACAATCTTAGTAGAGGACCATTCGATGATGCTACATACCATATACTAAAGGTCTATTCCTTACATTTTCAGAGAAGAAGATTTTTAAAGATTTTCCTATGAAAAACTAATAAGCCCCGGGGTGGGGCCATTTTTGGCCCAGGGGTCATAATTTGAACAATCTTAGTAGAGGACCATTAGATCATGCTACATTCCAAATATCAAAGGTCTATTCCTTACAGTTTCAGAGAAGAAGATTTTTAAAGATTTTACTATGAAAAACTGATAAGCCCTGGGGCGGGGCCATTTTTGTCCTGGGGGTCATAATTTGAACAATCTTAGTAGAGGACCATTAGATGATGCTACATACCAAATACCAAAGGTCTGTGCCTTACAGTTTCAGAGAAGAAGATTTTTAAAGATTTTACTATGAAAAACTAATAAGCCCCTGGGCGGGGCCATTTTTGGCCCAGGGGTCATAATTTGAACAATCTTAGTAGAGGACCATTAGATCATGCTACATACCAAATATCAAAGGTCTATGCCTTACAGTTTCAGAGAAGAAGAGTTTTAAAGATTTTCCTATGAAAAACTGATAAGCCCTGGGGCGGGGCCATTTTTGGCCCGGGGGACATAATTTGAACAATCTTTGTAGAGGACTATTACATCATACTACATACCAAATATCAAAGCTCTTGGCTTTGTAGTTCCAGAGAAGAAGATGTTTAAGTAAATTGTTGACGCCCGCACGTACGCACGACGCACACCGCACATACGCACGACGCCGGACGCCGGACATAGGATCATCCCAATAGCTCACCTTGGCACTTTGTGCCAGGTGAGCTAAAAATAACAAAGGGCAATAACTCCAAAAATACTGAAGACAGAGTTACAAACCTTGTGCACTGCACTTGCGGTCAATGTGATCTATCTATATATGAAGTTTGAAGTCAATAGCGTTTATACTTTGGAATTTATGATCCGGACAAGCGTGACGGACGTACGGACATGGTGACTCCAGTATACCCCCACAAAACTTCGTTTGTGGGGGTATAATTAAATAACTTTAAATTGAAGGAGGTACTTGCCATACCAACTACCCATACAAAATGCAGACTTAGTCCTCAACATGCTTAAGACAGTGTACCTGCTTGAAGAATGTGGGTCCGAATCCCACACCTGCCCAGATCTCATCCTCCTCATCCCGTGATTTTGGATCGCTAACCTCATCCACACATTTCTGCAATCTTGCTGCAGCACGGGCCACATCTTTGGCATTGGCATTTGGAGTCAGCTCAATCCACATATACAGAGCGTGATCTTTACCCTGGGAAAATACCTAAAACAAAAGACATCAACTCTAAGGTAAGCATACATACTGTAGCTGGAGTTTTAAAACATCCCGTATAATTATATACAGTTACACCTTCATATGCTGATTTTCAATGTGGAATGGTCTATCTTAGTTTATCAGCAGAGTCCATACAGCATGAAAGAGAAAAATTACAAGAGATTTGAATGACAAACAATACAGACCCTGAATCTACACAGAATCTATGACTAGAAAGGGGTCTACTCTGTTTGCAAAAGCGTGAAAAAGCATTCATATGAAGGAAAGGGTTAATATACATACTGTTATCATTTCTTACATAAATATTCACTCTAGGTAAAGGATTATGAGATATAAACACAGTTACAGTAGAACCCCCAATAGCTAGAAACCTCACCGATGGCTGACTAGCTGGCGGTCCAGCTGCAGACAGAGCTGGAACAGCATTTTCTACGGCCGACTTGATTTCCTGTATCGTTTCCCTTTTTGTAAACTTGTACACACCATAGGCACCTGCTCCAGCTGCCAGGGAACCAATCAGCACAGGAGCCAACGATTTCTTCACCCCAGTTGCCTTGGTGCCAAGACCTCTTGCCTGGGCTAAAAAAAATAGGGTATCATTATACTCTATGGAATCTAAACTCTGCTTGTAACACTATTCCTGGGATCTTAGCCCTTTACGCCATGAATATTCATGTAACAAATAATGCAATGTTGAATCCTACTTAGATTATCAATTATAATGGTTTGTGAACACAGAAAATACTGTTTGTGGCTTGTGTATCTGTATTATTTCATAAGTAAACAGAGCAGACCCTGTTCAGACCACTCAAACAGGAGTTGTCTGATCTGGGTCAACCCTGTTTGTTAAGGCGCAGAAAAGCATATGTATGGAGTAAAGGGTTAAGCAAATGTTTACTCAACAAACAATATCAGAGTCTAAAAAAAGTGGGGTTTTAACACTTCGGGTAGACCTATGCCAGATGGCTATTGCAGGAGCCATCTATAAGGATCTGCTCAGTTTCCTTATGAAATTAACCCTATACTCCATAATTATTCCTTTCTACACCTTTGCAAACAGAGTAGACCCAGATCAGACGACTCCTGTAGGATTCTACAATTTCTGCCATAGCCAATGAGTCCAGTGTCCATGTGCCATTATAAAAAAAATAACCTGATTAATATTCATACTGTCACTATTTCCTACATGTATAAATATTATTGGAGTAAAAGGTTAAAATAGATCTGACTACAGATTTTTCCAAAAACAAACCAATGTATATCAGCCATTATAAAATTTCAGCTAATCATAATGTCATTATTTCTTACATTAATATTCAACTGGGAAAGGGTTAATGAAGGACAAAAGTAATTAATGCATTCCACATTAACCGTTTCCCTGTCTTACATTTAGACCAAATTTCAATACCTACTGAATATTCATGGGCAAAATAGTTATAATCAAGTATGGAATGTGGAGCATTATAGCCATTTTGGAAACTAAAGAAACATCCATCAAATTCAATTAGCAAACAGAGCAGACCCTGGTCAGACGGCTCCTATAGGAGCTCTCTGATCTGGGTCTACTCTGTTTGCAAATACGTGAAAACACACATCATATATATGAGGGATAGGGTTAAGCTATGTATTCAAAACGTACAATGAGGCCATTGAGTGATCACTTAATCTTTAAACTCCTTTGCTAAAAGAGCAGTTCAAGATCAGATGACTCCTTTAGAAGCTGTCTGATCAGAGTGTACTCAGTTTGCTTACGGTATTTTAATTATATGATTATATGATATAATATATCAATCTGATTCTCCAGCTCCTGCCTTGGCCAAAATTTCTTATAATAATATGCCCTTATAAATAAGCATGTTCATTGTTACACCTGTGCAAAGAGAGTAGACCCTGATCAGATGGCTCCTATAGGAGACAGGTAAAGTGTTAACCCTTTCTCCATAAATATGCCTTTCTACACCTCTGTAATAGTAACTTCTTGAAACCATTGTGATAAATAGAGTACTTGCTCCATAGCAGCAAATGCTCTATTTATCACAATGGTTTCAATACTACACAATTCTAATATTTTCTATTTCTCTAGTAAATGCTCCTTTTCGGCATATTTATTCAAAGCGGTTGGGTCTAAAAATAGCTTATGAGGGAATGTGTTAAGAGAGGTTTTATTGTATGTGTGATCTCAGGTCATTGTACTCTACACTTCACTGTGCACACACTTACATTAACATATACTGTGATTAATTACATGGAAACGTATATAATTATAGCCTTTCATTAACCCTTTCCTTCATATATATACTGTAAATGTTGTTCAGCTTTTGCAAACACAGAGTAGACCCAGATAAGACTGCTCCTGTACAAATTGTCCAATTAGGGCCTGCTGTTTGCTTATGACATCAAAACAGAGCTGATTACCGTTTCCACCAATTCAGCTTATAAATATTCATATTGTCAAAATATTTTAATTAAATATGCCACAGGGAAAGAAGTAACTTAACTCTTTACTTCAAAATGAATAAACATAATTCTATACTTTCGAAGACAGAGTAGATTCTGATCGGACAGCTATTACAATGTTATCATTTAATAGTGCAACAGATCACATTCTAGACTGTCTACCATGGCAAAAGTTCTAGCATTGCATTCTCAATGATAAACTTAATTTCCCTAATTTAGCGTAATAATTTAACTTCAGAATCCGGAGTCTGTGTGACTTGAAACTACCTTAGTGCTGAAACACATGGTAAGGAAATAGTTGTTTGTATCGAAAAATGAGATTTTTGTACGACCTCGAAAACCAACGAAATCTTTAATTCGATCCATCAAATTAAACATCTTTGTAAACATATTTGCAAACAGAGTAGACCCAGATCAGATGGCTCCTATAGGAGCCATCTGAATTCAGGGTCTGCTCTGTTTGTTTTTGACAAGATATAAGTCTGATTCTACAGTTTTTATCAAAGCAATAACATTCTCTGGAAAAGTTTACATTAAACTTCAGCTAGTAAATTTTCATGTCTTATCTACTGAACAGGGATAGAGATACGGGTTAAAGTGCAGAGACAACCCAGGGTTAGTTTTGTACCTTTTGACCCATGATATGAGTACGGTAGTTGTTTACAAACAATGTTTTATAACTTTACTTACCATTAATGAACTCTTGAACTTCTAACAACCTCCTAATGTTTGTCATATGCTAAATATAGACACTGATACACCCACTTACATAAGCCCTTAAGCAACTGCTCAATAAAGTCATCTATGATCTGGATATAAACTAAATGTCTGCTTATATTTAAGCCTTTCATCAGCATGAAAACTTGCAGTTTGTATGTCACGGAAAAAAACTTTATAAAAGAAATAATACCTAGATAAAGGCTGGAGTAAATCTAAATTAAATTGCAGATTTTTGGGGTATTTATGTAAAATTTACACAAGTTGTCAATTACTGTAACAATTTTATAAGTGCAATTTTTAAATGTTTTAACCAGTCTAAGCTGTTGAGAACTACTCACCAAGTTTCAAACAGCTTGGAACCTGATGAGATATTAGACCTCATCTGGAAATATCATATGCTGAACATTCACAGGCTATACATAACAGAATAAAGGTTAATTTGCACCTGACAAGAAATATTGCAGCTCAGTGTTCATTAGATTGACTTATTCTTAGACCATGATAGATCTACATGTTTGTATGCCAAGCTCCTTTTGTTCTGGTAAATTTGCCAAACACATTTTTGTCTGAAAACATAAACCAGGTGATCAGCAAAACTTTAGGATACATTTGTGCAGTCTTTCATAACTCTTGAAAATGTTCTATATTGCGACCGAAAATCAACTGAAGTGAAACTGGTCAAATATTCCGTTTTCAATTTTATAGATAAAACACCCAACTGCTGCATAATAGGTGTGTACTATGCTGTAATTAAAACAGTACGGTTCGGTGCGTTCAATGTTGAGTGCACAAGTCCTAGTGCTACCTTCAAGTTCGTCCTCACGTGTAAGTTGTAGCCTTCTGTAGGCGGATATAAAACCCAATTTCAATCAACGGTAACATTCGTGCAGTTTCCCATCGAAATATAATACAAACGAGAACATTGATGTATCAACGTTTCAATTTCTATGATAAATGTTACATAAAACACGCCGAATAGCACGTACGACGTGCACGAAGATTTTCAAACACGATCACCCGGTTCTTTTTCATAGGTTTCTAACATTCCGGTTGCTTTTTAAATCAATATGTTTAAATTATATCCAAATGTAACAACGGAGCGTAATTCTAAATATATTTACAAGTTTCAATTAACACTAATCTGAAAATGACAATTCTTACCCGGCACTCTAAGGCGAAGGTTTTGTAAGAGACGAACAGAGTTTCGTACAGCCATCTTAGATCTGTCAGCAAAATTAAGGTCAATGTCAGAATAGCAGGTGCCCTTGGTCATGTGACATCCTATTTATACACTACTCACCGCAAGAGGCGCCTCAGGGATTGGGCACTTTAATAGCTCTCAATTAGTGTTTTTAACAAAATAAAACTCTATCGTAACTTAGTACTATACCGTTTATTCACCAATTAACCATTTGCATATTTATTAATGCATTATAAAATGGGTATCCATTTGCTGAATGTATGTGATGTACATATGAACACATGGATTGTCTTACCTTGACCATATAGATCTATATTTAGAGCAGACCCTGACCAGACAGCTCACAGCATGATCCATCTGATCTTTGTCTACTATGTTTGCAGAGACGCGAAATGGCGTTTATACGAGGAAAATAGTTCATATTTAAACAGCATTTTAATAATTGGTATAACACTGTAACACGATGAAAGTGCTTATACCCCTCCCCCTTTATGGATATTTATGGCCTCAGATTTTATAACAGAGCATTAACCATGACCTTTTTATCTGTGACAGATTCTTCAGTATCAGATTAATATCATTCCATTAGATAACAGAGCAAACCCTGATCAGACAGCTCAGGCTGACTACATACAGAAAGTGTCTGACCTGGGTCTTCTCTGTTTTATTGGTGCAAAAAGTTGTCTGCATGAGGGAAAACCCGCTACATGAGCAAACTAATAACAGCATGATAAAAAACAACATAAAAACAATACAATTTTTATTAAGAGTGTGAAAGAACACATTTATACAGAGAAAAGAAAGTGATGAAAATGGTTTTTAACCCTTTCCCTGTTCTGCATATTGGCCAAATTTCAATACCTACTGAATATTCATTAACAAAATAGTTATAAAGAAATATGGAAGGTGGAATATTGTAGACATTTTAGAAAGCAAAGAAACAAATCTATCAAATTCTATTAGCAAACAGAGCAGACCCTGATCAGACGGCTCCTCTAGGAGCCGTCTGATCTGGGTCTACTCTGTTTGCATATGCGTGAAAACACGTTTGTATGAGGGAAAGGGTTAATATGAAGTATATGTATATAGTCTTGCAAGAACTGAATTGTTTTAACAATAAACACATTGAATCATGATTCCAAACAATTAGACTGTTCATAGATCTCCACTGTACATAATTTGAAGTTGTTTGTTCATTTGTTCACCGTGTTCATATTTGAAATTACCCGTTTTACCGAGGAGTCGTCTGACATGGCCGTTCTCTCCTTATGGAAATAGATTTGTATATAGATTTGATTCTACAATTTCTGTCATGAAAAAATGTCATGACCAAAATATCTTGTGTTCATAATGTCATTATAAAACCCCAGGTAACAAATATTCATGCTGTCGTTATTTCTTATATAAACTGTCATTAAGTAATTAATCCTTTCGCTGCCAATGCCGGATCTGTGATTACCTATGCAAACAGTTTGGATCCAGATGAGACGCCGAGTAACTCGGCGTCTCATCAGGATCCAAACTGTTTGTTACTGTTACTATGTTTTTAAAACAAAAATGAAGAAAATCAAAAGAATGAAATTTTGTAGCAGACGACAAAGTTAGCAGACGACAGAGCTTGGTAGAGAAAGGGTTAAAGGGTTTAATATATAGCAACCATCACGAAGTAAATACAGTAAATTCTGTATTTACTTCTTGCTACCATGTAAGAGGAGCTTGCCTAGATTTAGTGATGCCTTATGCTTACAAACCTGGATTATTAGAATGGAATAGCCCATCGGTGTTTAAATGTAGAGTTCATTAAGTATGGAAGGCTTAAACTTGCTAGAGAACTTTGAATGCTTTTGAATTACCCTCAGCCTCTAATCAGAGGGCTCTTAATTCTGAGGCCATCTGATCTAGGTCTACACTGTTTGCAAATGATAGTTTATGCACATCCCGGGTTGAAAGGGTTAATCAGTGGATTTTTCTTTCATATTGAATATAAAATCAGACACTTTGTGTTTGACATTACTGAACATTTTGAAGATAACATAATATAAATTATTGAAGTGAAGAGTTCATTATCTAACATGTTCTTCTAAATGGTGTGTATCTAAAAGTACATGATCTTTTTACGAACTATAATGATACATGTTGAATGTATACATGCTCCGTTTGGGCCTTTTGTTGTCCAATGAAGCTTTAAACTGACGCAGCCTTGAGTCATTAACTTTCCTTCAGACGGAGAAAGCGGACAACATTTTATCTTCATCGTCACCAGATATACTGTACATGCGACCAAACATACAAGTAGTGCTGGGTTTTCATATCCAGCAAAACACATCACGTGCATAAACCCACAGCTTGTCAAGCTTTCGTGGCCACTGAATTTACCCTTCCTCTTTCCATGAACGAGATCTCGACGTCACAATATTCGTAAACAAAAGGGCGAACTTGCCTAATGCACCAATATTCGCCCTACATTGCCCGTAAAGCACTTGTAACATGTACATGACAGATTTTCACACCTTTGCAAACAGAGTAAACCCATATCAGACAGCTCCCGAATGAGTCGCCTGATCAGAGTCTCCCGATTCGCTTATGCCATAATATACATGTAGATCTGTTTGTTGATGTTTAAAATGTTCATCTCGTTTGTGTCTCACTTATGTTCTATTAGTATTTTGGTAATGGTTGCGTCTTGCGTGTGGCTTTTCCTGCTTGACTTTACTATTTTTCATTTGATTTTTTTCACTGTATAACAGATAGTAAAAATAATCGTGTGCATCCAACTCCTCATCAATTGGAGAATTTACTTCAAACATTCACAGAATAAGTTCATATGATAGGAAGATGTACTTAAAGAACGGAAAGTTTTCTCCGACTATTTTGACCAGAGTTATGGAACTTTGAAATTTCTTCGCTAAATAGCGTACAGTGAAAAGTTCTTGATTTAGAGACTATATCGTCAGATGGCACCCGTGTCCTATGAGCTCAATGTTCTAGTCTTCTATTACTTTCATCTGTGACACACTCACCATGTCAGCGACTCTTTCTTGAACTTTATATATTTCCTCGTTTACATAATTCTACCTGTCTGGATTTACCTCTGTTGGTGCCAATCAATTTCGTATGTCGTCCAATATTAAGTTTCAGAGTGGACTTTCCTTCAATTTCGTCTATAACAAAAAATGTTATGCCGAGTTACTAGGCGTTTCATCTGGATCTAAACTGGTTGCAAAGGTAATGACAAAATCTGCAAAAGTTTGCAGCCAATCATGTGAGTTTCTTTCCAGTGATATCGACAGTAAAAGAGTTCATGCAACAGGTAAGATTTTTTTGCCACAGCAGGGACTGTAGAACCGTAACTATTTTATTCCAGAAGCAAACAGACATGCAGCTCCCGTAGGAGTCTCAACGTCTTGGCATTTTATCAGGACCAAACTATTTGACGCTTATAAAAATATATTGAAGGAAACTCCACTCGGACGCCTGACACAGACTATAATCAAAGCTGACGAAATTTGGCGGTGAAAGATTTGTGGTATAGGCTGAACATATACAGTTAGTGTGCCTTTCTAAACGATCCCAACCCCACCCCTAATATGTTATTTGATTGCGTCTTAGCGATTCGCATTTGAAAATGTCTTCTTTCGATCGAACTTTAAATCGAATTGAACGATTTCGGACATCGTTTTGTGCTTTTATTTGATAAGTATATGTTGCTGAAATGTCACATTTATACCCCTGCAAACTTGTTTGAGGGGGTATACTGGAATCAGCCTGTCCGGCGGTCGGTCGGTCCGTCAGGCGATCGGTCCGTCGGTCCGTCCGCATTTGAACATGGGTAGTTGGTGTCACAAACTTGGTATTGCAATCAAAGCTGCCGTGCGGAGGCATTTATCACCTTTAGTGATAGTTATAGTTTTAACAAGATTCTTCAAACTATTGCAATGTTGCAAAAAAGGTGAAAGTATTATAGTAAATCAAGTAGAAGATATAGTAAATCGGGTATATGTATATTTGTTTAAGAATATTTTTGGGGACAGGAACGGCTGGCTTGAGTTTTCACATGTACTAATATTGATGACTAAATGCCAGAACGTATTCTCCACATGCCGACTGTACCACAATTACCCTTATCTGGCTTTCCACGACTTAACACATTCCCTCCTAGTGACGCATTGTGCGACTCTGTAAAAGTTACATTTTGAAACCATTGTGATAATAGGAGTAAATGCTCTATTTATCACAATGGTTTTCAAAACTACACAATTGTAAAATTCTCCATTCTATAGTTAATGCTCCTTTTCGGTAGATTTATTCAAAGAGGTTGGGTCTAAATAGAGTCTAGTAGGGAATGAGTAACTCGCACTTGCGAGCAGCTTGTATCCAGATGAGTCGCTGTTGGTGGTCAAGCTGTTTGATATTCCATGAATAGTTTCTCAAAAGAATTTCATCGATTCGGAAGTAGTCATATTTGCACTCCGCCCCAAATTTGAGCAGATATTATTTTTTCCACAGCGAGGTAAGGGTTAATAGTTCACTGTATGTTTCGATCCGCATATGTTATGTATCACATTTCATGTAAAACTGTACCCAGTGTAGAAGATTACTAACATGCAACACCATCAAACTGTAATTTTCACTAATTTAAAAGTTTCAAAGTAACAACAGATAGCAACTTGCAATGGTTTCAAGTTCAAATTTTGCATATAATTCTGCCACTAAACACATATCTTAAAATTTAAAACACTAAAAATAAAAGCTGATGATATGTGTGTTTTGTACTAAGGAAAAAGAAACAATTTTAGACTGTGAAATAACTAAAACCTTTTTAAATCTTAACAAGTCACCAGTACAAAATCAAACTAGACAACATAACACTTTTATTCGGTTCAGCTGATACTAAAGTAAACCTAATTGCGATCTAGATATAACATATACATGTACATGTATACGAGAAGAAATCGCCACCAATCTTTATGTTTAGACTCATTCAATCCATTTATAAAAATCATTTTGAGGCACAAACGCTTATAGCTTCATACAATAAGACACTACAGAGATATTTTATAAGAATTGGAAACTACTACGAATTTTTACAAAATGTTAGTAATCCGAGACAAGTCTTGTTTTTCCCTTTTTTGTGTATGTGTTTGTTAATGTTTTCCCCTTTATTTAGTCTATTATCCTTTATTATCCCAGATAGTAAGACGATAATGTAGTATTTTGACTGGAATACCTTGCGTATATAATTATTGCACATATTTGTATTCTAATATGATAAAGTATACTTGACTAATATATTGTAAGGTGTGTAATTGGGTGGTTCTCCGACCTATCCACACCATTGACGGGGATTTTTTTTAAAAAAACGACAACTGTCTCTTAACCCTTATAACGCCTTCACTTGACACATTTACAAACATAGTAGACCCAGACCCGACATCTGCTGTATAGGACCTGTTTGACCAGTGTCTGCCCTGTTTGCTAACATGTTGCAGATCCTATTCTGTGCTGTTTGCGGCCAGGAGTCATGCCATGGCAGTATGTTTTTTCTCCAAATTATATACATGTATTAATTACAAACAAATACAATATCTGAATGAATATTCATAATGAGTGGTTTGATTCTCATAAATATTCACCAGGTAAACGATGTACATGTATATGTAACTGATCCTGGATCACACTATGACATTCGTTAACTGATCCTGGATCACACTATGACATTCGTTAACTGATCCTGGATCACACTATGACATTCGTTAACTGATCCTGGATCACACTATGACATTCGTTAACCCCTTTTCCCTCATATGAACGCATTGTCATGTCTTTGCAAGTAGACTAGACCCATATCAGACAGCTCCTGTAGACTAGACCCATATCAGACAGCTCCTGTAGGAGTAGACTAGACCCATATCAGACAGCTCCTGTAGGGGTAGACTAGACCCATATCAGACAGCTCCTGTAGGAGTAGACTAGACCCATATCAGACAGCTCCTGTAGGGGTAGACTAGACCCATATCAGACAGCTCCTGTAGGAGTAGACTAGACCCATATCAGACAGCTCCTGTAGGGGTAGACTAGACCCATATCAGACAGCTCCTGTAGGGGTAGACTAGACCCATATCAGACAGCTCCTGTAGGGGTAGACTAGACCCATATCAGACAGCTCCTGTAGGGGTAGACTAGACCCATATCAGACAGCTCCTGTAGGGGTAGACTAGACCCATATCAGACAGCTCCTGTAGGGGTAGACTAGACCCATATCAGACAGCTCCTGTAGGGGTAGACTAGACCCATATCAGACAGCTCCTGTAGGGGTAGACTAGACCCATATCAGACAGCTCCTGTAGGGGTAGACTAGACCCATATCAGACAGCTCCTGTAGGGGTAGACTAGACCCATATCAGACAGCTCCTGTAGGGGTAGACTAGACCCATATCAGACAGCTCCTGTAGGGGTAGACTAGACCCATATCAGACAGCTCCTGTAGGGGTAGACTAGACCCATATCAGACAGCTCCTGTAGGGGTAGACTAGACCCATATCAGACAGCTCCTGTAGACTAGACCCATATCAGACAGCTCCTGTAGGAGTAGACTAGACCCATATCAGACAGCTCCTGTAGGAGTAGACTAGACCCATATCAGACAGCTCCTGTAGGGGTAGACTAGACCCATATCAGACAGCTCCTGTAGACTAGACCCATATCAGACAGCTCCTGTAGGGACCGTCTGACCAGGGTCTACTACGTTTGCTTATGGAATAATAAAAAATGATTCAACAGCTTCTGAAATGGCAAATAAATCCATATTCACTGACCAATATATAAAATCAGATAATGAATATTCATGAAGTCACAGATTCTTGTATGGATACGAAGGAAAGGGCTAATGTATAGAACACTGCCTGTGAACATTAACCCTTTGCCTGTTGAATATTCATGTCAGAAATAATGACATCATTAATATTTATTAGATGATTTTTATAATGGCATTTGTACATATAGAACTTTATAGTATTGTAGAAACTGTAGAGTCAGATATATTTCAATTTCCCAAGCAAACAGAGCAGACCCTGATAGGAACCGTCTGGTCGGGCTCTACATATAGTCTGTTTGCAAATACGTGAAAATGCGTTTATATGAAATAAAGACTTAATACAAATGGCGGTAAATATGACATTGCCACGACCAGTAGGAAAATACGTACAATTAGGCTAAATGTACGAACAGGGTGAACGATATACGGACGAACAAAGGCAAACTGAACGCAGCTCGGACAAAACTGATACTAACAATCGAAATCATTCTTGAAAGCTTTTATTCCAAAATATTCTAAATATAGTGACACGACACAATGCCAGGAAACATTACGGAGATGTCGCATTAAGTATAGGTAAATCGACACTTACTAAATAAATGGCCAGTAACGGCCGATTTACTAAAATAGATCGCCCAGAGAATTTGAAAAATACTTCAACGTCATTGGACAAAATACAATTTCAATCACTAATTTGGTCTTTTGTTTTTTTATTAACCACTTGAATGCGGGAAACGACTGTAGTGACCTTTGCAAACAGTGTTGACTCCTGGAATAGCCCTCCGATAAGGGTATGTATTGTTTGTCATTCAAATTCCTCTTACAATGTATACCCTTTCACAATGAATGGACGCTATCGTTAAACGATGATGTAGCACTCCATTTTGACCATTGATCAGATTAAAGTTTCCTACGACAAATCTCACCAACGGATACACCTAATGTTTAACCCTTTACCTGATGAATATTTGTACAGGACGTTGCCCATTATGCATATACATTAATTATTGTTTTAAAACTGTAGTAAAGTAACAAAACTACTGCTTTGGCAAACCGCAGAGAATCAGACCTCTAGGTTATAAAATAGTTGCTCGAGTCCGAGTGCATTCTCAAACATCTGATTGGTCAGATTTAGAGACTGCTCAAAATCTATCCAATCAGATAATGCAAAATAAACAGACTCAGAATGTTTATAACCTCAACTCAGGTCTTTAACAAATGAGCAAACATGGCAGATTTTTATCCCACCCGGACTCTGATCATATCGCGGAATTCTGATCTGGTCTTCTGTGTTTGCAACGGTGTATAGAGGCAAAATATCAGGCAAAGGGGTAAATATAGTTTACATGTACATGTATAACCTATCAATCGACAATTTCATGCTCATCGATATTCTCCTTTAATCATACTTATAATCTTATATGCAGAGCTCCAGATAAGATGCGTAAATTAAAACATCCAAGGATAACCCTTTCATTTCCCCCACCAAACCCTATACTGTGACCGCTCTTTAGAATCGTCTCGAAGGGTTTGGTGGAGAGGCGATTCTAATGAGTAATCACAGTATAGGCTTTGGTGGAGAAATGACGAGTTTAGTATTTGGGTACGCACCCTTATCTGTAGCTCTGTATACTATTTGAGTATCCATATTCTACGATCTACAAACGAGTCGCTGCCTTCAATGTCTGTTGTGTGTAACTGCATTTTACAGATATACATATAGATATATTTCATTACGGGTTAAGGAAATATGTCTATAATACCACGTGTAAATACACCATGTACAAAATGGCATCACTCACTGGACGATCTATGCCCAGGGGAGACAACCAGATTACATTAAACTTGCATCCGTCACTGGGCAATCTATTTCCAAGGGAGACAACCAGATTACATTAAACTTGCATCCGTCACTGGGCAATCTATTTCCAAGGGAGATAACCAGATTACATTAAACTTGCATCCGTCACTGGGTAATCTATTTCCAAGGGAGATAACCAGATTACATTAAACTTGCATCCGTCACTGGGCAATCTATTTCCAAGGGAGATAACCAGATTACATTAAACTTGCATCCGTCACTGGGCAATCTATTTCCAAGGGAGATAACCAGATTACATGTTTTCATCAAGATAAAACTTGGATGAACCTGACGTCTCACCAGGAACCAACATGCTAGACTCTCTGATCGTTTAAGGAAATAATGAAGAAGACATACATTAAAATAAAAATTCTGTCATTGTTTCAAAATGTTGAGAATACAATTATTACATAACATTAACGCTTTGAATGTCGGAAAACAGTGTAGTAACATTTACAAAAAGTGTAGAACCTGATCAGACGGTTCCTAGAGGACTCCTGGAGATAGAGGCCTTCTGACCAGGGTCTACACAGTTTGGCATTAAAATCATCTGACAAATTTAAGCCTTTCATGCAGAATGGATTCTGTAGGTAACATCTGATAGACTATTCTAATTTAAATATTCAGCAGCATTTAACCTTCTACTCCATAAATACACATTTCTAAGCATTTGCAAACAAAGTAGACCCTGATCAGACGGTTCCTATAGGAGCCGTCTGATCAGGGTCTGCTCTGTTTGCTTATAATATAATAATAATATAGATATGATTCTACAGTTTCGGTCGTGGCCATAAATTCCTGTGTCCATGGGCTATTATAACAAATTAGTATTGATGACGCCAGTATTTCTTACATGAATACTCATGGAGGAAAGGGTTAAAGGGTTAAGGGATTATTTTTCAAATCAATCAATAGTTTAAACTCAGTTCTCATAACGTGGAACTAGAAAGAGACCGATGTAGTGGAATCCATAGAGACAGTAATTGGGTACATTGTGTAAACTTCATAATCACAGTTTAGTTTTATGCTGCCCTAAATACTCAGAATTTCGTAAAAACATATTTCGGTTATATTCAATGGCCGACTATACACAAATTCTGTTTGTTATATGTAGTCCAGTAAACGAAACGTCTTTGAAGAATACTGCCGATTGTATAAAAGAAAGTATTTGAGTAAAATAGCCTTGAGTAAAATACCCCTGAAACACTTGCTCATATCCTTTATTTTGTTCATTCTGTATATCTTTGCCATGTATTATTAACATACATGTATTTGTTAATTGTCAAGTGCAATATTTATAAAACTGTAAAGTAGGTACATGCCAAGGTTCTAGTATACGACTGACCAATACGTGCACGTTTTTTTTAATTTTTTAAGGATCAATGTTTCCACGAATGTTCTGATTTGTCTTCCACTAAATATAATGTCACCCCGACACTTCTCTCCTGTGCAAAAGGTAGTGCAAAGGTTTTCCTTGTGTTTTGTTCGTCAACTCCTCGGCAGAGGGAGCTACTGTCAAACTGGTGTCCTTTATCTTGACAGTGTGTAGCCAAAGCATAAAGTATTGCATGTCGGACATCATTCTCAGCCAATAGAACATCATAGGTATGGTGTTTAAAAGTGTTTGGTTGTTGGCTGGGGTATCATTGTTGAGAAGGCAACTACGTTCGGCCATAAGCCTGGAAGTAAATGTAAAATAAACATAAAACTTTGGAATTTGGAAAATATAATTTCTTGCAAAACATAGAATGTCCTCTAAACACCTGATCAATGCTCCACATATGAGAGACGAGCTAAAGAGAGGTGAGCTGAACATTTCTAAACAATATTTTAGATTTTTGATATTCATACTGCAGCTGCCTGTCTTAAACAGACCAGAAATAATACAACTCAGAAGAATCCTCTCAGAGTGATTACCCAAAAGAAACTCTTCTAATGAACTGTTATAAATATGGAATTGGTGTTGAAATAGCAATTGTTGCATTTGAAATACTACCCTTATCTGGAGTTCTGTGTAGCTCTAGTTCTAGCTCTAAGAAGCTTTATCGTATTAACCATTTCCCAGTTCAATATTCACGTCAGAAATAATGACATCATGAAAATTCATTAGCTGATTTTCATGCTATAGAGTTTTCACGGGAATTGTTTGTTTTTTAATAAAAACTCTAGAATCAGATTTATATAATGATAATACTGCCATAAGCAACCAGTGCTGATCAGACGGATCCTATGACTGATCTGGGTCTATTCTGTTTGCAAAGGAAAGGGTAAACCCTTCACCTGATAAATATTCATGTCAGACTCAATCCGTTATGGACATTAAACAACTATGTTAACTTTCTTAAATTGTTAATTAAAACAAGTGAACATAGTTCTAGGACAATATCATAGAATCAGATCGACAATATACCATTAACAAACGGAGTAGACCCTGATCAGGTGGCTAATACATGACCCGTCTGATCTGGATCTACTGTTTTCATAACCCCTTTTGTGAGTCTCTTTCAGGTAAAGTTACAGTAAAACCTCTCTATAACGACCACTAAATTGTGCTGATTAAATGGTATTTAGGGCAGTTGGCTGCTTAAAGCAAGGTAAAGGTAAAACAGAACGCTCCTATGGGAGCGTTCTGTTTTACTTTCACCTTGCTTTAAGCATCCACCTGCCTTAAACACGAAATACTTGATGTAATTTAGTGGTCGTTATAGAGAGGTTTTACTGTATATACTGTTTTTCTATCGATGCTTGGTCGGACAGCAGCGTGCCTGGACGACGTTCATTGGTAATAAATAATTCTCAACTCTCCTGGCTTACACTATACACAATAAACCCTGATACCATTATATTTAGGTTTAATTCTGGATTTTAAAGTCATGTGGTAGCTTTATACAGGGCAACACTTATGTAGAAAGCTCCTCTAGGAACTTTCCGTATTACTTCCGTTCTGTATTAAGCAATCAGCTGCTCATATCGACCCCATTGTATCACCTGCTCTTATCGACCTCGTAGTTATCCATTATACTGAACAAAAGATAAAGGTGCATACTCAAATACTAAAATCGCCCTTTCTTCACCAATACCCTATGTTGTGACCACTCTTTAGAATCTTCTCTTCAACATAGGGTTAGGTGGAGATATAAAGAAGTTATTCTTGAAAATGTTTTGATTTCTTATCTGGACCTCTGGTTATATAGTTGCTATGGACAGGTTCTACTGTAGATGCGAGCAGCAAGGATTCACAACTTTTCTCTACAAATTACCAATATGACAAACACACTAAACATATAGCTAACTAAATATGATTCAGAGGTGACAACTTTGTCGCTGGTGAGACAGGTGTAGATACAATTTAGATCGTGCACAATCTTCTCTCAGTCATTAAGCCTGGAACTTAGGTTATGGTACTGTATGTATATGTATACATGTATGCACTGTATACCTATGTACTGGTGCAACCTGACAGTAGGAATGTATTCATCTAAAGAGTTACACTGCATGCTTAAATAAAACACACACGTTTAACCCTATACTCCTTGGATATACTTGTAAGAAATAATGGCACGATAAATATTCATAAGATTATTCCAATAATGAAATATCAACACATGGACTTTTGGCGATGGCAATTATTTCATGTTGATAGTGTTAAATCATTACCGCAGCTTCTAACAGATGGCAACAGTAGTCCTCACAGTGTATGCTAAAGTACAAATTCAGTATCTCTAAAACAAAATTTTAGTCGAGACATTTTTAGGCAGGTGTCTGATTAATACAGGGTGAAAAGCAGACAGAAAGCGCCCAAGGTAGTGTTCTGTTCATGCAGCTGACGTCTAATCAAACAAAAAACATTTTGCTTTTTAAAGAAAACTATCTATTCAAATATAATCACAATATTTGAGTTATCAATGCATGAACAGCTCCGTTTCTTGACGTAAGAGATTCTTGAAAGGTGAGCAATAAGTTTTTCTTTGCACACTGTGGATTAACATGTTGGAAATCTACACGTATGTACCTCTGCAGAAATAGGACCATCTCGACATCAAGTATGAAAATCTGAATTTCATTTGTCAAACTTCAATCCTAATATCTCAAATGTTTGAAAACACATCTCAAGATCACCGATACTGATATACAATAGAACTCATCTAAAGAGATCACTTAACCAATAAACATGGCCGTCTTTAAAAGGTGGTTGTTGCTTAATGTAGGCCGAAAGTCAGACAGTAAGCTCCCAATTATGAATAACTTTCTTGCATTAAGCTACCACCTTCCTATAAGACCCCGACATGGACCTCTTTTGGTGGTCACTTTAGAGGTGTTCTACCGTAAAAGTTAGTTAGTTCTCTAAGATATGTTAGTATGACAAATTCTGGGATCTCTAGTTTCAATGGGATAAACACTTTGACTGTGATATATGTGATCTCAATATCATTTCTGAATTGATGGCATGTTTAGTTGAGCATTGATTGATTATTTGCTTTTTAGGAAGCTTTGGTAGAAAATCAAACTTTCTGACACATGACTTTCTGTGTCATGCTGCCAATATTAGATACCACAATGGAAACAAGAGGAATCATTTTCTCTTTTTTGTGTGTTATCCCTGGTATTGGTGTGCATTACATGGCTATTCTTACATCGAGTAAATATAAATATAAATTTTATTTAGGTAATGATATTATTTTTTAGATTGATGAATTTCACAGTTAATAGTTTACTGTATTTTTATGTATCACTTGGTTTTAAATTGCCATGTTATGTATGCTTGCCAAATAAAATTATTACTATTATTATAATCATTGATACATGTATCAACTTTGCCACTTATTTCACTGACTGCAATGGCAGTCATAAACATACTGCATTTATAATAAATTATAACTATTATGAATGATGTTAGATTATTCTGTAGTTTTTAATGTACCGAATGCTGCTCTGTTTGCTTATGAAATTATAACAGACCTGACTGTACAGTTTCTACCAATACCAAAACATCTTGTTTACATATGCCATTATCAAAACTCAGCTAATAAATATTCATATTTCATTTTCTCTCACATACATATGAAACAGGGAAGGGTTAACATTTTTTATCCTTCAATTTTTAAAAGGGAACGTCCAATCATCGATTAACAATACTGTCTATTTCGAACGGCGAGATATAATGTGCGAAATGAGTTTGATTGTAAATCCTGATTAGTAGGCTCAGAGAGAAAACAATCACCCTGCACATTTTGGCCGCTACGTGTAAAATAAAATAGCACGGTATGTATACATAATATATAAGACATCAGAAATAAAACACTTGCCTGCAATAATAGCATGAACTAGTTCGGCTTTTTAATTCACTACAATCAGTTCAAGCATGAGAGATATATTGATTTTCGATAAATACGGATGGAGACCGCGACTCAGAACTATTGACAGTATTCCCTATGTGCCAGGCAGAACTCAATATTTAACAATTTCCATTATATAAATACTTGTTCGCGTCTACAGAACCAGGGTAGACTCAGAGCCGTCCGATTAGGGTCTACTCTGTTTGCTAATGAACTTATAATAGATATGACTCTACAGTTTCTACCAATACCAAAATACCCAGTACACATAGGCCTACATGTATGCCATTTTAAAAAAAAAAACCAGCTAATTATTATTCATGATTTCATTATTTCTTTCATAAATAGTCAACAGTTAAAGGGTTGTGAACACTTTTGTAGGAAAGATACACACGTGTGTATTTCATACGTCCGTACTGTTTTAATATGTTCTATTAAAAACATAGTAATGGGTATGATTCGTTATACAGACTCATGGCACAATTTAGAAAATAACGGAATCAAATAGACCAAAACAATAGTAGGAAGGGAAACGAAGCCTGTTTGGTATGTATACGCTTGGGGTTATACTCTCACGAGGTAATGAAAGTTTATGCTTATGACGAGTTGATTTATAAAATACTGTCATATAGCATATACACATGCACGTCTAGCAAGCAACGTAGTTAGGATGAAAAGTTCTGGAATCCCTGATAACGATTTTCAAAAATAAACTTACTTTTGAATTTTGCGGCCATGTTTGTTGTTATTCACCTGAAGAAGGGATTGGCGGGCAAATGAACGAGACGCGATCTTCATCACTAGAGAGTACATGTTCATGTACAACTGTTTTGTACATGCACCGGGGATCCCAATTACATGGAGATTGGCAATGAACATACATAGAAACAAACTCCTACATATGGTAAATGGCCAAGATCTACGCTGTTGGCTGTACCAAGTAGTATCTCGGGTACAATTATTGTTTGTACACTTTTTCACCCCATCACATCCCCAAAACGAATGACCAGTATAGCTCGGGTGAGTTCATTTCACAAATAAAGACCTAACCTGGTTACGAAATCGCACGCGTAAGGTCCAAAGTACGTAAGGTGTTTACCTACAGATTCAGAGGGAGGTGGGATGGTGGGTGACATTGCTTCGATTTTTGAAAACAAAATGCATAATAACCATTTCCCTCTTGAATAAATGCCATCAAGACTATTTATAAGCTGGATATTTATAATTGGTACACATTGGATACTTTGGTATTGATATTAACCATTTCCTCTATAAATATACTTTTCTACGCCTATGTAAAAGTCACTTCTTGAAACCATTGTGATAAAAAGAGCATTTGCTCCTAAAGGAGCTAAATTCTACAATGTTCCTTTTCTCTAGTTAATGCCCCTTTTCGGTAGATTTGTTCAAAGGGGTTGGATCTAAAAATAGCTTATGAAGGAATGGGTTAACTGTAGAGTTAGAACTATTATAATTGAATAGGCAAACAGATCAAATGAGACGGCTCCTACAGAAGCCTTTGGTATCGGTCTACTCTGTGAGCAAATACCCGAAAAGCGTTTATATGAACGGAATGGCTAATCAGTTGGAGCATTCATATTGTCTTATGAATAAAATACACTATATAAACTGAATTAATCTCGAATAAAATACACTATGTAAATTTAATTAATATGTTTAGACCTGCATTGATGAGGTGCTATGAAATTGCAAATCGGTGTTATATTTACTAGACCACGGAGACGTTTTAACTGTGGCAAACGCATCTACAAACACAACAACAACAACACAAAGTCATTGAAGATATTATTTCAGATCTGATCCGTGTTTATACATGTATATTCATGTACATTCAATTATAACGCCGAATAACATTAATAAAATATCATATTTAAAATTAACTTTAATGCGACACCTTAGGGTGTAACATTTAAAATACGTTTCATGTTAGGCAGTCGGTTACATTGTCTACTTTGTCACATTGTATTTATGTAACGGATACAGCGTTTTTAAAACCCTTTCAGTGCCAACGTTGTCGTCTGCTGGACAACTTTTCGTAATCTTCAAGTTTTAGAGTGGGCGCTTGTTCAATTTCTTTATTAAATAATAAATAGTTTAGACCACCGAGGAGACGCCGAGTTACTCGACGTCTCATATGGATGCAACTGTTTGCATATGATGTCACAGACCCGTATTCATAGCACTGATAGAGGGGTTAAATGTCTTCGTAGAAACAAAATATATATAACGCTGTTTGCCATTACGTATACTGATTTGATTAATTGATTGATTGCAGGTAAAATATTTTTTTTTAAAAATTGACTCACCGGAATTCTTACACAGGAAGCTGAATAAATTCGAAAATGGTAAAATAGTTTTAATATCACTGAGCACTGCTGTAGTTCAACACACACCATGTAATATACAAAACTGGGGTAGTATTTCTGAATGCCAATACATATAGAGTCTACAGAATAACGGGTCTGATTATCTTTATTATCAAAGACCAAAGTTTCGCCGAAAGAGGTTAAATTGTAACCGCAATTTAAAGCCAATCTATTGGTCAGGTAAAATACACAATTATCTAATCTTCTATTTTCTACTGTGCGCATTTCCTGGAATTACCGTATATCTATACAAGTGTTTATAAAGTAGGTCAGAAAAAGTTGTTTACATATATATACATGGATTTTCATTGCAATGGAAAAATAAAATACAAAAGAATACAGCAAACGTTTCTGATGTTCCCATATCAAATGCGAAATTTTATATGATTTCTTCAAACTTTTCACAAACTTATTTCATATTTGATCATGCAATTTGTTTTTGTTATTAAACCTATAGTGATGACCTAAATTTCGTAATTTTCTTCCGGCTTGCAAAACCTATCAAAATTGCTTGCATATGTGCTGGTAATTAATCTAATCATTTGAACAAAAAGGGCCAGTAAACTAGCCGCGCTATTTGAATCATACCTTGCGATGTTTCGGTTCTTATAGGGGTTTTCCGACAAGGGTATTCCCCTCTGAGTGAAACACGCGTAAACTACAAACGACATGTCGTCCCGGAGCTAGTATGATCGACAACCAATGAACGTGCGCGTTGCATTATGATATATAATCGGTATCAGCTCAGGGGCTCGCGTAAGGGTGTATTTGAAATGACAAACAGTAAAAATAATAACACTATTCAAAGTATATGTGTAAATGTGGCTTGCCTAATGTTCATAAATATAATTTGTAACCATTCAGCATTCTGTTTTACTCTCACCTTGCTTTAAGCAACCACCTGCCCTAAATACCAACTAATTAACACAATTTAGTGGCCGTTATAGAGAGGTTTTACTGTACATGTAATATATATCGGATTCTACAATTTGTGTCATGACCAACACATAAATGACATTATAACAATTATTTATGATGTAATTATTTCTTGCATGAATGGTTAACGTTCATCAAAAGCGTTTTTTCATTACAAGCATTTATTGTAATCTTATATAATCTGAACAAACTTGAGTTCTGCTTGCATTATCTACGTAGATGTTTCAATCTTTATCCCGCTATCCGCGACTAAACTTGCGAATATCGTCAAATTAGATAAGAAGCTGATGCACTGTATCCGGACTATCTGAACTCTTTTAGTAGCCAAATAATGTTCGCCTGCAGACAATGTCCTCTGCTTTAACTCTTTACTCCATAATGACGCCTTTCTATGCATCTGCAAACAGAGTGAACCTAGTTCAGACGGATTCATCTGATCAGGATCTACTCTGTTTGCTTATGATATAATATACAGTAACATCTCTCTATAACGGCCACTAAATTACATCAAGTATTTTGTTGTTAATGACAGGTGGCTGCTTAAAGCAAGGTGAAAGTAAACGAGCTCCTATAGGAGCGTTCTGTTTTACTTTCACCTTGCTTTAAGCTGCCACCTGCCCTAAACACCAACTAATTAACACAATTTAGTGTCCGGTATAGAGAGGTAGGTATAGATACGATTCTACCGTTTCTGACACGGCAACTCCCGTGTCCAGGTACAATTATAATAATTAATCTAATTAATATTTATGAGGTCATTGTTTCTTGAATGGATATCCATGGAGTAAATGGGTAAGTTTTCAGAGAGGAATTTCCTTCAGTGTTTTCTATAATTATGTACACCATAAGAGGTGTGTCAGATAGTTTGGATCCAGGCGAGATGCCGAACTTCTTGGCGTTTCATCTGGATCCAAACTGTTTATAAAGCTAATCACAGATTAGCCCATTGCACCACGTTATGCGAATTATTAACCTTTAGCCTGCTGAGCAAATTATTTTTACAGAATTTTTCATCTACAACATTTTTAAAATTCAAGCTATTATCAGTTTGTCTACCAAAATGCTATCAGTGTGTCAAACAGCTTGGGTCATGATGAGACGCCGAGTTACTCGGCGTCTCATCTAGATCCAAACTGTTTGCATAGGTATTCACTCATTCGCCCATAGCAGGCTAAAGGTTAAATGTTAAATTGAAAGACTGGCGAGGGCGTATGGGTTGCGGGGAACGATATCTGCAACGAAAGGGTTGAGCATGGACTGATTACAATAACGCACTTTTGACTTAGATAGTGTAGGCCAATGAAAAATGTTATGTAATGTACCGATTGTTACCCTTACATTACCACACACAACATGCTTCCGGCTACCGAGAGTTTGTCATCTTCAATTCATGATACAATTATTTTGTAACATATCCTACTAATTTAACTCTTTATCTCATGAATATTCATATAAAGTTCCTCTAGGAGCTTTCTGTATGACTTTCACCCTGAATTAAGCAGCGACCTGCTTAAAAGTATCTAATTTCTTTTGGTTAAGTACAGTGACATTTCATAAATATATATACACTTTCCTTCTGCGTTTTGCCAGAGGTAATGTGATTAGTTATATTCATGATTAATTATATTCAGTTCTGTTCTATTAAAAGGTGTTTTACTGTACATACCTATATTGTATGTCTGGTTTTACTGTACATACATACTTATATCCTATGTCTCTCATTACGTATATCATTCCGGTTTAGAGGGGTTTAACTGTGCATACATACCAATATTGTATACCTCTTATTACGTATATCATTCCGGTTTAGAGGGGTTTTACTGTACATACATACCTATATCATATGTCTCTGGTTTTACTGTGCATACATACCTATATTGTATACCTCTTATTACGTATATCATTCCGGTTTATGGGGTGGAGGTACTGTACATACGTACCTATATTATATGTCTCTGGTTTTACTGTCTCTGTTTTGTCTCTGATTACGTATATCAGTGAAATCTTGATAACACGTGCAAACAAAACCGGTTGAATCCAGAAAAGACCGAGTAACTCGACATCTCATCAGGATCACAACTGTTAGACACTCGGACTATGTGGTATTAAGAGAAATGGGAGAAATGATAACTTTCGTATTTGTTGCAGACCATATTTCCTGCAGACAGCGGTTGAATAGTGTGTAAATGATTAACTCCTTTGGAGCCAAATAAACAATGTCGCCCGCTTTAAGTGTCAGAGAGGATTTGCCTGTAACTTCTCTAAAACATCAGTGATGTGTCAAACAGGTTGGATCCTGATGAGACACCGAATTACGAATTACTCGGTGTCTCATCTGGATCCAATCTGTTTGCAAAGATAATGACAGATTTGCCCATTGTAGCGAGACCTGTGAGTCACTTTCCGGCGTCTTCTATAGTGAGTGTGTTTGTGTAGAAACATGCAGTCAAAAGGTTCATGGAAACTGACGCTCCCTATACATGTATCTGTAAACATTTAATGACCACAAATGGATTTCTACGAAACTAGATAAAATCAAATGAGATTAAATAGAATTCTATTTAAGTCCATTCATGTCACGTATCCATTAAATAGGGACATAGGCATACAGTGTTTACCCAGAGCAGAGAGCTCGACATTCTAACCAGGGTTTGTGACGTTTGCTTAACATTTTCTCTGCTGAAAATTCATTCAAGACGAACTGACATAATGAATGTTTATTAGCTGGGTTTTTATTGCAGATGTACGCAGGATGTTTTGGTATTGGTAGAAACTGTAGGGTCAAATCTATTATAATTTCATAAGCAAACGGAGCAGACCTAGCTCAGACGGCTCATAAAGTCGTCTAGACTGGTTCTACTCTGTTTGCAAAGGCGTGAAAAGCGTTTAATCGAGGGAAATGACTAAACCAGTTACAACAGATCTTACAGAGTCACCCTTTCTCGCGAAACTTAGACTGGTTCATGATACGCATTTGGAAAAAATGCACTTAGGTTTAACCCTATACCTGACAGATACGCCTTATACTAGCAAACAGAGCAGACTAGAGAGAAGACTTTATTCGCCTTATACTAGCAAACAGGGCAGAACAAAGACTTTATACGCCTTATACTAGGAAACAGGACACAACAGAGAGACGACTTTATATGCCTTATACTACCAAACAGGTCAGAACAGAGAGACGACTTTTAAACGCCTTATACTAGCAAGCAGAGTGCAATAGAGAGTCGATTTTATATGCCTTATAATAGCAAACAGATCAGACCAGAGAGACGACCTTATTTGCCTTAAACTAGCAAACAAGGCAGACCCAGCGCAGACAGCTCCTGTAAGACCCGTCTGATCAGGGTCTACTCTCAGTCTGTTTGCTTATGGATTAATAAAGATTATATTCTACAGTTTCTGTCATGGTCTGTACTGTTTGCTGATAGAATATCTTAGACTTGACTGTACAATAGATCATAGTGATATGTTCACTTTTTCTATATACAGTAAACCCCTTCTAAACCGAACGCTATATTTAGTATAAATATCGGCCTTGAAGACAGGTGGCAGCTTAATGCAGAATGAACGTCATGCTCCTCTTGGAGTTTTCTGCATGACTTTCACGTTGCATTAAGCACTCCTCTGCCTAAAAGTATCGAAATTCTTCTCTACTAGAATTCCCGTTTAGAGGGGTTTTACTGTAACTAAGTAAGCAACTCAATTAATTAATAAGCACGATGCATGGAGTCAGCCATGAATATTCATGTAAATGGTTAAATGCAGTGACATTCCTCATGTTACGAGAGCGAATCAATATCATTCTCAAAATTTTAATGACTAAGACCGAATTGAAACCTGAAAGACTCGACATGTCGTCCGACACTCAAATATTTTATATTGCGGGAAAAGATGACGAAACTAACCGCAAAATAGAAACAGCCGTAGGAAAACAAAGGGTGCTAAAATCTAACACCCATTCCATATTATGGGCTATTGAACCCTTATCCCGCTAAGCTTGATTCGTATTTGCAAACAACTTGGATCCAGATGAGACGCCAAGTAACTCGATGACTCATCAGGATCCAAGCTGCTTGACATTCGATCGACAGTTTCTAAAAAGATTAATCGACTCGGAAGGAGGCAAACCTGCGCCAATGCAAATGTGAGCAGACATTTTTTCCCAACAGCTTTGTTAGGATTAGCTCTTTCAATGCCGCCTATTGCTTCAAATGTTTTGTCAGGATCTAAACTGATCAATGCTGTTACAGTAGAACCCTTCTAATGCGACCACTTAATGAATCGACATGTGTGTCTTTATAAGCAGGTGGATGCTTAATGCAGGGCAAACGTAATGCAGAAAGCTTTCTGCATTACGTTTGTCCTGCATTAAACTACCACCTGCATCTAACACCCAGAATTATACCTCTTTTATGTGGTCGCATTAGCGGGTTTCTACTGTACTATGCTTTGAAATAAATTTGGTGAATACTTCAACACTGGATATTAAAGTAAAAGACAAAATGTATGACTGCAAAACAAATAAACATTTA
This sequence comes from Azorinus chamasolen, assembly GCA_963576725.1. Classification (NCBI taxonomy): domain Eukaryota; kingdom Metazoa; phylum Mollusca; class Bivalvia; order Cardiida; family Solecurtidae; genus Azorinus; species Azorinus chamasolen. Next base: position 78,858,331 of record OY755245.1, read on the forward strand.
CTGGATAGAGATGCATTTCTACGCATTTGCAAATAGAGCAGACCCAGGTCAGACAGCCCACGTAGGAAATGTCTGACCAAGAGCTGTTGGCCTGGGACTGCATAATTTGCTTACATCTGTCGAAATGCATGTGGTAATTAATGTTATAAACTATGTTATGTTCTATAAAGTATAGGTTATTGTATAGAGCGCTCGGCATATTCTATATGATACACACATTCGGCTCTCATACAAACACGCTCGAACTGACCTACAAACAGCCACGACCCAGACGAGATAATGGACCAGTGGATGGGCGTCTCACTATTCACAGATGTTATCTCTGTTTCGACCATACATTTCTGAAGGTTACATGTATCCCTTTGATTACTGAATTTTGAAATTTGAATGATCCGTCATTGTTTCACGACCGAGCCCGGACTGAATTTGGCACAGGGTGTTTGATGACAAACAATGCATTGACACGAATGGGTACAGAAGAAAAAGCTGTATACAGCAAAACCCATCTAAACCGGACCTTCAAATCAGTATCAATGCCAGTCTTTAAGACAGGTGGCAGCTTAATGCAGGGTGAAAGTCAAACAGAAAATTAAAATAGGGAACTTTCTGCTTGACATTCGCCCAGCATTAACCCATTTGCTCCCAGTGGATCCTTCCATGTTTATATATTGGATTAGTCTATCTTTTATCTAAGGGATGTCTTGTCAAAATTTTCATTTTTGTTTTGTTTTATATTGCATTTCCTATCAGCATACATGTAGACTCAGATCAGACGCCGCATTATGGGGCGTCTGATCAGAGTCTACACTGTTTGCATACGTCCCATATATGGGATCGTGGGAGCAAATGGGTTAAGCAACCACCTGCCTAAAATACCTTTTTTTCTTCATAACAAATCCAGTTTTGAATAATTTTACTATACTCCAATTAACCATTTCCTTATACAAATGTTAGAAATAAAGACATCATGAATAATTATTAGATGAAGTTTGATAATACATACATGTAATTCCAAAAGCTAATTAAGCAGACCCTGATCAAATAACTCACGCAGGAGCCTCCGATCTGGGTCTACTCTGTTACTCACACAGGAGCCTCCGATCTGGGTCTACTCTGTTACTCCCGCAGGAGCCTCCGATCTGGGTCTACTCTGTTACTCCCGCAGGAGTCTCCGATCTGGGTCTACTGTTACTCACGCAGGAGCCTCCGATATGGGTCTACTCTGTTACTCCCGCAGGACTCTCCGATCTGGGTCTACTCTGTTACTCACGCAGGAGCCTCCGATCTGGGTCTACTCAGTTTTAAAATGCATCTCCATGGAGTGTATGGTTAGATTCGAACATATCAATATTATGTGCATTCAAATTTGTTACATCAATGCAATCAGATACATTAAGCTACTGAGATAGAATGGCCGTCTGATCTGGGTCTACTCTGTATGGAAATGCGTTAAACATTTTAACTTAAAATGTATATACATGTACGTAGAGTAAAATGTATATACATGTACGTAGAGTAAAATGTATATACATGTACGTAGAGTAAAATGTATATACATGTACGTAGAGTAAAATGTATATACATGTACGTAGAGTAAAATGTATATACATGTACGTAGAGTAAAATGTATATACATGTACGTAGAGTAAAATGTATATACATGTACGTAGAGTAAAATGTATATACATGTACGTAGAGTAAAATGTATATACATGTACGTAGAGTAAAATGTATATACATGTACGTAGAGTAAAATGTATATACATGTACGTAGAGTAAAATGTATATACATGTACGTAGAGTAAAATGTATATACATGTACGTAGAGTAAAATGTATATACATGTACGTAGAGTAAAATGTATATACATGTACGTAGAGTAAAATGGTAACAAAGGACATGTGCGTTATTGGTGGGCGTGTCGGTGAAACTAGACCATTTATTGGATACTCGAAGTATTCCAGTTATGGGTGTTTTTATGTGTTTTTGTGTACAATTCATCCAGTCCGTGTGCTCCAATCATGATAGTGCTATTTTCGGCGGCGTTACCCCTGTCGCTGCAGCGTTATGTTGTCTGCAAAATGTGTCGTCTGCTACAGTTTTCAACCTTTAATTGTTTGTCCATTTGCATAATAACAGTACCAAACGGTTTGGTTCCTAATGAGACTCAAAGTTAGTCGGCGTCTCATTTGGATCCAAACTGTCTACATAGGTAATCACAGATTCGTCACTGACAGTGAAAAAGGTTAAGGGTCAGGCCTAGGTTTTTTTTATTGCATCATACAATTACAACCAACCTTTTAACCGCCAAATATAGTTCTTCTGCTTGTAATTATCATATGCATCAAATCTCAAAATGGAGTCTTCTTTTTCTTTTAAAGAATCGTATCCATAGCATCAAACAGTGTGGATCCTGATGAAACGCCGATTTACTCTCTGTCTCAACTAGATCCCATCTGTGTGCAATCACCCATTTTAGTATCACGCGTAGCTCGACCTGTCGTTTACCAGGCGCGGATTTAGAGGGGGCGGAGCCGGCGTACGCCCCCACCCCCTAAAATTGCCCAAACATTTTTTTTAGTAATATTTTAGGTATATATACAGTAAACCCTCTCTATAACGACCACTAAATTGTGTTAATTAGTTGGTATTTAGAGCAGGTGGCTGCTTAGGAGCGTTCTGTTTTACTTTCACCTTGCTTTAAGCAGCCACCTGCCTTTAACACAACTCTTTTTCAATATGTATTACAAACACGCTATTTATTTATGTCATCAAACATTAAAATCTACCCCCCCCCCCCACCTCCAAAAAGATTTCTACGCTCCCCCCCCCCCCCCCCCCCCAATCTGAAATCCTGGATCCGCACCTGACAGCGTAGATCCTGATATGACGCCGGTGTCTCATCTGGTTCCAATCTGTTTGCAAACGATAAACATTTCAGCATGAGAAACGTGAAGGCCGCGGTAGCTCAGGACGATAGTACTACACGAACTTCTACATGTAACAGACAAGTTTCTTGAAAGATCTCCGTCTGCATATTTAGTGGCTGCTGTAAACAGTTTTTATTGTAACAGGAGTTTACTAAAACAACTCCTTTGCTTCCAATAGGCTATAGTAGATAGAGTCTTAGATAGAATCTTTATTTACATCTCATCATTCATCAATGCATATACTGTAAATATAAAAACACATACAATAAAGCTTTCAAATACACATGTAGTGCATAGATAATAAGTTTTAAACAAACATGCAAACCATAATTATTATAAGGTATTATAAGAGATGGGTAAAAATAACACTGCATGGCATATACATGTATAACACACAAGTTTATAACATCATAGTGTGACACAACTGTACGATGGCCACATCAAGTCAATATGTGTTCCCGAACCCTTTGTACGTGGAAAACGAGTCCAATGTCATTTACAAACTGTGCAGACCCAGATCAGATTGCTCCTAGCGGAACCATCTGATCAGGGTCTAAACTGTTTATCATTCAGTATCTTCTAGCGAATGGGCATTCTAGCTTTCAGATGACTAATATTCAGAGGAATTGTACCTTAACCCAACATACAAACACTTGTCTAAGTGCACGCACATGTATGTTACATGTACTATCTGAATATCTCTGGATAAGAAAACATCGACGGTTGTATGCAATACAGTAAACCCCCTCCAAACCGGAACTTCAATAAAGAATATATTAGGTAGATGGATGCTTAATGCAATGTGAAACTCATGCAGAAAATGCTCCACTGGGAGCTTTATGCACGACTTTCACCCTGCATTAAGCTTTCAGCTGTCTTAAATACCGATAGTGTTACTAGTTTGAACTAAACCAGTCATCACTGTGGTTCGAATCCTGGTCTGGGCATTGGAATTTCATATGAGGAAGTCTCCAGCTGGCATGCGGTAGGTGGGTGGTTCTACTCGCGTGGTCTTCTGTGCAAGGAACAATGCATTTGAATGTGTGCACTAAAACACATCTGGAGTCTTCCTCCGCCAGGTCCTGTAAATAGAGGGACGTCACGGTATGACTGAAATACCCTCGAAGTGTCATAAAACCCCAATACAAACAGACAAATCAAACAAAGTTTGAACGTACAGTTTAGAGTTTTTTCTGTACTATTTATTCTCTTGCATTTTTTTTAATTTTCAAGCCAGTTAAAGTATAAATTGACCGAGTTTAATACTACAGTGTTGCGACTACAATCTACAGGAGAATTTGTGATACGGCAGAACCTGTCCTAAGTGACCATTCATTTATTGAACATAAGAGTCGTAAAAAGCAAGTGGTTGCTTAATGCAGGGCAAACGTAATGAAGAAATCTCCTACAGGAGTTATGTGCATTACGTTTGACCTGCATTAAGCTACCACCTTACTTACAGACCCATAGTTAGACCACGTATTGGCTGCGGCTATCGCCGCAGCCCCACTTTGATGGGAGTTGAAAGTTCCCATGATTTACTGCGAGATTAGTTTTTATTCCAATGTGTGATAGAAAATTCCAACTAGTATTTCATTTTATTTCATTCATTTACTTCATTTACTGCATTGTAATATACATTGTATATTTTTCCCCAGCGGTAGTAGATATTTTTTTTTATGGAAATTCAAAATTACCATGATTTACTGCGAGTCTACACTCCAGATTTACACTACAGTATTTTTCACTGTTCTTACTTAGCCTCACTAATGTCCAAGAATTGTTTGATGTGTTGTTAACAATATGCAGGCCATTTACTGTCCAGCATTATGTCCCCCAAATACCTTCTGCACTCTGAGCAATTAATGTCTGCACATATTGTCGTCCTCTGCATTATTTCCTTCTATATCTAATCAAAAATAAATGTCAGAGTGAAAAACAGTTTGGACCATGATGAAGTGCCAAGTTACTTGGCGTCTCATCTTGATCCAGTATGTTTGCAAAGGGTGTTATAAATGCTAAAAACCAAAGCAAAAGCAGCTGGAACAAAAATCATACCTGTTTAGAGCAAAGGTGCTCGACGCATGCTTGGACTCACCCATGGAACCCCCCCCCCCCCCCCCCCCCAAAAAAAATAAAAATAAATAAATAAATAAATAAAAAATAAATAAAAAAAATAAATAAATAAAATAAATAAATAAATAAATAAAATTGTGATCGAAGTATGTTAAACTAGCCTAAAACTATCTATTTGAGACCTTAAACCACTCCGAAAAACAAGAAAAACACGACCCGGAAAATTTTTCCTATCGGGTCTATATATGTAGGCTGGGTCCTAGTAGTGGTTACCGTAGCTTCCCCCCCCTAGACTTTTTTTCATGGGTACAAAATTGTTCGTTGGGGTCCTTAGAACACATTTTGAGCATGCCCCCAAAAATAAGTTTGTCCCAGCTATGTTTTATTTAACAGTTTCCATGGTAACCCGAGGTAATTTTCGAAACTACCTTGGTTCAGAAAATGCGCCATAACTTTGTTTTTAGAAGCAATAGAAGGACAAAACAAGTACCAAAGTAAAGCAGAGACATATAGCTTGAATATGAAATATGATTTTATTAATATTCATAAATGCATTCTTATGAATATTAATGAGGAAGTAAAAAATGTGATTTTTTTTTAGAAAAAAGGAGTTTGTTGTTTAGTCTGAGAGGCTTATTAATGCACTGAAATTATTGAATTTAGGTTTAAGTTGTTCGTTGGAGTCCTCAGAACACATTTCGAGTATTTCCTCAAATAATTTTGTCCCATCTATGTTTTGTTAAACGGTTTCCATGGTAACCCGAGGTAAATTCCGAAACATCCTTGGTTCAGAAAATGTGTAATAACTTTGCCTTTAGAGGTAATAGAAGGACAAAACAAGTACCAAAGTAAAGCAGAGACATATAGCTTGAATATGGTATATGATTTAATTAATATTCATAAATGCATTCTTATGAATATTCATGAGAATGTAAACAAAATGCGTTTTTTAGAAAAAGGAGCTTGTTGGTTAGTCTGATAGGCTTATTAATGCACACAAATTATTGAATTCAGGTTTAAATTGTTTGTTTGGTTCATCAGAACACATTTTGAGCATTCCCCCAAAGCAAGTTTGTCCCATCTATGTTTTATTGAACGGTTTCCATGGTAACGCGAGGAGGTAAATTTCGAAACATCATTGATTCAGAAAAAGCATAATAACTTTGCTTTTAGAGGCAATAGAAGGACAAAACAAAAACCAAAGTAAAGCAGAGACATATATCTTGATTATGATATATAATTTTGATAATATTCATATATGATTGCTTATAAATATTAATGAGGAAGTATAAAATCCACTTTTTTAGAAAAATGAGTTTTTTGTTTAGTCTTAGAGGCCTGTTAATGCACAAAAATTATTGAATTCAGGTTTAAATTGTTCGTTGGGGTCCGCAGAACACCAGTTGAGCATTCTCCCAAAATAATTGTGTCCAAGCTATGTTTTTAACGGTTTCCATGGTAACCCGAGGTAAAGTTCGAAACATCCATGGTTAAATAAATGCGTCATAACTTTGCTTTTAGAGGCGAAAGAAGGACAAAACAAGAACCTGAATAAAGCAAAGACATATAACTTGAATGTGATATGTAATTTAACTAATTTTCGTAAATGTATTCTTATGAATATTAATGAGGAAGTAAAACAATCCGATTTTTGTTTAGAAAAAAGGAGTTTATTGTTTAGTCTGAGATGCCTATTAATAAACAAGAGTTATTGAATTCATGTTTGAATGTTTTCATGTGAAGGAAAATAAACCATCTTTTGTTTCAGGTAATATTTCTATAAAACATGCATATTTCAGCTTATTTGCATATAATGTACGTATATGAATAAGCAATTTTCTATGAACATTGTATTTAGTATTATTTTGAGTATACGGTAAAATCTCGATTATTCGAATTTTCTTTATAGAAGCATTAAGACCCTTTTAGGCAGGTGACTTCTAAATGCATGGTGATTGTCATGCAGAAAGCTGCACTAGGAGCTTTCTGCATGACTTTCACCATGCATTAAGCTGTCACATGTCTTAAATATCGATAATAATACGTACGTCAATGATAATACGTCAACGTTTGAAGCGATTCCCATTTGTTGGATGCAACTCCCGGTGCTAAAGAAGTGAATGAATGAGAGAGAGAGAGAGAGAGAGAGAGAGAGAGAGAGAGAGAGAGAGAGAGAGAGAGAGAGAGAGAGAGAGAGAGAGAGAGAGGCCTAATGCCCACCCCTGGGGCTGTCGGAAACAAGTGAGGGGATCTGATAAAACATCCAAGGTCGATTTTCATTTGAAACCAGAGGCCTAAGAGATACCCAGGGAACCCTTGTCCGTAAGAGTTTAGCGGACATGATCCACCCAGTTGCCGGGCTGGCACAAAAATCTTCGTCCAGGTCAGGCAAACGGGAAAGAAGTCCCGTGGAAGGAGAAAGAGACTCCCTAGACTTAATTAGGTTAGGGAGGTCCACTTTTTCGACTGACACTAGCACGGAAGAGGATAGAGGACCCCTGTGAATAGGATTCGGGGGTCTAGGGCAGACAGAGGGTGGGAGGATTCTAAAACAATCTTCACACGCATTCTCAATAGAAAATATTGATGTTCAGAATCATCTAAAGAAAAAGATGACTAAGTCCCGTCTAAATCTGAGTGAGAGGCTTCCACAAAGTTTGATTCCCTTAAAAAATAGGACCATCCCTAGGAGCCATAATGGACAAAGTGTCTTCCTGCTCTCCCTCAGAATCCGCCCTGGTGAACGCCATGGATGGCAGCACCCGGGAAGAGTGGGACCCGCCACAGACATAGAAGTGTGGACTGTGGGTTCACATGAGAGCTATTCTCCCTCTAGGTGAAGCTTGCTGTTTCCCAGAATGAGTGTCGGCTATCGAAAGAGACCAGCCGGCGAATCTGAGGAGGCAGAGCGATGTCTTCGCATAGAAGAGTAATGGTAAGACCTCGATCTGCGATGAGAGCGGTGCGAGTGCCGGTTCCCATTAGAAGAATAAGAAGGTTTTTACGCCTCCTACGGGGTAGGTGGGATGGGGCTGGGGAGTCCGAGGTGTACTCAGAAGATGAAGAGTAATTGCAGGGTCTAGACGACCAAGAACGTCTAGACTTAGCCAGAGCAGCTTGCTGTTGACTTTCACCACTGTAATGCGGTGTAGAGACAGAATGCCCTGTAGAAAAGATTTGACTGGTAGATTTACCGGTCCACTTCGGTATCCTGGTCCAAAGGACCAGACCGGGCCACTGGAGGACCGTTGGAAAGCAAACTTAGGACACCGGGCCAAAGAATACACAGTGACATCTTTGGGCGGGGGCTCGGTAGACCGGTCTGCTGGTGATGTCATGAAACGGAAGCACTAACGCCAGGACACCAGGGACCGGTGACGGATAACTGGGCCTAGATTCAGCGGGACCAGGCAAAACTCTTCACACAACAAGCGGACCGGGAGACCTGGCAACAACCTGGGACCAGAACAAAGGGTACCATTCAAGTGGTAAACGGGGAACCCGCGCCCGGGCCAGCAGTTGGGTGCCGATCTGCAACTAACAATTGGGGAATCGACTGCACCACAGGGTCTGTTAACGAAAGAGATTTTAAAGAAGAAGCAGGCTTCTTCTGAGCTGTAGAGGACAGTGATTTGTCTGTTGCGAGGGAGTCGCTGACCAAAGAGAAGAATACTTCTTCAGTCGGGCAGCAAGCTTCCACTACTCCCCTGTCCAGAGGGATGAAACTGGACAGGGAGCTGACGCGGAGCTTCCGCAGCAGGCCAGACACACTTAATGAGTTGTCCAGCCTGTCGCGAAATGCTCGCAAGAAGCCTTGCGTTGCTCTGGCATGCTGTGGTAAATAATCAAGCAAATGCATTTGACATCGCGAGTAAGTTAGAAATCACGCAAGGCTAATATGGGTAAACATAAGCTGATGATTACAGTCGAAATGCTATATATTTTCTATTGCATTGCAAAACACCCATAACAGTAATATTCTTCATAAAACATGCATGAGGCTCTATTCCTCTGCTGTAATTTCTTACAAGAAGTGTGTTGTTCACATACATGTATATTGCAATATAATAGAAAAACTTACTTTCCTACAACAGTTTACATTCTCATTAATATTCATGATTTTGAAATAATATTCATTATCTACATATTTATTTACATGAACATCAATATCGCTGTTTCAGTCAGTATCAAGCTCTATACTGGTTAACTAAAATAATATCAGATGAAAAGAACAGCTCATTCAAGTGTGTTTATTTTACATTTCATTAATATTCATAAATATGCATTAATATTCAAGAACCCAAAGTTATGACCCTCTGCTCTTGTCAATGTTTGTTGTTCTGGTATTTTACGTAAAATAAGTAATAGAAAAGATAGTACACTAGAAACAATGCTGAATATAGGGCTTATGTTAAATTGCTTATTCATTTACGCACGTTATATGCAAATTAGCTTAAATATACATGTTTTAGAAATATTACATGAACCAAAGATGTCTTCCTTTATTTGTGTGTTGATATTAAAACATTTAAATCTGAATTCAATAACTATTTGTATATTATTAGGCCTCTCAGATTAAAAACAAACTCGTCAAACTAAAAACGCATTTTTTACTTCCCCATTAATATTCATAAGAATGCATTATAAGAATGCATTATATGTATTAATAGAATTACATATCGTATTCAAGCTATATGTCTCTACTTTACGTTGGTTCTTGTTTTGTCCTTCTATTGTCTCTAAAAGCAAAGTTATGAAGCATTTTCTTCATCAAGATAGTTTCGAAATTTACCTCGGGTTACCACGGAAACCGTTTAATAAAACATAGCTGGGGCACAATTATTTTGGGAGAATGCTCAAAAAGTGTTCTGATGACCCCAACGTACAATTTAAACCTGAATTCAATAATTTTTGTGCATTAATATGCCTCTAAGACTAAACAAAAAACTCATTTTTCTAAAAAAAGCGGATTTTTATACTTCCTCATTAATATTCATAAGCAATCATATATGAATATTATTTAAATTATATATCATAATGAAGATATGTCTCTGCTTTACTTTGGTTTTTGTTTTGTCCTTCTATTGCCTCTAAAAGCAAAGTTATTATGCTTTTTCTGAATCAATGATGTTTCGAAATTTACCTCCTCGCGTTACCATGGAAACCGTTCAATAAACATAGATGGGACAAACTTGCTTTGGGGGAATGCTCAAAATGTGTTTTGTTGAACCAAACAAACAATTTAAACCTGAATTCAATAATTTGTGTGCATTAATAAACCTATCAGACTTAAACAACAAGCTTCATTTTCTAAAAAACGCATTTTTTTACATTCTCATGAATATTCATAAGAATACATTTATGAATATTAATTAAATCATATACCATATTCAAGCTATATGTCTCTGCTTTACTTTGGTACTTGTTTTGTCCTATTACCTCTAAAAGCAAAGTTATTACGCATTTTCTGAACCAAGGATGTTTCGGAATTTACCTCGGGTTACCATGGAAACCGTTTAATAAAACATAGATGGGTCAAAATTATTTGAGGAAATACTTATAATGTGTTCTGAGGACTCCAACGAACAACTAAAACCTAAATTCAATAATTTCTGTGCATTAATAAGCCTCTCAGACTAAACAACAAACTCCTTTTTTCTAAAATAAATCACATGTTTTACTTCCTCATTAATATTCATAAGAATGCATTTATGAATATTAATAAAATCATATTTCATATTCAAGCTACATGTCTCTGCTTTACTTTGGTACTTGTTTTGTCCTTCTATTGCTTCTAAAAACAAAGTTATGGCGCATTTTCTGAACCAAGGTAGTTTCGAAAATTACCTCGGGTTACCATGGAAACCGTTAAATAAAACATAGCTGGGACAAACTTATTTTTGGGAGCATGCTCAAAATGTGTCCTAAGGACCCCAACGAACAATTTGGTACCAATGAAAAAAAGTCTAGGGGGGGGATGCTACGGTAACCACTACTAGGACCCAGCCTATATTGAAAGGTATCTAACTACGACAGATCAGCTGCGGAAAATACAACAGTCATGTTTTTCAAAGTCTTACAGCAAAGCCAATTCAACACCGATTTTAATCAGTTTGGTCTTGATCCGTTCCAAATTCCATATGCTAAGCGGCACAATTAGTGCTTTCCTTAAATATTGCCCCGTCTTGTCGCTGCAAGACCGCGAATTTGAAAATACGCTAGAGCGAAACGATGTGACTCCCGCCAGGATGCATAGAAGTATATAGGGGGATCTGTATTGGTTAAACTTTTCAGCAAAAACGCGAATTACGCTGAAACACATTCGAAAAACATTCAACTTACCGCAGTTAAAACGGTGCTGGCTATTTGTAGTCTGCTTTCTCCTACTTTCGTTTTGAACGGAGGTGGCCAAATCGCTGTGGCCCGGAAGTAGTAGTCAATTTGCATATCGAATAGTTTATGAGCCGGGTCACAGCGAAATGGTCGCATCCGTTCAAAAGGAAAGTTGGAGAAAGAAAACTGGCGCCTCGTACCTAACTGGAAATAGTAAGCACCGTTTTAATTGCGGCGAGTTTAATGTTTTTAGATAGTGTTTAACCATAATTCGCGTTTTTGTTGAAAAGATTAACGAATACAGATCCCCCTATATACGTCTATGCATCCTGGCGGGAGTCACATCGTTTCGCTCTAGCGTTTTTTCAAATTCGCGGTCTTGCAGCGACAAGACGGAGCAATATTTAAGGAAAGCACTAATTGTGCCGCTTAGCATATGGAATTTGGAACGGATCAAGACCAAACTGATTGAAATCGGTGTTGAATTGGCTTTGCTGTAAGACTTTGAAAAACATGACTGTTGTATTTTCCGCCGCTGATCTGTCGTAGTTAGGTACCTTTCAATACATATATAGACCCGATAGGAAATTTTTTCCGGGTCGTGTTTTTCTCGTTTTTCGAAGTGGTTTAAGGTTCAAATAAATAGTTTTAGGCCAGTTGAACATACTAAGATCACAATTTATTTTATTTATTTTTTTTGGGTGTGTGTGTGTGTGTGGGGGGGGGGGGGGGGGTCCATGGATGAGTTCAAGCATGCGTCGGGCACCTTTGGTTTAGAGGAACAATTGCTTATATTTCAGAAGTCAGTCGATAGTCTTTGGTCAGAACTTTGTATGTACTTGCATAATCAAAATTATTAAATAATAAAATGTTATTCTCTATTTTATCTCCCACCCTGCTTAAACATGTTTTACGCAGCCATTTTACGCTTGCGTAAACCTTCGCTTGTATCCGCTTTAGACAGGTTCTACTACACATTAACCATTGCCCTTATATAAACATGTTTTCATGCATTTGCAAACAGAGAAGACTCAGATCAGACGGCTCCTAGATCAGGATCTGCTCTGTTTGGCAGTGGAATTTGATAGATCTGTTTCTTTACTTTCTAAAATGGCTATAATTGTCTACCTTCCATATTTCATTATAACTATTTGGCCATGAATATTCAGTAGGTATTGACATTTGAAATGAACATAGAACAGGGAAAGGGTTAAGTCATTGATTCTCTGAATAATCACATACGTATCATTATCGGCCTTTAGGACAGGTGTCAGCTTAAGACAGGATTCATCCTGCATTAACACATTACCCCCTTTTGACGCATGTTTTGCGCCTCTATAAAATTCACATTGTGAAACTATTGTGATAAATAGAGCATTTGCTCCATAGGATCAAATGCTCTATGGAGCAAATGCTCTGTTTATCACTATGGTTTCAATACTACACAGTTCTAAAACTCTCCTTTTCTATAGTTAATGCTCCTTTTCGGTAGATTAGTTAAAAAAGGTTGAGTCTAAAAATAGCCTAGGAAAGAATGAGTTAAGCAGCCATTTACGTAAAATGTTCTCAATAATTCTTTACTCAAACTTATTTACGTCGTAGTCGTACTGTATACCTTTTGCAAATAGTATAGACCCAGCTTGGACGCCGAGTTAATTATGGTTTGCATTTTTTGTTTAGAACGTATTATCATTGACACAGTAACAATCTGTCTAATGCGACTGTTAAACCTGATGAATATTAATGTAAGAATTCGTGACATCATGAACATTTATTAGCCGGTTTTTTATAATGTCATAAGTATACAGGGTATTTTGATACTGGTAATACTGTGTGCATAAACGTACAATGTTGTGTTGATAAACCAATTTTGTGAATATGTTTTCTGATATCTATCACCATGATTTTTCCATGTGTTACATGAGTACAGACTATGTACATAGTATTACATGAGGCTAAGAATTGAGTAATTCCAGATTGGACACTTTCTGTGGAAGTTTGTTTCCTTGGTATACACAATTATAATGCCATATTTCACTTTTTCAAACTAGTATTCGCATTCGGTTTGTTTTAATCGATTAAAATGTACATTATATGACTACGCTGACCTGTCTTTTAAATTACAGATATTCTTATTATATATCTGTTTGTTAAATATTTTGTATGAAATGCTTCTGTTAGAGGGCCCTGGGGTAGATTAGTCTGTTGACTAACCGGACGACCCTCTTTAAATAAAGTCTTCTTTCATTCATTCTGTAGAGTCAGACCTATTATACTCTCTTGAGCAAATAGAGCAGACCCTGATCAGACGGCTCATATAGGAGCCGTCTGATATGGATCTACACTGGTTGTGAAGGCATGAACAGACGTCTATATGAAGGAAGGAGTTAATGAAGGGTTCTAATAGAGGATTAATACACGTTTTTTCGGGCAATAACATCTGCAGTGTCCCGATGGACTGTTGTTGGCCCGAGCCCGAAGGGCGAGGGCAACAACATTCCCGAGGGACACTTCAGATGTTATTGCCCGAAAACAAACGCGTATTAACGCTATTCTTGCATAAAACCCATTTTCTGCTTTCCTGCATCAATTTAATTCTTCCAAATACAAGCAAAACTATACACTTCTTTGACACACTTCGTTCGATTTATGCTGTTTCCGGGCCACTGTTTTCTTTCTGACGTCATTTCATGACGTCAAATACCGTTAATTCAAATAGGATAATTCAGGTCTAACAGCATAACCACTACACCACTGCTTACACCAGTAATTCAGCTATCCAGTGTTACGTGAAAAAGTCACATAGCAGTGTTGCGAGCAGCAGGCCCTGTCCGCCATGCAGTCCTTTCTGCTTGCCAGTCACGGTGTGTCGGTCGCAACACTGTATGTCAAAAACAATAATAGCAATAACAGAAATAGGAATAACAGCAATAACAGCGACAGAACGGTGATATCAACAAAGCAGAGAATGAAATCATCAAAATGATATTAGATTCCAGATCAATGCAGGCAATGTGAACTGCATGTAAAATTGATTTACATTGTTTATTTCCAATTCGGGCTCGGGCCAACAACAGTCCCTCGGGACACTGCAAATTTTATTGCCCGAAAAAACGTGTATTAACCCTCTATTGAGTTCTTAATGCAGGACAAAGTGATCAACGTGGTCGTTAAGACGGGTATAGACACGATGATGCCTCTTTGTCGAGTTTCAAGCTGACAAAAGGTGCATCACGCTTTATTCCATGAATATTGTACATAGACAAACATCAAAAACAACAGCCTAACTTTCTATTCTAATCTTTTTCTTTTTGAAAGAGGTATAGATCTAGCATTCATTTTTGTCTATTAACATGTTCATATATCACTGTATTGTATTCTTTATCGTGCTTGCTATAAGCATACTATGTATGTTTTATGCAATAAAGAAATTGAATTGAATTGAATTGAATATTATAGCTCTTGTGCAGTAAGTATGCAATTATGTCATAGTTGTATAGTCTCTTATAATTCAAATTTGAATAGCATGGTGTCTTTGTAGATATAGTGACCACCTTGTATTATTTTAACACGAGGAGACTCTAATAAAGAGAAAATATGAATAATCATGAAATAAATAATAACGTCAAGAATTTTTTAATTAGCTAAATTTTTAAAATGGTATACATTTGCCATGAATCATATATATTATTCCAATCAATTAGAACAGATTATGATAAGGAGACTCCTATACTGATTTCCGTCAACTCTGCGAATGCGTGAAAATGCGTTAAGCAACACTTTACCATTTCCCCGTTTTAAATAAATAATGTCTGTTCAAATTTGGATCTGGTGCAAATCAGACTGGTTCCAATTCGATTAAGCTTTTGTCATATTGGTGACAGAGTGTCAAATAGCTTAGACCCTGACGAGGTTCAGAGTTATATAGATGTAGACTGTAAGCACATGTCAGATCACGAATAGCTACATTAGTGGGAAAAAGAAGTAGTGTTTTGGTATTTGATTAAGGCGGTGGTTTATGCAAATGAAAAGTTGTCCATTGACTTTCTACATTACCTTTGTTCTCCATTAAGCAACCACTTGCTATTAACCCTTCTCTTGCTGAATTTTAAAATACATTTCTCCTTCTTTACCCATGCCCTGTTGTATAATTACATATGTCTTCACTGTGTACACGTATTTCGCTGTGCAATCACTGCTGCGGAGTGCAGGAGCTGTCTCATCTGAGTCTTCACTATTTACAGGTAGGTATATTGACGTGAATAGCAAGCGAAGGGTTAAAGACCTTTATATATTTATCAGTAAACAGCCCTTATCCGATAAAGACGCTCTTTGGTTCCGTTGTAAAGAGAGTAGGCCAACATCGGACGGCTTATACAGTTTCTGCCATTCCAATATATTCCCAATTATGAAAATCCTCTAATAAATATTCTGGACGTATTTATTTCTTTCATGAATATTCATCGGGTAAAATGATAAACATGACAGGTTTCGTTTTAAATTTACCAAAATCACATATATGACACATATGCAGTTTATAAGCATGTTTATTTACAATATGTGATTGGAACTTGTCAAGCCATGATTATTTACAATCTGTGGTTGGAACTGGTCGAGCCATGTTTATTTACAATATGTGGTTGGAACTAGTCAAGCCATGTTTGTTTGTATGTAGGGTGTTATTTGTTTTATTTTTAGGGGGCGTGGAGAGGAGAGGGGGAGGAGAGGAGAGGGGTGTTCGGAGAAAGGCTTCAATCTTCTGAGTTATATATAGAATGTTAGAGGCGATGACGAAACAGGTTGCCATTTTCATTATCCTCATGGAGAGTTCCAATTATTGAAATCAGTCGGCCGTGAGACACAATTGTAAGACTGTGTATGGGAGTCTGCTTGACTGATTGATGAGCCTGTCCACTTCCATTCCCTGTCGCCTAAAGAAGTGACAGTCCTGTTAGCGCTCAGTTAGCTATTAACCATTTTACTGCCATGAAAACAGTCGTCTGCTAACATTCTGGTCTGCTATTCTAAAGTATTTTCCAAGTCAGTTTTTGGTTAAAAACACACACACAAGCCAAAAATGTAGACCTGGTGCCGAATAAGCTTAGACCTTGATGGGGTGCTGAGTTCTCAGCTTGGGTCTCAGCTGACAAGAAATCAGCCCTGCCATGATTATCAGTAAATGGTTATTGGATTTGGGAGTTTGATGGTTACACTAGTTTAACTACAAAATTTTGGGTTCAAACAGATTGGATCCAGACTAGAATTGACGTCTAATCTGAGATTCAAAGTGCATGATACAAAACATGCATTTCTTTTTTTTCTTTTTGGAAACGACATAATTTAGATTTTTACACGCATTTAGATAAGGGCTAACTATTTACATGATAAACAGTAATATAAAAATAATGACACCACGCATATTAATTAGATTAATATTGTAATGTCACGTGAACGCTGGAAACTGTATAATCAGATCTATATTATACCTTAAACAAACAGAGTATGGGACTGGTGTGTTTGCAACATTGTCAAAAGGTGTCACTTAACCCTTTCCCTCATATTGACGACTTTTGACGACTCTATAAAAGTTCTTTTTGTGAAACCATTGTGCTAAATAGAGCATTTGCTCCTCTAGGAGCAAATGCTCTATTTATCACAATGGTTTCAAACTACAGAATTCTAAAAAATTCCTTTTCTCTAATTAATGCTCCTTTTCGGTAGATTAATTCAAAGAGGTTGTATCTAATATAACCTATGAGGTAATGGGTTAAAGGGTTAACAGAGTTACAGCTGAAGAATGAGTTAAGTTAGACTAGTTATCTGCTCTACAATCCAACACAATCCACGCATTGACCATTTCCTCGCTTAAGTAATTGTCGTCTGCAAACTATGGTGTTTTCTTCCACTTTTATTTTTGTTACCCCTCTCCATACGCATGCGCACGCTAGCGCACACACAACTGGACACGCACGCACGTTCGTGTGCACGAACCCATAGCCACCAACGCACACCCATGTCTACACCAACATCTACACCCATACACCCTCACACCCACACACCCTCACATACACTCCACACAAAGATAAATAAAATGTCAACAAGCAAAACAGTTTGGATCCAAACGGGTTTTTTTTGCAAATATTGTCGCGAGAATGCCGCTAACCTGCGAAGAGTCCACGCTTAAACTGGCCGAGACGCATTTTGACGCCTATGCAAACACATTACACCCCGATCAGACGGCTCCTATCTAACAGGCTCTTAGATCTACCAGGGTCTATTCTGTTTGCTAATGGAATTGTAAAAATATGAGTATACTGTTTGTTCATATGCCATATAAAAACTCATCTAATTAACATTAATGATGTCATTATTTCTTACTCGAGTATTCATTGGGGGAAAAATGATATAATGGTGTACAAAATAGATGTTGTAGCAATAATTCTTCAAGAGACGTTTCAGATGAGCTTGTGAGAAACATGGATACCTTAATATAAGTCCAGTATTTTCTTACTCTTTTGTAAAGTTGCGTAACACGTGTACAGTAAAACCTCGCCTATCCGAGCACCCAAATACAGTGGAACATGTCTTAAGCGGCCATCAAAAAGAGGTGTAATTATGGGTCTGTAAGGCAGGTAGTAGCTTAATGCATGTCAAAAGTAATCCAGAAAACTCATATAGGAGCTTTGAGCAATGTGTTTTGCCCTGCATTAAGCACACGACTGCTTTTTTTCAATAAATGAATGGTTGCTTAAGACGGGTTCTACTGTAAGTATCATTATCAGTCTTTAAGACAGGTGGCAGCTACATGTAGGGTGAAAGTAATTCAGAAAGTTTCTCTGGGAGCTCTCTGCGCGACATGAGGCGTCTGATCTGGATCTACTCTGTTTATAAAGGCGTAGGCCTATTTATAGAGTAATAGAATCAAGCATGGGTTTTGTTAAAGACGGGGGTTTCTATACCCGAGGTTGGTCTGTTCCAGTCGGAAACGAGCTTTAGCGAGTTTCCGATAGGAACAGACCAACCGAGGGTATAGAACCCCCCCCCCCCCCCGGCTTTAACAAATCCCATGCTTGATTATTTTTCTCGCTGAAACACGCCCTAAAACCAAGAAAATTAACGAATTTGTGAAGTACTACTTTACATTGCGTAATACGACTTCCATATCTAATAGCAACAAACCGCAGCATAACTTTAGGCGTGACACCAAATTCTTGCATAAAACGTGCTGTTGTAGTCCCGCTAGACCATGTATTAACAAGGCGATTCTCGTGCTCACGCGCTGTTGTTGACCGGTTTTAATTATACCTATTACGGGCCTAAGGTAAACAATGGACGCGAATGCTACAGCGTTTTGACCTAAACTAGGTGAACGCCGGGGTGTGAGTATTTCCAGGAGCATCGATAATGCGAGGGACACTGCAGATGTTATTGCCCGAAAAAACGTATATTAACCCTCTAATGACGTCATTTGTTATGACAACCACAAACATTGCGTTTTGGCGTAAATATAAATGACTGAGTGACTACAAAACAACGTCTTCGATTAATTAAATAGGCTTTTAAAGTGTTTATATGATAAATAGAATTTCATATTCGTGCTAATTACTTATATTAATTTCAATTCATAAGGCTGTTGCCTATAGAAATGTTGGTATAATTCTGTAAGAAGTCCTTCCCTTGTATTGATTTTACCCAATCGCGCGTATGAATACACTAGTCACGGGGTGTTCCAGATAAGGATTTCTAGTACGGCTATTTTTAGTAACTCAGCTTATCTAGCACGGCTGAGAAGCGAGAATAGAGGGTTAATACACGTTTTTTCGGGCAATACCATCTGCAGTGTCCCGAGGGACTGTTGTTGGCCCGAGCCCGAAGGGCGAGGGCAACAACATTCCAGAGGGATACTGCAGATGTTATTGCCCGAAAACAAACGTGTATTAACGCTATTCTTGCATAAAAACCAATTTTCTGCTTTCCTGCATCAATTTAATTCTTCCAAATACAAGCAAAACTACGGCAGCAAAACTATACACACCTTTGACACTTCGTTCAATTTATGCTGTTTCCGTGCAACTGTTTTCTTTCTGACGTCAATTCATGATTGTATCAAATACCGTTTACACAGAATTTCATTCAATATGTATATCACTAAAAACAGTTCATTGTCGGTTCCCCTGAAATAGTCGCACCGTTCATCTAGCTTAGGCCAAAACGCTATAGCATTCGCGTCCAATGTTTACCTTATGCCCCGAATAGGTATAATTAAAACCGGTCAACAACAGCGCGTGAGCACGAGAATCGCCTTGTTAATACATGGTCTAGCGGGACCACAACAGCACCTTTAGTGTAAGAATAAATGGTTAATGCAGGGTGAAGGTCTATCAGACAGTTTCTCTTGGAGCTATCTGCACGACTTTCACACGGTATTACATGTATGCAGCCATCTGTGTAAATGTATCTTTTCTAAAGGTTCATATTGGCAAGGATGCACATATAAAAACAGTAGATTTCCTTAGTAACAAATCATAATAACAGGCTTAGGACTAATTGAAAGTTTCGTAATGTTTCATATGAAAATGCATTTGTACACATAAAACTTATTTTTTTAAACTTCCGTACCATGGAAATCATTTAAACTTTAGCCTGTTGCGGGTGAATTATTGATTACTTATTATATATGCAAACAGCTTGAATCCAGATAAGACGCCGAGTAACTCAGCGTCTCATTAGGACCGAAACAGTGTTATTTTGTTCAAAATAAATGCAAGATAAATCAACTGTAATAACTGAAGTCCATTTTTGACCAACAAAAGTTAGCTGAGCAGACTGAAGGTTAAGTAAGTAATTACAACAAGCACATTACTTATCGTTAATTACAACAAGCACATTACTTATCGGTTATTACAACAAGCACAATACTTATCTTTAATTAAAACAAGCACATTACTTATCGTTAATTACAACAAGCACATTACTTATCGTTAATTACAACAAGCACATTACTTATCGTTAATTACAACAAGCACATTACTTATCGTTTGAAATATCATTTGATGTCTGAGTAAAACATTAACTATAGGAGCCGTCTGATCATGGTCTACTCTGCTAATGGAATTTTAAAGATCTGTTTCTTTATTTTCTAAACTTGCTACACTTTTTCACCTCCAAGTTTTCGTTATAACTATTTTGTCCATGAATATTGAGTAGGTATCGAAATTTGGACTAATCACTGACCAGGGAAAGGGTTAATATTCCATATAAATCAAACATAAACCTTCCAAACTCTGGTCAAATAGAAACTCCAGCAAACGTCCTTAAACCTTTACGCCATATTTACATCATCTAACGCCTTTGCAAAGAGAACAGATGCGGATCAGATGGTCCCTGTAGAATGGTCTGCTCTGTTTGCTTATAAGATAATACAGATCGATCTGATTCTACATTTTAAATATTCCTTTTTTAAAATGTTACTATACAACAATATTAATCAGCAGAAATATTAAAATGACATGTAAAGTAATTATATAAGTTTTGCTTTAGAGAATTGTATTTACTACCAGATAGGCAAACAGCAACTTCTCATCAATCTATACTGCGTCTTGCATAGTATTCAGAGAAATGATAGTGTGTCAGCATTACCAATGAATTCTGTTAATCATTGGAATGCGGGAAACGAGTGTAGCGTTTGCAAACAGTGTAGACCCAGATCAGAGGGTTCCTAGATGACCCTCGGATCAGGGTCCGCACTATTTGTCATTCAAAACCCTCCCGCAAATTATACCCATTCATACTGAATGGACTTTATCGTTGAGACAATATTGGGCCATTCCATTTCGGAAATTCAGCATTAACAAGGGCTAAATGTGCGATGTGTCTTTCCTGGAATAGCTATAGAGCTTTAGTGGTGTCAGTGACTCGCTCAAGATTAGATGCTAACGCGACATTACCTCGTTTTAAAGGAGAGCAGTGGATGGTTTATCCTAAGCGAGAGCAATGTGTAAGTAATTGAAGAGTTTTTTTTCGTTAAGTCGGATATTTTGCAATACAGAAAAAAACTCGTAATTATTGTTAACCTTTCTCTTGCTGAATATTTAAATGTGAATCTATTGACTATGAGTATTATTTTAAATTAATCACCCTACATGTAGATCAAATTGATTGTTATGCCAATTAATTATCATTACAAATAACATACATATATTTACGCTACTAGCATACATGAGGTATAACAAACAATTATATAAAATATTCTAATTGAAAATCTGTTAACTGTAAGAAAATTAAACTAGATTTGCACGTGTGTTTGATTTTCAATGATGAAACTGTGCGAAAACGCTTTAAAAAAAAGAATCAGTACCATAGAAGTTAATTGTTCATTTACAGTAAACATTCGTCTGAACTGAAATTCTAGAAGAGAAGAATTAGGATACTTTTAGCCAGATGGCTGTTTAATGCAGGGTGAAATTCGTGCAGAACGCTTCTAGAGGAGCTTTCTGAATGACTTTCACCCGGCATTGAACTGCCACCTGTCTCCAAGACCAATATTTATATTAAATTTAACGCCGGTTTAGAGTGGTTCTACTGTATTTGAGGCGTGAATAGGAGTCTGTGACGAGGACCTCCGTGTACTGTTAACCCTCTATACAATGGCCACTCAAAAGAAGTCTCATTAAAGGTGTTGAGGAGGGGTGTAAGAGACAGTTGGCGGCTAATACGGAATGGATACTATAGCTAATACGGAATGGATACTGTAGCTAATACGGAATGGATACTATAGCTAATACGGAATGGATACTGTAGCTAATACGGAATGGATACTGTAGCTAATACGGAATGGATACTATAGCTAATACGGAATGGATACTGTAGCTAATACGGAATGGATACTGTAGCTAATACAGAATGGATACTATAGCTAATACGGAATGGATACTGTAGCTAATACGGAATGGATACTGTAGCTAATACGGAATGGATACTATAGCTAATACGGAATGGATACTGTAGCTAATACGGAATGGATACTATAGCTAATACGGAATGGATACTGTAGCTAATACGGAATGGATACTGTAGCTAATACGGAATGGATACTATAGCTAATACGGAATGGATACTGTAGCTAATACAGAATGGATACTGTAGCTAATACAGAATGGATACTATAGCTAATACGGAATGGATACTGTAGCTAATACGGAATGGATACTGTAGCTAATACAGAATGGATACTGTAGCTAATACAGAATGGATACTATAGCTAATACGGAATGGATACTGTAGCTAATACGGAATGGATACTGTAGCTAATACGGAATGGATACTGTAGCTAATACAGAATGGATACTATAGCTAATACGGAATGGATACTGTAGCTAATACGGAATGGATACTGTAGCTAATACGGAATGGATACTGTAGCTAATACAGAATGGATACTATAGCTAATACGGAATGGATACTGTAGCTAATACAGAATGGATACTATAGCTAATACGGAATGGATACTATAGCTAATACAGAATGGATACTGTAGCTAATACGGAATGGATATTGTAGCTAATACGGAATGGATACTGTAGCTAATACGGAATGGATACTGTAGCTAATACGGAATGGATACTGTAGCTAATACGGAATGGATACTGTAGCTAATACGGAATGGATACTATAGCTAATACGGAATGGATACTGTAGCTAATACAGAATGGATACTATAGCTAATACGGAATGGATACTGTAGCTAATACAGAATGGATACTATAGCTAATACGGAATTGATACTGTAGCTAATACAGAATGGATACTGTATAGCAAATACAGAATGGATACTGTAATTAATACGGAATGGATACTACAAAACAAACCTCAAATGAGATGTACATTGTATTTCGTTCTGCATTAACCCCCTTAAAAAGGACATAAGTAAACAGGGTAGACCCAGATCAGAGGGCTTCTGAAGGAGCACTTTGATCAGGGACTGCACTGTTTCCTGAGCACACCAATGTCAATGGATTATTCCAGCAATGCTTTCGATTTGCTGTGTACCTCCACATGACAAATGGATGGGTTCCAAATAGAGGATCTTACACGAGTGTTCATTACAAATTGTTTTTTATGAAAACGAGTTTACTATAATAATATGACACGAGCTTTAGCGAATGTAATATTCATGATAGTAAACGAGTTTCATGAAAACAATTTGTAGTAAACACGAATATAAGATTCTTTTTATCATATGCCCCTTCAAAAGTGCCATAGAAAGTGAAACAGGCTATATCTGACGGCTGTATCGGACATTGTTTATAACGTAGTACAGCCGGATTCCAACAGCTCATTTGCATAAAAAAGCACTAGTGCACTTCCTCGATTTATGGCACTCTGTTTCGGCACTCACACACGGCAGATTATGTGATAAAGTGATATCTGAGCTGGATTCCCTTAAATAATATTTGAAAAATGGGTTGGGTAACTAATTAAGCAGGCTTACTTATTTACCGTACGTGTGGCATGTGTAGAGAGGCCGTTTTGTAAATACGCACCGTTATAAAGCCGTAACTAAAAGAAAATAACTACGTTGTTCTTTTCAACACTTCCCTCGTCGATATTCATGGAAGAAATAAAAGTATAGTGTTTTTAAGTAAAGAGTGTTTGGTTTAAATATGTTTTATTTCAACAAATTCACAAATCATCATTGGTACACGAAAGTGGATCGAAAGCAGGGTCCATGCTTATAAAGCTTTTAGTTGAGTCTGAGTTTCGTTCTCAGGCTTTTGATTGGTCAGATTTGAGTTCTCAAGCTTTTGATTGGTCAGATTTGAGCCAAAGGCTCAAATCTGACCAATCAAAAGCTTGAGAACGTTCTCAGACTCAACTAAAAGTTTTATAAGCATGGACCCAGAACTGCTTATATAGATCCTCTTCACAGAGTTTACGCTGAGAACTATTTAGTTATTTAATTACACATGTTTTTAAACAGTTAACACTTTACTCCTCTCTCCACGCATATATGCAAATAGAGTAGATACAGACCAGGCGGCTCCTGAATCATGTGTCCATATGTCATTATTAAAAAAATCAGGTAATAAATATTAATGATGCCATTATTTGTACATGAATATTCATGAGGTAAATGATTAAGATGGTGACCAGACATTACTGAGAAGACAACGGCTCCTGCCATACCAATACAGCTTGAACTACTGAATACAGCCTTTAACCTTTAGCATGATCAGCAAAACGTGCAAAAACGTGTCAATAGTCAGTTTTAACATTGGATCTATATTCCATTCCTTTTTAACCCATTCTCTCATAGGCTATTTTTAGACCCAACCTCTTTGAATAAATCGACCGAAAATGAGCATTTACGAAAGAAAAGGACAATTTTAGAATTCTGTAGTTTAGAAACCATTGTGATAAATAGAACATTTGCGCCTATTGAGCAAATGTCCTATTTATCACAATGGTTTCAAAAGGTGACTTAAACAGAGGCGTCAATATCAGGGAATGGGTTAAAAGTCCAATTAGAGTGTCTGGATACTGATTTGACGCTGATTTACTCCACGTATAGATCTGGATCATGACAATCAAGATATCACGAGTGGCGTGCATAAGGTTGATATATTGCAAACTTACATTGCTCCAATATATCGCTGGAATACAAGTAATGTTTTGTACGCGGATATAATCTTTTTCTCAAACAGAGAATACCCAGATCTTAGGGATCCTATAGAAGCCGTCTGATCAGGGTCTGCTCTGTTTATTCATGACATTATATAGACGTGATTCTACATTTACTCTGCGTCTCATCTGGATTCAAGTGTTTTCCCCTTTTCTTCGCAGCACCGTCGGACAAGCCATGTTGGATAAGTCGAGAATATCCGTCTCGTACAGTTTTACTGGGAATAATCTTCTACACCAACTTTCTGGACTATCTTCTACTGACAGCTGTCGGTATGTATTCATCATTTCATCCTTTAGCTCATATAAGCCTTTCAACACTTATGCAAACAGAGTAGGAGCCGTGTGATCAGGGTCTTCTCTGTTTGCTAATGAAATAGTATAGATCTGATTTTACAGTTTCTGTCATGTTCTGTTTGTTTACGTAAGACAGAACATGTCTATAACGGCGACCATGCAAAACAAAACCAAGACAGGTGGTAGCAGGACGAACATGATGAGGATATCTTCATTTAAAGTTTTCCGCGTTACATTCGACCTGCATTAAGCAACCACTTTCTCTCATAGACCACAGTGTTCATTAGACATATTCTGCCGTACTTAATTTCCTGTTTAATATTCATGTAAGAAATAATGAAATCATGAATATTGATTAGGTGAATATGTATAATGGTATATGCACACAGAATAGTTTGGTATTGGTAGAATCGGAGCTACATTGTATATAGCAGACCCTGGTCACACGGTTCCTAAGGAGCAACCTTGTCGGAGTATACTCTGTTTGCAATGACGTAAAAATGCGTTTGTATGAAGGAACGGGTTATAACACTGACAACAAATGTAGAAAACGCCACTGAGAATCCCCACTGCTTGTGCATTTTTCTTTTTAACAACAACCATAATCTATGAGATTATGTGAAATCTGTCCTGTGGACAATGCAGTAATTAATGACCCACATTACCTTCAACGTTTTTAAGTCAATGGCTGATCTAGAGCAACACTGTTTTCATTTCACAAGCGTTGACACCGTTTTGTCCACTAATGGTTCTGCAACATGCTGACCATGGCCAGACACTGCGTTTCAAATGCGGCGGCAGATCTGGGTGCAGTAAACTCCCTCTAAACTGGAACACTAGTAAAGAAGAATTTAAATTTTGTTAGGCAGTTAGGTGCTTAATGCAGGGTGAAAGTATTACGCTCCTTTGGAACCTTTCTGCACGACGTTCACCCTGCAATAAACTATCAACTGTCTTAACTCTCCACTCAATGATTATTCATGTATGAAATAATGGCATTACGGATATCAATCAGACGATTCATTTGATGATGACTGGGAACTTGGGGAAGTTTGGCCATTACAGATAATTTAGCATCAGAGCTATATAAATTGCTCCATACACAGTTAGAGCAGGTTCCGATCAGACAGCTCTAATAGGGTCTACTCTGTTTTTCAATTCTTTAACCCTTTCCCTGTTCTGTATTTAGGTCAAATTTCAATACCTACTGAATATTCATTAACAAAATAGTTACAAATAATTAGGGAATGTGGAACGTTGTAGACATTTTAGAAAGCAAAGAAACATATCGATCAAATTCTATTAGCAAACAGAGTAGAACCTGATCAGACGGCTCCTCTAGGAGCCGTCTGATCTGGGTCTACTCTGTTTGCAAATGCGTGAAAACACGTTTCTATGAGGGAAAGGGTTAAATGCGCCAATAGATATCGAGTAAATGGTTACCGGTCGGCAATGATACTTATTTGGAAGCCCGTAAAGGAGTTTGGCTGTATACAGTCAAACTCCTCTTAACAGTACTGTCAATTCAGTATAAATATTGGTCTTGGAGACAGGTCGCAGCTTAATGCGGGGTGAACGTCATGCAGAAAGCTCCTCTAGGAGGTTTCTGCATGACTTTCACCGTGCATTAAGCAGCCACCTGTATAAATGTATCTAAATTCTTCTCAAACAGACTCCCAGTTTAGAGGCGTTTTACTGTATACACTGTCTCACATAGCTAGACACATACGTTAACCATTTTCATACTAAGCATGGCTTGATTGGCATTTGCAAAAGAAAGATAATTTATATGAGACAACGAGAAAGTCGACAGTTTATCAGGATTTTAGCTGTTTTGTTATTTTGGTCGATACTTTCTAAAACATGGTTAAAATACAATGAAACCGAAGCTTGTCCGAGTTTTTGGTAAAGAACAAAGGAAAACGTTTTAGGCAGTTGGCTGATTAATGGTGGATGATGGTTATATGTTCTTTCACCATTGCAATAGGCTGCCTATTACCATTATCCTACTAATTGCGGCCTAGCCTGCATTTGCAAACACTTTGGATCCAGACGAAACGCTGAGTAGTATCTCGATGTCTCATCAGGGCCCAAGCTATTTGACACTTGGTCCATAGTTTCTCAAAAGCTTGACATATTTACAAGTAGGTAAAACTTGATTCATACCAAAACTTTATCAGACCTATTTGTTTCAGCAGGATAAGGGTTAAACATGTAGTTAACCAGTAGTTTGAGACAGCGTCATTAACCCTTTCCCTCATAGGCTATTTCTGGATCTAACCACTTTGAATAAATCTACCGAAAAGGAGCATTCACTAGAGAAAAGGAAAATTTGAGAATTTTGTAGTTTGAAACCATTGTGATAAATAGAGCATTTGCTACTATAGGAGCAAATGCTCTATTTATCACAATGGTTTCTACAGGAGATTTTAACAGAGGCGTAGAAAGGCGTATTTATGGAGGAAAGGGTTAAGTGTTAACCCTTAGACTGCTGAGAGACTGCCCCAAATCTGATCTGTTACAATTTGTACTTACGTTAGACCCGTTACAACTATTGACCGAATGTCAAACAGTTTCGATCCCCATCAGATGCCCACAATTTTAAGAATGTCTAACTCTGAGATTTTTGAACAGGTGGTAGCTTTATGCATGTCAAAAGGTTTGCATAAAGCTCCTACAAGCGATCTGCATAAAGCTTGTCCTGCCTATGTAACCACCTACTTTTAGCACATTGTTAATAAATTACATGGTCGCTTTAGCTCGTATCTGCTGTATTAACTAATACTTTCTGCCATTGGTATCAGTGCCAATTATACCAGAGTACCTGGTAGAGACTGGGCGAGCGGCTGCTAAGGACCTCATCGAAGCGCAAAACGAAACCATCATTTCTGAGAATGGCACGGATATATTGGTTGTATGTAACCAAACGTCAAACACGCTCAACCATACCGAAGAATCTATCATACAGAAGATGTTGCACGTGCCCGTGAGGGCCATTACAGAAAGTAGTAAGGTCGGATGGCTCCTATCCTCCAAGGCGCTCGTGCAGATGGTATCTAATCCGCTGGTGGGCGTGTTGACCGGACGGTATGTTAAACATGCTTTCAAACTAAATAATATGAAATGGTAAATGCCATTTGTCTCATATTTGATTACACGTATTTGAGTCATCTGCATTGAAGTGTGTGTTTATATTTCAGGTTGAACTTCGATATATCGAACGCCGATAACTCGAACTTCGGGATAACTCGGAATAAAAAGTCGATCCTTCCAAATTATGCAATACAGAATTGTTCTCAAATGTATCACTACACATATCTAGAAATATATGTAACAGTTTAATGCAGGTGGAAAGTAATGCTGAAAGCTCATACAGGAGCTTTACGTTAGACCTGCGTTAAGCTGTGAACTTGAACATTGTTCAAATTGGATCACTCGAACCCCCGTTATCTCGAAGTTCGACAATATTTACAACGTATACTGAACCAAACAAGAAACTTTCGCTAAATTTGAATGAAGATATCTTTTAACGTGTCGATAGATTTGACTGAAATCTTCATAGTTTTTTTGGTAAAAGAATGCCATGTGAATCTTTTGAAATCGGCATATTGGACAGAAAATATCAAGTTGATTGTTTGAGTTGAGTTAAAATAAGGAAGGGTCGATTTCAAATGTCAATAATCAGTAGCGCGTGTGACCACCGCGTACATCGCCGACTGCCTGACAGCGAGGTCGCATTGAGAGCACAAGCTTGTCTATGTCAGCCTGTGGGATGTTATTCCATTCTTCATGCAGTGCTGCTCGTAGTGCGTTGACGTTGTTTGGCGGGTTTGGACGTCGACGTACGCGTCGATCAAGATTATCCCATAGATTTTCGATTGGGTTCAAATCTAGGCCTTTTGAAATTGTCAATGAAATCAACGTTATGATTTTGTACAAACTGTATATTGACACGAGCAACATGGGGGCTGGCATTATCCTGCTGTAACGTCATTATTACGTCATGGTTTTGAAGCAGTTGGACAACACGGGGCCTAGAATATGTGTCCTATATTATTAGGCGTCCCTCAATAAGGACGAGTGGAGTGCGAGACTCGTAATACCCCTGTCACACCTAGTCGCGTTACCACTGCGATTGCACTGCGTTGCAAACGTTTCCAGAGCGCCGTGAGTTCGCAGAAAGAATTGATATTTTTCCTGAAGATAGCGTTGTCTATAAAACAACAAACGATAGTGACCATTCTGCAACCGTCTGCCTCCGTCCAGCCATGGTAGAACCCAAAACCTTCTACGTTATGGGTCCCTCCTCTGTCGTCGTCCCAGAATGAGATGCTCAACGGTTGCATCTTTCTGGATCTGCTGGACCCACATATAGAGAAGCAGTTGTCCCTCTTGCTGCCGTGCAACAGTCTTGATGAAATGAATGTTCGTTTGCAAATCCCATTCCTTTATACTATTTTGTTGGGTTGGTTCATTCTCATGCAAACGCCGATGGACGCGGTAGAAGCGCATTGCGAGCGCAATGATCGCCATGGTAGCACCGTATAGTCGTTGCAAGAGCGCAGTAAAAGAAATAACACTCCGTGTAAGCGCCATAGACGCGTCGTATATAAGCGCTCCCGTGGCATTGTAGGAGACGTCACTGCGCTGCTACGGCGACATCATGGCGGTACCACTGTGCTCTCATCAGAACGCCGAGCGACGGCGTTTGTTTTGAGCATGCTCAAAGTGCGCGCCGTCACTCGGCGTTCTATGCGACCCACCGCGTTTACTGGCGATGCCATTGCGCTACCGCGGCGATGCATGCGATTCCACTGTGCGCAGCTCGGCGCTCTTGGACGCCGTAGGATCGCCGTTAGAACGCGACCCTGGTGTGACAGTTTTTTAGCAATACCGTCCATACCATAACTGACCCTGCCTCCGTCCTGACCGGCGTCACTTCCGCATTTGCATTGTATGAATTTTGGTTATTCTACTAGAATTTGAGAATTTACTTTTATCTACCAGTTGCGATCAATCTAGCATTGTTTGGCACTAGTTCCTCCAAAGCCTGCACAGATCTGAAAAAATATTAGATTGCAGAGAAACCAATAGTTTAGCAGTATAAGGGTTAACCCTTTTCTTGTTGACTATTTATGAACGAAATAATAGCCGTACGGATATTAACTATCTGCATTTTAACAGCCTTCTAACAAGTTGTTTCACCATGACGGAAACTGATGAATATGCTCTATATTACATGTATTCCATTATAAACAAAGCAGAGTAGGATCGATCTGGATCTACACTGTTTGACAAGGACTGAAAATCGCTCATATGAGGGAAATGGTTCAGAAAGCATGTTTAACCCTTTCGGCGCCAATTTTCTAATTGTCGTCTTCAAACTACTTTTGTTAAAGCATTTGGTAAAATAAGGAAATGAAGGAAATGAGATAAATAAATGCAAATTTCAAAGGAATAAAGCACAATTATAGAAATAGAGATTGAGACAAAAAGTGAAGTCCCTGATCTTGGACTGCACTATTTGTCGTGGTGCATTTTTGCGATATTGGCGGTGAAAGGGTTAAAGACATGTTTAAAAGATAATGCAGAAAATATGTTACAGTAAAACCCGTCCATGGTGACCGCTCAAAATGCCCCTTTTTTAAGATAGCATGTAAGTTAATGCCGACCTATGACATGCAGAAAACACTGCTTCAATCTAGAATAAATCCACCACCTGCTTTTAAAACATGCATATGCATTAATTTAGTAATCGCTTTAAAAAAAGTTCTGCTGTACATCTGATGAATCACAGACGATGTATACTCTGACCAGATGCCGTCGCTGAACTTGGGTTACACTGTTATATAGTGTTAGCATACGACACACCCCTTAGCCAATGGAGCCGAGTGTTTGTCCCAGCTTTTCTTTTTGTTGTCCATGTATATGTCTTTTATTTGAATATTTCGCACTGAAAAACTCATGATAAAATCTTGAAATGTTGATTATGTCGTTGAGGTATTTGACACTTGTTTTCAGTTGTCACTTATTCACTTGCTAACGTGCATACGTTTTCCTAGTTGTCATAGTTGATTTCCTTCATGGTTTCACAATGCCAAATTAGATTTGCGAATATGATGGACCCCAACTAGACTCGAAGTAACCTTGGTTTCCTGAACTTTCAGTTGTATGAACGCTTTCAACAGTAAGCACATTTCGTCAACGAAACTTGTCGTATGCTTAAGTCGGAAAATACTTTCTTCTTCCCGTTCTTTTCAAGAATAGTGTCTGAGTAGGCTTTCAAACAGTTTTGCAACGGGTTACTCGATGCCTCACCTGTATCTATATTATTTGCAAACGTCCTCACAAATTGATTCGTTGTGTTGAAAGGGTTTAACAAGTGTCAGTGGGGTAAGGGTTGAACTAATTACAGCACTGATAAAAGTATTGATATGCTTCGTCCCTTTTAAAATCATGTGGCTGACATTGTAATTCCATATTATTCCGTTGTAGAGTCAGTTACCGGTCCATGCTTGTTTTCGGGACTTGTATTTTCCTGTTATCATCAACAAGTAAGTATTACAGTAGATTACAGTTAATCCTGGCTAATTGGAACACTTAAATAAGTAGCATTGTCGGTCTTTAATACAGGTGGAAGTATAATGCAAAATTAGAGCCATCCAAACAATTGCTGTATATATTATGTTTGCTATGAGCATTTATGATGCTGAATGCAATACATGATTGATTGATTGATTGTATAATTTTTACCCTGCATTCAATAGCCACCTGTCTAAATAAATCTCGGTTCTTAACTCTTTCCTTCATATTTTATTATAAACACCTTTTCACGCATGTGTAAACAGAGTACACCCAGACCAGACGGCTCCTGTAGGAGTCGTCTGACCAGTGTCTGCTCTGTTTGCTTATTATATAATATAGATATAATTCTATAGTTTCTAACTGAGCCAAACTGTTCTTTGTTCATATGCCATTATAAAACATAATCTTGTTAATGTTGACGAAGTCATTATTTCTTACATGAATATTGAACAGATAAAGGGTTAACCCTTTCGCTGCCAATGCCGGATCTGTGATTACCTATGCAAACAGTTTGGATCCAGATGAGACACCGAGTAACTCGGAGTCTCATCAGGATCCAAACTGTTTGTTACTGTTACTATGTTTTTGAAACAAAAATGAAAATCAAAAAAATGAAATGAAAGTTAGCAGACGAAAGGGTTAAACAAAGTTCGGATTAACGAGATGACAGTGTATAAGCTTCATAATTAACATCAACAATATGGAACATTGAAGTGTTTATTTGATCTTAAATTAAACTTAACCATGCTTCAAATATGAACTTTTCAAATATAGCTACATGTATATAATTTCTGCGTATAAACCTCATATGTAAAATATACTTTCTCTGTATGGCATTTCTCCATGTTCCGTTTTTTCCTATTTCATATGTGTATTTAACCGTAACCCTTTCAAAGTTGAAATATCAAAATAGGAAATCCCATCAGTGTTTAACAAAAGAGTCCACTCAATATGAAATGCTTAAAAATGCTAGATGAATTTGAATAACAAATAGTGAAGAACCTGATCAGAGGGCTCCTCTAGGAGCCCTTTGATCAGGGTCTGCACTGTTTGCAAATGCCAATGCATACGTCTACCGGGTTGAAGGTGTTACGGACGATAGCGTTGAATCCGTTAGTACCGTTGTAAACCGCACGAATCCATACAAGTCACCAAGTAACTCGGAGTCTCATCAGGATTAAAACTGTTTGAAACCCTGCTAATATCTTTGAATTATTTTAATAAGTCTTTTTTTTCAAATTTAAACGAGAAAAACACAGCTTTCATTGATAAGTTCAGGATCCATCTGATATGGGTCTATATTGTTTGTCTATGCCCTTTGTAAGCTTCAATGGGCACTAATGGGTGAAATAAGTATTATTATCGGTATTTAACCCATTACCTTATAGGCTGTTTTTAGATACAACCTCTTTGAATCAATCTACCGAAAAGGAGCATTAACTAGAGAAAAGGAAAATCTTACAATTTTGTAGTTTGAAACCGTTGTGATAAATAGAGCATTTGCTCCTATATGAGCAAATGCTCTATTTATCACAATGGTTTCACAAAGTCACTTTTACAGAGTCATCAATATGAGGAAATGGGTTAATACAAGTGGCAGCATAATGCAGGATGAAGGTCATGCATGATTTTCAACTTCCATTATGGAATCACCTACTAATATTAAAAGTTTTCAATACTTCTTTACTTAAGCCCGCATTAACAATGTTTTGCTGTATCTGCTAAACTACACGGGTCATTTTCTCATGAATACGATCAGTAATATACAAAATGTAGCACTGCCTTTCTTTCTTCTTCAGTTTTTGCACTTGCCAGTACATATATTCCATTGCTGGTTGCCAGGGCGTCACAGGGCTTTGGGTCTGCTGCCACAACCATAGCAGGTTTGAAAACACAAGCAATTGCATGAAAATACAATGTACAGTAAAACGTTTCCAATTTGAACACTCAGTCTCGCTAATCAGAACACCCAACCTCGCTAGCTAGAACACTCAACCCCGCTAACATGAATAATCAAGCGCGCCAATCAGAACACCCAATCTCGCTAATCAGAACACTCATCCTCGCCAATCAGAACACCTAATTTCGCTAATCTGAACACCCAACCTCGCTAATAAGAACACCCATCCTCGCCAATCAGAACACCTAATATCGCTAATCAGAACACCCAACCTCGCCAATCAGAACATCCAACGTCGCTAATCAGAACACTCTACCTCTCTAATCAGAACACCCAACCTCGCCAATCAGAACACCCAACCTCGCTAATCAGAACACCCAACCTCGCTAATCAGAACACTCAACCTCTCTAATCAGAACACCCAACCCCGCCAATCAGAACACCCAACCTCGCCAATCAGAACACTCAACCTCGCCAATCAGAACACTCAATCTCGCTAATCCGAACACTCAACCTCGTTAGTTCGAACAAACAGCCTCGTTAACCCGAACATCAGAACACTCATTCTCGCTAATCAGAACACTTAAACAAGAATAATTATTGTTCTTTAAAACAGGCATCAGCTTAAATCAGGGTGAACGTCATGCAGAAATCTCCCAGAGGAAAATCTTTTCTGGGGGCTTTCTTCATTGAGCAGCAACCTGTCAAAAAGTGTTCTACAATTAGTCCTCTGTATTTAAAGTTTGGATAGTGTCCAGTTAAAAGGACATACGCTAACAGTGTCCCCTGGCCAGGGTCTGCACTGCTTGTTAAATCCATCGATGTTAATGGCTGATACCAGCAAATATGTCCATTTTGTTCTCTCATCTCTCTTCATTTTAAAAAATGGATGATTTTTAAAATAAGATCTGGACGGGTATATCTGAAGTAATGTGGGCGTTAATGGGTTAATCCTTTCCCTCATATAAACGCATTTTCACGCATTTGCACACAGAGTAGATCAATACCAGACACTCCTATAAGACCCGTCTGATCAGAGTCTGCTCTGTTTGCTGTAGACATGATATAGATCTGATTCTACCGTTACACAATAACGCCGGACGATGGGTGGTCACAATACCTTACACTGGGCAACCGCTCGGGTGAGCTAAAAGTATTAAAACAGCATTGTTTCGTTACTGAAAATTCCCATTGTTCAAAGATTAAAGAGTTGAATGACAAGTTTGATTTTATCCTTTAACATACTAAGTCGGTTTTCTTCTTATTCAGATTTCGAAGCAGACTTTCATCCATTTATTTTTAAAAACAGGTCATCAGTATGCCAAACAATTTGTATCCTGAGTTAACACTGCGCTGCTCCGCGGAACTCATCTGGATCCAAATTGTTTGCAATCGTGATATTGGATTCGTCTTTAATGTATTACATGTTGACAGAACTCACTATCCATGAACGGTAATTCCTATAATAATACAAGACATCTCTTCGTGAATTCAACAACGATACAAAAATCCTGAAAGCTTGAGCATCAACAAGTCTTGGTTCATACCAATTACATTTGCCCCTTCGGATGTCTAAATTTCAAAGTGGAATGATCATCAAGTGGAACGATAAATTCCATACAGTATGGTCTCATATGATTTGCGAGATTCAATTACATGACAACTAGTGCCGACCCTGATCAGAGGGGTCCCCTATGACCCCTCTGACATCTGTCTGCACTGTTTGCAAATTCCAGTACACACGCTCCTCGCATTCAAATGGTTAATCGGGTTTCACTTACGGGAGACGATAGCCACATTGCTTTGGGGCATCCGCTTAATTTGATTAAAGCCTTGAAAAAAGTTTCTCATGGAAGACAACGAAATTGGTGAAATCTGAATCAAAAGTTTTACAAATATTGAGTTTTTTCTCCATAATCTCCGTGGCATTCGCAGATTTTAATATAACATATCTTAACATATTTGATTGTTAAATATTTCTTTACTACTTAAGGACCATACATAACGAATAAATATAGCTTATTGTGATAATAAATTTTCATATATTGCGATGTACTCTGCTTTATTGTCCGATAGAATTAGACAATACTGCAGATGCTTGAGTAAATATGTTAGCAGTTGTTTAGTTTCAGTTCAAACATGTTTTATTTAAATATCTGTACAAATTTATAATCATACGCACCAAATAAGTGTATAAACAAAAGGTATGCAGTTTTATAGAGTTTTTCTTCTAAGTTTAGTTTTACAATAAGAATATAAAACTTGCATATATGCTCTCTTCATTCAACAATTTTCAACCCTTTTTGTCAACAACGTAAAAAACAAACTTCATTTGTCTTGCGTCTAATATGTAAGTTCTGACAACTTATACAAATCATTCTCAATTGCTCAGATGAAGGTGTATGTGCTTATTTATATTGGATGAAAGTAGGGTATCCGGAGAAACCCAAAGTGTTCTTAGGGTAGCCACCGAATCCTCTCTCGTTCTACCACTACCACTGCTCGCTGAGAGCGAGTGCGCTTACAAGAGAGCTATCTGGACACTGATAAAATCAAATACAAACACCGGGATTTTTATTAAAATTCAACAACCGAGTTCCCTTGTTAGCGAACATCTATTATTATTATTTGCCATGACCACTTGAATTCGACTATTATCACCACTTTTACCACAACAATCGCCATCATCTTTACTAGTTCCATTGCCAGCACCACCTCTTTTACTACTACCATCGCCACTTCAAACTCATTTCCAGTACCATTGCATCGCATTCACTTGTACAACCCGTACCGCTACCGTCACAACGTGTAGTTATTTTCTACCTCTACCATTACTACTTCTTCTACTACTATCGTGTTTACTTCTACTGTCACCATCATAAACATTTCTTATACGATTGCAACCAACACTTCAACTCCTTTTGTACCACTACCGTCACCTTTTACGATTAAAATCACCACCACCACTTTTACCACAAAAGTCGTGACCACTTTTACTTCTGCCTCCGCCACCTTTACTACTTTTGCTACTACCGTCGCAACCACCATTTGAAGTCTACTTTTACTGATACCATCGCCACATCGTCACTTGTACTAATACTACCATCGCAACCATCACCATGTGTGCATCTACCATCGCTATCCATTATTTGCTCTTTTACTGGTACTATCGCAGTATCAACTTGAAGTCCACTTCTTCCACCATACAGGCGATGGTTAGCGATTTAACTACTTCGGCCACCACCACTACAAGTGCCCTTCCACCACTACTATCACTACTGCCACCACTTATCCATTATCATCACCACTTTAAATCCACTTCTGCCACTATCACAATTACTACTACTACCATTGCCACACTTACCACTTTTATTACTACCATCACAACCACTGTTTGAAATCTACTGCTACTGCAACCATTGTCACGAACACCTATTTTGTTACTACTGTTGCAACCACTGCTTGGAAGTCAACTTCTATTGTAACAATCGCCACTGCCACCACTTGTACTACCGGTACATGTATTACTATCACTGCTTCAAATCCACATCTACCATTGCTGTCACTATTTTTATTAACACACGTACCGTTGCCACCACCACATCATTTACTGCTAACATCACCTTCATCATCACTACTGCCATCACAACCTGCACGTTAAATTCACTTCTATTACTACCATCATCATCACCATCACTTTCACAACACAACTTTCACTACTACTATTGTCTTCATCAGTTAAATCTACTCGTACCACTTCCGTCAACACGTTTACTACTACAAACATCGCCGTCGCCGCCAAGTCCTTTCTACAACCATCGCCGTTATCACAACTTGCACTGCTTTCCTCGCCATCACAACCACCACTACCACAATCTTCTCTCCAACCATTGCCATCTCCTCATCTCTTCTACCACTAATACACTCTCCTCTTCTACCCCTACCATCGCCAGCATTACCACATTTATCAATATTATGCCACCCGTACCACTTCTACTGCCACCATTGCTACTGCCATCACCTGTACAACAGATGTTTATAAATGTATAAAATATGAGGAGATTGGTAGTGACGGAAATAGCGATACATAGCATGGTGTTGTTTTTTGTTGTGATGTTTTCGGCGTTGTTAATTGTGATGATGACGAAGATGATCATGATGTTGACAGTGTTGGTGAATTCTACTATTACTATTCTAACATAGGGATGAGTCTGTTGGCAGAATGTTATACTGACGACAAGGAAAGAAGTCGAGCTATGGGGACCGCCATGGGTGGTTTGGCGCTGGGTATTCTGGGTAAGTATAATCAATTTCAATCAGTTTAACAGCATTCACAGCCTCCTATATGCGTGAAACATCCTCTAATGTCGTTGTGGCATAAGCTTAAGCTTTTATAATGTTAATATTGAGTTAGCCTGGTGTTGTATTCTGAAAAGCTCGATATATAAAGCCAGTATTAGAAGCATTTGTTCCATGAATATTCATGAAAGAAATGATGGAATCATGAATATTACTTGGTTTTTTTAAAAGGCATATTAACACGTGAAATTTTTAGTTAATTTCCCTGAGTCAATTTTGTCTGCCTTGTGTGTTAAGCTATTTTTAGACCCATCAGCTTTAAATAAATCTATTGAAAGGAGCATTTACAAGGAAAAACGAAATTTTTAGAATTATCTGCTACATTTTTACTTAATTTTGATTCGTTAAAACATTTTAGAAACGAATGACCGAGTGTCAAACAGTTTGAATCCGTTCGAGACGCCGAGTTATTCGGATCTGGATCCAAGCTGTTTGCTAATGCGAGTCAGGTCGTGCTAAGCAGAATATAGGGTTAACGATAGTCAGCCAGATAAGATTACCTCAAATTGTACACTTTCTAATGATTTACTTCATGCATAACATAATGTTTTACCTTATACATAAGTGATCGCCATAATTATAGTTATCACATACATGTATGTGAAATAATGTTATGCTTACAATAGCACCCCTCTATATATACACCATTTAATGAATACATATAGTTGTCTTCAAACACAGGTGGCTGCATGATGCGTAACGAAAGTAGTGAAGAACGTCCTATTGCATACCAGCTTGAAACTGACCAAGAATAAGACTTTTTCTGGTCGCTATGTTGTGGTATTAGAGGTCTGTATACAGAGGTTTCAAATGCCGTAATATAGATATCTCAAAGGTCGTTTTTATAGTTGTTTAGTAGTTGTTATAACGATGTTTTAAGGTTTGTTATATAGAAGTTTTAGAGATCGTTACACGGTGGCTGTAGAAGTCGGTATATTGAGGGGTTTGTAATGTCGATATATAGAGGTTTTAACGGTCGTTATATAGAGGTTTTAAATGTCGTTATATAGAGGTTTTAAATGTCGTTATATAGGGGTTTTAAATGTCGCTATATAGAGGTTTTAAATGTCGTTATATAGGGGTTTTAAATGTCGTTATATAGAGGTTTTAAATGTCGTTATATAGAGGTTTTAAATGTCGTTATATAGAGGTTTTAAATGTCGTTATATAGGGGTTTTAAATGTCGCTATATAGAGGTTTTAAATGTCGTTATATAGGGGTTTTAAATGTCGTTATATAGGGGTTTTAAATGTCGTTATATAGAGGTTTTAAATGTCGTTATATAGATGTTGTAAAGGTCGTTATATAGAGTTTATATATATATATTACAGTCGGATATCCATTTGGCGGTTTGCTGTACGCCCTTGCTGGGAAGGCATTGCCCTTTATGGGTATAGCAGTGCTATGTCTCCTGAATTTGGGTAAGAACATTGCATTAACTGACGTATTACCCAATACATGCTCACATCGAGGTCCCAGTGTAATATACAAGGCCAACTCATTATGATATTTGAAAACAGCAGGGATCGAAATAAAAAACTATCAACGTTTTTGGAAGACATTTGTATTGCAAATTCTTATAAATGTTAAATGATGTAATTACATCAGTTTGGCACTTAACTCTTTCACCGAAGTACTAACCAGAAAGTGACTCACATGGCTAGCTGCAAAATGGGAATCTGTGATTACCTTTGCAAATAGTTTGGATCCAAATCAGACGTCGAGTAATTGGCGTCTCATCAGGATCCAAGGTGTTCGGTCGATATTCTGTCAGGAGCTTGATCGAACCGAAACTAGTCATAATTGCAACAGATTCAAATTTGAAGAGAAATTATTTATTTCACAGCGGGGAAATACCTTTGAACAGATAAACATTTCAATCGTGTACTGTGTATACAGTTGGACCTTTCTTAAGCGACCATCAAAATGCATGGGTCTAATTACTGTCTAGGATGGCAGATATAGGCAGATGGAAGCTTGTTGCAGGTCAAAAGTAATGCAGAAAGCTCCTATAGGAGATTTCAGCATTACTATTGTCCTGCATTAAGCAACAGCCTGCTTTTTGATAGTCCTATCTTCAATAAATGAATGACTGCTTAAGACAGGTTCTACTGTACATCATTGTCTCGATATTGTCTGTAAACCTTTCTACCCGCATGATTCAACTACGACTCGATTACAATTACGAATTGTATATTTTTCAGTTCTGCAGTCTAGATTTTTGGAGACATCCGGCGGTTCCTGTGAGGTATAACTTACATTCTAAATCAGACCTGGATCTAAACCATTCAATACTCCGATTTTAGTGAGAAAGACAGGAAATTAGGGTTGACCTATAAGGGCCCAGAGTCACTTAAAATGGACACGAGCAAACATTGTAGACCCTGATCAGTGGTCTCCTGAAGGGCTTCTGAGTTGATAAAGCGGTTAGTCTCAGAAACGCAAGAGAAAGCTTCAACTATCAAGCAAGATTACAATTCATAGATGAATTATATGTGTACATGTACAGCTGTCATCCTCCGTTGTTAAACTGAGCTATGTCAAAGCTTGACTTATGTTTTGAAAAATGCCACGTCAGTTGTTGTTTT
Organism: Azorinus chamasolen; assembly: GCA_963576725.1. Classification (NCBI taxonomy): domain Eukaryota; kingdom Metazoa; phylum Mollusca; class Bivalvia; order Cardiida; family Solecurtidae; genus Azorinus; species Azorinus chamasolen. The sequence continues at coordinate 78,899,079 of OY755245.1, forward strand.
TCTGTTAACACTACATGCGACGTTCTTCAATTTCTTTTTTAAAACAAACTGGATCCTGAATGGACGCGATGTACATTCAATATCATACATGTAGTTTGATTCAAACGTTTTGCAAAATTCATTATGCAATGTCTATCGGTCATTCATCTTTTGTACGAAGTAGGACTTTTGTCCATATTTACAGGGCATTAGCCCTTAATTTTGAAGCTTACGTTAATCTTATTTTGTATATTTCCAGACTCAAATGGGGCTATGGTCATTTCACAAGCTTTTGACCGACCCGTATATCCTTATCTGCGCAGGTAATACTTTTTGTTTCATTTATCGCTTTACCCCATGTATAACCTTTCAACGTATTTGCAGCAGAGTAGATATAGATCAGACAGCTCCTATAGCGTCTCTTGTTTGCTTGTAGCAGAGTAGATATAGACCAGAGAGCTCCTACAGAGTCTTTTGTTTGCTTGCAGCAGAGTAGATATAGATCAGACAGCTCCTTGCAGCCGAGTAGATATAGATCAGACAGCTCCTATAGCGTCTCTTGTTTGCTTGCTACAGAGTAGATATAGATCAGACAGCTCCTACAGAGTCTTTTGTTTGCTTGCTACAGAGTAGATATAGATCAGACAGCTCCTTGCAGCAGAGTAGATATAGATCAGACAGCTCCTATAGCGTCTCTTGTTTGCTTGCTACAGAGTAGATATAGATCAGACACCTCCTACAGAGTCTTTGTTTGCTTGCTACAGAGTAGATATAGATCAGACAGCTCCTATATAGCGTCTCTTGTTTGCTTGCAGCAGAGTAGATATAGATCAGACAGCTCCTTGCAGCAGAGTAGATATAGATCAGACAGCTCCTTGCAGCAGAGTAGATATAGATCAGACAGCTCCTATATAGCGTCTCTTGTTTGCTTGCAGCAGAGTAGATATAGATCAGACAGCTCCTTGCAGCAGAGTATATATAGATCAGACAGCTCCTTGCAGCAGAGTAGATATAGATCAGACAGCTCCTATATAGCGTCTCTTGTTTGCTTGCAGCAGAGTAGATATAGATCAGACAGCTCCTTGCAGCAGAGTAGATATAGATCAGACAGTTCCTTGCAGCAGAATAGATATAGATCAGACAGCTCCTATATAGCGTCTCTTGTTTGCTTGCAGCAGAATAGATATAGATCAGACAGCTCCTTGCAGCAGAGTAGATATAGATCAGACAGCTCCTTGCAGCAGAGTAGATATAGATCAGACAGCTCCTATATAGATTCTCTTGTTTGCTTGCAGCAGAGTAGATATAGATCAGACAGCTCCATGCAGCAGAGTAGATATAGATCAGACAGCTCCTTGCAGCAGAGTAGATATAAACCAGACAGTTCCTATAGCGTCTCTTGTTTGCTTGCAGCAGAGTAGATATAGATCAGACAGCTCCTTGCAGCAGAGTAGATATAGATCAGACAGCACCTTGCAGCAGAGTAGATATAGATCAGACAGCTCCTATATAGCGTCTCTTGTTTGCTTGCAGCAGAGTAGATATAGATCAGACAGCTTCTTGCAGCAGAGTAGATATAGATCAGACAGCTCCTTGCAGCAGAGTAGATATAGATCAGACAGCTCCTATATAGCGTCTCTTGTTTGCATGCAGCAGAGTAGATATAGATCAGACAGCTCCTTGCAGCAGAGTAGATATAGATCAGACAGCTCCTACAGAGTCTCTTGTTTGCTTGCTACAGAGTAGATATAGATCAGACAGCTCCTACAGAGTCTCTTAATTGCTTGCAGCAGAGTAGATATAGACCAGACAGCTCCTACAGCGTCTCTTGTTTGCTTATGGGATAATATAGGTCTGATTCTAAGTTTCTGCCGTGGCCAAAATTCTTATTTTCTTTTTCATTATTTAAAAACAGCTTATTAATATTCATGATGTGATTATGTTTTACATTAATATTCATGGAGTATAGGGTTAGCGGTGTGGCATCTCTGTCTATGGGTGTGGCATAACTTAAGCATTTACCTCATGAATATTCATGTAAGAAATGATGACATCGTGAATCTTAATTAGATTAATTTTTAAAATTTTATTTCGTGAAAGTAGAAGCTATAGAATGAGATCCATAGTATTCCATAAGAAAACAGAGCATGCCTCATATACGAGCCACCATCTGATCTGGGTTTACCCTGTTTGCTAAGGCACAGAAAGGAGTGTTTATTGAGGAAAGGGTTGGTACATTACGTTTAATCAAGAAGGAAGCAGCAGTATTAACAAACGTCTTTTATAATGCGACATGATGAAAGCTCGGAGGTAATTCATTTTAGCCTTTGCCAGATCGTAATGCCCTTTGGCGAATTTGCCAGCAGGGTAAACCCAGATCAGAAGGCCCCTGTATGGTGGTCTTTGTTCGTTTATGAAATAACATTGACCCTTTTCTACTTTTTTTGTCATGGGCAAATAGTTATTTGGTCAAAATGCCATTATAAAGCAAATTTAATAATGCAATTAAAATTCATAGTCTTGATTTCTTACATGAATATTCATTAGGTAAAGACTTAAAAAGTCAGTGATCTTATTGTACCACAAGTAGACAGCTACTGTTTTGAACCCTTTATTCCACAGGCACGTCTTTTTAATGCATTTGCAAACAGAGTAGACTCATATCAGATGGCTCCTATAGGAGCCGTCTGATCAGCATCTGCTCTGTTTCCTTATGAAATCATATAAATCTGCTTCTACAATTTCTGCTAATACCAAAAGCGCTCGTGATCATATACCATTACACAAATCCAGTCAGTTGATGTTCGTGATGATGCCAATAGTTCTTACACGAATACCCAATGGAGTATAGGGTTAATACGATCAGTTCCGTTCAGTCTAATGCATTGTCATATGTGTCTTGGCTAATTCGTTTAGCGTCTGGCCCTTCACATGCTAAGCGCGGCATGTCCAGCATTTACAAGTAGCTTGGATCCAGATGGCGCATCATGATCCAAGCTGTTTGACACTCGATCAATAGTTCGTTAACCCATTCCCTCACATTGTCGCCTTTTGTCGCCTTTGTAAAAGTTACTTTTTTGAAACCATAGTGATACATGGAGCATTTGGTCAATAGGAGCAAATACACCATATATCAAGTTGGTTTCAAAAGTACACATTTATAAAACTTCCCCGTTCTCTTGTAAATGCTCCTTTTCAGTAGATTTATTCAAAAGGGTTGGGTCTAAACTATTGAACGAATCGAATGTAAGGAAATGTTATTACAGTTTAGGGTTTGGGCGGTTTTTATTATTTCTATTTGGGATTAGTTAAATGTATGTATCATCGGCAGTCATTTGTACACATAATTCATATTTCAACGCTGCTGTGACTTTTCATATCGCGATATTTACTCACATACATGTATTAGAATACTGCTATATGAACACACATCTATAGATTTGATGACAAGTGTAGAAGCCACTCAACCATTGCATTTAATCTGTGGCGTAAGGTCAGAGACCCAGATAAGATGCGTAAATTAAAGCATTGTCAAGAATAGCTCCTTTATTTCTCTAGAGAAATGACGAGTTCAGTATCTGCGTACGCACTTTTATCTGTTGCTCTGCGTTGTTTGTCACTCAAGTCAGTAATATAGAATAGAATGTGAATGGTGAGAAGCCATGCAAACCCGGGTCAGATACCGCGATATAGAATAGGATGTGAATGGTGACAAGCCATGCAAACCCGGGTCAGATACCGCGATATAGAATAGGATGCGAATGGCGACAAGCCATGCAAAACCCGGGTCAGATACCGCGATATAGAATAGGATGCGAATGACGACAAGCCATGCAAAACCCGGGTCAGATACCGCGATATAGAATAGGATGTGAATGGCGACAAGTCATGCAGACCCGGATCAGATACCGTGATATAGAATAGGATGTGAATGGTGACAAGCCATGCAAACCCGGGTCAGATACCGCGATATAGAATAAGATGTGAATGGTGACAAGTCATGCAGACCCGGGTCAGATACCGCGATATAGAATAGGATGTGAATGGCGACAAGTCATGCAGACCCGGATCAGATACCGCGATATAGAATAGGATGTGAATGGTGACAAGCCATGCAGACCCGGATCAGATACCGCGATATAGAATAGGATGTGAATGGTGACAAGCCATGCAAACCCGGCTCAGATACCGCGATCGAACACGGCGGTCGGTCTGGTTCCACACGATTTTGCAAACTCTCGTGACTGGTTGTCATATAGCAAGAATCATTTGTTTTATTTTATTTTATTTATTCTCTAGGTGTCATTATGATCACCAGTATGTCTCTGGCAGTCCTAGAATCCACTGTTCCTATATGGGTCATGGACGTCATGGGCGCAAAGCAGTGGGAACTAGGTATGAAGCTCAATTATATTGAAATAGTGATGCACCTTTTGATATCCATCATTCTTGAAACTCTAGAAATGATTAAATCAAAGCGTATTAAACAAATAAAATAACGTGTGCAACAATTAACATATGAACTATTCGACCTATAAAGCAGAGCGACACTCTCGCAGAAAGCTTTATGAATAACTTTCTTCCTGAATTAAACAATTAAATGTCTTTTAACCCTTTCCCTGTTTAATAGTCAAGAAAGGAATTATGCAATCATGAATATTACCTGAATTTTTATTATGGTATATGCACACATGATGTTTTGGCTCAGGCAGAAAATGTAGAACCAGATCTATATTATGCCATAAGCAAACAGAGCAGGTTTTGATCAGACGGCTCCTATGGGAACCGTTTGATCTGGGTCTACTCTGTTTGCAAATGTATATTAACACTTTCTTTCCTACTGACTCCTTATTGTGCCTATGTAAAACTCATTTTTGAAACCATTGTTAAAAATATTTATTACAATACGTTTAGATCTACGCAATTCTAAAATTCTAACAAATTCTACTTTTCTATAGTTAATGCACATTTTCGGTAGATTTATTGAAAGAGGTTGGGTCTTAAAATAGTCTAGGAGGGAATGAGTTAAGGAAAAAGTGTAAAGACGCAGAATGAGACTTGATTAGTGACTGTTGGAGAGAGGTTCTATTGTATAGTTGTTACTGATTAAATTGCTTTAAATTGCTTATCATATACATGTATCAACTTGAATCGCTTTATTTCCAGGTCTTATTTTCCTTCCTGATAGTATCGGATACCTTTTCGGGACCAATCTGTTTCCTGTTGTAGCCAAGCAGTATGGGCGGTGAGAATGTCCTACACATGTACATGTATTTAATGCATTTGCTACTTTACTCAGAGCTATAGATGCAAGTGCCTCTTGATATACTGAAATAGACAGTTTCTCCACCGACCCTATGTTGTGACCGCACGCTTTCATATTGAATAGACTCTATCGTTACACACATGGGTCATTCCATTTTGAAACGAGTTAAGGCAGCACATGCACTTGAATTATATACTCGAATTGATTAAGTGGTACTCAAATGAAGATTTCATTATTACCGACTTACAATGAGTACTATCCAGTATTGTCGGTTGTCCACAATCGACATTTAGCTAAATTGACATACATTTTCAGTGAAATGAGAAGAAAATAAATCCTATACAGAATTCCCTCCCGGATCGACATTCTGCATCGAAAACTGACCACAGTTGTCGTTATTCTACTATAATTTACATCCCAGATCAACTACGATCGATGTCTTCTGTGGGTGTCTTTCTGTTCGAGCCAGTGAACATATTAATTTAGTCCAAATGAACGCAATATATCCAGGCATCCAGCCCTTTACATGGAAAACCACTTACAGTGCATACACATTCATTGTACTATACAGAACCTGTCTTAATCGGCCATTCATTTATTGAACATATGAGTCTTAAAGGCGATTGCTTAATGCAGGGCGAATGTAATGCAGAAAGCTCCTCTAAGAACTTTCTACATAACTTTTCATCTGCATTAAGCTACCTACCACCTGCCTTACATTAGACCTTTATTTTTATGACATCTTAAGACAGGTTTGCCTGTATAGTAACGTCTATAATGTTTTATACAATAATTAGTATTCATTTAAACAGTTACTCGTCTTATAACATGTGCATGATAAACGTTATAATAATTCTGCAAGGTTCACTCAGATATGATGTCAACTTGACAAATTTATGAATATTTGGATAAGTATAATACTTCCGTTGAAGATATTCACATCTTAGGCTATACAGGCAGGGACATATTAAAAGACAATGGACCTCATCTCCTACTCCAAGATAAAACATTTTTCCAATACTTTCTGCTCTCGGTAATTTAAGAAAGCGACCTCTTTCTATTTCTAAAGCATGCACTCCAGACCTACATTGAGTCAAAGCATGTCTGTGTCTGCGCACATTTGCACAATCAAAGTACTTTTCATGTCAAATCTCCATTTAGAAACTGCCATGAAGAAGAAAAAAACGTTGAGAAATTAGACACTGTGACCAGATATTACGTTATGTAAGATAAGATTGTTACAGTACAATCATATTGCACTATATATTATAAACCTCGCTAATCCTAACATTCCTACTATATGTATTATGATTGGTCCTTATGTCGGGTGGCAGATTAATACAGTGTGAAAGTCGTGCAAAAAGCTCCCTTTGAGGATTTTGCTTGACAGTCATCCTGCATTAAAACAACCATCTACCTAAACACGTGTCAATTCTTCTGTACTACAAGTTCGGTTTAGAGAGGTTTTCTCTGTAGTTATAGTCGCTATAGTGTATGGATACGTTCTATAGTAAACTTCTCTATATGCCTGGTAGAGGATTTTGAATGACAAAGAGTGAAAACCCTGATCAGAGGGCTGCTCTAGAAACTCTCTGATCTGGGTATACACTATTTACAAATGTCATTATATTCATTTCCAGCATCCAGGAGGATAGGCAGTCACTTTTGTCTCCCTTTGTTCTGATACGCCGCAAAATATCCCATGTTCATGACGCCGCAATAAAAAAATCTCCGTACAGTAATTATTTTTACATGAATATTCATCAAATAAAGGGATAGTATTTACCTGACTCAATTTTCAGCTGGCGTTTCACCATCGCGTCACTGCTTATGATAGGAGTTGGAATGATGACCGTGAGTATTAGTCTAGCCTGTTAGGTTATGGTGTAACATGAACGGTGAGTACTAGTCTGGCCTGTTAGGTTATGGTGTAACATGAACGGTGAGTATTAGTCTGGCCTGTTAGGTTATAGTGTAACATGAACGGTGAGTACTAGTCTAGCCTGTTAGGTTATGGTGTAACATGAACGGTGAGTACTAGTCTAGCCTGTTAGGTTATGGTGTAACATGAACGGTGAGTACTAGGCTAGCCTGTTAGGTTATGGTGTAACATGAACGGTGAGTACTAGGCTAGCCTGTTAGGTTATGGTGTAACATGAACGGTGAGTACTAGGCTAGCATGTTAGGTTATGGTGTAACATGAACGGTGAGTACTAGTCTGGCCTGTTAGGTTATGGTGTAATATGAACGGTGAGTACTAGTCTAGCCTGTTAGGTTATGGTGTAATACGAACGGTGAGTACTAGGCTAGCCTGTTAGGTTATGGTGTAACATGATCGGTGAGTACTAGGCTAGCATGTTAGGTTATGGTGTAACATGAACGGTGAGTACTAGGCTAGCATGTTAGGTTATTGTGTAACATGAACGGTGAGTACTAGGCTAGCCTGTTAGGTTATGGTGTAACATGAATGGTGAGTACTAGTCTAGCCTGTTAGGTTATGGTGTAACATGAACGGTGAGTACTAGTCTAGCCTGTTAGGTTATGGTGTAACATGAACGGTGTGTTCTAGTCTAGCCTGTTAGGTTATGGTGTAACATGAACGGTGAGTACTATAGTCTAGCCTGTTAGGTTATGGTGTAACATGAACGGTGAGTACTAGTCTAGCCTGTTAGGTTATGGTGTAACATGAGCGGTGAGTACTAGTCTAGCCTGTTAGGTTATGGTGTAACATGAACGGTGAGTACTAGGCTAGCCTGTTAGGTTATGGTGTAACATGAACGGTGAGTATTAGTCTGGCCTGTTAGGTTATGATGTAACATGAACGGTGAGTATTAGTCTGGCCTGTTAGGTTATGATGTAACATGAACGGTGAGTACTAGGCTAGCCTGTTAGGTTATGGTGTAACATGAACGGTGAGTACTATAGTCTAGCCTGTTAGGTTATGGTGTAACATGAACGGTGAGTATTAGTCTGGCCTGTTAGGTTATGATGTAACATGAACGATGAGTACTAGTCTAACCTGTTAGGTTATGATGTAACATGAACGGTGAGTACTAGGCTAGCCTGTTAGGTTATGATGTAACATGAACGGTGAGTACTAGGCTAGCCTGTTAGGTTATGGTGTAACATGAACGGTGAGTACTAGGCTAGCATGTTAGGTTATGATGTAACATGAACCATTATCCCGCTAACCGTGACCTGATTCGCAATTGCAAACAGCTTTGATCCAGATGAGACGCCAAGTAATTCGACCACTCATCAGGATCCAAGCTGTATGAAGCTTGGTCAATAGTCTCTTAAAAGCGTATGTTATGACACTTGGTCAACAGTTTTTTAAAAGCTTTGTCGAACTAGGTAATCAAGATTGCGTAATATCCAAATTCCAGCAGATATTTTGTTTACGGCCGAACAACGGTTAACATATGTAACACTTATCATGTTGCACAACCGTGTAGTTTTGAAACCTTTGTCATAATGGGGGCAAATGATCTGTTTATCTCAATGGTTTCAAAAACTCAAAATGCGTCAGTATGAGGGGATGTGTTAAAGAAGTTGTTTATTCTTATGAGACACATTACTCCGCGGCTCAGTTGGACCCAAAATGTTCGCAATGGTCATCCGTAATAGGACTAGAACATTGGAAGGGTTAAGATAAAAGTTCAATTTGAATTTAATCGAATTTATTTAATATCAGATGTACTGTCATGTTTTCATTGATAAACAAACAATTGTAATAAATATATTCTGAAAGTAGTGGGAGATCCTTCGAAAGCAAAAGTAGCAATGTAAAAAGAGAAAATTGCAGACTCTGTTTTATTGAGATGGATAAGATATGTTGAAATTTAACCCTTTCGGCGCCAAATTTCTGTTTGTCCTCTGCAATCCAAATTTTGTTAAATCATTCGGTACAATAAGGAAATGAGATAAATTAATGCAAATTTCAAAAGAATAAAGCACATATATAGAAATAGAGAATGAGACAAAAAGTGAAGTCCCTGAGACTGCACTATTTGTCGTGGTGCATTTATGCGACTTCGGCGGTGAAAGGGTTAACCCTTTCAGTGCCTACATTGTCGTCTACTGGACACAGTTTTGTCTGTTTTAAGTTGTTTAAGAATGGCCGCTTGTTCAGTTTCTTTATAAAACAATAAACAAAGTGTCGAACAGTCTGGATTCTGATGAGGCGCCGAGTAATTCGGCGTCTCATATGGATCCAAACTGTTTGCAAATGTAATCATAGACTAGCTCATGGCAGCAACACCTGTGAGTCGCTTTCTGACGAGAATTAAATAATCGATGTGAAGTGGCACTAACGTATTCTTTTTGCCCTTTCAGATTCCATTTAGCACGCAGCTCCTTCACCTATTAGCACCACATCTGGCATTAGGTCTTGGTGTCGGTAAGTCTTAACGATTGATCTGAAAACAAACCTATATAATTGAATATTATTCGTTTTCATTACTTGTGGGGAACTGTGATTGGCTGTATTCATTTGTTCATACCCTTATGAAAAGAAAAAAATATGCCACGCCTTCCCGGGACTACTTTGTATTCGTCCGCAGTTATATGAATCGGTATTAAATGTTGAAAATAAACAAATGATTTCTGAATATTATTTAATTTCTTTCTTACATTCAGTAGTGATATTAAATTATAAGTAATATATAGAATAGTTTTTATTTTCATGGAGGTATAAAAATAACTTGGTCACGGAGGTATGAAAACAAATATTCTATACAGTAAAACCCCGCTAATACGACCACCTAAAAGAGGTATAATTCTGGGTGCTATATGCAGGTGGTAGCTTAATGCAGGACAAAAGTAATGCAGAAAGCTCCTAGAGGAGCTTTCTGCATTACTTTTGTCCTGCATTAAGCAACCACCTGCTTATAAAGACAGCCACGTTTATTCATTAAGTGGTCGCATTAGCGGGGTTTTACTGTATATTCCTTACATGAACCCTTCTCAGGTTGAAACAAAATCCGTGATCTGCTTAACGTGTTTCTGAATTCAACTACAGTGAAACCCCGCTATTGCGACCACTTAATAAACAGCCACTGGTGCCGTCTAAAGCAGGTGGTTGCTTAATGCAGGACGAAAGTTATGCAGAAAGCTCCTATAGGAGCTTTCTGCATAACTTCCGTTCTGCATTAAGCTACCACCTGCCTCTGCCACCCAGAATTACGCCCCTTTTTGGTGGTCGCATTAGCGGGGTTTTAATGTACTAACTGAGTGGTCTATGATTTATATTTTATATCTGTATTTTATATTTGTATTTTGCATGTTTCAGGTGTCGCTGATGCCGCTATTATGCCGCTGTTGGCGCTGCTGGTAGACCAACGACACGTAGCCACCTATGGCAGTGTGTATGCCATAGTTCAACTTGCTGTCTGTCTAGCATACTCTCTAGGTATTATACATTACAAAATTACCATTATATTCGTATATATGTCTAAGTCTGGAACTTTATGGCTTATGATTTCTAAATGCAGGACAATGGTAATATAGAAAGTTCCCAATGAGTTTTCGGCATAACCTGTGTCTTGCATTAAACAACCACCTTTAATTATTATCCTGATAAGTGTGTCTTGAGTTTGCAAACAGCGTGGATCTAGATAAGACGACGAGTTCTCTGCCAACAGGCATTTGCTATCCATACATAGCATACCGGCTTGACATACCGTTGTCTCATATGATAGCTCATCAGCTACGTAATACATGTATATTAGCTATTATAATTCATTGCACTATTGAAATAGACTATTACAGCATTGTGTTAATGACTATGATTATTGCATTGTTTGTGCTTTAATTAAAATGAATTTTGACTTTTTGCTTCAGGTCCAGCAGTTGCAGCCCAAGTGGAAAAATCATTTGGATTCAAATGGTGGGTTACTGGATATATCAGCGGGTTAACCCTTTACTTCATGGATATTCATGTTAGAACTAATGACATCATGAATATAAATTCAGCGTCAGATCTGTATTATTCAATAAGGAAACAGAGCAGGTCCCGATAAGATGGTTCCTGCAGGAACATGCGCATATATGAAATAAATAGTTAATAGTATTTTTATATATAACTCGTGGTCAAGATTGTCAGCTATACATGGTATATTCATATTGCATGGACTTATTTAGGTTCAGCTGTTTTCCAATTTAATCCGAGTGTCTATAAAACAGGACAAAGACAGTGTAATCCCAGATCAGAAGGTTTGTGAATGAGCCCTTGGACCAGTATTAAGGCTCGTGTAAAATATTACTTCATTTGATTCCTTTGTCTCGCGAAACGGCAAAATATGGTTGAATTTAATCTTATAATGTAAGCTTTATTTTGTCATATTAGAGGTTTTGATTTGTAGATGACAGACAAATACATGATATACTATCACATTTTAAAATAATTGACTGCTTCTGTGGCAAAATGGGTACATGATGTTTGTTTCAGGTCATACAGAATTTATGCATCCACCAAAGTTTAAATACAATGGAACCTTGATATCTCGAATTTTAAGGGACCATACAAATTACATCGAGATAATAGGGGTTCGAGTCAGCCTATTTCTAACTTGGAAGCAGCATAATACAGGTAGCACATACTGCTGAAAGTTCATGTTGGAGATTTCAGCATTACTTGTGACTTGTATCAAGCTGTTGCATGTCTTTATAGATACGGACAGTAATGAATGTAAGATAAATTCTGTATTACAAGTTTTGGAAGGGATCGAATGTTTACTCCAGTTATATCTAAGTTCGAGTTATCCCAGTTTGGTGTATCGAAATTCCACTGTAATTGGAAAACAGTACCAAGTTGAAGATATCAATTTGTACAGACTAATACAAGGTTATATGCTTCAAGTTCAGTTCACCCTAATTCAGCTGTCGAAAATGATGTCTGCCTAAATTCTAATACGTTGCAAGTACTAAGTCCTAATCCATCAAATTCAAGTGAAACTATTGCTACTATGTTTATTCTTTAAGACTTTACCTGATTGATATAAAATACTATGGATATTTAGTAACTGAATGTTAATAATGATATTGAACACAACATATTTTGCGCAGAAACTCTAGAATCAAGATGTATAGTCTTGCATATTGCAAACAAAGCAGAGAAAAGGGAGAATAATATCATGGGAGAATTGTAAACGACAATATTCTAAATTTGACCCATAGAGTCAGTGAAACATCGTGTAATAGGATTGGGTGTATGTGTATACCTATTGTAATAGGATTGGGTGTATGTGTCTACCTATTGTAATAGGATTGTGTGTATGTGTCTACCTATTGTAATACGTTTGGGTGTATGTGTCTACCTATTGCTTTTTAGTATGAATGAACCTGTTTAAGAGACTATAAAAGTATTAATGACTGTCTTAATAAACAAACGGTAGCTTAATGCAGGACTAAACAGAAAGTTACCAATGGACGTTTCCTGTATTGCATTATCCTGCAGTAAGCTACCACCTGCTGCAGTAAGCTACCACCTGCTGCAGTAAGCTACCACCTGCCTCGAATACCCAGAATAAGACTCCTTTTAATGGTCGCTTTTCCCTTTTCACGCGTTTGCAAACAAAGTAAACCAGACCAGACGACCCCAAAGACTTTGATCATGATCTACGCTGTTTGTTTAAGAAATAAACTACACAGTGTCCGCCATTGTCAAGCATTGCCTTGTCATAATGCTATTCAAATAAATAAAAGTTGTTAATATTTGTAATGTGATTATTTCTTATCTCAATGTTCGATAGGAAAGGAGTTAAGGCATACGTATGTTTACTACACGTTTGCAGGTGTATGTGGGGTGTTGCTTCATTGAACCTGGTGTTTGTTCCTCTGTGTATCTACCTGCGGTCACCTCCAGTCCTCGAAGACCAACAGGTATTTATACGGTCAGGTGTAGTATAATGGCGCCTTGTGTGCAGCTATTTGGCCACAAATGGTCATTTTCGAAAGGCGTTTATAAGGGCATCATAGAATCTTTCTGTAATGTGAGGATCTTTTACACTCACGAGTACAAGTGCTCTGGGGCTTTTAACTTGGAACTAAATGTAGAAGTGTTTTGAGCGTGTCGTGAACAACTTGCAGGGGATTTTGAGGCTCCCAGAAAGACACCGTGAGGGCACAGGTGGCACCGTATGACGGCAACGCTACGGTCTCTACCAGACACGTAATCGAGTCTAGTGTAAGGTGTAAGCCATAGCACGGTACGGACGAATTAGTGGTCTACGCAATCAGTTTGGATCCAGATAAGACGCAGAATAACTTGGCGTCACATCAGGGTCCAAACTGTTTGACAATGTGGTTATAATTTGGTACATTATTTGAATACACCTTGCATTTAGAAAAGAGATGGACGAAGATTGTTCAAATCAATATTTTCTCAAAGCTAACTACATGTAGCTGTATTTTCTAAATAAGTCTTGTGGTCGGCCTTCATGTGGACAAATATTAGTTCTTATTTATGCTATCAATACATCTATTGCACTAATTGGCGTTTTATTCAAGAAAACGAATTCTATAGTATGTTCTCATTTGTATAATATACTTGAACCAGTTAAATATTCTTAAACAGTAGAACTGTGTAAATAGACACCAAGTGTTACTTTTAGATGGCATTGCCTTCCCAACTGAATCATATTTTGATATCTCACTGGAGTATGTCTTACTTACCTTCCAGTGCTCTGTCCTCTACAGGTTTTGGGGGTACCTTTCTCATAACACATAAACCAGTTTCGAACTTAGTTCTTATCTGTGACAGTACATCATGTATGAATTATTTTCAGTGCATACTAAACAACATTGACATTAAGGACTACCTGTCAGATGTGGACGCTGCAAAGTCATACCAAACGTTCGATGAATCCGAAGATTGACTTGTTTTGATTAATAACTAAAACAGTGAATGTGTTCAGAGGAAATAAGACACCTATGATGAATTTGATCTAATATTGTAATAATTCAAAGGCAGATTTTTATTTTATTCATTATTGTCAAAGAGAAAATAATTTGACCGTTTACAGTCTTGCTTACTGATTTGTTAACCCATGTAGTCCCATATTTATATTCAGCTATATATGTGTTACATATGTTATTAAAGAAAATCCGTCAAGGGTCCATGCTTATAAAACTTTTAGCTGAGTCTGAGTTCGTTCTCAAGTTTTTGATTGGTCAGATTTGAGCCTTTGGCTCAAATCTGACCAATCAAAAGCTTGAGAACTCAAATCTGACCATTCAAAAGCTATTTGCTGGAATAAACCATTTTGTATGATGGGTTCAGCAAGCAGTGCAAACATTGACCAAAAGGCTCCTGAAGCAGCCCTCTGGTCTGGGTCTACACTGTTTGCCTATGTCCTTTTCCATGTACACTGGCCACTAATGGGTTCAGGTGGAATTCTCCAGATAAGAATGTTCGGGGGTTTATGAGATAGCAGGCATGCATAAACATGATGACTTTTCTTATTTGAAATCAATATCTTTATTAATTTTGAAGATGCTAAGTGCCTAACCTTGCCACTTAAAAGAACATGTATGAGCCATTTTTTGACCATAAACATTGCAACGGATGTCATTTCACGACATCGTTTTCTGACCGCAGCTTGATTGAACGGAGGATTAATGTAGCAAGGGAAGGACCCTGTTGATATGGATTGCAGTATTTCTTCTACCTCTTGCGATGTAATTACAATGGACGTAAGACTATGATCAGGTGTATGTAACTGTTGAAAAGAAGTGTCTGTATCATTCATTTGTGATTGTTCTTGTAAAGAATCGTTCAAATGGTTAGCTTTGTCAACGTCATTCAGTATCAATCTGATTTCAAGATTTAATGGTGGTATGCTAGCCTAACGACGAGGACAAATAAATTGTTTCAGAATATTCCACCAGGATTTGAAAGAGCGATTGCCATTATTTATTGCATTTACTTTTTTTTTATTAGTCGTTTGCATTTTCTTATCATGGATGTTGTTTCGTTTCTAATTTTCCTAAAAGTTTGCCAGTGAGTGACACTTTTATTATGTTTGACTCATTTTTAGGCGCGTTTACGTTTTCTAATTTGGCGTTTAATCTCTGAGGTAATCCAGCTGGGTTCACTTGATTTGATAGTTACTATCTTATTAATGGAAAAGTACATTGTAGTAAAGTCAAGCAGGCAAAGCATAACACACACACACAACCGCACACTCACACACGAGATGAACACAGAAAACACCAACAGCACACAATAACTAGAGACAAACACTCCAAACATGAACAAAAGCACAAGCACAAAGACGTAAGGCAAACAAAAGAAAGGGTGACAAAGAGAGTACCGCCTTGGCACGGTCAGTAGCAAAAACACCACTGGGGGTTTAAACCGGTTTACGGACGTCTTAACCTCACACTTCTCTCAAAGTCACCCTAGTTTTACAAATAGTGTAAATAAAGGTATCCCCGCCGGACTTACCCACAACATAGACGACGATGAACACAGTACAACATGTAAAACATAGCATAATAACTGTGACAATCCGTCAAATATGTACTCAATGACTTTGCTGAAGTCAGAGCACCTGCATGTAAGCCGTTAAGGGCACGACAGGGAAAAAGTAATACATGAGCCTGGTAAGCTCATATTGTATCTGAGTTTAAGAGTATACCATCATAGAGTACTACCCTCGGCCTGTCATCGCGCAAGCAAAGAGGGAAGCGTAACTACCGACTGTAAAAGGGTCGATAACCAAACATGCAGTGCGTTGCAATATAATGGGATCATAACCTTTCTTCTTAAATGTTTTAATGCGTTTTATGAACAAATGAAAATGGATATGACCCCGAATTTCCTAAGTTTGTAGATAACATCCCCATAAAAGTCTGGTTGAGAAATGCCTTGTTGCAGTAACGTCCGTAGATTGCAATTATATTTCGATAATAAAATGTAGAAAACGTTTTTCGAAGTTTTTGATATCTGTAACCTTGCCTAAGAAGTTTATCAGTTATAACTAAATTACGACTGTTAAAATCTTCAAGCAAAGAACAGGCTCGGGCAAACCGAATAAGTTGAGAAATATAAACCCCATAAGATGTAGAACGGGGCACATCTCCATCTAGAAAAGGATAATTAACAATTTTAAAATTAAAATCTTCTCTTTTATCGTATATTTCGGACGAAACTTTATCACTTGTAATTGAAAGATTCAAATCTAAAAATGAAGATATAAATGAAGCTATAATGTCAGATTGATTCGCTTTGTTTAAAGACAGTTCTGTTGGGTAAATTGAAGAAATCATAGTATCAAAATAAGGATTCTCTAAATTCAAAATATCGTCTAAATACCTTGAAGTTTTATTAAAAGCATTAACAATATCGGTCTGTGTATCAGGTTTTAAGCTAAGCATAAAATCCCTCTCATAGCAATACAAAAACAAATCTGCAACAAGAGGGGCACAATTTGTACCCATGGGTATACCAACAACTTGACGATATATGGTATCCCCATAACGCACAAATATATTATCTAAAAGAAAGGTAAGAGATCTACAAACATCAAGGCAAGTCCACATTGTGTAATGTTCAACTTCTGAATTCGAAAAGAATGAACGTTGAACATTTTGTTTTCTCTGGCAAAGGCTTTTTTTCTATTAATTTAATCAGTTTATCCTTTATAAGATGGTGAGGTAGAGTAGTAAAGAGTGTAGAGAAATCATAAGAGCTCATTGAAGAAATGTTATACTGTTCATTTTCAAGTTTCTTTAAAACATCATTTGATTTTTTTATGGACCAAAAAACATTAACACCAGAATTTTCATATATTTTATCACAGTAACGTTTTACATGTTCTTTGATCGTAGTAAGACAGGACGTCAAAAGTTTAGATATTTTAGTAGTGGTACAACAGCTAGAGTTGGCAATATAACGCGCCTTATAAGGGTTTTATGTAGTTTCGGAATCCAGTACAAAGTAGAAAGTTTATGTTGTTTTATGTTAGGACCAGACTTAAAATTATTGCACATTTTTACATGTTACATCTACACATTGTTTGGTAATATTAATTATATGGTCGCTAATGTTAGTTGCATGCCTATTTATGTCCGTGTCATACAGTGATTTCCAGTAGGACTGATAGGCCAATTCTCTCAACCGATCATACCGTCCAGTATGGTAATTCCAGACGCGTTTTTGAAATGTAATTCAATATGCTAAAAATAGGACAATAGTAACGAGCATTTTGGTCTAGGACTGGGTCACCAACACCGTTTAATATTAAACTGTCTGTGTTGTTAACAAGGATGATGTCGATAATAGAGGGGGATTTCTCTGTAAAGTGGGTCGTTTCATCTATGCATTGTACTAAAGAAACCTGGGCACACAAAGAAATGTTCTGCGAGAATATTCATTTGATACATTATAATTAAAGTCACCAGTAATTGTAATATCTGTACAACCAATATCAAACGCAAATGAAAGGAGTCCTCAATGATACTGTCGTAGTTACCATTAACGTTAGGTGGCCTGTAAAAGAGGCCAAACAGTATACTTTTGGTTTTAAGGATAATTTCAAACCGCATACATTCAATTCCCAGCGGTTCAAGATCTCTTCTTTTAGTATAATGGACTGTATCTTTTGTATATAATAGGATACCTCCGTGACTATCTCCATCACGATCAGGATCTGAATAGGAATCGATCAATAGATCGCTAGTTGACAAGGCAGTGCAAAGGTCATCTAAATCCTCCTCTGCCGCCTAAATTAAGACATTGCATTTGACCTTCAAATGTGACCTTGATCTTGAGACGACATGACTTGCACATGCGTTCTGCACATCGGCTCAACTTGGTTAACATTTGAGGCAAATCCTTCCAGGGGTATAGGGGATATGGAGCGGACACGAAATTGTTACAGACGGACAACTGACCTTCAAATGTGAAATTGACCTTGAGACGACATGACTGACACATGTGTTCTGCACATCGTCTCAATTTAGCTAACATTTGACTCGAGATTTATGAAAATCTTTCAAAGGGTTTAGAAGATATAGAGCGGACAAGAAAATGTAATGGAAATTGAAGGTTAAACCATTTGACCTTTAAATGGGGTTTATATTTCTCAACTTATTCGGTTTGCCCGAGCCTGTTCTTTGCTTGAAGATTTTAACAGACGTAATTTAGTTATAACTGATAAACTTCTTAAGCAAGGTTACAGATATCACAAACTTCGGAAAAGTTTTTTCTAAATTTTATTATCGAAATTTACCACTCATTAGTAAATATAATTGCAATCTACGAACGTTACTGCAACAAGGCAGTCTACAGTACAGATGTCTGGTACAAGGTTGTTGTCGTACGTAATTTCTAGTAGGATGTGGGTAGATATATATTTTTGGGAGCGTATTCCCATTGTATGGAAAGTGGTGCGCATAGCTTCGAGTTTCTCCATGTCTGGATATATATATTTGGGCAACCAAATGTTCAAATAGAAAAATGTTGCTAGAAAAATTCCACCTCTGGCCCACCTCTGGTGCACCTCAAATTCGGGGAGTTCTTTTTTTTATGTTCTTGTGTAGGCCCTAGATCATTCTAAAACAGGTTAAAAAGGTTGCCGAAATTCGGCAACAGTACGCTCTATTTACGGCTTATTAGTTAATATTATTTTGAAGTACGAGGGGTGTTCCAAAAATAATGTCATCTGTGCTTTATTTCGCGGAAATCGTGCAATTCATGCACAAAACCACCTCGTGTCGATTGAGTGATCACTGGCTCGTGACACAGGTAACTTTTTTATCTCGTCCACACGTTCACTTGCCTCGGTACAGTGTACATCGTTTCATAGCCTGTTCGTTAGACTATACACAAAATGACAGGAAAACGAGCTGAAAATGTTCTTGAAATTAGGGCCTATATAAAAGGTAGGTCATTACTCTGCATAAAGGCTGTAGATATTCACCGCGAGGTGTGTGACATTTATGGGGAGGGCCAAATGTCCCACAGGACTGTTTGTAGGTGGGTAGCTAAATTTAGTGCTGGGCAGCAGCAACTGAAAGATGCTGCTCGCCCAGGTCGTCCTGCAACAACTACGACCAAAGGTAACATAGAAAAAATCCGAAATATCCTCAAAACTGATGCTCGATTCACCGTAAGACAATTGGCTCGAATGACAAGAGTTAGCAAGAGTTCATGCAATTTTGAAGAAACACCTAAAAGTTAGAAAGATAAATGCAAGATGGATACCCCATTTGTTAACGGATGAGCAAAAGAAGACGCGTGTAACAATGGCAAAAAACCTTCTCAAAATGTACCCAAAATATAGTAAAAAGGCTTTTGATAATATAGTCACTGGTGATGAGACCTGGGTGTATTATTTTGAACCAAAGCGGAAGGTTTCCAACCGAATATGGGCCACTAAAAATGCCAGACGCCCAAGTATTGCCAAACGAATACGAACGGTAAAGAAGGTTTTGTATGCTATTTTTTCACTAATAAGGGTCCAGCTATTCAAATCCCGGTGCCAAAAGGCAGAACGGTCACAGGCAAGTTCTATAAAAACGTTGTTCTGAGAAAATTGAAGAAATACTACAAAAGTAGCCGCCCCAAAACAGGACTTAAGTATGTCCGACTTTTGCATGATAATGCACCCGCTCACAAGGCACGTATTGTGACTGACTTTTTGGAGTCAGAGAAGGTTACCGTCCTTCCGCACCCTCCGTATTCGCCAGACCTGGCCCCCTGCGACTATTTTCTCTTTCCAAAACTTAAATATCATTTATCTGGAAGGAGATACAATTCGAGAAATGCCCTTGGATATGCTGTTTATCAGTGTCTGATGGGTGTCCCCATTGAAGAGTATGAAAAATGCTTCCAAAAATGGATTGACCGGCTAAAAAGGTGTATTCTGGCTGGCGGAGAGTATTTTGAAGGGCAGAGCAAATTAAAATGAACAAAAGCACTTCCGCTATATGAGCACCGATGCAAGTGACATTATTTTTGGAACACCCCTCGTACTTCGATTATTCTGTGCAAGCCTTAACGGGTTCTAAAACAGGTTCACTTTTAGTCTTTTATGAGTTTACTTGTGTAAGCCTTAGATCATTCGAAAACAGTTTAAAAGAGGTGCGCCAGAACCCCCATTCCCTATACTACTAATATACCTACACATGTGATATCAAAATATATAGATATATTCAGTCAGGTATCTCAATCAGAATTTAAAATCAGCTTGCAGTACAAACATTTTACCACGTTTACTAAATAACACTTTGTATTAATAAACAGGACAGGAAAAAAAGAAATAGGCATGACACATATAGAAACGGGTATTAAATAGAAACATCACAATCAAAACAAAAGAGGATTCGTGCACTGGCAATAGGCAAAAAAATAATAAGCTTATGCAAATAAAGTAGCATCAGATGAAACAGAAATATGTGTTCTCAACTGCTTGTTGATAGGAGTAACATAAAAAGAGTCATGCATCAAAACTAAATAGATCTTATAAAATAACGTTATGCCGATGCAGGAACAAGAATATCAAGCAGAATCGCGATTAGTATTATAGCTCTATAGGTGTTAAGAGTAGTTCAAACAGTATCGCAGACAGTGCATACCCAGATCATATGGCTCCTTAAGGAGCTCTCTGACCAGGTTCTGCACCGATTGTGATAGAGATAATAAATATCATATACATTAATTAGAGGTTAAAATATGGCCTGTGTGTGCCTTAAAAACTCTCTATTACACCCATTTTTCTGGTCCACGCGAGTCCGGACGATTTATTCGTGCTCTGTGCTGAATTCGGCAGGTATATGACATAGGTTTTAAACTATCAATATTATACCATAGTTTTAATACATTAAAAACATTGACACACATTGTTCTTGTCCGCGCGGGTTCGGACGACTTTTTCGCGGTCCGCACGACTTTTACACCCACCGCCGCTTCATTGTGCAAATCCCGATGTTTAGTCCAACCTTAGCGATACCGGAAATGACTTGAAGAGAATCAACGAATGTCAACATTTTGTCTTTGTCATAGATTTATCAATCATGCAGTATGACAGGTGAGATGAGTAATACAACTTTAGATACTTGCACATTGTATTAATGATTATTAGCGGTCCCTATTGTGATAACATGGTTCCTTAGTAGAGAGCATTGCCACGCTAAAGTGAAACCGAAAGTAAAAACATATTTTGAAACTATCTCCGGCAGCTTGGTGAGCTCATTTATGAGTTTCATACTTTAACCCTTTCCCTGTTCTATGTTTGTTACAAATTTCAATACCTACTGAATATTGATGAACAAAATAGTTTTAATGAAATATGGAAGATGGAACATTGTAGTCATTTTAGAAACTAAAGTCTTAGTAAAGAAACAGTTCTATCAAATTATATTAGCAAACGGAGCAGACCCTGATCAGACGGCTCCTATAGTAGCCATCTGATCTGGGTCTACTCTGTTTGCAGATGCGTGAAAACACGTTTAAATGAGGTAAAGGGTTAAACTGAGTTGTGTTTCCATTAAACCAGGTCAATGATTTTTAAGTTTCAGTATGTTTGAAAAACTTTAAAAAAAAACAACCTTCATTACAGTGTAACTAAACATAAACTACATGTATTTGCTTGCCACAGTAATAATAAGAATTTACACCTTTTGAAAATATCGAATATTGTCTCAATAATGAGCTGTTAAGATGGTTGTCGTCTTAGAGTCTCTGCATGGGGATATCGTTCTAAACCGAAATTAATAGCTCTATTTCACCTTTTAGAGTACACAAATGTGGACTACGAATTCTGTATCTACATAAAATTGTAACATAAAATTGCATGTTAAAATCATACTTCTGTTATATTTGTTTTTATACTCTAAAAAATCATATAAACACCTGCTTACCCCTTTTGCAAACAGAGTAGACCCAGATCTGATGTCTCCTGTAGGAGCAGTCTGATTAAAGTCTGCTCTGTTTGCTTGTGAATTTATAGTAGATCATACTACAGTTTCTACCAATACCAAATATTTATGCCACAATAAAAAAATTAGTTACTAAATATTCATGATGGCATTACATGTACATGTATTTCTTATATGAACAATTTAACATTCACATTCAACAGGGATTAGGTTTATGGTTACACCTTTTTTAAACAGAATAAACCCAATGGATAGTCTTGCATGAATATTCATAAATAGTTATAGTATTCATAATAGTTCATAATCCTCAATGTAATGAGGGAGTGTAGTAATCGCAAAGAAGTTAACCCTTTACCTCATAGATACACCTATTAACCCTTTGCCTCATATAAATGCCATTTAACACCTTTTTAAACAGAGTAGATCCAGATCAGACAGCTCCCCGTACCGTAGGGGCTGTCTGATAAGGGTCTGCTCTGTTTGTTGATCATGATGGAATTATATAAATCTGATTCTAAAGTTTCTGTTGAGGTAAAAGTATTCTGTGTCCCACTCTGTGTACCACTATAAAAGCTTAGCTAATAAATATTCATGAAGTCATTTTTTTTCTTACATGAATATTGAACTGGGAAAGGGTTAATAGGTTTTACAGAGTAGATCCAGATCTGATTGCTCCTGTAGGATTTGTTTGCTTTTATAGTTATGTTTATTAAAATGCCATTAAAAAAATCAGCTTAATATTCATGAATGATGATGTCAATATTTCCAACTAGCACATGAATATTCATGAAGTAAAATTAGGGAAAATGAGTAAATGACTTACAGAAGATTTTTTTCATTTTGTCTTCACCAGTAAAATCTTCTACATTAGACAATGACAAAATCGAGGGATTTCCAATCAGCTTGTGAAGGAGCATGGCAGAAGCAGGCTGTAGAGTATGCTTGATGGTGTTGTGTGGATTACCAGCCTCTGGGAAGACAAGCCTGACCAAACTGCTTGCAGGGACTAGTACTTTCACTGCAGGGACTGGTAATAGCACTGCAGGAACTAGTAATAGCAAAGGTGAAAATAGACAGGATTATCAAGTAACGGGTTAACACTCGGACTGTTTTGTGAAGAGAGACAAATAAATTTATACCTTTATAAATGAAGTACATGTACATGAACTTTCTATGCAAACAACTGTTTTCTCAAAATATGTTTACTGTTCCACACTCTTCTGGCAAATTTGTGATAACTTTTGGATCTGTCAAATAACTCAGTGTCTAGTCAAGATCCAAACTGTTCATACCATTGATTATTTTCTGATGACGTGTATAAGAGACTCTACAGTAACTATTTTCCTGATGATATTCATGTAGTGTCGCTACAAATATTAATTAACTGCATTTTTAACCTTTTCCCTGTTGCATATTCATATAAGAAATGATGACATCATGAATATGTATTAGCTGAATTTTTATAATGGCAAATAATGATATTTGGGTTAATGGTAGAAACTATAGAATCAGTATCCATGCTTATAAAGCTTTTCAGTTGAGTCTGAGTTTGTTTTCAAGCTTTTGATTGGACAGATTTGAGCCAAAGTCTCAAACCTGACCAATCAAAAACTTGAGAACAAACTCAGACTCAACTAAGAAGTTTTATAAGCATGGACCACTTAATATTCATGAACAAAATAGTTATAATGAAATATGAAAGGTGGAACATTGGATCCATTTTAGAAAGTAAAGCAACAGATCTTTCAAATTCCAATAGCAAACAGAACAGACTCTGATCAGACGGTTCCTATAGGAGCCGTCTGATCTGGGTCTACTGTTTGCAAATGCGTGAAAACACGTTTGTATGAGGGAAAGGGTTTAGGGTAATATTACCAAATGAATATGAATGCTGGATACTGCAATGCAAGGATAAATATTAACCCTGTGCTCCATAAATATGCCTTTCTGCGCTTTTGCAAACAGAATGAACCTGTATGAGCTGTCTGATCAGGGGCTGCTGTGTTTGCTTATGAAATAATATGGATATGATTCTATAGTTTCTATGGCCAAAGCTGCTTGGGTCCATGTGCAATTTATAAAAGATAATTTTATTAATATTCATGATGTCATTATTTCTTTCATAAATATACATGGAGTAAAAGGTTAATAAGTATAGCTTTCCATTTTGGTAAATACACAGTAATACTTATTCCAAAATATACTAATAATGTATTATAATACAGTAAAACCTCTCCATAACGGCCACTACATTACATCAAGTATTTTGTGTTAAAGGCAGGTGACTGCTTAAATCAAGTTGAAAGTAAAACAGAATGCTCCTATAGGAGTGTTCTGTTTTACTTTCAACTTGCTTTAAGCAGCCACCTGTCCTAAATATCAACTAATTAACACAATTAAGTGGCCATTATAGAGAGGTTTTACTGTAGTTTATCTATAGCTCTGTAATATTAGTTGTTTTCAAATTGGATATTTAAACTTTCTGCTCATTTTTCATAAAATCAAAAGTTGTAAACAAATCATATCATGAAAATAATGCTTTTGGCCCATTTTCCCACAGTATATATGCATTCACGTTTATATGACTGATGTCTAAATATTGCTAAATCCTTTTAAAACTGCCTACCTTTCAAAAGACGAGAAACAATGGAATTGGACATTATCGTCTAAGTTCTGTTTGACCCCGAATCCATTCCGGAACAATGCTTAGAATATTGAATAGGTATTCATAACAAAACTTGAAACAACAGGTCAGTCGAAAGTTAAAAAGAATGTCTACTGTGGGATTGTTTACCTTTGTGTACATTGAAATGAGTTTGGTACATATAGTTGATTTTATGACATATTCCATGGATAGTGGTTTCTGCAGCAATCAAAAGTTCTAGTTTTTCAATACGAACAACTCTTTCATTTGCCATTGCTGTTGGTGCCAAGTTAGTTTCATTTCAAGTCACATAGATTTATCAGTGTACAGTGAAACCCCTCTAAACCGGACATTAAATTTAGAACAAATATTTGTCTTGGAGACAGGTAGCAGCTTAATGCAGGGTGAAAGGCATGCAGAAAGCTCCTCTAGGAGCTTCCTGCATGACTTTCACTCTGCATTAAGCAGCCACCTGCCTTAAAGTATTGAAATCCTTCTCTACTAGAATTCCAGTTTAGAGGGGTTTTACTGTACATCTTTAATAAGTAAATGTGCATTGGCTTATTATGTTTTCATGGTATTCTATTTTTCTTTTTTGTTCAATCTAAGGTCTGCCAAGTTTCATCATAATTGAATATGACAAGCTGTTACCTGTGGATGTGGAAAGACACCTGATAGAGGAGGAGACAACAACCGGAGCAAATGTAAGAAATAATGAGTACAGTAGTAAACTCTAAAGGCACTGCTCGAAAGTGGGTCATGTGGAGTCAAAATCTAGGTCACTAGGCCAAACAGTATAAATATCTTGTGAACAATCTAGTGGTCACATTTTTTGTCAAATCTTCATGAAACTTGATCAGAATGATTGTCTTAATGAAAGAAGGGCATGCGGGGTCAAAAACTAGGTCACTAGGTCAAATAATAGGTAAACCCTTGTGAACACTCTAGAGGTCACATTTTTAGCTCACCTGAGCAAAGCTCGGGGTGAGCTTTTGGGAGACTTGAATGTCCGTAGTGCATCGTGCGTCGTCAACAATTTGCTTGTAAACACTCTAGTGGTCACAATTTTAGTCCAGTCTTTATGAAACTTGGTCAGAATGATTTTCTTGATAAAATCTGGAACGAGTTTGAAAGTGGGTCACATTGGGTCAAAAACTAGGTCAAACAGTAGAAAACCTTGTGAACAATCCAGAGGTCACAATTTTAGCCCAATCCTCATGAAACTTGGTCAGAATGATTGTCTTAATAAAATCATGGACGAGTCTGAAAGTAGGTTGTGAGGTCAAAAACTAGGTCACTAGGTCAAATAGTAGAAAAACCTTGTGAACACTCTAGATGTCACATTTGTAGACGAATTTTCATGAAACTTTATCAGAATGATTGTTTTGGTAAAATCTCGGACAAGTTCGAAAGTGGGTTATGTTGGATCAAAAACTAGGTCACTGGGTCAAACAGTAGAAAAACCTTGTGAACTCTCTAATGGTCACATTTTTTGTCCAATCTTCATGAAACTTAATCAGAATGATTGTCTTAATAAAACCTCACACGAGTTTGAAAGTGGGTCACGTGGGTTCAAAACTTAGGTCACTAGGTCATATCAAATCTTTGAAAATCTTGTTCTCCAGATCCATTGCTCATGATCCACTATATTTATTTTCAAAACAGCTATAATTTTAAATCTGTGGTAATAAGGTGAGCGATTAAGGGCCATCTTGGCCCTCTTGTTAGAACCACTACTCATGATCCACTATCAACATTGTTAAAATATTGTTCCTTAGGTTAATATTGGCCTCATCCTTGGGCTACCCAGCTATAAACTTAAATCCATGATAATCAGGTGAGTGATTAAGGGCCATCTTGGCACTCATGTTTATAATGGCAAATGAACACCGGAAGTTTAACCCATGGCAGAAACTGAATTAAATCTTTTTAATTCCAAAAGCATACAGAACAGATTTTGATCAGAAAGCTCCTACTCTATCTGAAAAGGTGTTATGCAGGTATTTGTATATGCAGGTAGGTCTGTATATATGCAGGTTTGTGTATATGCAGGTCAGTGTATATGTATGTATATGCAGGTCTATATATATGCAGGTCTGTGCATGTGTATATGCAGGTCTGTGTATATGGAGTAAAAGGTTAAAATAATAGATGACTAAATGCAGGATGAAATAAATTCAGGAGTTTTCTACAAAGCTTTGAGTTGTGGCAGATTCTATGCCTGAGTACATGATGTACTCACTGGCCATTGAACCGTAGGTAACAGGTACTTGTACTAATACAGTAGAACCTCTCTATAGCGATCAATAAAGGAATAAACAGTGTTGTCTGTAAATTTTAAGTCTTTGCTTATATGCCAAAAAGCTCCTATCCCTTTACTCCTACATGAAATACCGTTTAGCTGCAGCATATAAATACAGCAGCCAACAGTTTTGGATACCAGTACTGATTTGATAAGGTTATGATAGCTGCTTTATTTCACCTTAACTCCACAAGTGTGTCTTTCTACACCTTTGCAAACAGTGTAGACCCAGATCATATGTCTTCTATAGGAGCTATTTGATCAGGGTCTGCTCTGTTAACATGCTTATGAAATAATATAGATACAATTCTACAATTCTGCCATGGCCAGAAATTCTTAAGTTCATGTGCCATTATAACAATTAAACAAATTAACATTCATGATGTCATTATATTTTTTTACATGAAAAATTCATGGAGTATAGGAATATGGGGATTTTGTGATACCATGCCCTAATTGCGTCATCTCTGTATAGCTACAAAGTATGTAGAGGATTAATTTTCATTCCACATTACAGACAAACACGTGGACAAAATGTAAGTGAGAGTGAAATAAAATGTATGCTGAAGATATCAATATCCAAATTAAGATATAAAGACACTGAAACTTTTCTCTAATACTTTAGAAAGGATTGTTTTCCTGTAGAAAACAAAATCCATGGTCACCTGCTTTCAACCCTGTCCTTCATTTGATATATGAAGGACAAATAATAAACACCTTTTCACTCATTTGGCAAACAGAGTAATCACAGATGAGACAGCTGCCGAAGGAGCTGTTTGACCAGTGTCTGCTCTGCTTGCTTATGGAATTTTATAGATCTGATTTTACAGTTTTAGAGTTTACCTTTGGCATGCATGATAATCATGAATAGTAGATGTGCATGATGCAATTTTCATAAATATTTATGGTCAGGCATTGCAGATTTATCTCCCTTTGAACTTTGAATATGTATTGCCATTTAAGCCTGTAGTATGGGTAGTTGGTGTTACAGACTTTTCAACAGATTTCAATGAAAGTTTATACAGATGTCCTCTGTGAAACTTGTATTTGTGCATTGAATAGTTTTTGTTTGCCCATCTCCAGGTTACATGGAGTTAGCTACAGTTTTCATCAGATATCTTTAGAAATGGTCTCATGGTCTCTTTGAAGTGTAGATGTGCATAGCATAATTCTTTCCAGTTTCTAACAATCCATGCATGAGTTATCTGGCCCTGGACTTTTACCATATGTGTTGCTAGACAATAAAATTTACAGAGTGAATTTCTACAGTTTTCAAAATAATTCAATAAGAGTTGATACACATGATCTCTGTGAAGTGTAGATGTGCATTCACATTTATATTTTCAGAATCTAACATACAGAAGTTATCTCCCCTTGGACTTTCAGACAAGGCTGCAGTGCAGGGGTATTCATCTGTGCTGGATGCATTTTCATGATAGCATATGAACAAATTAAAATTCTGGCCGTAACAGAAAACATAAAAATAGATCCACACTGTATATTATTTTCAATAAACAGAGCAGACCCTGATCTACAGGAGCCATCTGATCTAGGCCTACTCTGTTTGCATAGGCGTATAAAGGCTTCTCTATGGAGTAAAAGGATAAAGAGATCCTAATGAGACATCTATTTACTCAGAATAAGAATTTAACCCTAATATGACTGCTATTACAAATGCTTATACTATTTATGTGGATCTTTTTCAGTCATTGTGGAAAAAGTACAGAGATGAGATTTATCAGTGTGTGGACACCTTTATGTGCCAGCTTAGCAAGGGAATGTTTACTTCAATATCACTTGTACAGAAGCCTAATGATGTAACAGGTGGACTGTGGAACAGCTTTCAGGAACACGTCAACAAACAGCAGCATCATGGGCAGTCGGTTTCAGGCGATGTGTGTGTGGTTGTTGATGATAACATGTATTATCACAGCATGAGGTATAGATATTACCAACTAGCCAGGAAGTGTAAGTACAATTGATTACTTTAACTCTTTCCCTGTTCTTTGTTTATTTCGAATTTCAATACGTAGTGAATATTCCTGGACAAAATAGTTATAATAAAATGTGGAAGGTGGTACATTGTAGTCTTTTTAGAAAGTAAAGAAACAGATCTATCAAATTCCATTAGCAAACAGAGCAGACCCTGATCAGATGGCTCCTTTAGGAGCTGTCTGATCTGGGTCTACTCTGTTTGCAAATGCGTGAAAACACATTTATATGAGGGAAAGGGTTAACCCTTTACTCCATAAATACACTTTTCTACACATTTGCAAACAGAGAAAACCCAGACCAGATGGCTCCTGTAGGAGCTGTCTGATCAGGGTCTGCTCTGTTTGCTTATGACATAATATAGATCTGATTCTATTCTTTCTGCCTAGGTTAAATATTCCTGTATTCATATGTTATTATAAAAATATAGCTAATTAATATGCATGATGTCATTATTTCTTACATGAATATTCATAGAGTAAAGTAGTATTAGGACATTCAATATATCCTCTTTGCTGGTTTGTAATGCTGAAAAAGTCAATGTGGCACTGTTTTGTAACTGTGGGTAGCACATAGTGATGATCTGATCAAACTGCTCCTTATTTTCCATGAATATTTATCAGATAAAGAGTTAGCCTTAAAGAGTTAACCCTTTACACCATAAATACACCTTTCTATGCCTTTGCAAACAGAGTAGACCCAGATTAGACAATTCCTAGAGGAGCCGTGGAATTGGAGTCTGCTCTGTTTGCTTATGAAATATAGGTCTGATTCTGTTTTTGTAAGGACCAAGAATTCCCTTATTCTTATATAACTATACAAATTAAAATAATTAATATTCATGATATCATTATTTCGAGTGTAGGGTGACTCCCCTATAGGGTGACTCCCCCATAGGATGATTGCCCTATGGGCCATTGCCCCTTCGGATAATAACCCTTTAGGATTATTGCCCCATAGGCTGACTGCCCCTCAATATAAAAAATATATTATTATTTTGTAAAACAATAATATATAAGTAAAATTTAATAAATTATATGATGAAAATAAATTGGTAGAAGGCTGTGTAGACCAATTGGAACTCTTGTATGTATTGTATTGACTCCAAATATTTGGACATGTAAACCTAAAGAAAGGGCATGATCCGCATTAGAAAGTACACACTAAGAAATTTTTTGTACAACTTAAATGAAGAATTAATAATTCTTTAATACCTTTGCCAGCTAAGTGCAACCTAACTGGTATTTGCTAACAGTTTGGATCCTGATTAGGCGCTGATTAAGATAGCGTCTCATCACAATGCAAGCTGTATGATCAGTCATTAGTCTCTCAAAAGCGTACACAAAACGAAAGTAAGAGAAAACGGTGACAGGTCACTGCTATAAGGGTTAATACACTGTGGTTTGTATGTCCAAATTAAAAGAGTAATAAATTAAGATTCTGTTTCATTTCGGGACACGGTATAGAAATATCAACAACAATAAATAAAAGTTAATCGATTTTATTTTCTTGCATACACTCAATGCGTTTTATTATAATATTTCATAATAATATCATATTTTTTTAATAATAAAGAGTCACTAGCTAAAGATCATGTACTACTGTAATACTAGCACATATAGTATATTTAACATGCCTAAATTGTATGAACAAACATTTCTAATTCCTTCTCATCGAAACAGATTAGACCCAAAACAAATTTAAAGCTATATGATCTGGGTCTACCCTTTTTGAGGCATCTGCTAACAGATTAGACCAAGATCAGATGGCTCCTATAGTAAGCATCAAGGAAAAAAATAAAGCAAATTATTTGACCTTTTAGCCTTCAAAAACATTTTTTTTACCATGGGGGTAGTTGGGAGCATTAGGTAAAATTGGATATACAAATACAATACAATATTTTATTCAGCACAAAGAAAATTATATGGCATTTAGCCTTCAAAAACATCAAATAATTTTATAATATAAAAAAAGAAAACTAAAAACACTTTTTAGGGATTTTTAATAACCATGGGGGGATTGCCCGGTTTGGCAGTTTTCTTGCGGGGCAGTCATCCAGGGGGCAATCGTCTGTAGGGCAATAGTCCTATGGGGTAATCACCCTATGGGGAAGTTATCCGTACCCCCATTATTTCTTACATTAATATTTTTTGAGTAAAGGGTTTATCATACAAATTCAACAAATTACCAACTTTAGATAACTGTGTATGTTCTTGTTGCAGATACACTAGGATTTTGCCAGGTCTACTTAGAGTGTAAAGTTCCTGATGCCTTGGAGAGAAACTCTCAGAGGGATTTCCCCCAGTCAGTCTCAGACAATGTTATCACAACCATGGCCCAGAAGTTTGAGGTCCCAGATACCGTGAACAATGTTTGGGAAAAACTGAGTTTGACGTCATTCTTGTCGGAGATAAATATGTAAGACCAATTTATTGTAAAGTGAGGCACTATTATGTGGTCAGTAAATTCATTACTACTGCTCATTAACCCTTTAACTCATGAATATTTATGCAAAAAATAAGAACATCATGAATATTTAATTGTTATAGCTGGCTGCTTTTAGCTTACCTGAGACCGTGATCCGTCTGGTGTCTGGCGTCCGACCACATTTTCAAACAACATCTCCTCTGAAACCGCTGACCCGTTTTTAACAAAATTTTGTCAGAAGCATCAGTGGCTAGGGAGAACTAAATGTTATTCACATTAAGACCCCCAGACCAAAAATGGCCCCGCTTATCAGTTTTTCATAGAAAAATCTTTAAAAATCTTCTGAAACTGTAAGGCCTACAGCTTTGATAGTTGGTATGTAGCATGATCTAATGGTCCTCTACAATGATTGTTCAAATTATGACCCCCGGACAAAAAATGGACTCGCCCAGGGGCTTATCAGTTTTCATAGGAAAATATTTAAATATCTTCTCTGAGGCTGTAAGGCCTAGACCCTTGATATTTGTATAAAGCATCATCTAATGGTCCTCTACAAACATTGTTCAAATCATAACACCTGGGTAGAAAATGGCCCTGCACCAGGGCTTTTCAGTTTTTCATAGGAAACTCTTTAAAAATCTTCTTCTCTGAAACTAAAATGCCCAGACCTTTGATATTTGGTATATATCATTATTTGATAGTCTTCTACAAAGTTTGCTCAAGTTATAACCCCCAGGCAAAAATGGCCCCACAATGAGGTTTATCAGTTTTACATAGACTCATATCGGAAAACCTTTAAAGATCTTCTTTTCTGAATCCATAACGCCAATACCTTTAATATTTGATATGTAGCCTAACCATATAGTCCTCTACCAAGATTGTACAAATTATGACCCTTTGGTTAAAAATGGCCCGACCTGGGGCATATTAATTTTTCTTAGACTTACTTAAGAAATACCTTAAAAAGTCTTCATCGCTGAAACCATAAGACCCATACCTTCCATATTTGGTATGTGGCTTTGCCATGTGATCCTCTGCCAAGAATGTTCAACTTACAACCCCAGACCTCTGGGCGAAACTTGGCCCTGCCCTGAGGCTTATGAGTTTTTCATGGGGAAAATGTAAAATATTATTTTTCTCTGAAACAATAAGGCTTAGACCTTTAATTAATGATATGCAGCTTTGCCTTATGGTTCTCTACCGTGAATATACAAATGATCACTTTTAGGTAAAAAATGGCCCCATCCAGGGGCCCGAATTGAAACTTGCCATACAAAAGAACCATGAATAGTAGACATGCAAGACACAATTTCCATGTGTTTAGCATGAGGCATTGCAGAATTATCTCCCCTTGAACTTTGAATATTTTTTGTGTTTGCGATTACAGCTGCTGTGTAGCCCGATATTGATGATCTTTATTGAAAGTTCTAGTTAATTTCAGTCAAACCCCTCTAAAGCGACCACTTTATGAATATCAATAAATACAAATGTTTATGTTTTTAACCCTTTCCCGTATAGGCTATTTTTAGATCCAACCTCTTTGAACAAATCTACCGAAAAGGAGCATTTACTACTAAAAAGGAAAATTTTAGAATTGTGTAGTGTTGAAACCATTGTGATAAATAGAGCATTTGCTCCATAGGAGCAAATGCTCTATTTATCACAATGGTTTCACAAAGTGACTTTTACAGAGGCGTCAAAAGGTGTCTATATGCGGGAATGGGTTAATAAAAGCAGGTGTAGAGTGAGATCTATAATGATTTCATAAGCAAACAAAGCAGATCCTGATCAGATGGCGCCTACGGGAGCCATCTGATCTGAGTCTTCTCTTTTTGCAAAGGCATGAAAAAGTATTTGTATGTAGGGAAGGGTTAAATGTATTTCAGTGATGTTGTGCTGTAAAAGCCGACTCAATCATCCATCCATCCATTTTCTGTTTGTTGATTTTGTGAACATTGATAAAATTCTGACACATATTATATTACTGTGTTTGTCAGGCCCGACATCTACAAGTTGATACAGCAGGCACTAGACACTCCAGTTCAGCCAGTGGATGAACCTGATGAGGAATCATTGAACCAGTCCAGAGAAATCTGTTCTGCAAACTTCCTGCACCAGTCTGATAAAATTCTAAGACAGCTTGTCTCTCAAGAAATGGCTTCTGCTAAGAGTAAGATGTTACACATGTATTTTACATATTCTTGTTACTCCAGTATATTGCCATTGGCAGCCATAAAAAAAATTGAAGCAAATTAGAATATACTTTTAGTTTCATGTAACTGCATTGATATTCATTTATTACCATAATACAGGATTTTTTTGTAATGTAAAATATTCATAAAATATCACTGTTTTTGATGAGCCCGCTTGTGACATAGTCACCCCAATGTCTGCGCATGGTGGGTGTTAGTTAGTGCGTCCGTGTGTCCATCCGGTCTTGTCCCGGCTCTAATTCAGAACTCAATGAATGGATTGTGAAATGATTCGGCATCAATGTTCCTGTAGAAGGTATGGCGTGTCGCGTGCAAAAACCAGGTCAGTAGCTGAAAGGTCAAGGTCAAAATTTAGGGGTCAGAGGTCAAAAACATGTAATTGTTTTGCTTGTTCGGGCTCTAACTCAGAACTCTGGATGGATAGTGAAATGACTAGGCCTAAATATTTCTCTAGAAGGTACGGCATGTCGCACACAAAAATCAGATCAGTAGCTCAAAGGTCAAGGTCATACTTAGAGGTCAATGATAAAAAAGGTGTTGTTTTGCTTGTCAGGGCTTTAACTCAGAACTCCATGGACAGATTGTGAAATGGCTAGGCATAAATGTTTCTCTAGAAGGTATTGCGTGTCACACACAAAAACCAAGTCAGAAGCTGAAAGGTCAAGGTTACTCTTGGACACAAAAGTCAGATTTCACAAACACAATATATGCCTATAATTACCCTTTACTTGATATTCATGCCTTTTGCATGCTTTTGCAAAGTAGACAGAGATCAGGCATTCCCATAGGAGCTACCTGATAAGGATCTGCTCTAACTTTTGCATGTACTATTGGTGAATGGCCAGAGGGCTCGACATGTTGCCCATGGGCATCTGGTTTTTAGCTCACCTGGCACAAAGTGCCAAGGTGAGCTTTTGGGATGATCCTATGTCCGGCGTCCGTCGTCGTGCGTCGTGCGTATGTGCGTCGTGCGTACGTGCGGGCGTCAACAATTTACTTAAACATCTTCTTCTCTTGAACTACAAAGCCTAGAGCTTTGATATTTGGTATGTAGTATGATGTAATGGTCCTCTACAAAGATTGTTCAAATTATGTCCCCCGGGCCAAAAATGGCCCCGCCCCAGGGCTTATCAGTTTTTCAGAGGAAAATCTTTAAAAATCTTCTTCTCTGAAACTGTAAGGCATAGACCTTTGATATTTGGTATGTAGCATCATCTAATGGTCCTCTACTAAGATTGTTCAAATTATGACCCCTGGGCCAAAAATGGCCCCGCCCCGGGGCTTATCAGTCTTTCGTAGGAAAATCTTTAAAAATCTTCTTCTCTGAAACTGTCATGCATAGACCTTTGGTATTTGGTATGTAGCATCATCTAATGGTCCTCTACTAAGATTGTTGAAATTATGACCCCCAGGACAAAAATGGCCCCGCCCCAGGGCTTATCAGTTTTTCATAGGAAAATCTTTAAAAATCATCTTCTCTGAAACTGTAAGGCATAGACCTTTGATATTTGGTATGTAGCATGATCTAATGGTCCTCTACTAAGATTGTTCAAATAATGACCCCTGGGCATAAAATGGCCCCGCCCCGGGGCTTATCAGTTTTTCATAGGAAAATCTTTAAAAATCTTCTTCTCTGAAAATGTAAGGCATAGACCTTTGGTATATGGTATGTAGCATCATCTAATGGTCCTTTACTAAGATTGTTGAAATTATGACCCCCCAGGACAAAATGGCCCCGCCCTAGGGCTTATCAGTTTTTCATAGGAAAATCTTTATAAATCTTCTTCTCTGAAACTGTAAGGCATAGACCTTTGATATTTGGTATGTAGCATCATCTAATGGTCCTCTACTAAGATTGTTCAAAATATGACCCCTGGGCCAAAAATGGCCCCGCCCAAGGGCTTATCAGTTTTTCATAGGAAAATCTTTATAAATCTTCTCCTCCAGAAATGTAAGGTCTAGGCCCTTGATATTTGGTATGTAGCATCATCTAATGGTTTTCTACCAAGATATTCAAATTATTACCCCTGGGTCAAAAATGGCCCCGCCTTGGGGCTTATCAGTTTTTCATATGAAAAGCTTTAAGAATCTTCTTCTCCAAAACTGTAAGGCAGAGACCTTTAATATTTGGTATGTAGCGCTATCTAATAGTTGTCTACCAAGATTGTTCAAATTATGTCCCTTGGGTTGAAAACGGCCCCGCCCAGGGGCATATCAGTTTTTCATAGGAAAGTTTTGAAAAATCTTCTCTTAAACATCTTTAAAAGTCTTCTCTGAACTTGTAAGGCATAGACCTTAGATATTTGGTATGTTGCATTATCAAATAGTCCTCTACCAAGATTTTCAAATTATGAACCCCGGATCAAAATTGGCCCCGCCCTGGGGCTTAACAGTTTTTCATAGGAAAATCTTTAAAATATCTTCTCCACCAAATCTGTAAGTTTTAGACTCTTTATATTTAGTATGTAGCATCATTTAATGGTTTTCTTCCAATATTTTTCAAATTATGCAATCTGTCATTGAAATCATTAATCTGTTACGAACAGGTGAGCGATTAAGGGCCATCATGGCCCTCTTGTTATTACATTTCCACTGTGATGAGTATTAAAATGATGAAGATTGTTCTAAAAATACACAGAAATTTTGTAGACATGAAATAAATTACAGTTACACTATATTTGGTTTAATACAACCATGACTACAACTGTTTATGTATACAAGATGAAAACTTCTTTGTCAAATGCATAGATCTACTTCAGTGATAGAGTAGTGTAATTCCTTCAGTGATAGAGTAG
Source organism: Azorinus chamasolen (assembly GCA_963576725.1). Lineage (NCBI taxonomy): Eukaryota > Metazoa > Mollusca > Bivalvia > Cardiida > Solecurtidae > Azorinus > Azorinus chamasolen. The sequence continues at coordinate 78,935,581 of OY755245.1, forward strand.
TGTAACTTATGGAATTTTCAGGTCAAGGTCATAATAAGAGGTCAATATGACAACTGGTTTTTTTGCAGTGATATAAATTCCGTCAAAACAAACTCCCCAGTTGAACCTGTTACTCAGCTGATATTTTATTTATGTAAGAAATACTGACATCATAAACATTAATTAGATGGCATATTAATACATACAAATTTTACCATGCCAGAAACTGTAGAATCAGATTTATATCAATCAATAAGCAAACAGAGCAGACCCTGATCAGACAGCTTCTACAGGAGCTGTCTTATCGGAATCTATTCTGTTTGCAATTGCATAGATGTAAAAAGGCGTATTTGTGAAGTAAAGGATTAATTATTGTGTGGAAACGGACCCATAAATTTTGCTTGATAGTCTGCACATATTCGCAATCAATTCATGATTAAAGTCCATTATGGTGTGCTTATTTGAGTTTGGGTAAAGGCCAAATATGGATTGTAGGTTTGCAATCAATGCATATCCAGACCAGTTTCTTTGTCTAAAACATGACATTTGATAAGGGTAAACACTGTTTTAAATCTTAGATTGCAAATTATATCTTTTCAGTTGAAACAATGTGACTAGCAATGTGTAAAACCCTAATCAGATGTTTGGCATTGTCTTGCTTTTACTGTTACTAAACTTTATGGTATCCATAAGGTTATGTATAAATCGTCGACGATGGCATGTCCTTAGTTGATCATCATGTCGGAACCTTCATTATGTGATTACCAATTACTGTGATTAATCGGCACATCACTAGGATTAAGCCTTTATTTCATATAAATGGCTTTTCGTGCCATTCACAAACAGAGTAGACCCAGATCGGATGGCTGTTGGAGGAGCCGTCTGACAAGGTGTGCTCTTTTGCTTATGAAATTATATTGATGCATTTCTAGTCTCTGCAAAATCCAAAATATTCTGATTTCATATACGATTATAAATTATTCACAGTACTGAAACTAACAGGACCCTGTGACATAAATATTCAGTAAATCAAGATGTCATTATTTTTAGCTCACTAGAGCACAAAGTGCTCAGGATGAGCGTTTGTGATCGCCTGATATTTGTCGGCATGTGTCGTCAGTCATCAACTATTTGAACCTTTAAAAATCTTCTCCTCTGAATCTACAGGGTTCTCAACTTTTCATCATCTATAGGTCCTGTACAAAAGTTATATAAATTATCTCCCTGAGGTCAAAATTGGCCCCGCCCCAGGGCTGGCCAGTTTTCTACAGAAACATATTGTGAAAACTTTGAAAATCTTCTCCCCAGAAACTGGAAGGTTCTCAGCTTTCATATTTGGCACATAGCCTCAACTTCAGGTCTTCTACATAAGTTATACAAATTATGCCCCTAGTGTCAAAATTTTTTTGTACTGTGATTTTAAACTCTGCTTTTGATTTCAGAGAGGAAGTTACAGAAATTAGAAATGCAGGACTTTTCTAGAGGAATACAGGCTAGAAAAAAGCTGATACTGCATGGACTTAAATCTGGTCAGATTTCAATTCCTTCATCAGTGAACGTGCTAGTTACAGATGCTGCAAAAGATCCAGATAGTATGGTTTATGACTTTGTTAAAAGCTTGTTTTTCTTTATCATGAAGATTTGAGATGATGAAATTACGGGTCAAAACTGTTTGTAATAAAATCATTGAGGTGACAGAAAATGGCATTGCTGACCTGCTCCCAACAATGAACTTCAGGGTCCATGCTTATAAAACTTTTAGTTGAGTCTGAGAACGTTCTCAAGCATTTGATTGGTCAGATTTGAGCCTCTGGCTCAAATCTGACCAATCAACAGCTTGAGAACTCAAATCTGACCAATCAAAAGCTTGAGAATGAAACTCAGACTCAACTAAAAGCTTTATAAGCATGGACCCAGTTCTTTGTCATATCGACCAGATGAATTCTGCAAAGATTTACTATTAACCCTTTCCCACCTAGAAACACTTTTTCACATATTTGGCAAATGGAGTAGACCCAGATCAGACAGCTCCTATAGGAGTCTACTCTGTTTTCATATGGAATTTTATAGATCTGATCCTGCAGTATCCATCAGAAAAAGCATGATCTATACCCTACTATGAAAATTATGTCTGAATTTTCATGAGGTAATAAAACTTTCAAGAAATCTGAAAAAGGGAAAGCGTTAATCGTTTTATCGCATGAGTATTCAAATAAGAAATAATGAATCATAAATTCTTTATAATTGCATGTGAACAAAGAAATATTTGTCTATGACAGAAAATGTAGAATCGGATCTATTCTATTTCATAAGCAAACAGAATAGACTCTGATCAGACAGCTCTTACAGGAGCCATCTAATCTATGTCTACATTGTTTGTAAAGATGTGGAAAGTCATCTCTATCTGGTAACAGGTTAACCCATAGCCCACCAGTCATAACTATAGTTGCATTTGCAAAGTGCAGACCCAGATGAGAGAGCTCCATAAGAGCTCTCTCATCTTGGTCTGCACTGTTTGCTATGTAAAATCCATGTGTTATGCTTTTGCCTAGGAAAATCATTTCAACATATCCTGTATATTTTTGTAAAGATTTAACTAATTAATATTCAAAGAGGGCAGTGTGATAAAAACTATGTGGCGGGTTACGGGATAATATGCAGAGGGTCCTCCTAACTGGTACACAAGTTAATGAAAACCAAACAGACATGACAGTTGGTGTGATTGTAAGATGACAGAGCACACTGTTAGATGACAGTGCCATGGGTGTTGAAGTCTGACAGAGCACACTGCAAGATGACAGTGCCATGGGTGTTGAAGTCTGACAGAGCACACTGTAAGATGACAGTGCCATGGGTGTTGAAGTCTGACAGAGCACACTGCAAGATGACAGTGCCATGGGTGTTGAAGTCTGACAGAGCACACTGTAAGATGACAGTGCCATGGGTGTTGAAGTCTCACAGAGCACACTGCAAGATGACAGTGCCATGGGTGTTGAAGTCTGACAGAGCACACTGTAAGATGACAGTGCCATGGGTGTTGAAGTCTCAGAGCACACTGCAAGATGACAGTGCCATGGGTGTTGAAGTCTCACAGAGCACACTGCAAGATGACAGTGCCATGGGTGTTGAAGTCTGACAGAGCACACTGTAAGATGACAGTGCCATGGGTGTTGAAGTCTGACAGAGCACACTGTAAGATGACAGTGCCATGGGTGTTGAAGTCTCAGAGCACACTGCAAGATGACAGTGCCATGGGTGTTGAAGTCTCACAGAGCACACTGTAAGATGACAGTGCCATGGGTGTTGAGGTCTCACAGAGCACACTGTAAGATGACAGTGCCATGGGTGTTGAGGTCTCACAGAGCACACTGTAAGATGACAGTACCATGGGTGTTGAGGTCTCACAGAGCACACTGTAAGATGACAGTGCCATGGGTGTTGAAGTCTCACAGAGCACACTGCAAGATGACAGTGCCATGGGTGCTGAGGTCTCACAGAGCACACTGTAAGATGACAGTGCCATGGGTGTTGAGGTCTCACAGAGCACACTGTAAGATGACAGTGCCATGGGTGTTGAAGTCTCACAGAGCACACTGCAAGATGACAGTGCCATGGGTGTTGAGGTCTCACAGAGCACACTGTAAGATGACAGTGCCATGGGTGTTGAAGTCTCACAGAGCACACTGTAAGCTGACAGTACCATGGGTATTGAAGTCTCACAGAGCACACTGCTACATATTTATATTTGCATATGTATACATTGTACAGTAAAATTTCTCTACAACAGGTGCTGAAATGTAACTTAATTTTGGGTCTTTAACCCTTTTCATATTGAACATTTATGCATGAATTGATTACTTCAAAAATATTCTTTAATTTAATTTTTTTTAAGGTAAAACGGCTTAGACAAAACTGTATGATCAAGCATTAGATCTATTGTAATTTCATTAGCAAACGTTGATCAGATGGCTCCTACAGGAGCCATCTAATCTGGGTATTCTCGGTTTGTAAAGGCATTATATGAAGAAAGGTTATTGCATGTGGAAGAATACCCCTTTTCCCACCTTTACAAAGTAGTCCCTGATCATGGTCTGCTGTCTGCATTTTTCAGATATGATGTCTCTGCTGTTTACTGTGTCAACAAATGTCCTTTGTTGTTTTAAAGCAAGAATTAGATTACTACAGTGAACCATCATTATACTGGCATTCGTTACAATGGCACCCTCTTTATACCAGCAGTATGCGTTGAAACAAAACAACTGCTAAGTCTTTAAAAAACACTGAATAAATAATTGTACTGCCATTAAGATAGGCAATCGCATAATGCAGAACACATTTTACACTTCTTGTGTTCTGCTTTAAGCTTTCATCTGTTGGTACTAGTTTAACCCTGTCCCTTATATAAACACCTTTTCACACATTTGCAAACCGAGTAGACCCAGATCAGATGGCTCCTACAGCTGTCTGAGCAGTCGGCTCCGTTTGCTTACATGATAAACATCAAAATGTCTGGAAACAAACACCTCCATTGTAATGAGGGTTCACTGTATTTGTAATTGAAGGAGTTCTGCATGAATATCCATCAGGAAAGGATTAATATGGGATGAAAGTAATGCAGGAGCTTTGTGCATTAACCTTTTACCTGTCCTGAATATTCATGTAGGAAATAATGACATTATGAAGCATATGAACACACGATTGTAATGGCAGAAACTGTAGAATCAGCTCTATTTTATTTGATAACCAAACTGAATAGACCCTGATCAGAATGCTTCTGCAGGAACCATTTGATCTGGGTTTACTCTGTTCACAATTTCATCAGAAGTCATCTCTCTCGGGTAAAGGGTTAATTCCCATGTTAACAGTGTTTACTACATCTGTCAGGGTTTTTATCAAAAGTATGTGCAAATTTGTAGTAGCCTTGGTCTACCTAGTCTGGATATAGATGAGACTGAGCAATTTGGCATTTCACCAGAACATAAACTGTTTGATAATCTGAATTTTGTTTCTGTAAAAAAATGGAAGAAATGTTCTGTCTGAAAATTTAGGCAGACAAAAAGTTATGCAGTGTCTAAGGAGTTAATCATTGCCCTCATATAAAAACTTGTTCATGTCTTTGCAAACAGAGTAGACCTAGATCAGATGGCTCATAGAGGAGCCGTCTGATCAGGGTCTGCTCTGTTTGCTTATGAAATTACAATAGATCCGACTCTACACTTTCTACCAAAAAAAGCCATGTTTACATAATTATGCCATTATAAAATTTCTGGTAATAAATATTTATGATGTCATTATTTATTACATGAATATTCAAAAGGGAAAGGGTAAAAAATGTCCAAAGTGGGAAGAACTTCCCGTTGAAAGTGAAAGGGATAAGCTTTATGGTGTGTTTTTGTTGTTAATTTTTGTATTAGATAGTAAATGGTGAAAGGAACAATAATGCAATGGCTTTGTTTCAATGTATGGCATTTAATAAAAATATTTGTACAAATAACATATCAGTTCAACAAATCAGTAAAATCCCTTTAAAGTGACCACTTAATGTATAGACATTGGTATCTTTAAAACCAGGTGGTAGCTTAATGCAGGACAAAAGTAATGAAGAAAGCCCCTTTTGGAGCTTTGTGCATAATTTTTGTCCTGCATTAAGTTAAACCCTGGCTTTAAGACCAAGAATTATGCCACTCAAAGGTTTGTCACTTCACAGAGGTTTTACCTTAACCCATTCCCTCATAGGCTATTTTTAGATGCAACCTCTCTGAATAAATCTACCAAAAAGGAGCATTAACTAGAGAAAAGATTTTTTATGCCCCCAAAGGCGGGCATATAGTAATCGCATTGTCCGTCCTTCCGTCCGTCTGTCCTTCCATCCGTCCAAAGTTCGTGTCCGGTCTGTAACTTCTTCATCTATCAGTGGATTTCAATATAACTTGCCACAAATGTTCACCAGACAGAGACGATGTGTCGCGTTCAACTCCCTGGTCCATGGGTTAAAGGTCAAGGTCACAGGGTATAATTTTTGGGGGCATTTGTCACGTGACTGTGACATCTCGTTTTAGAATTTTGTAGTTTGAAACCATTGTGATAAATGAAGCATTTACTCGTGTAAGTTTGAAATCATTGTGATAAATAAATAGAGCATTTGCTCCTATAGGAGCAAATACTCTATTTATCACAATGGTTTGAACAGGTGATTTTTACAGAGGCATAGAAAGGCGTATTTAAGGAGGAATGAGTTAATATATATAAACAATTTGCAAGTCCTTCTGTTGTCCAGTTGAATGTGTACATCAATTAAATTTTGAAATTCACAGAAAGGAAAATTTCTATCTGGCAATGACATCTGTTTTTGTTTCTGTTGACTCTATTGTGTGATCATGCTGTAGCTTACAAGAACAAGAGTGCCAGACTTACATAAAACACACATGTCATCAAATTTATCCGTACAAATACAGTGTACCTCGCTTGACCCTTTTTGATACTCCCACCTTTTTATGCCTTTGTACATAGAGTAGACTCAGATCAGACTTCCTGTATGAGTTGTCTGATCAGCATCAGAATAATCTGCTGTTTGCTTATATGTTTCTGGTCTAATTCTCATCTGTTTCCCATGGTAACTAGAAAACTCACTCAGTCAGAGAGGGCCCTGTAATCAAGGGCAGATAACTCTAGACATAGTGATCTGATTCAACCCAAAAACTATAGGTGTCTTCCTCTGATGATACTAAGCATATGCCCTTAATATGAAACCAAAATGTGAAGTACTGTTTGAGTTATTGCGTCACATCAAAGTTTTGAAGGACGAACAGACAGAAAATGTGATTCCTATAGGGCTCCTGCATTTTCAATGCAGGGCCCTTATAAATTTCCTTAATATTTGATATTAATACAAAACGTTATTGAACTAGAGACAGATATTATCTATCCCTCTACCTGTCCTAATAAATTAAAGCCATCTTTTGATGCTTTTACAAACAGAGTAGACCTAGGCTCAAGTTAGACAAAGAATGTATGGAAAATTATTTAAGTTATGCAGATGACAATGGTCAAATCCAGCAACATGCATGTACTCTGCCTGTATTCTAATATGACCGATCTGAATATATACATACACAAAATTAAATTTAGTACCACTGGTTAATTGTCTGTTCAGTTTGAAGTATTTTCACATAATCTAGTCTAGCAAGATGTATTTTAAAAAATCTATACACAATCACAACATAAAGACATCTAGGACATGAACCCTTTAAATGCTGGATAGTCGGAGTGGAATGGCCAGTTAGTGCCTAACCTGAGATTCAATTCATTATGAAAGGCTCAACCCTTTCCCTCATATTGACGACTTTTGACGACTCTGTAAAAGTCACTTTGTGAAACCATTGTGATAAATAGAGCATTTGCTCCTATAGGAGCAAATGCTCTATTTATCACAATGGTTTCAAACTACAAAACTCTAAACTTTTCCTTTTCTCCAATTAGTGCTCCTTTTCGGTAGATTAATTCAAAGAGGTTGTATCTAAAAATAGCCTATGAGGTAATGGGTTAAAGCTAGAGGATTCTAAATGGCAAACAGTGCAGACTGATGAGAGGGCTCCTCTAGGAACCACACTCTGATCTTGGTCTACACTGTTTGCAAATGCAAATACACTTGTTTCTGCATTCAAAGGGTGTATATTTTAACGCACAAGTCTTATCACAGTTACTATGGCAACAATTCACTTGAATCCAGCAGCGTCTGTAAGGCTCTCCCATATTCTGAAATAAAGAAAACATGTCCGTGTTTATAGAATCTATGAAGGTTGCAGTAAGTTTTATGAAAACTACAACTTGTCAACTGAGAGTCATTTCTTGAGTCTTTATCCCATGGATAGGCATATTAACACTTTTGCAAACAGAGTAGACCCAGATCAGATGCCTACTACAGGAGCCGTTTGATCATTGTCTGTTTGCTTTCCTTATGGAATAATCTAGATCTCGTTCTACAGTTTCTGCCATTGCCAAAATTTCTTGTGTTCTTATGCCACTATAAAACTTCTTTTAACCTGCTTATAAATGTGTTGCTAGGAGGAATGTGTTAACCTCCTTATAAATGCGTTGCTAGGAGGAATGTGTTAACCTCCTTATAACTACCTTTTCATGCCTTTGCAAACAATGCAGATTCCGATCATAATGCTTCATGTTGACATGGCAGAGATCGGATTTCACAGTTTTTGTCAAAGCAAACAATTCCCTTAAAAGTTTTGCAATATAAAAATTCAGCTAAATACATATTAATGATGTCATTATTTCTTGTGTGAATATTGAACAGGTAACGGGTTAATTAATATTTATGTCACTGTTTATCTATGGAATAAAGGGATAATGAGGAGGACACTGCACAATGAAATCTTTCCAATGTATAATCACTTTCCTAGTAATAGAGATGAAGGATTTACATTCCGACAGTTATTCTTCACTCTTTTAATGCTGAATATTCCAAGTGGACCAACCCAAGTTATCAAAGGGACAAAACTATGTCGATGTGTATAGTGATGTGCTGCCTTTACGGAGGTGAATGACATATGCTTAGTTTCATGGAGATATCTTAAAGGAATTAAACCATTTACCTCATAGATATACCTTTTAACACCCTTGCAAACAGAGTAGACCTAGATCAGACAGAAGAGGCCATCTGAGAAATGTCTGCTCTGTTTGCTTCAAGAATTTTACAGGTCTGATTCTACACTTTCAGCCATGACCTAAATAATTCCTGTGTTTATATAAAACATTACAGAAAGTTGACTATACGTAATAGATATTCATGATCTTATTATTTCTTACATGAATATTCATAAACCCTTTCCCTGGTGAATAGTCGTGTAAGAAATAATGACATCTGATCTGGGTCTACAGTTTGCAAAGGTTATATGAGGGAAAAGGTTAATAAATGATAAATATTGCTAAGAAACAGCTATTCATAGTTTTATTATGTTTAGTTGGAACTCTTTAAAAGTCACATGCTATTCTAATGCTGTTAAAACAACATAGCATTTCTTTGATCTGTGTAACAAACAGAAAAAAAGGTGAACAGTGTATATATAAATATTTTGCTGATTTGTTCAACCCCTTTTTCTCATGAATATTCATGTATGAGATAAAAACATCACCCTTTGTTAGCTGAACTATTATAATCAGAGGATCTATACAAATCAGCATCGCTGTCGGATCAAATGGTACAATGATACATTATTATCATTTCTAACAATAACACCTCTTGTATCAAGACATCTTGTTTGACAGAAAAGATGTTAAACTATTATTTAACCCTTTCCCTCATATAAACGCTTTCAAACCTTTGCAAACAGAGTAGACCCAGATTAAAGGGCTCCTATAGGAGCCTACTAATCAGTCTGCTCTGTTTGCTTATAATATCATAATAGACCCGACTCTACAGTTTCTTCAAATACCAAAAAATCCTGTGAGCATCTGCCATTATAGAACTTAAGGTAATAAATATTCATGAGTCATTAATTCTTGCATGAATATTCAAACAAGGAATAAACCTATTCTTCATGGCTCATGTGTAGCCAACTAGACTGACCTTTTGGATTTTTATAGAAAATACAGTTGTTAGCACATGTCTCTGGATTTGTGTCCCACACCGTCTCACCACAACAGCATAAGGGAGGTAAGTCCACCTTTCGTCTCCGTACTTTATCCTTTAGCTGTTGCCGAAGGGCCTCTATGTATCTGAAAGGTAGCATAAAGCTGTCTATGAATGTTTTATGTAAGAAGATTAATAACTTGCACAAGGTGACTGATATGGATTAGATGCTATGATAACCTGATAAATAGTGAAATTTAGTTAACCCTTTCCTCCATAGGCTATTTTTAGTTCCAACCTCTTTGAATGAATCTACCCATAAGTAAAATTTTAGAATTTTGTAGTTTGAAACCATTGTGATAAATAGAACATTTGCTCCTATAGGAGCAAATGCTCTATTTATCACAATGGTTTCAAGAAATGGTTATTACAGAGGCGTAGAAAGGCTTACATATTTATGGAGGAAATGGGGTTAAGTACATGTAACTATGAAAAACAGAAAAAGTGTAACTGAGAAAAACTGAAAAAAGTAATGTTGGTGTGTAAAGTGAAGTCAACCACTAAAATTCTAATCACACTTCATAACTCTGAAAGCTAGTCGTGATTTTGAACAAAATAAATACATTTTAAATCACAACTACTTCATGCAGCTGATAGACACATCCATAATCTGTGTCAGTCCTAAGGGAGTTGTGTGTTGGATGAAATTATGATCAAGCTTCGCCTTACCATCTACTTATGTAAGTCAAGTTTAATCATTTACTTTGTGATTACATATGTAATCAGACTGGATCCAGATAAATCACTGAGTAACTCGGCATCACATCAGAATTCAAACTGTCATGGGTTTTGAACAACAAAAGTGAAAATCCAAGTTTATAAGTAGCAAATGATAATTTTGCATAAATACTTGAAATGCTCTGATCTAATATTTCGACCACTAAGGGCCTTTTTCAATGATTATCATGTCAAAATACACATCACATTTTTGTTACATGCATTCAGCTTTTATGGCTGAATGCATGTAACAAAAATGTGACGTGTATTTTGACATGATAATCATTGAAAAAGGCCCTTAGTGGTCAAAATATTAGATCAGAGCATTTCAAGTATTTATGTATTATATTAATTCCCTATTTTGGAATATTTTCTTCATTGATAATTTTGCAGATGATGATTCCTTATCATGAAAAGAGATTGGATGACATTAATCTGCTGCATGCAAATAACAAGTCTATACAGCATTTCTTGACATGTCTTTTTTCTGTTTAATGCAAATGAACGTTATGGGAGTTTTACAAATACAAATATTAACCAAGAGTGTTCAAAAGAATACATGAATCGCCTATTTTTAAAAAAAGTGATGGAAAGATGGATGGACAATATCAAATGAAATCGGACCTCTTCCCTATATAACCATGTAAAACACATAATACCAAAGCGTTATACCTCTCCATCTCTCTAGCTTTCTTTGCTCTCCGCTCATGTTCGCGTATTGTTTCTCTGATAAATTTTTTCTCCTGTTGTTCCCTCTCTAGTGCCTCCATGGAAGTCTCCCCAGTTACAGGGTCCCGGGGTTCTATTAACTGCTGTGACAACTGCTCCTCTCTGTTCCTCTCCTCCTCTTTCTCTTTCTTTAACCTGTAAGCAATTATGCTATGAATTGATTATTTCAAAATTAATCACTTTTCTTGATAAATTCTGAAGGGAGGTGATCCCCCAAGAGCAAAAATTGCAACACAAAAAGAGAAAATTGCAGACTCGGTTTTATTGAGTCTGTTCATGAACAGTAATTGAAAGTGCAACACTGCTCACGCCCCCTAGCACCGGCTTAAGCGGTATTCAATTTTCAGAACAAGAAGTACTGAAATTCATGATCTCGAAGGATCAGAAGGTATAACAACACTGAGAATGAAGTACTGGGCGACGTTTTACGGCCGCCACACAAGCACTTAACACCTGCTGTTGTGAAGATTATAAATTCTGAAGGGAGGTGATCCCCCGAGAGCAAAAATTGCAACACAAAAAGAGAAAATTGCAGACTCGGTTTTATTGAGTCTGTTCATGAACAGTAATTGAAAGTGCAACACTGCTCACGCCCCCTAGCATCGGCTTAAGCGGTATTCAATTTTCAGAACAAGAAGTACTGAAATTCATGATCTCGAAGGATCAGAAGGTATAACAACACTGAGAATGAAGTACTGGGCGACGTTTTACGGCCGCCACACAAGCACTTAACCCCTGCTGTTGTGAAGAAAGTTGTGTATTTATGCATTTGTAGGAACTGTCTGCTCTGTTTGCATATAGATGTAATAATATAGATATGATTCCACAGTGTCTGCCGCTGCCTAATATAGGTCTATAGAGGCTTCACAAAGTAAGTCTTAATGACTGGTCTGTAAGACATCTGGTGGCTTAACCTGTTACCTAATGAATATTCATGAGATGAACGAGAATTCTTGGCAGAAACTGTAAATTCTATCTACATTAGTCCTTGAGCAAACAGAGTAGACCGTAATCAGATGGCTTCCAGAGGAGCCCTTCTGATCTGGGCATAAAAGGCTCACTTATGAGGTAACAAGTTAATGAAAGATGTTTCTTCTGTATTATGTAAGCACTTGCATTTAAAGGCCCCTGTGCTTATTCATGAATAGCTAGTATAACCCTTTACTGCATTCATATTCACATAAGAAATAATGGCATCATTTATATCAATTGGACAATTTTTTTACTTTGGCATATGAACAAAGGAAAAGTTGGCCATGGCAGACTCTGTAGAGTCAGACTAATGTAATTCCATAAAAACACAGCAGACCCTGTTCAGAAAATGTGTCTGTATCTCAATTGTTCACCTTTGAAAGCAGAATTTTCAAAGTGGAATGGACCATCATAGTTTAAAGATAGAGTCCATTCAATATGAAAGGCTAATATTTGCTAAAGGTTCAAAATCCCAAACCATGCAGACTCTGATCAAACTTAAAGGGCTCCTCTAGGAGGCCTCTGATCTGGATTTACACTGTTTGCAAATGCCAGTGCATTCCATTCCCACATTCAAACAATTAAAGAAATATGTCATCTGTTTACCAATGTGGCTATTATCCTATCTATAAAATATAATACATGTAGTGACATAAAGTAACTACTTAATAAACATGGATTTCTTTTAAAACATGTGATTGCTTAAATAATGCAGGATAAAAGTAATGTAGAAAGCTTCTCTGAGAGTTTTCTGCACAACTTTCATCCAACAATTAAGCTAGCCTACCCTGAATATCCTTTAAACTGTTTTTCATTTTACCTCATGATTCGTTTGCGATGTTCCTGTCGTCTGAGATTCTCTTTGACTTGTTCTCGTTCCAGATCCATGAACAGTCTTCTGTACATGGCCTGCTGGCTCCTGGCCCGCCTCTTCTCATCCTCACTTTGTACCCCCTCATAAATGTTTGGCACACGCACAGATGGCACATTCCTATTGATGTCTGTCCCTCTGAATGCATTGGCTGATAAAGAATAGCATCATTAGATATACCTTGAGCATTATTTCATTATTAATTTATATATACTGCTTGTCAAGAATTTCTTTACAAAAATATTAATGTATGCTACTCTGTATAATTTGTTAGTATTCATGAATATTAATTAACTGGACTTTATGAATAAGGAAATATTTTTATGACACATGCTGCATAATTTCTTAAGTAAACTGAGCAAACCCAGATCAGACGGCTCCTATAGGTGCCATCTGATCTGGCTCTACTCTGTTTGCAACAATATAGAAAGGCATATAATATATTATAGAGGTTAAAAAAAAGAAAAATTGCTGAACATGTACACTGTACCTGACTGGGTGCGCCGTTCTATTCTTTCCTCCCTGGTTTCTCTTTTCGCCAACTCTGCGTCAAACTGTTTAGATCTTGGTCTGTCAGTCTCGGCTGCCTCTGTGGAAATATTCTCCTTGTCTCCCTCCCCATAAGCTGCTCATAAATGAAAATGAGTTTCATTGCAAGAAAGATGACAGATATGGAGTGTAAACCAGAGGCTGAACAATTATAGTAGTGTTTAACCCGTTACATGATGAATATTCATGTAAGACATATTGATATCATGAGTCTTATCATGAGATGAATACAAGATATTTTGGCTATAGCAGAAACTTCAGAATCAAATCTATAATATTTCAAAAGCAAAAACGAAAGCATGACTAACAGTAGTGAATAAGTTCTGCAAGAACCAAACACTGCAGCTCCTGGTTGGACAACTCCTATAGTAGCTATCTGATCTGGTTCTACTTTTAAATATATGAGTGACAGGCAGGGAGAGAGGTGATCCCTGCCTTCCAAATGAATTACAATGACGTAATAGAATCATATTTAATTTTAAATTATTAAAGTAGAAGCTCTTTTAAGCGGCCAAACAGAGGGCTAACTATGGGCCTATAAGGCAGGTTGTCGCTTAATGTGGACAAAAGTAATGCAGAAACCTCCTTTCGCTTAATGTGGACAAAAGTAATGCAAAAACCTCCTGAAGGAGCTTTCTGCCTTACATTTGCCCTGCAGTAAGCAACCACCTACTTTTTAAGTTTCCTATGTTCAATAAATGAACTGCCACTTAGACAGGTTCTACTTATACATATCAAACCAGGACTAACCTTTATTATTGATGATCTTGACCTTTTCAATGAGGTCTTCATCCAGAAGGTCAAACTCCTCACCATCAACTGTATACCTTGAAGATGGATGCTAAAAGAAACAATATGGGTACATGGTTAAACCTGGTGTTTAAATCACTGTGTACAAATGAACTGATGATGGTGATGTGGTCTACATACTTAGTAACACTCACAATTACTGGTGGTGATGTAGTCTACTCACAATTACTGATGGTGGTCTACTTACTTAGTAACACTCACAATTGCCTAGATGATGCAGTTACTGTAAAACCCATCTGAAGCAAGCACTTTATGACTATACATAGGGATGTCTAAAAGCAGGTGGTTGTTCAATGCAGGATAAAAGTTATGAAGAAAGCTCCTGTATTGACCCTTTCCTTCATATAAACACCTCTTTATGCCTTAATAAACAGAGTAGACCAAGATCAGACAGCTCATATAGGAATGCTTATGGAATTATATAATTTTGATTGTAGTTTCTGCCACAGTTAAACATTCCCTTCTTAATTATGTTGTTAACAATGCAATTCATTAATATCCATACAGTCATTATTAAACGGGTAAAGAGTTAACCCTTTTCCTGTTCTATGTTTATTCCAAATTTCAATACCTATTGAATATTAGTTATAATGAAATATGGAAGGTTGAACATTGTAGCCATTTTAGAAAGAATCAGCTCTATCACATTCCGTTAGCAAACAGAGCAGACCCTGATCAGACGGCTCCTCTAGGAGCCGTCTGATCTGGGTCTACTCTGTTTGCAAATGAGTGAAAACATGTTTATATCAGGGAAAGGGTTAAGCTACCACCTGCCTTTATGACCTAGAATTAGACCTCTGGTGGTCGCTTGTGAGGGGTTTCTGCTTTGCTTTAGCAGTCAAAATGGCTAACAATTTTTTCCTGAAATCTGATATTGATTCCTCAGATTTATTAACCCTTAAAATGTGGTAACCAAGTATACGAAACCTTTGCAAACAGTGTTGACCCAGGTCAAAGGGTTCCTGAGGGAGCCCTTTGATTAGGGTCTGTGCTGTTTGTTATAAACATCATTTTCTTCAATGATATTTTTGTTTAATTAATATTCAGAAAGGAAGGAGCCAGTTTCAATCATTCATCAGATTAAAGGTTAATCTTTTTATTTCCATTTTCAGAGTAAATGCTTCATTCCATTTAAAACTTTTCCTGTTGAATATTCATGTAAGAAATAATGACATCATAGCAGAAGTTTTATAATAGCATTGAAAGACAGGAGTGTAAATGGTATTGGTAGAAACAGTAGAGACACATTTATTATAATTTCACAAGCAAACAGAGCAGACCCTGATCAGATGGCTCCTAGGAGCTGTCTGATCTTGGTCTACTCTGTTAGCAAAGGTGTGAAAAGGTGTTTATATGAAGGAAAGGGTTAAAACTTTTTCCTTCCCATATGAGAATGCCTTAAGTAATGAGCATGTTTATATGCTTTGTTTACATTTTTGTGTCGGCAGAATCACCAGTGTGCAAGCTTTGGTGGGATGTAGAACTATCGATCATCTATCAAAGTGATAACTCTTCAAAATGCATGTGTTTGCTATTCGGATTTTTTTAAGTCTTTAATATGCAGATTCGTATATATTATTAAATATTACATGCAGAATATGAATAATAATAATAGACCGGCAAATTATGTTTTAGTTCCTGTATTGCTATATAAGTCTGTGCATGCAAGCAAAGAAATGTTCGAAATTTGATTTCGAGAACACAACTACTTTAGTAGGCAACAGTTACTGATCATACAGAGTTGATAGTTTAGTAAAACATGATAACAGTTCTTTACATGCTACGACAGTCGACCAATCATGCATCATAAAGACAGGATACCAGGACATCTTGCACTGGTATTGCTTGATGCCTTTTGGATCTCAACACAATTTTCTATTCTCAAAATATATAAAAAATCTGTGGTCTGCTCCTCACTCAGCTTTTGTCTATAACCCTTTACTCCATATACAAATGTACATGTATATGCTATTTAATGTCTGTAGGAGCTGTCTGATTAGGGTCAGCTCTGTTCGCTTATAGAATTACATATACATGTATGCAGATCTGATTTTACAGTTTCTGCCATGGCCAAAAATTCCTGTGTTCATAATTATGCCATTATGAAAAATAATCTAATTGATATTTATGGTGTCATTATTTCCTATATAAATAATCATGGAGTAAGGGATTAATGAAGCTCAATGCAGTGGATGAATATTAACAGCCAGTCATGGGCATTTATAATCTGGTCATTTATAATCAGCTATATCAATTGTCTAGTAAGTCATGGTCATTTACAATCAGCTATATCAATTGTCTAGTAAGTCATGGTCATTTATAATCAGCTATATCAATTGTCTAGTAAGTCATGGACATTTATAATCAGCTATATCAATTGTCTAGTTTCTGTTAGTCATGGACATTTATAAGAAGATATCAATTGTCTAGTCAGTCATGGACATTTAATAAACAGCTATATTAATTGTGTAGTCAATCACATACATTTATAATCTAACTAAATTTTAACAGACAGCTATGTTAATTGTCTATCTCAAGGTTTTATTTCCAGTCTGTCCATGAATTCATTAGTAAACATGGGCTATTATCTACACATGAATTTGGTACACTGACTCTGTGAAATTCTTGGAGAGATCAAACAGTTACTACTGGCATAAACAAATTAAGGACAGTTTGAATAAGATACTAAACCAGTGCTCTCACAAACACCACTAAAACACTCATGACTCAAATGTAAATATTAAATCCTTACAACAGTGAGTTTTCAAAACAGATTTAGCATTTGACTGTCTCAATTCTGGTGGAGTATGTTTTCTATAAACTGTAAAATATGATAAAACAGTGCAGACCCTGGTCAGAGGGTTCACTTGAGTCCCTCTGATCTAGGTCTACACTGTTTGCAATGCTATTCAACTCTGCATTGTAAGGGTTAACATTACTGCAAATTCCCTTGCAATAGCCTTCATTAAACTATAAATTGTCTGTATCACATGGTTTCCCAGTCTTTCAACATTAACTCTTTATTCCATAGAGATGCCTTTAATGCATTTACTAACAGAGTAGACCCAGATCAGACAGCTCCTGTAGGAGCTGTCTCATCAGGGCATGCTGTTTGCTTATTGAATATTATATATATTAGTTCACTGTTTCTGCCATGGCCAAAACTTCCTTTACTCATTTGCAATTATAAGAAATCAGCTAACCAATATTTTGATAGATGTTATTATTTCTTACATGCATATTCTTGGAGTAAAGGGTTAACACTCTATCTGCTGAAAAAAAGATGTCTGCTAGAACGCAGAGATGTAGAAATGTTTACTCGCTTTGATCAATCTTTTGATAAACTACTGACCAACTATCCAACAGCTTGGACCCTGGTGAGATACTGCAATACTTTCCACCCCATCTAGATCCAAGCTGTTTGCAAAATGACAGTCTCATCATGTTTAGCATGTTTGTAAATTCTAGTCATCCCTCTCTACATTGCTTTTGTCAGGAATATTTGTTGTTAACTTCCAATTCTGCAGTATTCCAAAATGCATAAAAAACCATTGCAGGTGCCATCACAACAGTTAACCCTTTACTTGATAGAGATACATGTTCACATATCTGCAAACAGAGAAGACCCAGATCAGCTGATTCCTGTAGGATGTGCCTGATCCAGGATCTGCTCTGATTGCTAATACAATAAAATAGATTTGCCATTGCCAAACATTCTGTCATCCTATATTTACAAAATTCAGCTACATTTGTCGAATATTCATAAAGAATAGGTACAGGAACATTAATTTGGCTTTAAACATGTATTTCAAGGCTACAAGGGCTATTAATGCCATGCATTTAGTGTGTCACTACTGTGCTTTCAACTTACTCTGCCTTTCTCCTTCCACTGGGATAAACAAGAAATAAACAGAAAGCTGTAAAATCATATTTGTTAGATGCTCACTTAAGTCATGAGCTGCAACATATGTTCTGATATTTCCAGTTAGAAGTGATGAAACAATTATATCCTATACCTAATATAGAAACATATTTACACCTTTGCAAACAGAGTACATCCAGATCAGACAGCTCCTATAGGAAAATCTGTAGAATCATATCATAATTATACCATATGCAAACAGAGCAGACCCTGATCAGACAACTCCTATAGGAGAAATCTGATTTGGGTCTACTTTGTTTGCAAATGTGTGAAAAGGCATTTATATGAAGAACAGGGTTACCTTCAGCACTCTGAGCAGTTGTCAACGGCAACCATGATTAGAGTGACAAACAGTTTGGATCATGATGAGATGCCCAGTTACTCTGCATCTCATCTGTATCTATGCTTATAAAACTTTTAGTTGAGTCTGAGTTCATTCTCAAATTTTTGATTGGTCAGATTTGAGCCTTTGACAAATCAAAAGCTTGAGAACTCAAATCTAACCAATCAAAAGCTTGAGAACAAACTCAGACTCAAGTAAAAAGCTTTATAAGCATGGACACTGGATTCAAACTGTCTGCAGGTTATTGCAAAATACCCAGTAGAGTGCATAAGGTTAATTACCAGGTTAAATATAAATTATACATTTGCATTGTAGTTAACTAGTAAAATGTTTTATAAAACGTGATAAAAATGTTCTGAAAACAAAATACATGTAAATATTCAGTGCAGTAAAAAAGTAGATACATACAAATATCACCCTTTCCACACACTTAGTATAGAACTTATTACTTCAAATAATCAGGAAGGCACATCGATAAAGATCACAAATCATTGTATCTTACAATTGACATCTACTATTATGACAAAAGATCTCTGAATATATAATGCAAAACCAACTCCTATTTAGTATGTAAAGAAAATGACCATTTAGAAGTTTAACTGAACCCTCAAAATACAGGACACATTGGCACTGTCACTCTTGCAAACAGAATAGACCCAGATCCTAGAGGACCCCTCTGATCAGAGTCTGCACTATTTATTATTCGAAATCCACTAGCATGTTTAAGCCTTTCATACAGGGTTGACTCTATAGTTACACACTGATGGGCTAGTCCACTCATACAGACTGGACTCTATTATTATAGTTAAACACTGATGGGCTATTTTACTTGAAAATTCAGCATTGAAAGGATTACAACTTACATCTCTTGTTCTTGAGATTTTCCATATGCCACCAGGCAGGTCATCAGACACATAGTTGTCAGTGATGACTTGATGTGATACAAGGTTCTTCCTGGCATGATTCACATACTGATGTACCTGTGACACGAGACAAGAAACAGTTTACCCATTTACTACCATGGTATTTACAGTCAACTCATCCAAACTGAATTCTTCAACCCTTTGATTGTTTATGTTAAATACACCACAAACAAAATTATCAAGGCCCATGACTTAATCAATCTTCATTGAGTTTGGACAAAAACACTCAGGTGCACAAGTTTACATGCTGATGAATACTTCCTGATGTTTCATAATTCTAGCGCTAATAGCTTCAGTGTTATATGCGCACAAAATTAATATTGATAATTTTTTACAAATTAAGGTCCATAACTCTGTCAATGTTCGATGTAGTTGGATGAAAGTACACATGTGACAGTTGCACTCGTTTACATGTTGAACATAAATTTCCAAAGTTTCATCATAATAGTTTCAGAGTTACATGCAACACAAACTTAAAATTCCATAATTTCACAAAATCAAGGCCCATAACACCACCAATGTTCATTGCAGTTGGACAAACAACCTAGGTGCACAGGTTTACACCCTGAATAAAATATTCATGAAGTCTCTTTCTGTTGGACAAATGCTTTTAGAGTTATGCACGACCCAAACTTAAATTTCTATATTTTAAAAAAATTAAGGCCCATAACATTGTTGATGTTAATTGCTTTTGGATGTAAATACAAAGGTGCACAGGGACACACCCTGAATAAGACATTTATGTTTGTAGGACAAATACTTTTTGAGCTATGCATGACACAAAAATTCGAAACAGATGAATGGATGTATGGATGGACGGACAGACAAAGGCAAATCTATATGATCAACCCTGCTTTTAAGTGGTGGGGACATAAATAAAAGAAAATGTGTCCATGGGAGATGGATGCCCCCACCGGCAAACAGGAAGTAGATGAACGACAGACCTGAAAAGGGGAAACACGGTACAACTCACTATGGTTATGCTTCAGACCACATATCAAATCATTCCATCTTACACAAGCCAAGAAATCCTTGAAGAAAATTTCGGATGTACAGACGTGCGGCCGTTCGTATGGGCGGACATAGGGACGGATGGACAAGGGTAAAACTTAATGACCCCGTCGCCTAAAGATGGGGGCATAAAAACAACAAGTGCCAGTGGGCACAATATACGCCCGTAGAGGTCTTGTTCAACATAAACTGAGGTTAACATATTTGCTAAAAAAAAAACGTAACAAAAAATTCTAAGTTAAAAAGGGTCATACTTATGTCAAAATGTTAGACAGAAACTGAGAGTTATATACTTTTGCCTACAGGTGAAAGTTGTGATGGTGAACAAGTGTTCCAAGTTTCAAAGCTTTATCTCAAAGGGATATGTAAATAAGTGGACTTTAACCAAAACCTTAACCAAAAATTCCAAGTTAAAAAGGGTCATAATTATGTCAAAATGTTAGACAGAGTTATGTAGTCTTGCCTACAGGTGAAGCTTGTGATGGTTAACAAGTATTCCAAGTTTCAAAGCTTTATCTCAAAGGGTTATGTAAATAAGTGGACTTTAACAAAAACCCTAACCGAAAATTCTAAGTTAAAAAGGGCCATAATTCTGTCAAAATACTTGACAGAGTTATGTACTTTTGCCTACAGGTGAAGGTTGTGATGGTTAATAAGTGTTTCAAGTTTCAAAGCTTTATCGCAAAGGGTTATGTAAATAAGTGGACTTACAAACAGGTGTTCCACATAATTTGAGGTTAACATTTTTGCTTAACGCAAATGCTAAATGCAAATTCTAAGACCAATTGTGCGACCGTGACCTTGGATAAACGTACCGGGAAACACCCATGCTACTGAAGCATGTCCAGATAAACAATGTGGTGAAATTTGAAAAGGATCCACCAAGCAGAACTTGAGTTAGAGATGTTACAGACAGACAGACAGGTTAACATTTTTGCTAAACGCAAAATTCTAAGTCCAATTGTGTGACCTTGACCTTGGATATACATACTGGGACTAGGAATGCTAATGTAGCATGTCCAGATAAACATTGTGGTTAAATTTTGGAAGGATCCACCAAGCAGAACTTGAGTTAGAGATGTTACAGACGGACAGACAGACAGACAGACAGACAGACAGACAGTGCCATTCCATAATACGTCCCGTTTTTCAAACGGGAGTATAAAAATAAATGAAACTATCAAACAAACACTGACATACCTGATTTGTCTGGTCAGTAAAGGCGTAGACCTCTCCTACATCAGATTTACCTGAAGGAGTAAAAGTGTTCACAGCACAAACCTTAAGAGTAACTAAGAAAAAAATTGTTAACTATAAATAAAATATTGTGGAGCTTTACCTTTAATGGTGCCTTTACTGTACATATATATAAAACTACCGGTACATGACATTGTATTTACACTTTCCTCCATAAATACGCCTTTCTACGCCTCTGTAAAAATAACCTATTGAAACCATTGTGATAAATAGAGCATTTGCTCATATAGGAGCAAATGCTCTATTTATCACAATGATTTCGAATTTCAAAATTCTACAATTTCCCTTTTCTCTAGTTAATGCTCCTTTTCGGTAGATTTATACAAAATGGTTGGATCTAAAAATAGCCTATGGAGGAATGGGTTAACACGTTACCTAATACAAATGACTTTTGACACCTAAATGGAAACAGTAGACCTAGATCATACAGTTCCTGTAGGAGTTATCTTATCAGAATTTGCTGTGTTTGAGTTTGAATATCCATTTCTCTAAAATAAAAGCCTTTAACATATCTGCAAACAGAGCAGTCTCATATCCGACGGCTCCTATAAGAGCTGTCTGATCGGGGTCTGCTCTGTTTGTTTTTGACAGGATAAAGATCTGATTGTACGGTTTAAGTCAAAGCATAAAACTCCTAGAAAAGTTAACATTATAAAAATTCACTTAATAATAAACATTCATGATAGATGTCATTATTTCTTACATGAATATTGAACAGGATTATATGCTACATATTTTCAAGTTTACTATGGCAATAAAAGGTCTAACTAGAGGTTTGTTTTTGTCACAAAAACAGATGTCTCCCCCTCCCATCCTCTTTCCAATGCACAAGTGTAATGTCTGTAACTCCAAACTTATCAGGATCTAATTTTTAAGTCATCAGGAGCAATAATTCCAACATTGTCAGGGGGAGACAATTCAAAAGCCCCAGGTACACAAAAACACATGCTTGTTAACATTCTTGTGAAGTTTGGTGACTCTAGTACTAGTGGTTTCATAGATACATGTGACACAAAGTAAAGTTTCTCTTATTCTAAGTCATAAGGGGCAGTAACTCAAAAGTTATCAGGGGGAGACAATTAAAAACCCCAGATGCACAATAACACATGCTGGTGAACATTTCTGTGAAGTTTGGTGACTCTAGCCCTACTGGTTTCAGAGATACATGCAGCACAAAGTTTCTCTAATTTTAAGTTATCATATCAGGGGCAGTAACTCAAGAATTATCAGGGGGAGACAATTAAAAAACCAAGGTGCACAACAACTCATGCTGGTCAACATTCCTGTGAAGTTTGGTGACTCTAGCTCTAGTGGTTATAAAGATATGCATGACACAAAGTTTCTCTCAATTTTAAGTAATCATATCAGGGGCAATAACTCCAAAATTATCAAGGGGAGAGAATTCAAAAATCCAAGGTGCACAACAACTCATGCTGGTCAACATTCCTGTGAAGTTTGGTGACTCTAGCCCTAGTGGTTTCAGAGATATGCACGACACTAGGTAAAGTTTGTCTAATTTTAAGTCATCAGGGGCAGTAACTCCAAAGTTAACAGGGGGAGACAATTCAAAACCCCAAGAGCAAAACAACTCATGTTAGTGAACAATCCTGTGAAGTTTGGTGACTCTAGCCCTACTGGTTTCAGAGATACGCGCGACACAAAGTTTGTATAAATTTAAGTATTCATATCAGGGGCAATAACTCAAGAATTATCAGGGGGAGACAATTCAAAAACCATAGGTGCACAACAACTCATACTGGTGAACATTCCTGTGAAGTTTGGTGACTCTGGTACTAGCGGTTTCAGAGATACGCGCGACACAAAGTTTTTCTAATTTTAAGTCATCAGGGGCACTCCAAAGTTATCAGGGGGAGACAATTCAAAACCCCCAGGTGCACAACAACTCATGCTGGTGAACATTCCTGTGAAGTTTGGTGACTCTAGCCCAACTGGTTTCAGAGATACGCGCGACACAAGTTTGTGACGGACAGACAGACAGACAGACAGACGGACGGACGGACGGACACACTAACAAATGGGTAGTTGTGTGACTTTTTCCTTTGATCTTTTCTTGTGGGACTAGTCCCACAAGTAAAACGTATTTTTGGCTCTAACTTTGGAATAGAATGATCTGGAAGCTAACCCTAACCCTAACCCTATGTCCCACAACTGGCCAGGTTAATGTCACAAGAAATGGCCAGGTTAATGTCACAAGAGATGGCCAGGTTAATGATTTTACTTGTGCGACTAGTTAGAAAAAGTCACACAACTACCCATTGGTGAGTGCGGACGGACGGACGGACGGACGGACGGACAGACAACTCTGGCAAAAACAATATATCTCCCCATAAATGGGGGAGACATAATTATATATTTTAAATACAGAAACAAAATCAACTGGTATTCATAGTGGGCAGAGTCTTCATTGAATATCCATCATGTAAAGTGTTAACCCTTTGCATATTGGAACAATACATTCAACAATTACAAACAGTGTAGACCCAGACCAGACTGCTTCTGGAGAAGCCCTCTGATCAGGACCTACGGTAATCATTTTCAGCAGAATTCAATGTTTATCTTGTATGGACTCTATTGTTAACCAATTCCCTCATATTGACGGCTCTGTAAAAGTCACTTTGTGAAACCATTGTGATAAATAGAGCATTTGCTCCTATAGGAGCAAATGCTCTATTTATCACAATGGTTTCAAACTACAAAATTCAAAAATTTTCCTTTTCTCTAGTTAATGCTCCTTTTCGGTAGATTTATTCAAAGAGGTTGTATTTAAAAATAGCCTATGAGGTAATGGGTTAATAACCATTTACCTGACAAGTCAATCTTTTTATGTCTTTGCAAACAGACTATATAACCTGATCAGACGGTTCCTTGAGAAGACGTCTGATCAGGGTCTTCTCTGATTGCTTATAAAATAATATAGATGTGATTCTACAATTTATGCAACGCTCAAATATTCCCTTGCTCATGATGCCATTATAAAAATTCTGCTAATTAATATTCATTATTTCTTAATGAATATTCATCAGGTAAAGAATTTAAAACTGATAGGCCATTTCTCTTTGAAAACTCAGCATCCAAAAGGGTTAATAAGTTATATCCAGTCAGAGGCATAAACTGCTTGTTTTCAAAATAAATACGCCTTTCTATGTCTTTGCAAACAGAGTAGACCTCGATCAGACAACTCATGTATGAGCTGTCTGTTAAGGGTCTGCTCTGTTTGCATATGAAATAATATAGATATACATTGTAATTCTACAGCTTCTGTCATGGCTAGAAATGCTTATGTTCATGTGCCATTATAAAACTTAATTTAACCCTTCGCTTGCTAATCACGTCAATATACCTACCTGTAAATAGTGAAGACCCAGATGAGACAGCTCCTGCAGGAATAGTCTCATCAGGGTCTGCACCATTTACAAATTGATTGTGCGACCAGTGCACTCCACAGCAGTGATTGCACAGCGAAATACTTGTACACAGTGAAGATGTATGTATTTATACAACAGGGCATGGGTAAAGAAGGAGAAATGTATTTTAAAATTCAGCAAGAGAAGGGTTAATCAATATTCATGTAAAGGGTCGGTTACGTTGTATATCTTCACCAGGGTTACTTGTACTTTGTACTAACTGTGCATTGCAAAATTTCCTAAGTATATGTGTGTGTTTTTATACGTTTATTTTTTACTTACAGCATTCATTATATGATAGGACAAATTGATATTTTTACACAAACTATTCAAGACTGGTGAACAGCACAAATGAAACCTTTTTAAAATGTGTAGTTACAGTATAGAATATATCATCTCTGTATACAAAAAACCTTGTCAAAGAAGAGTTTCATTAGGGTTTTTTCCCAGAAAGAATAAATAAAAAGATTTAAAACATGGAAACATTTGGGGCATATGTGCACTATTCTGTAACCAAAGTAAAAATTTGTACAAGTAGAAAAGACACTCTAAGTAAAAAAAATAAAAAAATTCAAAGCAAATCGGGCAAAAGCTCCAAATGTCATGCAATTCAATTTCAAAAGAAGAATGGTTGCTTGTGACTATATTTCCATTAACCCATTCTTCATATTGACACCGTTTGATGCCTCTGTAAAAGTCATTTTGAAACCATTGTGATAAATCAAGAAATTGATCCATAGGAACAAATACTCTATTTATCACAACAGTTTTAAAACAACACAATTCTAAACTTTTCCTTTTGTCTAGTAAATGCTCCTTTTCAGTATATTTATTTATAAGAGGTTGGATCTAAAAATAGCCTATGAGTTAATGGGCTAAACCAACCTGATTTTGCTGTTGATGGTTTGTCTATCGCCAGTGCTGACTGAGGTCTAACAATGCAGTTATCTTTCTTGGCAAAGTCTTGTGATGAGAAAGCACTTTGGCAAACAATATTCCGTTCTTGCTCAGCCTGGAAGAGAATTTCATATTTGAGATGCATTACGAGAAAATCTTGCTAATAATATTTCTGAGTCTTTAACACTTATCCTGCAAAGTGTGACCTACTTACATTTTGCAAACTGTTTGGATCCAAATAACAAACGGAGTAACTGCATGCTACTTAGTAAATAATTTCTCAAAAGTTTGAACAAATCTGAAGTAAGTAAAAACTGCAACATCAGCATTTAAGCAGATATTTTTTACAGCAGGAAATGGGTTAAATGAACAGAGACATGTCTGCGTGAGAAAATGGGATGTTTGATCTCGTGTTTGATGACAATGATCAGCATTATACAATATTTTATCATCATTGCAAACTGTGCAGATCCTGAGCTGACGTTTATAACAAAATGGCTAATCTGGGTCTACATTGCTACATCTTGCACATGTAAACATTTCTATGTGTCTATTTTGTCTAATTAGCAAGTGGTATATATGACTGATAAACCTTATGCAAATATATATGATGTTTTAGTCTATGTAAAGAATACTTTAAATGAGATAAAACAATATTTAAATTGGACATTTTATCAGACAGCGCCTACATGAGTGGTATTATCTGTGTCTACTCTGTTTGGAAAGGCATATCTGTGAGGTAAAGGGGTAAATAAAGCTAAATAGGGACAGTCTTGAATAAACATTATTATAAAAGATTATATCTTGCATTAAGAATGTGCCAAGACAAAATTATATATTATTATTTACAGCTTTGAAATTAGTTTCCAATTGAGTTTGTTTCTTGAGCTTGTCCAGCCGGTTAACACGCTTTTTGACTTCTTGTTGGAAGTGTCTAAGTCTTGCTTGTTTTTCCAGCTGTATTTGACGCAGTCTTTGTTCTTCATGTTCTGCAGCAACCTATGAAAAGAGAAAAATATCCAAACATAACAACAGCTGGCAGAACTTTCTGAAATCTACAAAACAGCTTCATGTGATAACCCAAGGTTTGCAGGAGCTCGCCAAAAATGCATATACATGTAATAAGATCATAAAATGCATGAGTCTACCAGTACTCAGACTAATATGCATCTGACAAAATATCTATGAACCCTATACCTCATGAATATTTAGTAAGAAATAATGACTGTGTGCATCTTAACTGGATTGTTATAATGGCATTATGAACAAGAGAAACTTTTATGTGGCAGAAAATAGTTACATTCATTTATTTGATTAATAATCCTGTCAAAACCGCATTTAAAATCCTTTATAATGTGCCAGTTTGAATTTTAAAAACAGCAATTACAAAGTCATTGCTAATGTTATTTCAATTGGCCAATATGTAAATCATTAGCATGTCTAGGGAACCATGTCACAGGATTTTGATAAAAACCTCCGTTTAGGAGTTATGCAATACATGTATTTTAGTAAGACCCCTAAAATTCTGCCTCCTACTAAGTCTCTTTTGATGTTAGACGATCAAAGCAAGATATTGAAAAACTGTTGTACATGAATCCCTTACTGAGACAATGCTTTTTGATATGCCAAAAACTGTGTCTAATTCTGATAAAAATTACAGAAGTTATGTTTGTTTCAAAAAGCTGACTCCTTTAACTTCGTCTTTGCATCTGTCAAAAACATGAAAAACAATTGACGAACAATTGTGTTGCATAATCTGATAATTACCTATAGCTTTCTATCACATTTATATTCAATGGTCAGCTTGTAATATGAGTGACATTTTCCACTGAGCTCCTTCTCCATTCTTCCATCTGATCAATCAAAAAAGCTGATTTTATTGCCAGTTTCCCATAAATCACTCATTAGACAGCTTATAAATCTAGTCACATGAAATACATAGTTTGAGACTACCGAAAGGGAAATACGGCCAAATTGCCACCTATTGTTTTAATAATAATTGGACTTTTATCCCTTTCCCTCATATGAACGCTTTTTCATGCATCTGCAAAAAGAGAAGACCCAGATCAGACAGCTCCTATATAGGAGATGTCTGATCAGGGTCTGCAGTTTGTCCAGCAAGTATCTGACGTAGACTGTCACAATGCAGTGAAATCGCTATGAAATTAGAGTGATTTGTTTGGAAACCATCTTTTTATTTGAACAACGTCGTTTTGGAATATACTGCAGGTGAGTCTTAGGTAATGGTATACAATATGTGTTATGCTGTGGTGGCATGTTGGGTCAACATTGTAATATATTTTTGTTTTTTGAAACAAGTCTCATATCGACGATCCCAATTTTATTCCCCGATGTTTCACTTTTATTCGGGCCAGGTTTTAGTTTCGTTTCTGTTCGTGTTATTCGCGTCTCTCAGACAACTTCCGAGAAAAGCCGTTACATCAACAGCCGGGGGACCAGGTGATCATTGGTAAAACGCGGAAAATTTGAACGGAAAAGGCCGATAATACTTAGTTGTAGAACAAAAATTATAAGTATTGATGAAATTGATTTATTTTGTATCACAGAGGTATTTTTCGATATACAGTATAACGGCGTTATTTCGACTCTCGTTTTTCCGAGATACCCGCTTATTCCGAGGGAATGTTGAGGTCCCGACTCAAATTCTATCAAATCTCATTGAAAATACCTGCATTAATCCGAATAGCGATAATCCGAAAATTCGAGCATGTGTGCTGGTCCCGCGGATAATTCTGGTTCGCTTTATTGATTGTTTAATTCGAGCACGGTGTTTTCCCACCTCCGAGGTAATTATTCACACCTTCCCGGTACGTTGTCGTGACCTTTTGAAGATCCGTCTATGGGGCATTAGATCTTCCAAATGTGTGAATAACACATTCATTGAATGCAGACTTTACTTTGGTGTAAATAATGATGATAATTCAATAGACTGAAGTCTTAATAAACGAAGAGTCACACTCATAATTTGCATACGTTCGCAAACGTGTAGTGCTTTTTCGGTACCGCTGAATGTGTGCCATATAACGTCTTTCTGCTTTAAATTTTGTAATAGTGTAGTGTTTTTCGTGTAGTGCTTTGAAATTCGCAATATTTTTGCCACTTTTAGACAGTCTCATTCATGCAGACTCTTGCTACGAGAGATGAACGAGAATAAATATGTCAGACGAAAAAAGCCGAGTGTTCCGGTTATTAATTAATTTGGTCACTCGCCCCGATTTTCCTTACTACGAAACAGCACGGGAACGAAGCGAAAATGTTTGTTTGTGCACCCAACTCAGCACCAACAACTAAATTAATGTCGACAAATGGAAAAATAGACGACATAACGCTATACGCTACGACTATTCTAGGGATATGTCTAAATGGTTTGAAACAAGTTTTGAGTTTATTGTGAAGGGTCCGTCGAACGGACCCAAACAAATTATACTGAAACTTCGGTCGCCGATGTGAATGGTGTTTTCTGTTATCACTTATATAAGGAAAGAATCGATAAATTATATATGCATTGAAGTTTGTGATTATGTTAAAACAGTTTACTGTGAAGAAATACGCTTCCTCTCGTCGTCAAACAATGCTCTTGGAAATGACATAAAATGTTTTCGGTTCTTTCGAACATCGCGATAATCCGAGGTTTTTGCAAATTCCCGATGGTGCTCGAAATATCGCCAATATACTGTAGGTTCAAATTGAAAATCTTCATAAAAATGATTGAGCATAACAAATACCAAGTTTTATGATGTTATTGAAAATATGCATTCACTGTAGGGACTTCCTCCTTAAATATCAATGAATCAACCAATTATTTTCAGAAAGAAAGCCTGTCTGAACATGTTTTATCGATCAATTGCACTTACAACCCCTTCAGCCTCCGCTGGTGATGCTTCCGCTTGTACCCAGGCACCAACTGCCCGCACTTCTACATTTCTATTGCCCATAACATCGGTGCTTATGACCGGTTTTGATATTTTTCTGTAAGCAGGGGCAGTTTTCCTCATTTTGGTCGCCATTCGTTTATTTACTCCATTTGGATTACTTAAGCTCTTCCCTAAAGTTGAATGTCCGAAAAGCTGCGATATGAGTTTCGGTTGGTTGGTTCCGATTTCATATGTAAATAAAAGAAACTGGGTATAATATAATTTCATCGGAACGCTTCCTTTGTTACCATATGATTCTTTATGAACGGAAACCAAAACTGCTCAATTTTGACATGTTGTTTATGTTAGGTATGTGAATTTTGATGCGTTTATCAAAATTTACTGAGTAACAAACTGCTTATCCACTTATAAATCATAAAGGTATATGTGCGCTTGAAATATCCGTCGCTGCATGGTGCTAGTGAATTTTCGGCCCCTGGTGCAGTCGTCCTTCTGTAAAACCAAAGTTTTTTCATTGTTTCCATCTTCTATAGAATTATTAGAAGGCAGCTATTTTGCATTCATAAGCATTCTATCTGATTAGGCAGAGGATATCAGCACAGCAGTCATGCACACGCTTGTCCGTATCAGGAATACTACTGAGTACATAATCATAATGCATAAATACTTGAATTGCTCTGATCTAATATTTCGACCACTAAGGGCCTTTTTCAAAGACATGAAAAAGGCCCTTAGTGGTCGAAATATTAGATCAGAGCAATTCGAGTATTTATGTATTGTATTGATTTCCTAATTTGGAATATTTTCTTCATTGATAATCATAATGGTCCTTATCAGCCCAATACTTCTGTTGGTAGTATTAGTTATCCCCATGGCTAGTCTCATTAATGACCCATAAGAAAGCATGCTAATTTTGTGACAGGTGCCGTCTGCGGGATATCGTTAAAACTGAAAGTAGCTCGATATCACCATTTAGAGTACACATATGTGAACTAAAAGGTCGTCCAGACTCGCACGGACCAGAAAATTGGGTGTAAGAGGGGTTTTTTCTGTGTTAAAAATATAGTTAACTTAAGTATAATTGTTTAAAATGTATTTCCTATCATTTGCAGCAATAAAAACATCATGGGTTATACCTTGATTTTAGTTATTATGATGATTTTTACTTCACCCAGTTCCAAAACTCTTCACCCAGTTCCATCCGTCATCTGGACTCCCATGGACCAGAAAAATGGGTGTAAGAGAGTTTTATTGTGTGTTAAAAGAATGGGTTAATGATTTAAAGCCCAAAAATGGGTTAGATACCTTGATTTTGTTTTTTTGTTTATTATATAATGCTTCATACCCATCCAGTTTCATCCGAGGTCCATGCTACCAACTTGAATCGTGGGATTTAAAATATTGTGCAAGTGAAAACATATATAATACTGTTACCGTACAGCTGACCATTATATACTGTTATGTATCGAAGGCATCCATTGACACTTCATTTATTGAATGGGTGACTGACCAATTAGCATTGCTATGCTGGATCCAAATTGTTTGACACTAGTCTTTAGGTTTCTTCAATTAATTAAGAAATGTGAAATGTGAAAATCCTAATTTCCCATTTTTGCATGTACAACAATTTCGAAGCAGACGACATTACAGCAGGATAAGGGTTAACTGTTTGACATGGCGTTAAATCTGGATCAGAACTCTGTTGATCATTTCTGAAAGAAAGAAAATGTTAAGCTTTGTAGTAAAAACAAGTCTAATTTTATAACTGCATTTATATAGCTTTGATCCAGATTAGAAATTGCGTTAACCCCTTTAGTGCCTTTCCTCAAGTGTCTAATCTATCCAAGCTATATTTGCTTCTGAGATATGCGTAACTGTAGTGTTTGACACAGCATCTAATCTGGATCCAAACTGGCTTTCCTCGAGTGCCTAATCTGGATCCAAGCTATTTATAAATGTTAACCATTCAATACATATATACGCGTAACTGTTTGACAGGGCATCTAATCTGGATCCAAACTCTGTTGATAACAGCTGAAAAAAAATAAATGTTTTGCTTCGTAGTAAAAACAAGTCTAATTTTATAACTGCATTTATCTAGCTTTATAAATGAGTTATAAACACTACAGTTACGCATATCTCAGAAGCTTTATATATGTTGTTGACATATTGACACATCCCAATTAACGATAATTGAGTAAATCACCCGTAGACTTGTCTTCAGCAATGGAATGCTTCATCAAGCTGTCACCTTTAATTGATTTTGCGGATTTTACAGGTATATAAATCTGTCCATTCAGACATAAACTTCATTCCACTGATTCCAGCTTCATTTACGAAAGTAAGTGTGCTATTCAGTAAGTATTGCGTGCTATTGAGTGAGTATAGTGTGACTGCTGGACATTTGACTTTGCCGCCTGTTTCTAGGGTATATCATTAATATCATTGATTTGTTAATTCTCATGATTTACCGGTAGCACGGACTTGGGCACATACAAACCCACTCATACACCCATTTTTCTGGTCCACACGAGTACGGACGACCTTTTAGCAGTCCGCGTGGTTCAGACACTTTTACACCCACCAGTGTAGTCTAGACCTCACTGACCAGAAAAAGGCCTGTGTCCCTAGTGCAATTTGATGTTGATCTGTTTAGCCCTTTAAGCCATGAATATTCATGCAAGAAATAATGGCATCATTGAATATTAACCTTTACCTCATGAATATTAATGTAAGAAATAATGACATCATAAATATTAACTAGCTGAATTTTTAGCTCATTCTGTTTTGAAGAAAAGTCAAGCTATTGTGATCACTGGGTCGTAGTTGGGTCGTAGTTGTCGTTGTCGCCTTCGGCATGCAAAATATTTAATGTAGCTCATTACTCGAAAAGTATAAGAGGTATCAACATGAAACTTCATAGGTTAGTATATCTCATTGAGGGGAAGGCCCCTACATAAGAACCATAACTCTTGATTTCAAAATTTTGGAGTTGTGGCCCTTTATCATTTTCAAAATATTTTCATTTAGCTGGACAAGCACCAAATCAGAGGAGCGTTGGTGCTGCACGCGGCTCTTGTTATAATGGTATATGGACTCATGAAATTTCTGTTAGGCTGACTTTTTTTAATGATATATTTATAAATACAGGAACTTTTTACTCAGATAGAAGTCTATATTATTTCATATGCAGTCAGAACAGACCTTCATCAGAACTGAGAAGGCTCCTACAAGAGCAATCTTATATGGGTCCGCTCTATTTGCAAAGGTGTTTTAAGGCACCTATGAAGAGTAAAAGGGTAAAATCGATTTATCTGTACATTGTACTACAGTGAAAAATGGAGCCAGATCCTGATAAAGACAATTATTCTACTGAGTATATGCAAAGGGTGTACCAGAGTCTCCTGAAGAAAGGCAACAATATTTCGCTGGCGGAGTTGAACAAGTCTCCACCTAGAACAGGTGACGTTGCTGTGGCCAACCAATCACAGATACGACAGACAGTCAAAATCATTAAATCAAATGGGGCCCAAAAGGCTGAGACTTCAACATCAGTGAAGAAAGTAGGTCCTTCATGAATAGTCATGTAAGAAATAATAACCCCATGAATATTAACCCTTTCCCTCATATAAACGTGTTTTCACGCACTTGCAAACAGAGTAGACCCAGATCAGACGGCTCCTAGAGGAGCCGTCTGATCAGGTTCTGCTCTGTTTGCTAATAGAATTCGTAAGATCTGTTTCTTTGCTTTCTAAAATGTCTACAATGTTCCACCTTTCATATTTATTTATAACTATTTTGTTCATGAATATTCAGTAGGTACTGAAATTTGAAACAAACATAGAACAGGGAAAGGGTTAATAGTAATAATAGCACATGGACACAGGAATGTGTGGTCTTTGCCTGTACTGTAGAATCATATCTATATTATAGTAAGAAGCAAACAGCAGACTCTGATCAGAGTGTACTCTGTTTGCAAAGGCTTAGAAAGGCTTTTTATGGAGTAAAGGGTTAATTCATTCCTTCATACATATTCATGTAAAAAAGAATGTCAACATGAAGACATTAATGGACTAAAGTTTTATAATGGGATGATGGACAGAGGTGGGTTTTTATACACCTGTCGTCAGACAGGGCGTACGTATTATGTGAAACCCTGTGTCGGGCGGTTGTCTCAAAATAATTTCCGCACAATAACTTTAGTTCTGTATATCCAATTTCCATGAAACTTTACATGTGCATTGATATCGATGAAGGTAGAAACCCTAATGAATATGAGCTTTACCCGACCAAGGTCAAGGTCACTTTTCCTAAAGTTAGATTGTTTTTCTGTAACATTTTTCCGTTTCCGCACAATAACTTAAGTTTTGTATATTCAGTCTTCACGAAACCTTACATGTGCATTGATATTTATTGGGGCAGGAATCCTATTAAATAATGGGTTTTGCCCGACCAAAATCAAGGTCACTTTTCCTAACAATATATTATATTGTTTTTCTGTAACATTTTTCCGTTACTGGACGATAACTTTAGTTCTGTATATCCAGTCTTCACGAAACTTTACATGTGCATTGATCTTGATGAGGGCAGGAGGCCTATTGAATATGGGCTTTGCCCAACCAAGGTTATGGTCACTTTTCCTGAAAAAGATTGTTTTTCCGTAACATTTGTTTCGTTTCCGGATGATAACTGCAGTTATGCCCCTTTAGGGACTTAAATTAAAGGTAAAAATAATATTAGTTTCCGTGAAATATTGCCACCTGATATGGAGTAATGGCTTTTCAACTTAAGACATTTAACTGGCATATTTTGTGACACTTTGGCACTCTTGTATTTTTATATGACTGAAACTGTAGAAGCAGATCTAGGACCTCAAGGATTACCCAAGTAATTGGGTACTCACGAATCACATACTGCAAACCAGATGCGAGTATTTTTGCATACATGTAGCAAGATTGCTAACTCACAAATCAGAAATAATTGACCTTATATATTTGTATATTTATCAAAGAATTGGGCATAAATCAATCGAGACAACACACATGAGGCTTTTCAGTGTTAATTTGAAAATAACAGTTTTATTGATTCAATCATTTACATGGGAAATTTGTCTCTGGTACAGAAAACGTTTTACTCATTAAAATTTCAAAAGACCTCTCCATTAAATATACTGACTGAGAAATCAAGCAGCCTTAAAATATACTCACATCATGGATTGATTGGTGATTTACAGGCCCTGAATCATAACAATTGGCTTGTCATGTGCCAGACAATCCACCATCCTCTAGCTGATCTATATTATTTCTTATATAAACAGAACAGACCCTGATCAGATGGCTTCTGCAGCCATTGATGTGGGTCTCCTCTGTTTGCAAATGTGCCAAAAGGCTTCTATATACCGGTATATGAGATAAAAGATTCTAAATGCTGACAAGACACCAAGTTACTCAGCCTCTCCTATGAAACAAACTGTTTTCAAAGGTCATCAGCATTTGTCCATAGTGTTGAAACAGTTAACCATTTCCCAGTTGAATATTCTTGTAAGAAATAATTAAATCTTAAATATTTATTAGCAGAATAATTATAATGGCATATGTACACAGGATTGTTTGGTATTGGTAGAAACTGTAGAATCAGATCTATTATAATTTCATAAGCAAATAGGTTGGTTCTGATCAGTTTGCTCCTACAGGAACCAGCGGATCTGGGTCTTTTCTGTTTGCAAAGGCACAAAACATCATTTATGAAGGAAAGGGTGAAGTTTGGAATTGTGCATTTATTTGTAAAAGCTGTCTTTAAAAAACTTAAAACATCTTTTATTTAACCCTTTACTCCATAAATACACCTTTATGCACCTTTGCAAATAGAGTAGACGTCGTCTGGAGCCATCTGATCAGGGACTGCTCTGTTTACTTATGTTCAATTCAAAAAGCGAGCTTTCATCTAGTTTTGTTCATAATGGGATAATTGTCAAACAGTTTGATTCTTATGTAATGCTAAATTTCTTGTTGTGGTCAGACCTTTGAAACATGATAGATTAAACCAGGATCAGTAAAACATGAAACATTGAAGGTAAATATAAGTTATGCTCTTAACATTAATTTTATTTCATTTTGTCACAGACACCAGCAGGAACAAAGGGTTCGCCAGCAACAGCCTCTGTCAGTAAGACAGGACAGGGATCAGTTAGTTTGTTAACAACTCCCTCAAGGTATGTAGCAGTTTCAGTTGACAGTACATAGTTTAACCCTTTACTAGATAAAGATACATGTTTATGCATTTGCAAACAAAGTAGACCCAGACCAGACAAACCATGCAGCAGTTGTCTGATGAGTGGCTGCTTGTTTTGCATATTGATTAATATAGATCTAATTCTATAGTTTCTGCTTTATTAAGATGCCCTTATAACAAACAGCTAATTAACATACATAAAGTAATTATATTGTTCATAAATATTTATCAAGTACTTAAAGGGGTTAAGTACAAAGGGATACAGGAAATATACATTGCAAAACTCCTGCTTTGAACTGTGAAATATAAGTAGTAAATCAGGTAGTAAAATATATATGCATATTAAAATAGTCATTCCATACTGTGCAATCTGTTGTCTGAATCGTGCATGTTCTTGCAAACAGACTCTGAATTTAACAGGATTCATGTATCTGGCTTACAAGACTGCTCTGCCATGTATATAACATCAGTTTTAAAATAGATAATAAAACACAATCAGGAGGGAGTGTGTCAGTACAATTGGTATCCCTCAAAAACTAAAGTCAAGGTTGCATAAAGTGCTTTCAAAATGGTTATTTCGAGCATTAACCTTTTCCTTCATGAATGTTCATGAATGGAATAATGACATCATGAATATTTTTGTTGACTTTTGGCTTTAGCAGAAATAGTAGTCAGATCTATATAATTTCATATTAAGCTAACAGAACATACCTTGATCAAACAGCTCCTATAGGAGCCATTTGATCTGGGTCTACTTTGTTTGCAAAGGTGTGAAAAGGCGTTAATATGAGGGAAAATGTTATTAAAATGGCTTTCCTAATTGCTTTCAGTAACAGCTATCAATTTTTGTTTTCAGAAGTGAGAGCTGTATCATGGGCTATAAGAAAAGACAGCAGTTGCACAAACAAAGAAAAACACAGAATGGCGTGATGGATCCTTACTACCACAAGTGGAAGTACCTGAAAAAATATGTCAAGCAGATGGTGTTTGTAAGTATTACGGCTATTTTGGGTTGTTTCATATGACAGTTCCTAAGACCACAATTATCATAAGACCTAGTCTCAAAGTTATAATGCATATGAGTTTGTGGCTCTTAGTTCATTCTCAAGTATATGTACATGAATATGATTGGTCCGATTTTGAGCTGGCTGACAATCTGACCAATTAGATGTTTAAGGCTGAACTCAGACTCAAGCAGAAAGTTTGATAACCTTGGGCTCTGGTGTATTACAATCACCACTAGGCACATAGCCAAAATGATCACACATTTGAATCTGCATCAGTTTAAATTTTTGTATAAAAGCAACTATTATAAGCACTAAAAACTTGTGATCATTGTGTGTTAGAACTTTGGGTTAGCTGATATTTATTGTAGTGTTTAAATGTCAGTTATATGTATTTTGTGTAGATGAATGCGGCCTTCTGCGATGATGTTGTCAGATATGAGGAGAAGCTGGCCAGAGCACGCGAGGAACGCAGGTATAATCACAGTCCTCCATAGTTCTCAGAACTGTAGATAATAAACATCCTTTTACTCCTTTGCAAACAGTACACCCAGATCGAACAGCTCTTGTAGGAGTTGTCTGATCAGAGTCTGCTGTGTTTGCTTAAGATATGATATAAATATGATTCTATTGTCTGTCATGCCCAAAAAGTTGTGTGTTCATGTGCTATTTTAACAATTATAAATCTAATTAGTATTCATGGTGTCAGTATTTCTTACATGGATATTTATGGCGTAAAGGGTTATGTCAATGTCATATATCTCATCCAAACTCTATCTTGGTGGTAGTCACCTCTCCCAAATGGTTCTCATGAGCGAGAAGTATGGAAAATCCTTTACCTGGATTTCCTTTCTTTGATTATTTATCTAACGTTTTACAGCTTGACAATACAAATTGCTGAAGATATCTAGTTATGAGCTGTGTCATGAGAAAAGATATCTTTGAATGAGGTATCTTTGAAATTCTGATAAAAAGACATAGACCCCCCACCCCCCACCCCAGCCCCACCCCAGCCCCACCCCAAAGCAACTACTGCATCAGATACATATTATCTACAATGGGTCTGCACTGTACACTCTAAAAAGGGTGTACTCAGTTAAGTCTGTACAATGATCGTTAAGTAGAGTGGTTAAATGTACTAAATGCTGATGAATAACAATGTATCACCAGAGAGGACGTAACATTTATGTTGTAGCAACTTGTTTGGGTCTACACTGTTTGCAACCCATAACAGCACATAAGAAATTAGATATGTTTACCAACGCTCATGAAGATGCAACGTTTGAGTGGTGTCTTGTAAATGCCATTGTCTTACTTCAAGGTAAAAGGTCAAAATTTTAGACTGGCTGCCATTTGGGACGTATACATATTATACAAATGTCTCTTCTTTCATCATGCTATCTGCTTTTAGCAAGATGACACATGTTCCTTTGATCATTTTTTATGACTGTTTCAGATTTTTATTACGGAAACTTCTACACTACCAGTCTATGGCAGAGAGCCAGTCTTTGGCTGTGAAGCAGATCTCTACCTCCTTATTGAAGAGCTCCTCTGAAGAGCTAATGACGGGAATAAAAAGCAAGGCAAAGAAGAAGATAGTTTCACCCCAAGGAGACCTTAAAAAGAGGCAAACTAAAGACATGCTGGAAAGTAAGAATCAAGTTCGCTTAAAACCTTTACTAACATCTTCATAGATCTACTCCTTTTAGTGCCTTTGCACACAAAGTATGCAGTAGCTCCATATCAAAGTCAGCTGATTAGGCTGCTCAGTTTGCTATGAAATAATACAAAGCTGATTATACAGTTTGTGCCATAGTATAACATTCCTGTGTTCATATAGCATTATAAATATTCATGTAATTAATATTCATGATGCCATTATTTCTAACATGAATATTCTAATATGAGTTAATTGTAGAATTTAAATAGACATGCCCAGATTTCATGATGCCAGTTCTTGTCCGTACTGCTGTGAATCTTCACTTGTTAGTGGTAAATTTGTGTTAACCTATGCAAACAGTTTGAATTCAGATGAGACACTGAGTAACTCCATGCTTTATCAGGATCCAAACTGATTGACTCTCTGGCTGTATTTTGAAGATAAATAGAGGAAGCATTAACCATTTACTTTATGAATATTTATGTAAAAAATACTGTATTTATAAATATCAATTAGCTGATTTTTATGCCCCCAAAGGTGGGCATATAGTGATCGCATTGTCCGTCCTTCCGTCAGTCCGTCCGTCCGCACTCACCAATGGGTAGTTGTGTGACTTTTTCTAACTAGTCACACAAGTAAAATCATTAACCTGGCCATCTCTTGTGACATTAACCTGGCCATTTCTTGTGACATTAACCTGGCCAGTTGTGGAACATAGGGTTAGGGTTAGGGTTAGCTTCCAGATCATTCTTTTCCAAAGTTAGAGCCAAAAATAGTTTTTCTTGTGGGACTAGTCCCACAAGAAAAGATCAAAGGAAAAAGTCACACAACTACCCATTTGTTAGTATGTCCGTCCGTCCGTCTGTCCTTCCGTCCCAAATTCGTGTCCGGTCTGTAACTTCTTCATCTATCAATGGATTTCAATATAACTTGCCATAAATGTTCACCAGACAGAGACGATGTGTCGCGTTCAACTCCCTGGTCCATGGGTCAAAGGTCAAGGTCACAGGGTACAATTACTTTGTCACAAATTTCGTGTCCGGTCTGTAACTTCTTCATCTATCAATGGATTTCAATATAACTTGCCACAAATGTTCACCACACAAAGACGATGTGTCGCGTTCAACTCCCAGGTCCATGGGTCAAAGGTCAAGGTCACAGGGTACAATTACTTTGTCACAAATTTCGTGTCCGGTCTATAACTTCTTCATCTATCAATGGATTTCAATATAACTTGGCACAAATGTTCACCACACAAAGACAATGTGTCGAGTTCAACTCCCAGGTCCATGGGTCAAAGATCAAGGTCACAGGGTACAATTACTTTGTAATAAATTTCGTGTCCGGCCTGTAACTTCTTTATCTTTCAATGGATTTCAATATAACTTGGCACAAATGTTCACCACACAAAGACGATGTGTCGCGTTCAACTCCCAGGTCCATGGGTCAAAGGTCAAGGTCACAGGGTACAATTACTTTGTAACAAATTT
The DNA here is from genome assembly GCA_963576725.1 of Azorinus chamasolen. Lineage (NCBI taxonomy): Eukaryota > Metazoa > Mollusca > Bivalvia > Cardiida > Solecurtidae > Azorinus > Azorinus chamasolen. The sequence continues at coordinate 78,975,910 of OY755245.1, forward strand.
CGTGTCCGGCCTGTAACTTCTTTATCTTTCAATGGATTTCAATATAGCTTGGCACAAATGTTCACCACACAAAGACGATATGTCGCTTTCAACTCCCAGGTCCATAGGTCAAAGGTCAAGGTCACAGGGTACAATTACTTTGTCACAAATTTCATGTCCTGTCTATAACTTCTTTATATATCAATGGATTTCAATATGATTTGACACAAATGTTCACCAGACAAAGATGATGTGTCGCTTTCAACTCCCTGGTCCATGGGTCAAAGGTCAAGGTCACAGGGTACAATTACTTCGTCACAAATTTCGTGTCCGGTCTGTAACATCTTTATCTATCAATGGATTTCAATATAACTTGGCACAGATGTTCACCAGACAAAGACGATGTGTCGCGTTCAGCTCCCTAGTCCATATGTCAAAGGTCAAGGTCACAGGGTACAATTACTTGTTTATCTGTGAATGGATTTCAAAGGAACCTGGCACAAATGTTCACCACACAAAGACGATGTGTCAACTCCCTGGTCCATGGGTCAAAGGTCAAGGTCACAGGGTACAATTTTGGGGGGCATTTGTCACGTGACTGTGACATCTCTTGTTTTATAATGGAAAATGAACTACAGACATGCTAGCCGTTGCAGAAACTGTAGAATCAGATTTGTATAATTCCATATTAGCAAACAGCACAGATCCTGATCAGATTGCTCCTACAGGAGCTGTTTGATCTGGGTCTACTCTGTTGCAAAGTCGTTACAAGGCCAGGGTTTTCCCTTTACCCCTTCAATAAGACCAATTTGAGGGTCCTCTTGACCCCCCTCTATAAAGTAAAGAACAGACCCTCTTAATTTTGAGGGTCATTTGTAAAATCTAAGGGACATTTCAATAGAAAAAGGGGGTCAGGGAAAACCCTGCAAGGCGTCTTTATGGAGTAAAGGATTGCAGTAGACATTTTATTTTGACAACAACTGCTTAACAATAAAAAATAGGAACAAAAAATGTAGCAACTGACCTAGTCTGTGGAATTACTATGGAGTAAAGGGTTAAGATATGTGTGTGTTAAAGTGTTTGATGTTGAGGATTTGGGGGGCCAGAAAAAGGATCAACAATTTGAACAAATAGTGTAAACGCTACCAAGAATTATTCCATATCTACACTACCCTTTGTTCTGAGGCTAGAAATGTTTCTCCTATACCTCTGCAAATTACTGTAATGACTACATTTGCATTGCAGCAGCTGATTGTCACATTTTTCCTTGTATAGGTATCCTTATTCAATTCATCCAGGTCAATGATAATTTATTATTTCTATTTTTAGCTCTTGGAGTGAAGCCCAAACCCAAGAAGGGTAAAGTGTCAGGAGGCAAGCATGTGGTTCCACCTATCCCTTTAGACAGCATAGGCCGGCCAATTTTCCCATTAGCTATTGGTGATCTCACACTTCATAGTGTAGGGGAGGTAAGAATTGTTATTAGCTCGTCTGGTCTGTTTTTCAAAGAAAATATTATGAATTATTGTTGTTACTCCAGTGTTCACATTGTCTTTGGCGTCCAGCTACAAACCAACAGATGAGCATTGGCACCAGCATACGGTGCTGTTGTTTTTAGTTAATATTATAGACATTCCTGAATAACTTGGTTTAACCTTTTACCTCTTAAATATTCATGTAAAATTTAATATCATGATAAATAGTACTAAGATGAATTTTTATTATGGCATATAACGAAATGGAAATTTTGACCATGGCAGAAACTAAAATTTGACTAAGTTTGAGAGGGTATACTGAATCAAACAAACATCTCCTTCAATTTGAAAGTTATTGAATTCATACTTGCCATACATAATAACCACGATTACTAGATTTGCATGACATATTTTTCATGTGTTCAGCGGGGGGCATTGCAGAATTATCTCCCCTTGAACTTTGAGTAACTTTTGTCATTTTGGCAGGAGACATGGGTAGTTGGTGTCGTGAACTTCTCCTTCTACATGAACACTTTTGAATTGATAGTTTTCATAGATAATAACCAAGAACAATACATTGGCAAGACGTAGATTTGGTGTTTTGAACGCTGGGCATTACAGAATTATCTCCCATTGAACTTTAAGTAATATTTGTCATGTCACAAAACTTGGGTAATTGGTGTTACGAATTCCTCCTTCAATTTGAAAGATATTGAATTGATACTTGTTATAGGTAATAACTTGGAATAGCAGATATGCAAGACACAATTTCATGCGTTTAGTGTGGGGCATTGCAGAATTATCTCTCCCTGAACTTTGAGTGTGTTTGGCAAACAGGGCTGCTGTGCAGTTGTATTCATCACCTTTAATTATAGTTCTAGCTTCATAAGCAAACAGAGAAGACCCTGATCTGATAGCTCCTGGTCTGGGTCTACTCTGTTTGCAAAGACATTAAAATGTATATTTTTAAGAAATAAGAGAGACTCGTGTATTTGAATGAAATCTATTCACAGAGAAGTATATTGATGTGTATTGCAGATTGTTCCAGACAGACCAGGGTTCCACACATCTAACAGTATATTCCCCGTTGGCTACTGCAGTACACGGGTGTATGCAAGTGTACAGGATCTGGACAAACAATGTCTGTATACATGTAAAATATCAGATGGAGGAACAGGACCCATGGTATAGTGATGTTACTATAAAACCCCTCTTAATCCTATCAATCATAAAGATGACTTTTTGCATCTATGCTAACAGAGTAGACCCAGATCAGACAACTCCTGTAGGATCTGTCTGATCAGTCTGTTCTGTCTGCTTATGGAATAATTTAGATCTGATTCTGACATTTCTTTCACAGACAAAAAGTTCATTGTTAATGAGTCATTTTAAAACTTCATACTTCATATTCTTAAATTGATATGCATGAAGGAAAGGGTTAAATGACTAAATTAATATTCATGAAGGAAAGGGTTAAGTGACTACTCTGTTTGATTACATATTACAGAACTAATTTGCTTGTATTTACCATGGCAATGCTTTTCCTTATTTTATAGAAACACGTTTTGACACTTTTTTAAACAGAGTAGATCTAAAACAGATGGCTTACAAGGCACAATTCCTACTGTGTCAGGGAGCTAGTGATAGTGTCTGTGATGGTGATTTTATATGTATGTTTCAGTTTGAGATTGTTCAGGAGGACAGTTCGGAAGTGTTCAAGAGTAGGTTCTTGTCAGAATGTCATAGTCAACTACTGCGAGCCATAAACCATGCCAGGTACATGTTTTGGTCCATTTTTAGCAGGATTCTTCGAGAAAAATCTCAGCTTATAGTTTGCCGAAAACCGGGCGGGTGGTTTGTCAGTTGGAGTGCTGTTGTTAACAAAACTTTAACATTGCTTATAACTTCTGAATTACTTAAGCGAGAACATTCATATTTGGTGTATAGGAGTCAGTGTGTTGGTTGGTCGGTTGGTCTATCTGTCCGTGGCACAACCTGGTCAAGTCCACTTATTTACATAACCTTTTGAGATAAAAGTTTTGAAACTTTACACACTTTTCTACCATCACAAGCTTTATCTGCAGGCAAGAGTACATAACTCATCTACATAACCCTTAGGGATAAAGCTTTGAAAATGTACACACTTGTTCACCATTGCAAGCTTCATCTGTAGGCGAAAGTACATAACTCTGTCAAGTATTTTGACAGAATTATGGCCCTTTTTAACTTAGAATGTTTGGTTTAAGGTCTTTTGTTAAAAGTCCACTTATTTTCATAACCCTGTGACATAAAGCTTTGAAACTTGGAACACTTATTCACCATCACAAGCTTCAACTGTAGGCAAACTCTGTCAAGCATTTTGACAGAATTGTGGCCCTTTTTCAATCAGAAAAGTTTTGTTAAGGTTTTGTTTGATTTGCGATCAAGGCAGCTGAGCGAGGGTATTCCATCACCTTTAGTGATAGTTACGTTCCCCCCCCCCCCCCCCCCCCCCCCCATATTTATATGGGGAAGACATATTGTTTTCGTGAGAGTTGTCTGTCTGTCTGTCTGTCCGCCCGCAAAAATGATACCTTGTGGGACTTTGAGAACAAAAGATGTTTTGTTCTTCCTGTACTTGTGGGGCTATTTTCTGGTCTTGTTTGACTTTTTTAATACGAAAGAAAAGTCCCATAAGGCTCATTCCGTAAGAATGTCCATCGGTCTGTCTGTCCGTCACACTTTCTTGTCCGGACGATAACATCAATATGACTAATGGCAGTTGATTGAAACTTCATATATGGAAAGAGCATAATGAGAGGAAGTGTTATGCACAAGGTCCATAACTCTGGCTTCACTTATATAAGAATTATTGCCCCTTATAAACAAATTTCACACTTTTTTGTCCGGACGATAACTCCTATACATGGAAAGAGCATGATCGGAGAAGTGTCATGAACGAGGGCTATAACTCTGTCTTTAATACTTTTGGAGTTATTGCCCTTTGTTACATTTTTGGCTGATCAATAACTCCTGTTCTACTAATGTGTGGGTGCGAAGGGTGGAAAGTGGGGGGACACATCTGTTTTTGTGACAAAAACTTCTGGTTATAGTTTTAGGAAATAATTGTGGCTGGACAGCTGAAATCATTTGCAGTCGGGAACTTTTATTAACCCTTTCCTTCATATAAACACCTTTTCACGCATTTGCAAACAGAGTAGACCCAGATCAGATGGCTTCTGTAGGAGCCGTCTGATCAGGGTTTTCTGTTTGCTTATGTAATTATAATTGATATGACAACCGTTTCAACCAATACCAAAATGTCCTGTGTACCTGTGCCATTATAACAATTCAGGTAACAAATATTCATGACGCTATTATTTCTTACATGAATATTCAACCCGTATCCTGCTAACACTACCTAACGCATTTGCAAACAGTATAGCTCCAGACGAGACACCAAGTAACTTGGCATCTTATCAGAATCTAAGCATTGGATACTCAGTCTGTAGTTTTCAAAAGCTTGAACAAGGTAAAAGCCAAAAGAGATCTGAGTTTAAGCAGTCATCTAACCAAAAGAGATCTGAGTTTATTTTCAGCAGGACTGGTGGAAAACTTTGGAGATCACTAAATAGGATGATGATTATTACAGTAAAATCCCTCAGAACCGGAATTCTAGGAGAGAAGAATTTAGATTCTTTAAGGCAGGTGGCTGCTTAATGCATGGTGAAAGTCATGCAGGAAGCTCCAAGAGGAGCTGTCTTATTACTTTTACCCTGCATTAAGCTGCTACCTGTCTCCAAAGGCCAATATTTATACTAAACTGAACATCCGGTTTAGAGGGGTTTTACTGTAGTAAATGAGAATGTTTCGTAAACCTGATGAATATTCATGTAAGAAAAAATGACACCATGAATATTAATTACCTGAATTTTTATAATGTTTTGGTCATAGTAGAAACTAGTATCAGATCTATTATAATCCATTGGTAAACAGAGCTGACTTTCATCAGACAGCTTCTACAGGGTCTACTCTGTTTTTAAGTGCACACAAATGCCTCTATATCAGGTAATTAGTTAAATAAGGTCTACATTTTTCATACATGTTTACCAAATCTATAGTTATGTACAGACATACATAATATTATTTAAAATTGAAGAAATTTGCAGTATTTATAGTTCATACTATTGGCTCCTACGTGGGTCTATTTTCCTGCCCTTTATATTTCATAATTATGTCCCATATGGTATAAATGCTGATGTCAGATTGATGTTAACATGGTGCTGTGATTTAGGCACTGTGTTGTTACTGTAGTACCAATTATTCTTGGAAGCATGTCAAGTAGATTTCCCTGTTATCACCACAGTCTAGCTGTGTATTAATGTGCAAAGCTTATATTGAAGATATGCTATTTTCTCAACAATCTAGGGGTACAAAAGTGGTAGACGCAACTGGAAAGGGGCCAGACTTCTTTGGACTGTCTCACCCATTGGTTCAGAACTTAATCCAGAGCTGCCCAGGGGCAAAGAAGTGCAATGGTTACAAATGGATGAAGTTTGAAGTTAACAAAACATTAAGCATTGACAGCGTAGCTGTTACTTCTGACGACCCATCCATCAGTCAGCTAGCTCTCAGAGCCAGGCTACTGGGTAATGTATCCAACTGCTGACACCATTTAGAATTGTAGATAAGAGAGTATTGAGGTCATTCTCAAACTACTGACTGATAAGATTTTTTGAGCTTGCCAATCAGCTTCTTGAGATGAACCCAGATCCATAAGTAATATAAGCTCTGAGTCGGATCAATCAAAGCCTCTTATTTCTCAGCAAAACCCTGTGTTGTTGAAACTCAACTTAGACTTAGAGATGGTTAACCCTTTCCTCCATGAATATTCAGGTAAGAAATAAGGATGTCATGAATATTAATAATATTAATTTATAATACTAGCACATTGACACAGGAACTTGAGGCCATGGCAGAAACAGTAGAATCATATCTATATCTTATCAAAAGCAAACAGAGCAGACCCTGATCAGACGGCGCCTATAGGAGCTGTCTGATCTGGGTCTACTCTGTTTGCAAAGGTGTAGAAAGGCGTATTTATGGAGGAAATGGTTAAATGAGTATCAACAAGACAGGGCTTAGTGGAGAAACATAACAGATATTTAGTATTATATCCTACTTCATGTATATTGCATTGACACCTTATCAGTACTTAAAACTATTAGATGAATGTGGTGGTTATGAATTAACAGGAAATTTCAAAGTTGTAGACAGAGATGATAAGACATAATTCCATGCTCCCTCATAGTTTCTTACCAAACCCCATTTCAGTGTTTCATCTGTGGCACAGAAATATTTTGTTGCAAGAGACATTCTTTTGTACAAAAGACTTGTTTGATCAAGTCACAGATAAATAGTTTTGCTGTCTTTCATATTTGCACATATAGTTCACAATTGTAAATGAATAATCCTTTACCTCATAGATATACTTTTCATGCCTTTGCAAACACTTAACACTTCTGTAGGAGCCGTCAGCTCTGTTTGCTTATAAAATAATATAGATCAGATTTGGCAATTTACACCATAGTCAAAATTCCCTTAATCCTTTCCTCCATAGGCTATTTTAAAATGAATCTACCCAAAAGGTTAAAGGAGCATTTACTAGAGAAAAGTAAAATTTTGGAATTTTGTACTTTGAAACCATTGTGATAAATAGAGCATTTGCTCCTATAGGAGCAAATGCTCTATTTATCACAATGGTTTCAAGAAATGGTTATTACAGAGGCATAGAAAGGCGTATTTATGAAGGAAAGGGTTAATCATAATGTCAATATAAAAATTCAGCTATGTTTTTTAGTCTGTCATTATTGCATGAATATTCATCAGGTAAAGGATTAATCTTTCATCTTTTACTGGCATTACTGTTCATTTATTGTAATAACTAATCTGATGTAATGATTTACTACAGGTGCTACAGAGCAGTCCCCTTCCAATCTTCGGTCACTTCTCACCAGCTCTAAGACTGATCCGGGGAAACTTACAGGCTGACAGTTACACCAGTCATTGGAGATTAAATAACAGCATCAGGAGTGATTTGGAACTCAACTGACAGGCATCTGTTTGTTCATGACTGCAGGTCTGCAGCATATGGACTGACTCTGACTCTGTTTGTTATTTCTAATATTCACAGTTTTGCATGTATGAGAGAAAACTAAAATTATTGAACTTAACATAGATCAGTCAAGGTGTGATTCTGGTACTGTACATTGGTACAATCAAATCCATCGGCCTTGTATGAACATGTTCATTGAGGAAAACTGTTGATCTGCTATTTCTTTGTGAAGGACAGAGCAGTGACTGTGAATGGTTCTTATGTACAGCAAACAAGATACTGATTTGATGAATCTTAATCTTTTCAACACTGAGTAACTTCTGTCTGAAAAAATACTGTATGCTGCCGTTCTCAGAATTCATTTTTCAAACACTTGTGACAGAGTATTAGATAGAATGGATCCTGATGACATGCTGAGTTACTTGATGTCTTGTCTGGATCCAAACTGATTGCAACGGTCATCACATACTGCTGAAACAGGTAAAAGATGAATTCAGATACAAGATAAAGTCATTGTTTGTAACTATACATGTAATACAATGGTCCAAGATATAAGGGGAAAGGACATCACAGTAAACCTGTATTAAATGACATTTTTGAGATAAGCATGGGAGTAATAACGGGCAGATGATAGCATAATGCAGGACAAAGGTAGTCCAGTAAGCTTCTTAGGGAGCTTTCTGCATACTTTCATTTCCATTACAGCATTGCCAGATAGAGATGCATTTTGAAGCAAAAGAGTAGACCCAGATCAGAAGGCTTCGGTAGGAGATACTGGTCCTGTAGTAGCCATCTTATCAGGATCTGCTTTGATTACGTGTGAATAATATACATCTGATTCAACAGTTTTTGAAACGACCAAAAGTTCCCTAGTTTAGGAACTATTACAAATACAAATATTTCATGAAGTGATAAAGTATTGCGCAATTATTCATGAGGTAAAATGTTAAGCTATTGTCTGTCATAAAGATTGTTAGTGTTTACTTTAAGGTTTTACCAAGATCAGTGTCTAGTATGTATGATCTGGGTCTGATCAGGTTCTAGCAGTAACTATTTCGTATAAGTAACATGTATATGTATTGTATCTGAGATCGTATTTTGTATGGGTTTGGAGGAAATAAAAATGGGAACATGCATGTGTTGTTTTGATTTGCACTATTTATATCCATTTTACACTATAGTCAAATTACTAGTATTTAAAATTTTGTCTGCTGTAGGCAAATTCTTGACTACCAATTCAAGCAGTTTAGACATAGGTGGGATGTCAAGTAAATTGGAATATAATCATGGTCCAAACTGTTTGAAACTGATGTCGTCTTTGAAAAGAAATTGAAGAAAGTCTTCCTTGCATTCTGCATTTTTTCTCAACAAGAACTTGCTGACCAGGTTAAAGGTTACTATGTTACACAGAGGAAATTATTAATGTAGACAGTTTTAGCTTCAGTTGGATGGATTTATTTTGTTTTCTGCTTCTTGCAAAGTAAATTGAAAAAAGGTCATTTTCTTTTGGTGGCAAAGAATGTTTGCCTGTGAATAATTATGTCTCCCCCCATATTTATATGGGGGAGACATATTGTTTTCGTGAGAGTTGTCTGTCCGTCTGTCCGTCACACTTTTTGTCCGGACGATAACTTCAATATGCCTGATGCCAGTTGATTGAAACTTCATATATGGTAAAAAAGAGCATAATGAGAGGAAGTGTCATGCACAAGGTCCATAACTCTGGCTTCACTAATATAGGAGTTATTGCCCCTTGTAAAAAAAATAGCACTTTTTTGTCCGGACGATAACTCCTATATGGCTCATGCCATTGGAATGAAACTTCATATATGGAAAGATCATGACAAGAGGAAGTGTCATACACAAGGTCCATAACTCTGGCTTCACTAATAATGGAGTTATTGCACTGGTAAAAATAATTCACAATTTTTTGTCCGGATGATAACTCCTATATGGCTCATGCCATTGGATTGAAACTTCATATGTGGAAAGATCATGGCAAGAGGAAGTGTCATACACAAGGTCCATAACTCTGGCTTCACTAATAATGGAGTTATTGCCCTTGTAAAAAAATTCACAATTTTTTGTCCGGACGATAACTCCTATATGGCTCAGGCCATTGGATTGAAACTTCATACATGGAAAGATCATGATAAGAGAAAGTGTCATGCATAAGGTCCATAACTCTGGCTTCAATAAATTGAGAGTTATTGCCCCTTGTACATTTGTTTAACACTTTCTTGTCCGGATGATAACTCCTACATGGCTCTTGCCATTGTATTGAAACTTCATAAATATAAAGAGCATGATGAGAGAAAGTGTCATGAACAAGGGTCATAACTCTAGCTTCAATACTTTTGGAGTTATTGCCCTTTGTTACATTTTTTGTCCGATCAATAACTCCTGTTCAACTGATGCTATTGGAATGACTTTTCATTTATGGAAAGAGCATGATGAAAGTAAGTGTCGTGCACAAGGGCCATAAATTTGGTGTCAATATATTTGGAGTTATTAGCTGTTATCATTTTCTTCTTGAAAAATGTGTTGTGGAAAGCGCATAATGAGGGGAAATATCAATCATCAAGTCCATAACATTTTTAGTGATTTCCCTTTACATATTGTTTTTATTAGAGGGGAGACATCCGTTTTTGTGACAAAAACCTCTAGTTTCATCTGTTTTAAGTTTCCATAGACTTTCTTTCAATTTCTTCTCTTAAACGTAGGTAGTGTGTCAAATCGTTTGGATCCTGATAAAACATCGAGTCACCTGGTGCCTAATCTAGATCAAAACTGTTTGCAAAAGTATCACATTCTCACCCATAGCAGCAGACCTGATGCGTCGCTTTCCAGTGAGAGCTGAATGAGATGCTTTAAAAGAAAAGTACTGCTGAGTTTTGACATATCTGTGTAGACAGAACAGCAGCAATGTCAGCCATAGCATCTAATCAGGATCTACAAGTTTTTCTCAGTTTAGAAGGTAACCCTCGTATGTACTGTGTCATTTTTAAACGAACATGCAAGACCCAGTTCAAAGGATCGATAAAAGCAAGCACTGCATGCTTCACAAACTAATTTACAAATGGCACATTGGTAAAAAACCACCTTGCAAACGCTTTCCTCAAAACGAACACTAGATTTATTTATATTACATATTTGGACGAGTTTACAAAGGGATGCAGGTTAAAAAACAAATACTAGACCCGTGAGGTTGTTAACTCATAGGTTAAACTACAAAGTACTAGGTCTGAGCGGTTGATGACTGTCATAGGTTAAACTACAAAGTACTAGACCCGTGTGTTGATGGCCGTCAAACTGAGCAGCTAGGTATGCGCTGCTAAGTTTGCATTGTTCATGTTCAAAAATGTTACGTACACTTGCTATATCTGGTTCCGAGGTTATTACTGAAAGTGGGTTCATTCTAAAGTATCTGATTGGTCAGATTTTGAGCCTTGTGCAAGCTCAAAACCTGACAAACCAGACCCCATGGTTATGAAACTTTTTGTTGCTTCAGTCTGAAATCATTCTCAGGCATCAGCTAATTGAGAATGAACTCAAGGAGCAAGACAACCACATTGTCAATAGTACTTTTTAACCATTTACCTTACAGAGACGTCGTTGTAAACAGAGTAGACACAGATCATGGTTTGCTCGTTTGAAAAAACGGGACGTATTATGGAATATGGCGCTCTGTCTGTCTGTAACATCTCTAACGCAAGTCATGCTTGGTGGGTCCTTCTCAAATTCCACCACAATGTTTATCTGGACATGCTACAGTAGCATGGGTGTGTCCCGATACGTATATCCAAGGTCAAGGTAGCACAATTGGACTTAGAATTTGTCTTTAGCATTTGTGTTAAGCAAATATGTTAACCTCAATTTATGTTGATTTTTTTTCAGAAGTCCACTTATTTACATTGAGATAAAGCTTTGAAACTTGGAGCACTTGTTCACCATCACAACCTTCACCTGTAGGCAAGAGTACATAACTTTGTCAAGCATTTGTACAGAATTATGACCCTTTTTAACGTAGAATATTTACCCTTTAACATTAAAGTCCACTTATTTACATAACCCTTTGAGATAAAGCTTTGAAAATTGGAACACTTGTTCACCATCACAAGTGTTTTGGTTAAAGTCCACTATTTGCATAACCCTTTGAGATAAAGCCTAGAAACTTGGAACACTTCTCTAACATCACAAGAAACAAAACGGGACGTATTATGGAATGGCACTGTCTGTCTGTAACATCTCTATTAAAACTAAAATTCTGCTCGAAGGATCCTTCTCAAATTACACCACAGTGTTTATCTGGACATGCTACAGTAGCATGGGTATGTCCCAGTGTGTATATCCAAGGTCAAGGTCGCACATTTGGACTTCGAATTTACGTTTAGCATTTGCCATTAGCAAATATGTATGTTAACCTCAGTTTATATATGTTGAATAAGGCCTCGAAGGGCGTATATTGTGCACTCTTGTTTACACAACCCTTTAGTTGGAGAACTTGTTCACCATCACATTAAGCTTTACCTGTAGGCAAGAGTACATAAATCTGTCGAGCATTTTGATAGAATTGTGCCCTTTTTAGCTAAGAAATTTTGGTTAAAGTTTTTGTTAAAGTCCACTTATTTACATAACCCTTTGAGATAAAGCTTTTAAACTTGGAACATTTGTTCACCATCACACGTACCATCTGTAGGCAAGAGTAAACTAGAAAACTGACTCAATCAGAGAGGGCCCAGCAGATAATCGTTTGTTGAATATTGCATTTTTTATAAATCAAGGGCAGATAACTCTGGACATGGTGATCTCATTCAACCCAAACACTATAGTGTCTTCCTCTCATAAAACTAAGCATATGCCTTTAATATGAACCAAATGTGTGAAGTGCTGTTTGAGTTATCAAGTCACATGAAAAGTGTTGAAAAAACTTTATGGCATTTTGGATGCATTTTTACAGAATTATGACCCTTTCTAGCTGAGAATTTTGGTTACACTAGATATGTTTTTTGTTAAAGTCAACGTATTTATATTTATAACCTTTTGAGATAAAGCTTTCAAACTTTGAACACTTGTTCACCATCACACGTATCATCTGTAGGCAAGAGAAAATAACTTTGTCAAGCATTTTGACAGAATTATGTCCCTTTTTAATTTCGAATTTTTGTGTCACCTGCTGAGAGGCAGTGTGTCACTTATAGGGATCACTTTTCCGTTGTCTGTCCGTCTGTCTGTCTGTTCGTCACACTTTTTTAACCAACACTTCTCCATCAGGTGACACATGTGTTCCTCCGAACACTCTTGTAGGTTAAGGTTTTCGATAAAGTCCACTTATTTACATATCCATAGTCCCCCGACAGACTCAATCAAGAGGGCCGCAAATGCCCGTACACTCAAGTCGATTCCTAGAAGTCCCTGGTTTAGCCATTATCTGTGCTGTAATATACTTAGCAACATTTTCGTATTTATTTAGCTAAATTAATATGCAAATGTCATTATTTTCCCAATACAATTGCTTACGAAAAGTAGTTATACCGGTAGAAGACTATTACCTGGAAACCCCAATGCAATAGTAAAATGAACATGACTGGCGTATATCCTTATAGTTCGAACATTTCACTCTAAAAGTGACGAAGATTGAAAACAAATAACATGTGAGTTAATACAAAAACGCGTTTTTCAGCACGATTGAGTTAGATACCTTGGGATTTCGATATAATGTATTTGAAAATATGGCACTTTATTTGTTTTATCAATGTTACCTCAATTTTCTTCGATCATAGAGGAAGAAATTGGTATGTCACCTGTTTTCGCGACTAGCATAAATCTTTACTCCATAAATACGCCTTTGCAAACAGAGTAGGAGCTGTCTGATCAGAGATTGTGTTTGCTTATGATACAAGAAGGATTCTACAATTCTACCAGGGCCAAACTTTCCTCTGTCCATGTGATATAACAGTCTTAATATTCATGATCATTGATGTCAATATATATGTCATTCATGGAGTAAAAGTAAAATACCTAGTTATAGTCTACAGTACTTTCAGTCCGAAGTTCAAGTACCGTTCAGCAGACTGTACATTTACTTCCCCAGATCTTTAAGTCATTTGCCTACAGGCTTAAGATGTGTTGTTTTAGCCATTTTATATCTCAATAGTCATTAGACATCCATCTATGCATTTGCTATTGTAAAATAAATCAGCTAAGTACTATTCATGATGAATAATTATTTCTTACAATAAAATGAATACTATATTCAAAAAGGAAAGGGTAAATAACATTTCATTTATCAAACATACCTCTTTGTCAGTTGTCACTGCCATTAAAACATCTGCACATAAATTATATAGTGTAATTATATTGTACCAAAGGTGCCCGACGCATGCTTGGACTCATCCATGGACCCCCCCCCCCCCCCCCCCCCCCCTCCCCCCCCAAAAAAAAAAAATAAAAAAATTGTGATCGAAGTATGTTCAACTGGCCTAAAACTATCTATTTGAACCTTAAACCACTCCGAAAAACGAGAAAAACACGACCCGGAAAAAATTTCCTGTCGGGTCTATATATATGTATTGAAAGGTACCTAACTACGACAGATCAGCGGCGGAAAATACAACAGTCATGTTTTTCAAAGTCTTACAGCAAAGCCAATTCAACACCGATGTCAATCAGTTTGGTCTTGACCCGTTCCAAATTCCATATGCTAAGCGGCACAATTAGTGCTTTCCCTAAATATTGCTCCGTCTTGTCGCTGCAAGACAGCGAATTTGAAAAAACGCTAGAGCGAAACGATGTGACTCCCGCCAGGATGCATAGACGTATATAGGGGGATCTGTATTCGTTAATCTTTTCAACAAAAACGCGAATTATGGTTAAACACTATCTAAAAACATTAAACTCGCCGCAATTAAAACGGTGCTTACTATTTCCAGTCAGCTACGAGGCGCCAGTTTTCTTTCTCCAACTTTCCTTTTGAACGGATGCGACCATTTTGCTGTGACCCGGCTCATAAACTATTCGATATACAAATTGACTACTACTTCCGGGCCACAGCGATTTGGCCACCTCCGTTCAAAACGAAAGTAGGAGAAAGAAAACTGGCATCTCATAGCAGACTACAAATAGCCAGCACCGTTTTAACTGCGGTAAGTTGAATGTTTTTCGAATGTGTTTCATCATAATTCGCGTTTTTGCTGAAAAGTTCAACGAATACAGATCCCCCTATATACTTCTATGCATCCTGGCTGGAGTCACATCATTTCGCTCTAGCGTATTTTCAAATTCGCGGTCTTGCAGCGATAAGACGGGGCAATATTTAAGGAAAGCACTAACTGTGCCGCTTAGCATATGGAATTTGGAACGGATCAAGACCAAAGTGATTAAAATCGGTGTTGAATTGGCTTTGCTGTAAGACTTTGAAAAACATGACTGTTGTATTTTCCGCAGCTGATCTGTCGTAGTTAGATACCTTTCAATACATATATAGACCCGATAGGAAATTTTTTCCGGGTCGTGTTTTTCTTGTTTTTCGGAGTGGTTTAAGGTTCAAATAGATAGTTTTAGGCTAGTTTAACATACTTCGATCACAATTTTTTTTGGGGGGTGGGGGGTGGGGGTTCCATGGGTGAGTCCAAGCATGCGTCGAGCACCTTTGTATTGTACATGTAATGATATAATATGTTGGATAAAAAAAAGCATGTTAACCCTTTCATTCATATAAAGAGATTTTCACACATTTGCAAACAGAGTAGACCCAGATCAGACAGCTTCTATAGGAGCCGTCTGATCAGGGTCTGCTTTGTTTGCTTACGAAATAATATAGATTCTAATTTTATAGTTTCTAACTTTCTACCAAAGCCAAATATTCCTGTGTACATCTATAGGGTAATAAAACAAATCAGCTAATAAATACTCATGATACCATTATTTCTTTAACAAATACTGAACAGGGAAAGGGTTAAAACAAAGACCTATGATAACATAGATAAGAAAGTACTGTTTAACGCTAGGAGACCTTAATTCACATCTATAGGTGGTTTGGGTCTTTGCATAAAACTTTTTTATTTGCCAACAGTTTTTAACAATCAATTTACCATATTGTAGTTGAATCATTGCTCTACACAATGATATTCTTATATTTCCTCAGCTTTTCTGACCAAATGAAATATTTGCAAAAGTGACTGTTTGATTTGGTACATTCTAAGAATCATACCTTCAGTGTTTCTGCCAGCTTCGATATTTTGGGGGTCATGCTTGACCCCATGTTTAAAAATCTGGGGGTCATTTGAAATTATGGTGGGTCATACCCTAAAATTAAACATTGACATGTATGATTTATGAAATGATGTTTGAAGTGTTTTTATTGGGATGATCCTATGTCCTGCGTCGTGCGTATGTGCGTATGTGCGTCGTGCGTACGTGCGGGCGTCAACAATTTACTTAAACATCTTCTTCTCTGGAACTACAAAGCCAAGAGCTTTGATATTTGGTATGTAGTATGATGTAATGGTCCTCTACAAAGATTGTTCAAATTATGTCCCCCGGGCCAAAAATGGCCCCGCCCAAGGGCTTATCAGTTTTTCATAGGAAAATCTTGAAAAATCTTCTTCTCTGAAACTGTAAGGCATAGACATTTGATATTTGGTATGTAGCATCATCTAATGGTCCTCTACTAAGATTGTTCAAATTATGACCCCTGGGCCAAAAATGGCCCCGCCCCGGGGCTTATCAGTTTTTCATAGGAAAATCTTTAAAAATCTTCTTCTCTGAAACTGTCAGGCATAGACCTTTGGTATTTGGTATGTAGCATCATCTAATGGTCCTCTACAAAGATTGTTCAAATTATGACCCCTGGGCCAAAAATGGCCCCGCCCCAGGGCTTGTCAGTTTTTCATAGGAAAATCTTGAAAAAGCATTTTCTCTGAAACTGTAAGGCATAGACCTTTGATATTTGGTATGTAGCATGATCTAATGGTCCTCTACTAAGATTGTTCAAATTATGACCCCTGGGCAAAAAATGGCCCCGCCCCGGGGCTTATCATTTTTTCATAGGAAAATCTTTAAAAATCTTCTTCTCTGAAAATGTAAGGCATAGACCTTTGGTATTTGGTATGTAGCATCATCTAATGGTCCTCTACTAAGATTGTTCAAATTATGACCCCCAGGACAAAAATGGCCCCGCCCCGGGGCTTATCAGTTTTTCATAGGAAAATCTTTAAAAATCTTCTTCTCTGAAACTGTAAGGCATAGACCTTTGATATTTGGTATGTAGCATCATCTAATGGTCCTCTACTAAGATTGTTCAAATTATGACCCCTGGGCCAAAAATGGCCCCACACCGGGGCTTATCAGTTTTTCATAGGAAAATCTTTTAAAATCTTCTTCTCTGAAAATGTAAGGAATAGACCTTTGGTATTTGGTATGTAGCATCATCTAATGGTCCTCTACTAAGATTGTTCAAATTATTACCCCAGGACAAAAATGGCCCCGCCCCAGGGCTTATCAGTTTTTCATAGGAAAATCTTTAAATATATTCTTCTCTAAAATTATAAGGTATAGACATTTGATATTTGGTATGTAGCATTATTTAATCGTCCTCTACTAAGATTAATCAAAATATGACCCCTGGACCAAAAATAGCCCTGCCCAAGGGCTTATCAGTTTTTCATAGGAAAATCTTTAAAAATCTTCTCCTCCAGAACTGTAAGGTCTAAGGCCCTTGATATTTGGTATGTAGCATCATCTAATGGTTTTCTACCAAGATTATTCAAATTATTACCCCTGGGTCAAAAATGGCCCCGCCCTGGGGCTTATCAGTTTTTCATATGAAAAGCTTTAAGAATCTTCTTCTCCAAAACTGTAAGGCAGAGACCTTTAATATTTGGTATGTAGCGCTATCTAATAGTTTTCTACCAAGATTGTTCAAATTATGTCCCCTGGGTTGAAAACTTCCCCGCCCAGGGGCATATCAGTTTTTTATAGGAAAGTTTTTAAAAATCTTCTCTTAAAAATCTTTAAAAGTCTTCTCTGAACTTGTAAGGCATAGACCTTAGATATTTGGTATGTTGCATTATCTAATAGTCCTCTACCAAGATTTTCAAATTATGAACCCCGGATCAAAATTGACCCCGCCCTGGAGCTTAACAGTTTTTCATAGGAAATTCTTTAAGGTGTAGACTCTTTATATTTAGTATGTAGCATCATCTGATGGTTTTCTACCAAGATTTTTCAAATTATGCAATCTGTCATTGAAATCATTAATCTGTTACGAACAGGTGAGCGATTAAGGGCCATCATGGCCCTCTTGTTTAATATACTGTTCCTTAAAGTAGTGGCCTACACAGCTGCCCTATGTTGATTTGAGGCTAAATCATAAATGTCAAACAAAGAGTTGAGTGGTGAAAGTTGGTGCAGCCATATTGTTAATGGATTGTCTTTCCCCTCATTGGTGCATACCTTACAAGTCAATATATTACAGTCGTAAGAAAGCCATGATTTTTCATTCAGCCATTCCTGGTGAATTTCCCGTTTAGACAAATTAGGGTTGCTTTTTCAGACATGGTGACGGACTTTTCACTCCCCGAACTAGGCAAATTATCAGTTGAAGTAGATTTGGTCGGGGAACTAGCCCCCATTTCAGCGGGTAAATTATCTCTTTTATCACAATAATTGTCTATGTGACAAGATGATTCTTCCCAAAAGAAGGCTGTCAAGGAGCAGATATTGTGTGTATTTCTTTTCGCGGAATATGACTGTATCAACACACTCGCCTAGACGCTTATTTCTCGCTTCTCAGTTGTGCTAGATAAGCTGAGTTACTAAAAATAGCCGTACTAGAAATCCTTATCTGGAACACCCCGTGACTAGTGTATTCATACGCGCGATTGGGTATAATCAATACAAGGGAAGGACTACTTACAGAATTATACTAACATTTCTATAGGCAACAACCTCATGAATTGAAATTAATATTAGTAATTAGCACGAATATGAAAATCTATTTATCATATAAACACTTTAAAAGCCTATTTAATTAACCGAAGATGTTGTTTTGTAGTCACTCAGTCTTTTATATTTACGCCAAAACGTAACGTTTGTGGTTGTCATAACAAATGACGTCATTATAGAGGGTTATGTCTATCACTAAAACGGTTCATTGTCGGTGCTCCTGGAAATACTCACACCCCGGCGTTCACCTAGCTTAGGCCAAAACGATGTAACATTCGCGTCCATTGTTTACCTTAGGCCCGTAATAGGTATAATTAAAACCGGTCAACAACAGCGCGTGAGCACGAGACCGCCTTGTTAATACATGGTCTAGCGGGACTACAACAGCACGTTTTATGCAAGAATTTGGTGTCACGCCTAAAGTCATGCTGCGGTCTGTTGCTATTAGATACGGAAGTCGTATTACGCAATGTAAAGTAGTACTTCATAAAATTCGTTAATTTTCTTGGTTTTAGGGCGTATTTCAGCGAGAAAAATAATCAAGCATGGGATTTGTTTAAGCCGGGGAGTTCTATACCCTCGGTTGGTCTGTTCCTATCGGAAACTCGCTAAAGCTCGTTTCCGACTGGAACAGACCAACCTCGGGTATAGAAACCCCCGTCTTTAACAAAACCCATGCTTGATTCTATTAATGTCTTTGATAATGAATAAGCGTCTATTGACCCGGATCGGGTTGGGCACGACTAAAACCCGGTACAATGGGACACGGAATTCGCGACTTTGAATAATTCGGCGACGAAAAATTCCTGCGTCAAGGAAAACTCACAGTCCGAATTTCATTGCGTCAAAGCCGAAAAAAGTGCGTCAAAAACGCAGAAAACGCACTCTCGCGGAAACACTGATACCTTATTTCGGCACATGGCAAACTTTTAAATTTTTATAAAGTACTGAAAAACAAGTTTTATCTGTGATAACAATTTTATTAATATTTATAACCATTTTCCAAGACCAAGATAACAAGATATACCATATTATTTTGAAGAAAGTATGCAAACCTTTAGAAATCTTGATTTTTAGCTCGTCTGTTTCTAAAAAAAGTCAAGCTATTGTGATCACTGGGTTGTTTGTTGTCGTCACCAGCGTCACAAACTTTAATGTAGCTCAATACTCGAAAGTATAAGATGTATCAACATGAAACTTCATAGGTTAGTAGATCTCATTGAGGGGAAGACCCCTATATAAGAACCATAACTCTTGATTTCAAAAATTTAGAGTTATGGCCCTTTGTCATTTCAATTTTTTTTAAAATTTAGCTGGACAAGTACCAAATCAGACATGCATTGGCGCTGCATGTGGCTCTTGTTAATTATTATTTATTATTATTATTATACCACATTTATATAGCGCTCTTTTCACACCTGATATGTGCGTTCAAAAGCGCTTCACATGGATGAAATCACTAACCGGAACGAATCGCATGATTATCTATCCAGGCAATGAAAGACATACAATAGATATACAATATATATGAAATCATTTGAAAAATCTTAAAACCATACGATTGTCTATCCGGTCAATAAAAGATATGCAAAATATATACAATAGATATAAAATCACTAACCGGAAGGAACCGCATAAAATGTATTAACAAACTTGATACAGACAAGTTGACTGAAAGCCATGCTCATCAATATCATAAATTGCAAACTAAGGCAATTTTCATCAGAATTTAAAATAGATTGAAATTCAGAGAGGTGGTTCGGGTCTTTGCACAAACTATTTTTGTTTATGGACAGATGTTAACAATCAAGGTAACATATTGTAGCTGAATAAATGCTCTGCACAATGATATGCTAATTATTCTGAGCTTTTCTTACAACCAGAGATATAAACATGACTTTGCGTGAATTGATACATTGTCCGCAAGATATGTGATTTGTCTAACTTTCTTATCTATAGATGTTATGATAGGTCTTTGGTTAAAAAACTTTTCTTTCTGTATAGATTTGTAGATAAAATGAAATTATGAATTCATAATTGATTTATTCTAGAAAAACGTGTACTTTTGTTGGTGAAAGATGTCAAAGAACAAGAAAAAGAAACCCACTGCTGATAAGACACGGACTAAAAGGAGAGACCAAGAAAAGAATGTGAAAGAAAATCCTTTTGAACTGAAAATTAATCGACAGAAACATGATATATTGGGAAGAAAGTTATCCAAGTATGACAAAGGGCATCCAGGACTGTCACGATCCAAGGCTACACAGAAGGTAATTGTCATGAGCATTTGTTAAAAAATCAATTTCAGATGCTTTTTTAAATGCTGTTTTAAAGGCCTTCACATTTTAGTAGAGTATTACTCCTGTCTTTTTGTCTATTTTATTTGTTTTGATGTTGAAACCTTGACCATTGTACATGTAACTACAGTAAAACATCTGTATAATGGCCTCTTAACCATTTACCTCATAGAGATGCCTTTGCAAACAGAGAAGATCCAGATTCAGGCCTTTTTCTGGTGCCTACCCGGGTCCGTTAAAAAGACACATTTCCAATGCAAAATAGGTAACATTTTTCCCATTTTTATGAAAAAAATGCCAATAGAGACCAAATTTTGAATAAAATACTAAAAAAAGCTTTCCAAATCATTGAGTCTTTAAGTAACACACAAACAAATTCACAATTTTTCCCAAAACTGTCAGAAAAATCTCTGAGATAGATGCTCATGTAGGAAGCGTCTGACCAGGGTCTGCTCTATTTGCTTTATATGAAATGATATAGATCTGATTCTACAGTTTCTGAAAGTTGCCAAAAGTTCCCTTGTTTAGTTACAATTTAAGTCAATGATAATGGTTGTCCTATTGAATAAAAATGTACTTCTTGTTTTATCCTTCAGCGGAGGTATACATTGCTTAAAGAGCATGAACAACAACATAAAACAAACAGATTCATTGACAAACGATTTGGAGAGAGAGACAAATCTATAACAGCTGAGGAGAAAATGATGAAGAGATATGCCTTGGAAAGATCGGTAAGCATTAATCAGATTGATAAGCAACCTTTTCTATCATATCAGCCAGTTTTACTCATATGCTCAAAGCCATTATTATCATTTAGGAATATATTTGATATTTTTACATTTTACCTTTGTATTTTATGTATTTAAAAGGTTTAATGTTTTCTTATGGAAAAATGAATGCCTGCCACCAACCGCATTGGCTTAGTGGTAGAGCGTCCGCCTTCGGTACGGAAGGTCCCAGGTTCGATTCCCGGGCCGGGTCACACCAAAGACTCTAAAATTGATAGTATGGCTTCCCTCTCAAAAATTAAGGGTAAGCATTACGACTGGTTCATCATGTCAGGATAAGGTGACCAGCCAGGTATTAGTGGTTTGCCTCATAAGCCACAAGAAGATCCGGAGTCGGAGGTGCTGTGCCATCAAGGCAAACGCAAAAAAATAAATAAAAAAAAGAAGCCTGCTATTTCAGCTGTTGTGAATGTAATAAGAGCCTATGATGTTATACTGGTATTTCAGATAATAATTTACTAGAATCAAATGTTTATTCTTAGTCTTCTAATGTTAGCATTTCTTCAAGTTCTTCATGTTATTATATGCCCATTTTTACATGGGACATATTGAGTTTTCTTCCACAGCCTTTGTCTAATCTACACCAAACTTAGAGTACTATCTTTGTCAGTCTTGATAACCAGGTATATTACTTAACCCTTTCCTTCATATGAACATATTTTCACCCATCTGCAACAGAGTAGACCCAGATATAAAGATGGCTCCTGTAGGAGCCGTCTGATCAGGGTCTGCTCTGTTTGTTAATGGAATTTGATAAAACTGTTTCTTTAATTTCTAAAATGTCTACAATGTTCCACCTTCTATATACATGTATCATTATAACTATTTTGTCCATGATTATTCAGTAGGTAATGAAATTTGGAATAAACATGGAAATGGTTGTAAGTCACCATGAAATAATTTCCCTTTGTTTGTGGAAATTAGTCAAAATAGACTGTCCATTTTCTAATTTCAGAAGATTTGTCTACTGGCATATCTTGGTCATATTCAATAAATAGTTATATGGTTTCAGTCATTGTGAAGTTATGGCCCTTTATGTAGAAATTAAGTCAAAACAGACATTATCTGCCCTCTAACTTTTGTTAGGTTAATTGGCATAATACATGTATATCAGTCACGGTATATAACTCTGAGCTTACAGTAGAGTTATGGGTGTATTTTGTGAAAGTTTGGCACTTTTATTTGTCATACCCCCACAAACAGTCACCAGTTTGTTGGTCGGTCCATTAGTCTGACTCTTTTTTCATGTCCGGGCTGTTTCTCAACAAGTACTAAATGAAATTCAATGACATTTTATGGGAAACTTCCTCATTAACCCATTACTTGGTCTCCATAGTGTCTTTTGGAACTTTGCATACAGGGAACACCCTCATCAGATGAGTCCCGGAGGTCCTTTGATCAAGATTTGCTCTGTTTGCTTATGTAATAATACAAATCCATTATCTGATTCTTCAGTTTCTGTCAAGGGTAAAAAAATTGTGTTCATATGCCATTATAAAAATTTAGCTAATAAATATTCATATTGTCATTATTTCTTAAATAAATATTCATAATGGAGTTATTCCTTTTCTTATGTGCACATTCCATTGACATTCTCTTTACAGAAACATACATCTAAGAACAAATTCAACCTTAACGAGGACGAGGAGTTGACCCACTTTGGCCAGTCTCTGGCAGAGATAGAAAAGTTTGATGATCCAATCATCAGTGATGAGGACGAGGATGATGATGATAAAAGAGCTTCTGGTAAGGATGTTTGCTTTACCTGCATGAGGCATCATTTACCATAGTATAGTCTGTCAAAGCTCCGGATAAGAGTTAAAAGTGTATTGTTTAAGAAATCTTGGATAAATATGAAACAGGGAAAGGGTTAAGAAATCTTGGATAAATGTGTCCTATACATGTATCTCTCTTCCCAGTCCTGTTGTGTTGGTACAAGATAGGGTTTGACTCAGAAAAAAGAGATTTGGCAGAGCTCCAGATAGGATGCATCAATTCAAACATTTTCAAGAATAGCTCCTTTATTTCTCCATCAGACCCTATCCTGTGACCACTCTTAGAATTGTGTCTTTGAGATGATTCTAAAGAGTGATCACAGTATAGGGTTTGATGGAGAAATGACGATTTTAGTATTTTGGTACGCACCTTTATCTGTAGCTCTGATTTGGGTAGATCTCGGTCTGAGGTTATAAAACTTCTTAGTCTCAGTTCATTCTAAGTATCTGATTGGTCTGAAATAGACCAATCAGATGCTGTAGAATGGTTTCAGTTTTATAATCCCAGAGCCATTACTCCTCTTATTTACAGGTTTATGGATTCTGTTACAAATCTTTGCTTTGCAAACAGTTGGGATCCAGGTGAGCCACTCAAGTAACTTGATGTTTCATCAGGATCAAAACTGTTAAGCACACTGATCATTTATTATTGAAAAAAATGGAAGTAAACACTGCCTTTAGAATGCAAATCTCATTGGTTGAGTTGTGTTACAAAAGATCCTCTCTAGAACGACCATTAAATGAAAGATGTGGATGCCTTTTAAAGTAGACTTGCTTAACTCTTTGCTACATAATAAGGTCTTTTGGTAGCTTTGCAAACAGAAGACCCTGATCAGTAGGCTCCTGCAGGAGCCATTTGCTCAGGGTCCGTTCTGATTGCTTATGAAATAACATAGATCTATTCACATACATGTAGTAATTATTTCTAAGTCAACGGTTAATGCACAATGAAAGTATCCTATGGGAGCTTGGGTTAATGTAAAATGAACATGTCCTATGGGAGCTTGGGTTAATATACAATGAACGTGTCCTATGGGAACTTGGGTTAATGTACAATGAATGTGTTCTAGTATGGGAGCTTGGGTTAATGTACAATGAATGTGTCCTATGGGAGCTTTGGTTAATTTACAATGAACATATCCTGTGGGAGCTTGGGTTAATGGACAGTGAATGTGTCCTTTGGGAGTTTGGGTTAATGGACAGTGAATGTGTCCTTTGGGAGTTTGGGTTAATGGACAGTGAATGTGTCCTTTGGGAGCTTGGGTTAATGGACAGTGAATGTGTCCTTTGGGAGTTTGGGTTAATGTAGAATGAAAGTATCGTATAGGGGGTTGGGTTAATGTAGCATGAAAGTGTCCTACTGAAGCTAGGGTTAATGTACAATGAATGTGTCCTATTGGAGTTCCAGTTAATGTGAAATGAAAGTGTCCTATGGGGGCTTTCTATGAAAGAGATGCCAAATTATTTAAACTTCGTTTAGGTACAAAAATGTTCAGACTTACTACGTTTTTTTAAAAGAATATAAAATTGACATGGTTATAAAAGTGACATTATGAACATTTTCATATTGCTTATAGAGGGTCTGCATTATTTGCTTCACAAATTTATTTTGTAAAATAATTCTGAAAACTTCAAATGAAAATTAGATTGGTTCCAAATACATATTTGAGCATGTGCACATAGAAAATGACACTTAACCTTTCACCTCATAAACCATTGCAAACAGAGTAGAGGTTCTTGAGATTGAGCTGTCTGATCGGGGTCTGCTCTGTTTGCTAATGGGATTATACAGATCTGATTCTACAATTTCTGTGATGGCCATAAATCCTGTGTTCACATACCATTATAAGAATTCACACATAATAAATGTGCATCATGTTAGTATTTCTTATATGAATATTCATCAGGTAAAGGGTTAAGGAAAATATTACGATAGTTAGTAACCTTTTATTCATCCATTGTTTTGTTGTTGTGGCTCTTTACAGCAAAACTTGTGGCAGAGGAGCATTTTGGTGGCTTTCTAACTAAAAAGGTGGACACAGGAAATGAGAAAAAATCGTGGAAGGAGAGAATGGAGGAGCTAATAGCACAATCCAAGCAGGCAAAGGTTAGTCTCAGAATGATTGTTAGTCTCAGAATGATTGTTAGTCTCAGAATGATTGTTAGTCTCAGAATGATTTTTCCCTTCCCTGGTCTATAGATGCATCATGTTTTAACCCTTTCCTCCATGAATATTCATGTAAGAAATAGTGATGTCATGAATATTAATTAGATTCATTTGTTATAATAGCAGATGGACACATGGATATTTGACCTTGCCAGAAAGACGGCTGGGTTTTCCCTGTTTGCAAAGGTTTAGAAAGGCATATTTATGGAGTAGAGGGTTAATCTTTTCAGTTCTAAAGGATACACGTTGATAGATAATCTTTAAGACGCTCATAGAGCAGCTACTAAGTGAATAACATGGGAGTCTGCTTGTATCTTATAAACACTTTACTCCATAGATATGCTTTTTTAGGCCTTTGTAAACAGAGTTGAGCCAAATCAGAAGGCTCCTGTAGGAGCTGTCTGGTCAGCGTCTGCTCCATTTTCCGGTTTCTGCTATGGCCAGAATTTTCTGTGTTCATGTGACATTATAGAAATTAATCTAATTAATATTTAGATGCTTTTATTTCATAGGTGAATATTCATGAAATAAAAGTGTAATGCAGTTTTGAGGAATGTAAAGATCATCCTATATTGCATCACTTGAACCTGCACTAAGCTACCACATGTCTTAACCCGTTACACTATAAATACACCTTTCTATGCCTTTACAAATGAAATAAACCCAGATCAGACAGTTCCTGTAGGAAGTTTACTAGGAACTGTCTGATCAGGGTCTGCTTTGTTTGTTTATGACATAATATATATATGATTCAACAATCTACAGTTTCTTCCATGGCCAAAACTTCCCATGTTCATGATGCCATTATGAAACTTCAGTTTATTAATATTCATATATTCAGTATTTCTTAATAAATATTCATAGAGTAGAGGATTTAAGACCCTTTATACATGTATGTGATTGGTTTCAACAATATTTTATTCAATAAATCACCTGTGATCTGTATCTGCGCTGTTTGCTTATGAAATAATATTAATTTCATTCTACAGTTTCTGCCATGGCCAGTTCCAATGTTCATTGGCTATTATAAAAAATGAGTCAATGAATATTTATAAAGTAACAAATTCTTGTTTACATTTGTAAATCGTTATGAGGTAAAGAGTTCAATTAAAGCTTTGTGGTTGATGTTTATATAAATGCAAGTGGTTTCTTTTCAGCATGAGAAACAAGTTGAGAAGGAGAAGAATGAGCAGCTGACAGAAGAAGTTGATGAGGAATTTAAGAAACTCCAGGGCATTGTCAACTTTTATAAGGGCAAGGTAAAGACTGAGCCTATAAATTAACCATTTCCTTCATATAAGCGCCTTTTCACACAATTGCAAACAGAGTAGACTCAGATCAGACTGCTCCTATAGGAACGGTCTGATCAGGGTCGGCTCTGTTTGCTTATGGTATAATATTAATCTGATTCTACAGATTCTGCATGTCAGAACCAAAACATCTTGTGTACATATGCCATGTCAAAGAAATTGAGCTAATAAATATTCATGATGCCATCGTTCCTTACATGAATATCAAGCAGGGAAAGGGTTATGAGTTCATACAGCTTAACTCTTTGGATGCCATCTGCAAATTCTTGATAACTTATGAAAATTATTTAGATTTAGAGTAATTCAGCATCTCATCAGTATACATACTCAGAGCTCCAGATAAGATGCGTAAATTAAATCATTTTCAGGAATAGCTTCTTTATTTCTCCACCAAACCCTATATTGTGACCATTCTTTAGAATCATCTTGAAGAGACAATTCTATAGAGTGGTAACAGTATTATAGGGTTTGGTGGAGAAATGGCAAATTTAGAATTTTGATATGCATCTTTATCTATAGCTCTGTATACTGTTTGACACTGTTTATATTTTTGAAGGAAAATGGAAAAAACTAGTTTTGAGAATTGCTGCAAGCATTAATGTTTGAAGATAATAGTTACTGCATAAAGTTTAACCCTTTCCTTCATATTAATGCCTGTTAAGCCATGATCTGGGTCTGCTCTGTTTACAAAGGTGTAGAAAAGCGTATTTATGGAGTAAAAGATTAATACCATAGATTTTATCTACAACGTTGATACTTCTTTTTGTCTGAATTAAATACATGTATCATACAAGTAACAGACAAGTAACATTATGGGGTAAATTAGAACTTTCGTAATGATGTCTTGATGTCCACAAAGACCATTGTAAGTAATTTTGCATGCCTTGCTGTGTGTTTGTGCCATTTTTGTGTCACCTGCCGAGAGGCAGTGTGTTACTTAAGGATCACTTTTCCTTCGTCTGTCTGTCCGTCCGTCCGCCTGTCCGTCCGTCTGTCTGTCTGTCTGTCTGTCTGTCTGTCACACTTTCTTTTTTTTGGCTGTCATTTCTAAACTAATCATTATAGAGCTTTCAAATTTCACATGTGTCTTCCTCTCATTGAGGATCATTGATGTAACTAAGGTCCATCACACTGCATGCAATACTTTTTGAGTTATTCCCCTTTGTTCACTCCAGCATATTAACAGCTGCGAGCAGGTGACACATGTGTTCCTCCGAACACTCTTATTGTTCTAAGGCTTGAAAGGATTTTTTTACATGTAAATTACAAAGGACTGTTGGTTCAACATGTTATATTTATACCCCCTTTTGAAAAAATAGGGGGTATATTGTTTTGCACATGTTTGTCGGTCGGTAGATCGATGGTTTCCGGTCAATAACTAATAAACGACTTTGCGTAGAATCTTCAAACTTGCTATGGTGGTTGGTCATGACCACTAGATGAACCCTGATGTTTTTTAGGTCACTAGGTCAACGGTCAAGGTCACCATGACCTTAACTGGTTAAATGGTTTCCGATCAATAACTGCTAACGGGTTTGCCTCAGGATCTTCAAACTTACTGTGGTGGTTGATCATGACCACTAGATGACCCCTATTGTTTTTGAGGTCACTAGGTCAGAGGTCAAGGTCACCATGACCTAAACTGGTAAAATGGTTTCTGATCAGTAACTGCTCAAGGGTTTGGCTTAGGATCTTCAAACTTGCTGCAGTGGTTGGTCATGACCACTAGATGACCACTATTTTTCTTGAGGTCACTAGGTCAAAGGTCAAGGTCACCATGACCTTAACTGGTGAAATGGTTTCTGATGAATAACTGCTGATGGGTTTGGTTTGGGATCTTCAAACTTGCTGTGGTGGTTGGTCATGACCACAAGATGACCCCTATTGTTTTTAGGGCACTAGGTCAAAGGTCAACGTCATCAATAACTGCTCAGTGGTTTGACTTAGGATCTTCAAAGTTGCTGTGGTGATTAGTCATGACCACTAGATGACCCCTATAGTTTTTGAGGTCACTAGATCAAAGGTCAGGGGGTCGGGGTATAAATGTTTTATAAACATCTCTTGTTAAACCTTATTTTGCTGTAAAACTTGATGTCAGTCAAACTTGACTGGAGCAGTTTTTCTTATGTTGAAGCTTTTAAGAAACTATTTTAACCCTTTACTCCATACCTTTCTATGCTTTTGCAAACAGAGTAGACACAAATCAGACAACTCCTGTAGGAGCCATCTGATCAGGGTCTGCTCTGTTTGCTTATGATATACAATGTACATTTGTACTTGTAATATAGATATGTTTCTACAGTTTCTGTCATGGCCAGATATTCTGTTTTCATGCGCAGTTATAAAAATTAATTTAATTAATATTCATGGTTGTTACTTCTTTTATGAATATTCATGGAGTAAAGGGCTAAGAAAATCAGGAAGTTTCTTAACCCATTCCCTCCTAGACTAATTTTAAACCCGACCTCTAAATAAATCTACTGAAAAGGAGCATTTACAAGAGAAATGGAAAAGCTTTAGAATTGTGTATTTTTGTAACCATTGTGATAAATAGAGCATTTACTGCTATGGAGCAAATGCTCTATTTATCATAATGGTTTCTAAAATGACTTTTACAGAGGATTCAAAAGGCATCAGTTAGAGGGAATGGGTTAACCAATGGCTATCTTGACCTACCAGTAACACCAACCTAGCATGTGTGAAAAGTATATTTGAAGTTTTAACACCATTTCAGGGTAGTACCAAGGACGAGGACAGACCTAAACCAGATGAATATGACATCGCTGTGCGGGAACTGCTGTTTGAGATCAAAGGAAAGGTGAGCTGAATTATTCCAGTAATTATGGTAAATGACTCCTGTATAATCATCTTACAGCCAATTCCAGAGCTACAAATGTGCATACTCAAGTACTAAATTCATCAGTTCTCCACCAAACCCTAAGTTGTGACCACTCTTAGAACCGTCTCAACGTAGGGTTTGGTGGAGAAATAAAGAACATATTCCTGAAAATGTTTTAACTTGCGTATCTTATCTGGATCTCAGCAATACTTAGTTTAATCTCTTGGAACTGCTATGTTTAACTATTTGACTTTTACCCATCTGGGTAATTATCGTCCACTCAAAACCTCGTCTTCTTCATATTTAATCCCTAATGCAATGAATATTCATGGAAGAAATTATGATATCAGGAAAAATATTTAGCTCATTTTATAATGGCATTGTGAACAAGGACATGTTCTGCCATGGTCTTAATCCTTCGCTTACTGTTCACATCAATATACCTACCTGTAAATAGTGAAGACCCAGATGAGACAGCTCCTGTAGGAGCTGTCTCATCAGGGTCTGCACTATTTACAAATTGATTGTGCAACCAGTGCACTCCACAGCAATGATTGCACAGCGAAATAATTGTATACAGTGAAGATATATGTAATTATACCACAGGGCATGGGTAAAGAAGAAGAACTGCATTTTAAAATTCAGCAAGAGAAGGGTTAATTGTCTGTGTTTATATGCCATTATAAAAATCATCTAATTAATATTCACAATGTCATTGTTTTTTACATGGATATTTATGAAGTAAAGGGTTAATGAAAAAAGGAAACAAGGGTTATGGACAATACATAACAGCCAAATCAAATTTAATCATTATTAGGCTTGTGTTTCATTTATATATACATGTACCTGGAAACACAGGTCTGTTAGATATTATTCTGTAAAAATATTCTTAAATAGATGCCCATGAAAGTACAACAATAGACAAGACATGAATTTCTCTTTTGAAGGCTACAGACAGGCTGAAGACAGAGGAGGAACTGGCTAAAGAAGAGAAAGAAAGACTTGACAAACTGGAGGTAAGCTGCTGATCTTAATTTGTATGTATGAAAATATTGTAGCGCTGTCAATTTAATTTATTTTACTGTAAATAAGCTCCAATATAAACCCCTCTCTATTCTATAGGTACAGCATCTGATCAAGGTCTGCACTGTTTGTCAGATGCAATGGTTAGATACTACAGATTTTAATGTCACAGCTGTAGATGAGAGGAGTACTGTATAAGTGGAAATTTTTGCTGGTCAAAAAGTTAGCTTTCTTTAGGTCTGCATTTCATGTGAGGAAATATTTGGGGAAAGCTAATGTGGGAAAATATCATAAAAATTGCACTTTGTAAGAATCACTTTGACATACATAAACTCATTAAAATTACACATTTTAATATTTGCTTCACAGTACATAACGAAAGTTACTCTACTTTCATGCTTGTATATAAAAAATATTTATTTGATCTATTGTCAACTAATTTAACTGTATATAATTGCTGTTGTAGGCAGACAGAGTCCGGAGAATGAAGGGACTACCAGAGAGTGAAACAAAAGAAAAATCAAAGCATATGTCAGCAGATGACCTTGATGATGGGTAGGATGTTCATTGAATTTATGTCATACTTGAAATGTTTGTTTACGGTGCTCCTACCCACTATTTTATTGGCAGGTAGGAAAGCTGTTTTAAAAGTTTATACAGTAAAATCTCTCTAAAGTGACAACTACATGAATAAATATGGATGCTTTATAATGCAAGGAAAAATAACATAATATTTATTGCCTGAAAATTTTAATAACTGCATATGAAAATAGTTTTAGGCCATGACACAAACTTAAAGGGACTATACAAATTACTTTAAGATGACAGATGTTTGAGGCATCCAATTTTCGATCTGATAAAATTTTCAATTTCACAGCAAAATGCAGGTCTAAAGTAATGCTTAAAGCTCCTGTTGGAGCTTTTAACATTACTTTTTACCTGCATTAACCCTTTACTCCATAAATACGCCATTGTAAACAGAGTAGACCCAGATCAGATGGCTCCTATAGGATCAGGGTGTACTCTATTTTGCTTGATATAATATAGATATAATTCTGAAGTTGATATCTATTTAATAGTCATGACGTCATCATTTCTTGCTTGAATATTCATGGAGGAAAGGGTTAAACTGTCACTCTCTAGATACATTATAGAGCAATTCTGTATTGTAAATTTTGGAAGGAGTTTTTATATTTACTTCGAGTTTAATATCGCAAATTTCGAGTTATCCAAGTTCGAGATATCGAAATTCAACTGCATTTGTTTTGGAGGATTTTAATTTGTCAACTTCTTTGATTCCTTACTACTATTCCACTGTGTTCATGCTCATTATGGATCATGTCAATAACTATAACATGAAACATATATTTATTAGATCTGCATTATGTCATGTATACAATAAAACCCCTCTAAACCGGATGTTAGATTTGTATTGATGCACTTCTTATGACCTAAAATTTAACAATTATAGCTTGTCCCATAAAAATATATTTCTGCTGGTTCTTACTCTAAACTTGTAATTATGTCTTTCTTTATTTCTGCATTGTAGCTATGCCTCTGCACATACACTATGTTGTAACTTCTTTGTTTTGTCAGATTTGACTTCACGGCACCAGACTTTGACTATGTTAGTTACAAAGATGGTAAACTTCTGACAGATGTTGATAAAAAGAAAACTTCTTCGGATAACAGTGATGAGGATGATGGTGATGATGATGAAGAAGAAGCAGCAGAGGAAGAGGTTGGTGATACTGAACAACAGATAGGAGATGATGATGAAGAAGAGGAAGAAGAAGACTCAGGTACTTGACCCTTTTCCTGTTGAATATTCATAGGAGACTCCACCCATTATTGGGGCCCTGTGGCCGGGTGGTTATGGTCTTAGACTGACAATCGCTTAACCCCTCACCACTGTGGGTTCGAATTCCGGTCTGGGCATTTGGATTTTTCATGTGAAGAAGCCTTCCAGCTGGCATGCAGTAGGTCGGTGGTTCTACTTAAATGTTCTCTGTGCACGAAACAATGCAATTTGTTCCCTGCACAGAAGAACCTCTGGGGTCTTCCTCCACCTGTAATTAGTAATATGACTGAAAATACAGTTTAAGGGATGTAAAATCTGACAAAACCCAAACCACCCATTTTTGATGTTGTTTAACTAATGTTTTATATCGTTATACAGTTAAAATTTGATATATAGAACTCCAATAACTTGAACTTCGGGATAACACAAACTAAAAGTTCTTTCGTTCCAAAATTTACAATACAGAATTGTTCTAATATGTATCACTACACATATCTACACTTATCTAGAAACACATGTGATAGCTTAATGCAGGTCGAAAGTAATTCTGTAAGCTCCTACAGAAGCTTTCAGCTTTTCTTAAGACCTGCATTAAGCTGTGAACTTGAGATATTGGTCAGATTATAAATCGGATGACTCAAACTTGTGTTATCTCAAACTAATTTGTATGGTCCTTTGAAGTTCGAGATATCGAAGTTCATCTGTATAAACAAGTGAATATACTCCTATTTACTACAATAGTTTCAAAAAGTAACTTTTACAGAGGCATCAAAAGACGTCAGTATGAGGGAATGGGTTAAGACTCCTTTATTTAATCAGTCCACTGTCACTTAAAACAGATTCTACTGTATTTTGTCTATTCTCACAGAGCAGACTGATTAGGTTAGGATTATTTACAATTCTAGTTTTATTAAATGTGTATGGACTGGCCCTGGGTGAGATTATGCCATGGGTTTTATTTTTGTAGTCAAACCCTGGCATCAGCTTGCAGTACTTCTGTATACAGTAAAAAAACACCTCTAAACCGTAATTCTAGTAGAGAAGAATTTAGGTACTTTTAGCCAGGTGGCTGCTTAATGCAGGGAGAAAGTCATTCAGAAAGCTCTTCAGCTTTCTGCATGACTTTCCGCCTGCATTAACCTGCCATCTGTCTCCAAGACCGATATTTGTACTAAATTTAACGTCCGGTTTAGAGCGGTTTTACCACATTTGAATACCTACCTTACAGACATAATTTCTGTTTCAGATAGTGAGGATAATTTCAGTGATCTTGAGTCAGACTCTGATGATGATGAGGAGGAGGAGGAGGAGGAGGATCATACAGGATCAAAACCTAAATCAACGCCTAAAACACAACCAGAAAAAGAGGAAGATAACACTGACGTTCAGACCATGACAGAAGATGAGAAACAGGAGATGATTGAATCGGCCAAGAAAGAACTGCCATATACATTTAAAGGTAAATTGACCAATATACATGATTTTTTAAAAGGAGTTAAAAGTAGTGGAAAAAAATTAGACAAAATTTTAGATGCATTTTAACCCTTTACGCCATGAATATGTATACAAGACTTCATGAGTTCGTGAATATTCACTAAATGAATTTTTATGATGGCCAGTGAACAAGAAAATGTTTGTGGTCATTTCATAAACTAGATTTAGATCTTTAATATTTAAGCCAACAGGCCAGATCCTGATGAGATGGCTCCTATAGGAGTCTATAGGAGTGGTCTGATCTGGGTCTATTCTTTTTGCAAAGGTGTGAAGAAGTGTCTCAGCAAGATAAAGGGAATCCGAGATCATTCTAATTTTTGTTTTGTGGAATTTTTTTTATCCTGAATGATTTGCAATTCAAAAATGCGGAAAACGATATAACAAGAATCAGTGAAATATTTTTATGTCCTCCTTGGGAGAAATATTGTTTTTGTGGGCGGCGGCCGTCAATCTGTCTGTCCATCTGTCCAATCTTTGATTGGATTTTTATGAAACTTCCTTGGATTGATCAGCACCATGCCTAGTTTTGCATATTTTATTCCTGTTCTGTTTCAATGATTTTCTGTAGAGTTATAAGACTTTGAAATTTTTAGAATGGGGGGGGGGGGGGGGGGGGGGGGTTTAGACATCAGTTTTTGTTTCAAAAACATTTCTTGTTGTTCTCAGTTATTACTTTGTTACATTTTCTATATAGCATTTAGATGCACTGGCAAAGTATCAAGTTTGTAATTTAAATACTGTAAACTAATTTTTGTTTGCAAAACTTTTGTCTCTTTAAATAATTAAAAGAAAAGTCTCAAAAACTCATATTGATCAAATAGTTTAGCTCCTAATTAGATGTAATTATCAGGATTCTGTTTTCAAACGTTTTCATATTTAATGCTTTACTCCTCGAATATTAATTTCAGTATTAATAATTATGCATATTAATATATATACAGTTGAACTTCAATAACTCGAACTTCAAGGGACCGTATAAATTAGTTCGAGATAACAGGAGTTCAAGTTATACAAATTTCTCAAGGCCACAGCTTGATACAGGTCTAATGTAATGCTGAAAGCTCCTGTAGGAGCTTTCAGCATTACTTTAGACCTGTATTAAGCTGTCACATGTGTTTCTAGATATCTGTAGCGATACATTTTAGAGTAATTCTGTATTGCAAGTTTTGGAAGGACTGAACTTTTGTTCGAGTTATGCCGAAGTTCGAGATATCGAAGTTGAACTGGACATGTAAAGTTAAATGTTCATAAAGGGTTATTATTTAGAAATATATATTTGCAGCCCCAGAGACATATGATGATCTGCTCGACGTTCTTGAAGGTCATGGTCTTGAGGATCAGCTGACTATCATTGACAGAATACGTAAATGTCACCACCCTAGTCTGGCTGAGGGAAACAAGGAAAAACAAGAGGTATAGTCACAGCAGTGTACAATGATAAGACAGTTGGTACCTTCAGACAGGGTGAATGCATGCAGAAAGGTCCTCTAGGAACTTACTGCATGACTTTCAACCTGCATTAAGCAGCCACCTGCCTCAATTCTAAACAGCTGAATTAACTGTATGTTTTTCTCCGATGGTAAACATTTATGATTTTCCTCCTTATTTACTTACTTTCATGTATTATCTAGAATATCATGATTTAAAGCAACACTTTTATGCTATTGATATAAACATCAGCATTAGTTAGATGTTAAAATTTTAACATCCTCAAATCGAGGGCTTGGTGCAAAACTATTCTAACTCCTTCACAAATAGTTTTGCACCAAGCTCTCGAAATGCATTTGTGATTTACAGATCTAAACAGTTGCTGAGTTACTTTGTCCCTTCAGTTGATCCAGACTGTCTGACAATTGATCTGTTTTTTTAAATGAAATCAAGACAAATGAGATATGAATATTTATGTAAAACATTTTTGGAATTTAATACAAACAATGATATTTTTCGCCACAAATAATTTGTAGAATGAGTTCTATAAACTTCCAGAAGCAAACAGTATCTGTTTAACTTTGGTCCACTCTGTTTGCAAAGGCATTGAAAAGCAAACCTATGGAGTAAAGGGTTAAACATTTTAGAGGGATTATAGAGTATAAAGATTATGACTAAGATTTTTGTTTAATGTCTGCAGCTGTTATTTGGCCACCTGATACAGTTTTATGGCGACCTGTGCGTTCAAGATCCACCACAGTTGGACTTTGTGGACAGACTGGTCAAGCATTTGTATGAGTTGACACAGTTATCTCCATTGGCATCTGCCAAAACAGTTTTAGCTAATTTGATAGACAGACAGGCTGAATTCAGAGAAATCTGTGAGAAGAAGAAAGGAAGAGGATTGTATCCAGGTTTAGATACGGTAAGAACTAAGAAAGAAGTCTTTGTCATGCTTTTACTTCAACTAGTGACATATGTGTCCTTCAAACACTCTTAACTTATTTTATAATATAGAATGAAATCACAGAAATATATGTTTTGTCGTCAGTGCCTGTATGGCATTTGTTAGTACACCTACTTCATATCTATAAAATCTCTTTTCTGTTTATTTAAAAGACCACATATAGGTGACAATTAAAAAATCGCCTACCTTTAAGACAAATTAGACCATGTTTTAGTGGTCGCTGTTGTGGGGTTTTGCTGTACATTTCATTTCCTGACCAAAAAAAAAAATTGATAATGAAATTTTGATTGTAATCCCGCAAACGAAGAGGGGGTATATAGGAGTCATTGTGTTGGTCGGTTGGTCTGTCTGGCCATGGCAGGTCTGTCTGTGGCACAACTTTTGTTTTGCGAACAAGGCAGCTGAGCAAGGGTATTCCATCATCTTTAGTGATAGTTCTAGTTTGTTCTTGTTACATTTTGTTTTGAACCTTTATCCCACTGACTGCAGCCTGACTCAAACAGCTTGGATCTAGATGAGACACCTTATAACACAGCATCCCATTAGAATCCAAGCTGTTTGACACTCGGTCAATAGTTACTCAAAAGCTATATTGCATCGGAAAAAAGTCAAGTTGCACCAGATCCAAATTTGAGCAGCCATTATTTTTCACAGCAAGGTAGGGGTTAATATAAAACTATTGCATTACTTGCTATACATTTCAGCTGCTGCTCTTCAAGCTGGTGGCTCTACTGTTTCCAACTTCTGATTTCTACCATCATGTCACAACACCAGCGCTGATGTTTATGTGCCAGATTCTTTCACAGTCTCCAGTGACTCACGGTCGAGACGTAGTTGCGGGCATCTTCTTGTGTAATATTTGCTTCGAGGTGAGCAGGAACGTTTGAAATTGTTGACCAGTTCTCTTGTTCAGGGAATTTTTCATGAAATCTATCAGTTAAGCCTTTACTTCATAGAAACATCTTTTCACGCTTTTGCAAGCAGAGTTGACCTGGATCAGATGGCTCCTATAGGACCCATCTGATCAAGGTCTGCTTAATTATGTCTCCCCCCATATTTATATGGGGGAGACATATTGTTTTCGTGAGAGTTGTCTGTCTGTCCGTCTGTCCGTCCGTCTGTCCGTCTGTCTGTCACACTTTTTGTCCGGACGATAACTTCAATATGCCTGATGCCAGTTGATTGAAACTTCATATATGGAAAGAGCATAATGAGAGGAAGTGTCATGCACAAGGTCCATAACTCTGGCTTCACTAATATTGGAGTTATTGCCCTTTGTAAAAAAAAATCACACTTTTTTGTCCGGACGATAACTCCTATATGGCTCATGCCATTGGATTGAAACTTCATATATGGAAACATCATGACGAGAGGAAGTATCATGCACAAGGTCCATAACTCTGGCTTCACTAATATTGGAGTTATTGCCCTTTGTAAAAAATATCATAATTTTTTGTCCGGACAATAACTTCAATATGCCTGATGCCATTTGATTGAAACTTCATATATGGAAAGAGCATAATGAGAGGAAGTGTCATGCAGAAGGTACATAACTCTTGCTTCACTAATATAGGAGTTATTGCCCTTTGTAAAAAAAAATCACACTTTTTTGTCCGGACGATAACTCCTATATGGCTCATGCCATAGGATTGAAACTTCATATATGGAAAGATCATGATGAGAGGAAGTGTCATGCACAAGGTCCATAACTCTGGCTTCACTAATATTGGAGTTATTGCCCTTTGTAAAAATATCATAATTTTTTGTCCGGACAATAACTTCAATATGCCTGATGCCAGTTGATTGAAACTTCATATATGGAAAGAGCATAATGAGAGGAAGTGTCATGCAGAAGGTACATAACTCTTGCTTCACTAATATAGGAGTAATTGCCCTTTGTAAAAAAATCACTTTTTTGTCCGGACGATAACTTCTATATGGCTCATGCCATTGGATTGAAACTTCATATATGGAAAGATCATAACGAGAGGAAGTGTCATGCACAAGGTCCATAACTCTGGCTTCACTAATATTGGAGTTATTGCCCTTTGTAAAAAAATCACAATTTTTTGTCCGGATGATTACTCCTATGTGACACATGCCATTGGAGTGAAACTTCATACATGGAACGATCATGATAAGAAAAAGTGTCATGCATAAGATCCTTAACTCGAGC
Organism: Azorinus chamasolen; assembly: GCA_963576725.1. Taxonomy (NCBI): domain Eukaryota; kingdom Metazoa; phylum Mollusca; class Bivalvia; order Cardiida; family Solecurtidae; genus Azorinus; species Azorinus chamasolen. The sequence goes on from OY755245.1 coordinate 79,014,470, forward strand.
TTCAATAAATTTAGAGTTATTGCCCCTTGTACATTTGTTTAATTCTTTCTTTTCCGGACGATAACTCCTACATGGCTCTTGCCATCGTATTGAAACTTCATACATGGAAAGAGCATGATGAGAGAAAGTGTCATGAACAAGGGCCATAAATCTGGCTTCAATACTTTTGGAGTTATTGCCCTTTGTTACATTTTTTGGCCGATCAATAACTCCTGTTCGACTGATGCTATTGGAATGACATTTTATTTTTGGAAAGAGCATGATGAAAGTAAGTGTCATGCACAAGGGCCATAAATCTGGTATCCATAAATTTGGAGTTATTAGCTGTTATCATTTTCTTCTTGAAAAATGTAGTGTGGAAAACGCATAATGAGGGGAAGTATCATTCATCATGACCATAACATTTTTAGTGATTTCCCTTTACATATTGTTTTTATTAGAGGGGAGACATCCGTTTTTAGCTCACCAGAGCACAAAGTGCTCAGGGTGAGCTTTTGTGATCGCCTGATGTCCGTCGTCGTGCGTCGTCCGGCGTCAACAATTTGAACTTTAAAAGTCTTCTCCTCTGAATCTACAGGGTTCTCAGCTTTCATCTTTGGCACATAGCATCACCTATAGGTCCTCTACAAAAGTTATATAAATAATGCCCCTGGGGTCAAAATTGGCCCCGCCACGGCCCCAGGAGTGGCCAGTTTTTTCTAGCTGACTGTTGTTTTCTGTACAAGTAGCAGAATGCTGGGCTCACTTAGGTTAGGCATGGGGAAAACTTCAAAAATCTTTTTGTCAAAAACTACATGTCACAGAGCTTAGATATTTGGTGTATAGATTTACTTAGTATTCCTTATTGACATTGGTAAATATCATAGTTCTGAGGTTAAAATTGGCCCTGCCCTGTTGGTTATACTTTAAAATATTATTTTACACTATAAAGGTTCCTCTGAACTAGAGGGATTGAGGTCACTCCATCTGTGTTGCATAATCACTGAATAGGTCAAGTTCCTGGTCAAAACTCTATCAAGTTATCTGCTTCAGAATTAGTCTCTGTTTGTTCACACTGTTTTAACCCATTCCCTCATAGGATATTTTCAGAATCTGCCTCTTGAAAAATTTCAGAATTGTGTAGATTTGAAACCATTGTGATAAATAGAGCATTTACTCCTATGGAGAAAATGCTCTATTTATCACAATGGTTTCATAAAGTGACTATTTTACCTCTTTGAATAAATCTACTGATAAGGAGCATTAATCAGAGAAAAGGAAAATTTCAGAATTGTGTAGATTTGAAACCATGGTGATAAATAGAGCATTTACGCCTATGGAGCAAATGCTCTATTTATCACAAAGGCTTTTTTCAGATCCTACCTCTTTGAATAAATCTACTGATAAGGAGCATTAATTATAGAAAAGGAAAATTTCAGAATTGTGTAGATTTGACACCATTGTGACAAATAGAAAATTTTCTCTATTTATCACAATGGTTGGCAAATGCTCTATTTCTCACAGAGGCTTTTTTCAGATCCTACCTCTTTGAATAAATCTACTGATAAGGAAAATTATAGATTTCAAACCATTGTGATAAATAGAGCATTTGCTCTATAGGAGTAAATTAACTCATATACAAACCACATATAAATTTACATACCGGCCTGTGTCAGATCAGAATCCAAACTGTGTGCTAATTTTGGTCAAGTCATGCTAAGCAGTGATAGGGTTGTCATCTGTTAGAAATGTTGTCTGCTTATTCAAAGAGGTAAATCTGGGTCTACTCTTATTTGCAAATGCGTGAAAACATGTTTATATGAGGAAAAGGGTTAATTAGAGAAAAGGAAAATTTCAGAATTGTTTAGATTTGAAACCATTGTGATAAATAGTGCATTTACTCCTATGGAGCAAATGCTCTATTTATCACAAAGGCAAATGCTCTATTTATCACAATGATTTCATAAAGTGACTATTATACCTCTTTGAATAAATCTACTGATAAGGAGCATTAATTAGAGAAAAGGAAAATTTCAGAATTGTGTAGATTTGAAACCATGGTGATAAATAGAGCATTTACGCCTATGGAGCAAATGCTCTATTTATCACAAAGGCTTTTTTCAGATCCTACCGCTTTGAATAAATCTACTGATAAGGAGCATTAATTATAGAAAAGGAAAATTTCAGAATTGTGTAGATTTGAAACTTTTGTGATAAATAGAACATTTACTCCTATGGAGCTTTTGCTCTATTTATCACAATGGTTAGCAAATGCTCTATTTATCACAAAGGCTTTTTTCAGATCCTACCTCTTTGAATAAATCTACTGATAAGGAGCATTAATTAGAGAAGATGAAAATTTCAGAATTGTGTAGATTTCAAACCATTGTGATAAATAGAGCATTTGCTCCATAGGAGTAAATTAACTCATATACAAACCACATATAAAGTTACATACCGGTATGTGTCAGATCTGAGTTCAAACTGTGTGCTAATTTTGGTTAAGTCCTGCTAAGCTGTGATAGGGTTGTCATATGTTAGAAATGTTGTCTGCTTATTCAAAGAGGTAAATCTGGGTCTACTCTGTTTGCAAATGCGTGAAAACATGCTTATATGAGGAAAAGGGTTAATTAGAGAAAAGGAAAATTTCAGAATTGTGTAGATTTGAAACCATTGTGATAAATAGTGCATTTACTCTTATGGAGCAAATGCTCTATTTATCACTAAGGCAAATGCTCTATTTATCACAATGGTTATTATCACCAGTTATTCTTAACAAGTTTTAATTTTCCATTTCCATAACAATTCCGTTTGTATAAATTGTTGAAATCGCGATTTTTATACAATTTCTGCTTTGAAACAATCATCAGTACTCTAATTCTGAAGGGGTTCGAAACGTTCAGGTGTGAACTGGTTTTGTTACGAAACGTGCTCTACAAGAGTTGTCGTTCGTTTCTAAATACGCAATATATCAAGGAGTTGTTAGGTTATGCGTAGTAATATGTAATGGAAAATGAAACTTTTCCACATATTTTTTGTGCGATATATGCTTTCCAAGTTAACGGTCGGTAAACGTTCGGTATTGGACTTAGAAAATATTTATAATAAAGCAAATCATCCCAGAAAGCTTGCCATTATAATTATACAGAGAAAGGGTCAAAAAACACCCCACAAAACAGGTGTCCAGTTTTGTTTAGAAACATACATGTAGTTGAAACTTTAAAAATCTTTCCCTCTGGTGAGCGATTTCAGGGCCATGGCCCTCTTGTTTTGACAAAAACCTCTAGTTTACTTATGAAATAATATAGGTCAGATTTTATATTGTCTAACCTCTAGTTATGTCTCCCCCCATATTTATATGGGGGAGACATATTGTTTTCGTGCGAGTCTGTCCGTCTGTCCGTCACACTTTTTGTCCGGACGATAACTTCAATATGCCTGATGCCAGTTGATTGAAACTTCATATATGGAAAGAGCATAATAAGAGGAAGTGTCATGCACAAGGTCCATAACTCTGGCTTCATTAATATAGGAGTTATTGCCCTTTGTAGAAAAAAATCACACTTTTTTGTCCGGACGATAACTCCTATATGGCTCATGCCATTGGATTGAAACTTCATATATGGAAAGATCATGACGAGAGGAAGTGTCATGCACAAGGTCCATAACTCTGGCTTCACTAATATTGGAGTTATTGCCCTTTGTAAAAAATATCATAATTTTTTGTCCGGACAATAACTTCAATATGCCTGATGCCAGTTGATTGAAACTTCATATATGGAAAGAGCATAATGAGAGGAAGTGTCATGCAGAAGGTACATAACTCTTGCTTCACTAATATAGGAGTTATTGCCCTTTGTAAAAAAAATCACACTTTTTTGTCCGGACGATAACTTCTATATGGCTCATGCCATTGGATTGAAACTTCATATATGGAAAGATCATAATGAGAGGAAGTGTCATACACAAGGTTCATAACTCTGGCTTCACTAATATTGGAGTTATTGCCCTTTTTTAAAAAAATCACATTTTTTTGTCCGGATGATTACTCCTATGTGACACATGCCATTGGAGTGAAACTTCATACATGGAACGATCATGATAAGAGAAAGTGTCATGCATAAGATCCTTAACTCAAGCTTCAATAAATTTAGAGCTATTGCCCCTTGTACATTTGTTTAATTCTTTCTTGTCCGTACGATAACTCCTACATGGCTCTTGCCATCGTATTGAAACTTCATACATGGAAAGAGCATGATGAGAGAAAGTGTCATGAACAAGGGCCATAATGCTGGCTTCAATACTTTTGGAGTTATTGCCCTTTGTTACATTTTTTGTCCGATCAATAACTCCTGTTCGACTGATGCTATTGGAATGACATTTTATTTTTGGAAAGAGCATGATGAAAATAAGTGTTATGCACAAGGGCCATAAATCTGGTATCAGTATTTTTGGAGTTATTAGCTGTTATCATTTTCTTCTTGAAAAATGTAGTGTGGAAAACGCATAATGAGGGGAAGTATCATTCATCAAGACCATAACATTTTTAGTGATTTCCCTTTACATATTGTTTTTATTAGAGGGGAGACATCCGTTTTTGTGGCAAAAACCTCTAGTTGATATTGATGATGTCATTATTTATTATGATACTAGCACTTGAACAAGGCATCCCACAATGTTATATTGAACTATTTAGATAACTTCTATTGCCATTAAACCTGTATGAATATGGTGTGTTTTATTAGCTGGGTTTTTGGAGAAAAATCTCGGCTTATAGTTTGGCGAAAACCGGGCGGGCTGGCGGTTGGGCGGGCGGTCGGCGTGCCGTCGTTAACAGAACTTTAACATTGCTTATAACTGCTGTATTCCTTAAGCTAGACCATTCATATTTGGTATGCAGATAGCTTGGGTAAAGGCGTTTCCCTTGATACCAGGATGCATGAAATCAGGTCAAGGTCACTATTTCCAAAACTTTGCCGTCATTAACAAAACTTTAACATTGCTTATAACTTCTGAATTACTTATTTAAAGCTAGTCCATTCATATTTGGTATGCAGATAGCTTGGGTGAAGGCCTTTCACCTGATACATGAAATCAGGTCATGGGCAAGGTCACTATTTCCAAAACTTTGCTGTTTTTAACAAACTTTAACATTTTACAGACAAGTATTACCATTAATATATTGAACATATGTATCTTATAAATATGGTGATTGCTTAATGCAGAGCAAAAGTACTGCAGAAAGCTCCAGTAGGAGTGTTTTTGCATTACTTTTGACCTGTATTAAGCTATCACTTGTCTTAAAGTTCAATGTTTAGACCTTATCAGTGGTTGCTTAAGACAGGTTTTATATGTTTATATTGCAATAGCATCTCATCTAACTGCCCTGTCATCAATTTCAGTATGTCAGCCAGTCTAAAAGGTTTCTGCCAGAGGTGATAAACTATCTACATGGCCTTCTTTTTTTGGCAGCTGACAAAGACCCCAAGAAAAGTAAGTAACAGGTCATCTGATTCTACAAATGATCAAAGTGTAACCTGCAGCACTCTGTTGGGGGGTTTGTAATAGCATTGTGAACGGTTTGGTTCCAGATGAGACTCCAAGTAATTCAGCCTCAGTTTGGATCAGAACTGTTTATAGTATTATACAGACGGATCATGTTTCTGACAAGAAATAAATAAAAAATCCATTTAATACTTTCCTCCATAAATATGCCTTTCTACGCCTTGGCAAACAGAGTAGAACCAGATCTGATGGATCCTTTAGGAGCTGTCTGATCAGGGTCTGCTCTGTTTGCTTATGGAATAGTATAGATCTCATTCTACAGTTTCTGCTTCAGTAAAAAAATCTTGTTAACCCTTTCCCTGTTCTATATTTATTCCAAATTTCAATACATTCTGAATATTCATGGACAAAAATAGTTATAATGAAATATGGAAGGCAGAACATTGTGGCCATGTTAGAAAGTAAAGAAACAAATATTTCATATTCTATTTCAAACAGAGCAAACCCTGATGAGACGGCTTCTATATGAGCTATCTGATCTGGGTTTACTCTATTTGCTGATGCGTATATATTGTAACATGGTGAAAAAGGAAAGGGTGAATATGCCATAGTAAAAATTACCTTAATATATATTCATGACGTCATTATTTCTAACATGAATATTCATGAAGTAAAGGGTTAAGCATTGTACTAGATGACAGTATTTGCAGATAATAATTGCTAAGTGCCCATTCCCTCATAGGCTTTTTTTAGACCCAACCTCTTTGAATGAATCTACCGAAAAGGACTATTTACTAGAGAAAAGGAAAATGTTATAATTGTGTAGTATAGAAACCACTGTGATAAATCGAGCATTTGGAGCAAATGCTCTATTTATCACAATGGTTTCAAGAAGTGACTATTACAGAGGCGTAGAAAGCGTATTTATGGAGGAAAGGGTTAAGTGGAAACGTTTGTCTGCAATTTAACAAAATACTGGTAATAGAGGATTTCAATCATGTTTTCATGAGTTGAACTTATTGTTTTGAAATTTTTAGAAAGTCGTGTATGTTGTTTTGATATTGTGAGCTCATGGGAAATGTCTTATGCTTTATCAATCTATATGTTAGTTTTCTCTTTCAATATTAATCTTAACCCTTCACCTGTTGAACATCCAAATAAGAAATAATGACATTATTAATATTAATTAGATTATTATTTTCATAATGGCATATGAACACAGGATATTTTCCCTCAGGCAGAAAATGTAGAATCGGATATATATTATACAATAATTATAAGCAAACAGAGCAGACACTGATCAGAGGGCTCCTATAGGAGCTGTCTGATCTAGGTCCATACTCTTTGTAAAGGCTTAAAAGAGTGTTTATATGAAGGAAAGGGTTAAGTGTACAACCTGATTATCCCTCAAGTGCCAGTCATGGTGTCAATTTCCTTCTTGCTCTCTAACCTTTTTCTTGATGTCTGTGCCTTTCTACGCCTTTGCAAGCAGAGAAGGCCCACATTAGAGGGCTCCTAAAGGAGCGGTCTGATCTGGTCCTGCTCTGTTTGCTTATGGAATTCAATTATACAGTCGTCACCTGATTTTGAAATTTCAGCCATGGCAAACTTTATGTTCCTGTTTATATGCCATTATAATATTTATACCCCATGTTTAAAAGGATTATTTATTGAGATATTTATAGAAGGGACGTTACAGTTTACAAGTTGAATAGTTTTGGCCTGCAGACAGAGCTACAGATAAGAGTGCATACCCAATTACTATAATCATCATTTCTCCACCAAACCCTATACTGTGACCACTCTTTAGAATCATCTCTTTGATATGATTCTAAATACTTGTCACAGTATAGGGTTCAGTGGAGAAATACAGAAGTTATTCTTGAACATGTTTTAACTTGCACACCTTATCTGGACCTCTGCCTGCAGAACTCCATTGGCGAGATGTGTAAGGAAAGGGTTTTTTTTATGCCCCCATTGACGATAGTCGGGGGCATATTGTTTTTACCCTGTCTGTCTGTTTGTCTGTTTGTTTGTCAGCAACTTTAACATTGGTCATAACTTTTGAGCCAGTACAGATAGAGACTTGATATTTGGCATGCATATGTATCTCATAAAGCCGCACATTTTGAGGGGTGACATGTCAAGGTCATCCTACAAGGTCAGAGGTCAAATATATGAGGGGGCATAGTGTTTCACAAACACATCTTGTTATATAATATACTTGTATTCTCGACCAAACTGTATCTCTGGTACTCATTAGAATTGCATTACAGAAGTAATTATAATGAGTACTTATAAGCTTTGCTTTGACTATTAAGATATAAAAGCTTAGATAGAATAACGTGCCTCGTCTCTACAACTTTGGACTTTTACTGTTTTTAGTTGAAACTGTGATACCACCATTCAGGCCAGTGGGAAAATTTGTCAATCTGCTGCATGTGACATCTAAGACTAAAAGGTAATGTATACCATTACATCAGACTGCAAGACCTATAGATCTCCTTTAAATATCCCATACTCATTCTTTTTAGGAATATAAGAATATTCCTTTGTTTAATAAAAAGTCCTTAACCCTTTTCCTTAAAGGCTTTTTCACCCCGTTGCAAACAGATTAGACCCAGATCAGATGGAGCTGTCTGATCTGGGTCTGCTCTTTGTGCTTATTTTTATGCCCCTGTGACAACAGTCAGGGGGCATTATGTTTTGCACCTGTCTGTCTGTCCGTGCGCCACACTTTGCTATAAAGTGTTATATGTCAGTAATTTCTAAATTTATACACATGAAACTTCACATACACCCCTGCTGTCAGCAAGCCCAAGGTCAAGGTCAAATGACTTGGAAATTTTACATGCAGTTGGTTGTCACATTTATGTGCAGTTGGTTGTCACATTTTTTTCATCGTCTTACATCTCCTTAACCACTGTAGCTATTCGCATGGAATTGCATATACACGTTAAATACCATCTATACTTCCATTACGCACCCAGCCCATGCTGCTCGGATGCCCAAGGTCAAGGTCAAATGACTTTAATAGGAATTTACATGCAGTTGGTTGTTAGTTTTTTCATCGTCTTATATCTCAGTAACCACTATAGCTATTTGCATGGAATTGCATATACACATTAAACACCATCCATACTTTCATTTCGCACCCAGACCATGCTTCCCGCAAGCCCAAGATCAAGATCAATTGACTTAGAAATTTTAAGTGCAGCTAAGCAAGCACCACCACAGGGACATCGCTGTGTCTTATAGACACAATTTTCTAGTTAAGTCTCCCCCCATATTTATATGGGGGAGACATATTGTTTTCGTGAGAGTTGTCTGTCCGTCCGTCCGTCCGTCTGTCCGTCACACTTTTTGTCCGGACGATAACTTCATTATGCCTGATGCCAGTTGATTGAAACTTCATATATGGAAAGAGCATAATGAGAGGAAGTGTCATGCACAAGGTCCATAACTCTGGCTTCACTAATATAGGAGTTATTGCCCCTTGTAAAAAAATCGCACTTTTTTGTCCGGACGATAACTCCTATATGGCTCATGCCATTGGATTGAAACTTCATATATGGAAAGATCATGACGAGAGGAAGTGTCATGCACAAGGTCCATAACTCTGGCTTCACTTAATATTGGAGTTATTGCCCTTTGCAAAAAATATCACAATTTTTTGTCCGGACAATAACTTCAATATGCCTGATGCCAGTTGATTGAAACTTCATATATGGAAAGAGCATAATGAGAGGAAGTGTCATGCAGAAGGTACATAACTCTGGCTTCACTAATATAGGAGTTATTGCCCATTGTAAAAAAAATCACACTTTTTTGTCCGGACGATAACTTCTATATGGCTTATGTCATTGGATTGAAACTTCATATATGGAAAGATCATAACGAGAGGAAGTGTCATGCACAAAGTCCATAACTCTCACTTCACTAATATTGGAGTTATTGCCCTTTGTAAAAAAAAATCACACTTTTTTGTCCGGATGATTACTCCTATGTGACACATGCCATTGGAGTGAAACTTCATACATGGAACGATCATGATAAGAGAAAGTGTCATGCATAAGATCCTTAACTCGAGCTTCAATAAATTTAGTGTTATTGCCCCTTGTACATTCTTTCTTGTCCGGACGATAACTCCTACATGGCTCTTGCCATCGTATTGAAACTTCATACATGGAAAGAGCATGATAAGAGAAAGTGTCATGAACAAGGGCCATAATTCTGGCTTCAATACTTTTGGAGTTATTGCCCTTTGTTACATTTTTTGGCCGATCAATAACTCCTGTTCAACTGATGCTATTGGAATGACATTTTATTTTTTGAAAGAGCATGATGAAAGTAAGTGTCATGCACAAGGGCCATAAATCTGGTATCAGTATTTTTGGAGTTATTAGCTGTTATCATTTTCTTCTTGAAAAATGTAGTGTGGAAAGCGCATAATGAGGGGAAGTATCATTCATCAAGACCATAACATTTTTAGTGATTTCCCTTTACATATTGTTTTTATTAGAGGGGAGACATCCGTTTTTGTGACAAAAACCTCTAGTTATTTATTATTATACCACATTTATATATGGCTCTTTTCACACAGGATCTGTTTGTTTAAAAGCACTTCACATGAATAAATTTCATATACAAAATTGAGTATATTCAATGCATAAAGAATATTTAAAACAAAAGATATTTAATATAGATATTGATAAGAATAATAAAAATGGAATTAATTTCAGAATAATAGTTAAAACCAAAACATCCATGTGTCCGTTCATGCCTCCTCCTTGAGTCATATCTAAGAAACAGTTTAGAGTTTTTCTGTGAAACTGTGTGTAAATAATTAGTACATGTACCTTAAAGAAATGAAGACCTGCTAGTAGTATGTATCCAAATGATTCTTTTTGAAGTAGAATAATAAAATCTTCCTATTAGGCTGTTAATCCTGATACTTGTATCAGTCTTCTATAATGATACATGTAGTTATTACTTAATAATGTTGATGTTTCAGTTTGAATGAAGAGAAATGGTCTTTGACCAAAATGATGTCTCCAGAGGCAGATGAAGGACTATACAGTCCTGATCAGTTCAGGTATGTATCATCTATTATGTCTGTGATGTTTAACCCTTTCCCTCATATAAAGGTGTTTTCACACATTTGCAAACAGAGTAGACCCAGATCAGACAGCTCCTAGAGGAACTGTCTGATCAGGGTCTGCTCTGTTTGCTAATAAAATTTGATAGATCTGTTTCTTTAGTTTCTAAAATGTCTACAATGTTCCACCTTCCATATTTCTTTATACCTATTTTGTTAATGAATAATCAGTAGGTACTAAACTATGGCCTAATTATAGAATAGGGAAATGGTTAAGCCTTTCCCTATTTTATATTTAGGTCAAATTTCAATAACTACTGAATAATCATTAACAAAATAGGTATAAAGAAATATGGAAGGTGGAACATTTTAGAAAGTAAAGAAACATATCTATCAAATTATATCAGCAAACAGAGCAGACTCTGATCAGACGGCTCCTCTAGGACTCATCTGATCTGGGTCTACTCTGTTTGCAAATACGTGAAAACACGTTTACATCAGGGAAAGGGTTAACATTTTATTTAGCCTGTTATATGATGAATATTCATGTAAGAAATAATGAAATCATTAATATTGAAACAGAAGTTTTACAGTGGTCTATGGACACAGGAATGTTTAGTCATGGCATAAACTGTAGCATCAGATCTTTATTATTCCATAAGCAAACAGAGCAGACCCTGATTAGATGGCTCCAGGAGGAGCTGTCTGATCTGGGTCAAGTCTGTTTACAACAGTGTTAAAAAGTGAAGGTGTTATGAGGTAACAGGTTATGAAACCTTTCCCTGTTGCATATTCATGAAAGAAATAATGACATGATGAATAATGGTTACATGAATTTATATAATGGCAGATGAATGGCACATGAGTTTTGTTATTGGTAGAAACTGTCAAGTCTATTATAAATTGATGAGCAAACAGAGCAGACCCTCCTATAGGAGTTCAGTTTACAAACACGTGAAAGGCGTTTATATGAAGGAAAGGATAATCTCTTCGGCGCCAAATTTCTAATTGTCGTCTGCAATCCAAGTTTGTTAAATCATTCAGTAAAATAACGAAATGAGATAAATAAATGCAAATTTCAAAGGAATAAAGCACATATATAGAAATAGAGATTGAGACAAATAGTGAAGTCCCTGATCAGACGCCGCCTTTTCAAGGCGGCGTCTGATCTGGGACTGCACTATTTGTCGTGGTGCATTTATGAAACTGCGTCGGTGAAAGGGTTAATACTTTTGTTTGAAAAGGAATTTACTATGTGTTGAAATGGTTATTGGTATCTTCATTTCAGACTAACTGCTGTAAAGTAAAAGAAAAGTAAAGTACCTAGTTATAGTTTACTTTCAGTCCAAAGGACCGCTCAGCCGACTGTGCATTTACTCCCCTGGTCATTGAGTCATTCACCTACAATAGTGAGCACTGCTAACATATTGTGCAATCATGCAGCCGCAGTACAGGCTAGTGACCCTCACTGGTACCCATAGAGAGGAGGTGTGGGTGGGGGACACTGCAAAGCGTCTCTGAAATTTCTGGGATGGACCGTGATTTGAATCCCGGACCTCCAGATTAGTAGTCAAGCGCATTAACACTAGACCACAGCACACCACATACAGCACTGTATATGTTTAAAGGGTTATCAATATCATCATTTCAGATTAACCGCTATACGACACTGTATAGGATTGCTGGAGGAGTTTTCCAATATTTATTCATCATATCCAGCCTATAATGAATTGTTCAGTCCAGTTTTGTATATATGTGACAAACTGCCAAGCAAGAAATTTCCTGAAGTTCTACAAGTAAGTAATAGTTTGGTTCTATATGTGGACTTTAGTTAAGTAGCTTCAAGATAAAGGTTTTACAATTTAAATGTAGAGTGATAATCTTTACATGTGATTCAGAGAACTGTACTGCTTTTAAATTAACTTTGTTGATTTTAAATCTTTACTTAACCTTTTCCTGTTGCATATTTATGTAAGAAAGAATGACATCATTAATATTTATTAGCTTATTTTTGTTATAATGGTTTATGTTCATGTGATGTTTTGATATTGGTAGAAACTGTAGAGATATATATTTTGAACAGACTAGATCCTGATCAGACGGCTCCCATCTGATCTGGGTCTACTTTGTTTGCAAACATTTATATTGTTTGCTTATGAATTTATAATAGAATTGACTCAATATTTCAACATTTTCACGCATTTGCAAACAGAGTAGACCCAGATCAGATGGCTCCTAGAGGAGCAGTCTGATCAGGGTCTGCTCTGTTTGCTTGTGGAATTTTAAAGATCTGTTTCTTTACTTTCTAAAATGGCTACAATGTACCGCCTTCCATATTCAATTATAACTATTTTGTCCATGAATATTCAGTAGGTATTGAAATTTGAAATAAACATAAAACAGGGAAACGGTTAACATTCTAAATTCTTCTTTTATTATATATGAAATTTAACCCTTTCCTTATTTGATATTCAGATAAGGAATAATGATATCATGAATATTTATTAGCTGAATTTTTATGATGGCATATGTACGCAGGATGTTTTGGCTTGGACATAAACTATAGAATCAGATCTATATTATACCATAAGCAAACAGAGCAGACCCTGATCAGACGGCTCCTATCGGAGCCGTCTGATCTGGGTCTTCTCTGTTTGCAGATGTGTGAAAAGGCATTTATATGAAGGAAAGGTTTTACCCTTTACTCCTGTAGGAGCCCTCTGATCAGGGTGTACTCTTTTTGCTTGCTGTGTGATATAGATATAATTCTACAGTTTCTGCCATGGTTAAAGATTCATGTGTCCATGTCTTACCATAAAAATTAATCTAATTAATATTTATGTCATTATTTTCTTACCTGAATATTCATGGAGTAAAATGTTAATAGATCATATCCAAGTTACGTTTTATTGAATGAATATTCATAAAATAATGAAAACCTGATGAATATTTGTGTAAGACATGATGACAATTCGAATGTCTTTCTGCTGAATTTGTATCATGGCATATTTACACAGGAATTTTTGGCAGAAATTGTAGAATCAGATATATATTTTTATAGCAAATGAGCAAACAGAGCAGACATTGATCAGATGGCTCCTACAGGAGTCATATAATCTGGGTCTACTCTGTTTGCAAAGGCTTTAAAACGGGTATCAATGACATAGAGGGTTAATACTTTCATTGTTTAGTAATGTTTGTTTGCAAAACTTGTTCCAGTTTTAAACCAGTGTCTGAGAGTCAAACTATTTAATCCTGATGAGATACTGAAATTCTAAACATCTCATCTGGATCCAAACCTTTTACTGCCATTGCAGAAAGAGCAGACCCAGATCAGATGGCTCCTTTATGAACCATCTGATCAGAATCTACTCTTTTTGCTTATAGCATTATATAGATAGATGTAACTTTATGCCATGGCCAAATTTTTTTGTTAATTATCGTGTCAGACATCATTATTTCTTATCAAATATTAATGATGTAAAGAATATAATAAGTAATTATAAATTCACTGTTAACATACAAAAAGTTATTTTATAGCCCTTTCCCTGCTGCATATTCATGTGAGAAATAATGACACCGTGAATATTTATTAGCGGAATTTTTATGTCATATGTACTTAATAGTATTTTTGTGATATTGGAAGAAACTGGAGTCAGACCTATTATAATTTCATAAGCAAACAGAGCACTGCTCTGAGAGCAGACCCTGAAAAAGGTGTTTTTATGAAGGAAATGGTTACATTTTTTCAGAATCAGATTGAGTGTTTTACAAGCAGTTGCAAAGAGTGCTGCAGCAGGTCTAGAGCTGCCCTCGCAATGGAAAAGAAGAAACCACAACCACTGAAAATGTTTGAACCTGCAATAGAGGAAGAGTAAGTCTGTTGCTATATTAGCTGTCTTAACAATTTACCTCATGGGTATTCATGTAAGAAGTCTACATAATGACATAAGAACATAGCAAATTCTGGCTATGGTAGAAACAGTAGAATCAGATCAATATAAAGCTGTAAGCAAACAGGGCAGATGACTCCTACTGGAGCGGTCTGATCTGGGTCTACTCTGTTTACAGAGGTGTTTAAAGATGTATCTATCAAGTATAGGGTTAGGCGGCCATTAAAAACGATTCTAATCCTGGGTATTTTAGGCAGGTTGTAGCTTAATGTAGGGTAAAAATAATACAGCAAGCTCCCAGTGGAGCTTGCTGTATTACTTTACCCAGCATTAAGAAACTACCTACTTTATCAGGTTGACTCGGTCCATAGTCACTTACCCACTTACTCCATGAATATGTTTGTAAGAATTAATGACATAATTATTAATTAGCTGAATGTTTATGACAACTGAATGCAGGAAATTTGGCTATGGGAGCTGTCTGATCTGGATCTACTCTATTTGCAAATGTGTGAAAACCGGCTTATATGAGGGAAAGGGTTAAATGGTGTAGCTATGGAGTAAAGGGTAAAACAGGTTTTAACCGGTTAAAGTAGGTTATTGTGGCCACAGTGAGCTGGGGAAACAGGGAGGCACTTTGCTACATTTTAACTGGTTGTCAGTCAGATTTGTCTGCTCTGTTTAACCCTTTTCATCCGTTCTGATTAACCCTTTGTTCAATATTCATGTAAGAAGTTATGACATCATGAATATTTATTAGCTGATTTTTTATACTGGCATATGTATACAGGAGGTCTTTTGGTATTGGTAAAAACTGTAGTCAGATCTGTTATAAAATGGAATTTCATAAGCAAACGGAACAGATACTGATCTGATCTGATCTGGGTCTACTCTCTTTGATAACGCATGAAGACATTAATTTTATATGAGGGAAATGGTTAAATCACCAATGACATGCAGCTTTATTTACTCATTGCATTCTAGCGAAACATTTGTTAGTACCTTTTAAACAGTTTTTATCCAGATTTGAAGCCAAGTAGCTCATTATCTCAATAGAATCCAAACTGTTTGACATTCTATTTGTGAAGAGAAATTGAAGAAAATGTTTACCTCAAGAATTGCAGCAGGCTTCAATTTTGGAAACAATAGTTCAAGCCTTGATCAAACTGGTGCTTTAGGAGCAGTTTGATCTTGAGCTCCACTAGGAGCTTTCTGCATACTTTTCGTCCTGCATTAAGCAACCACCTGGTTATAAAGACAGCCATGGTTATTCATTAAGTAGTCGCATTAGAGGGGTTTTACTGTATATATTTTTCTATCTTATTGAATACATAAGGTAATGGGAGTACCAAGGCTATTAACTGTTCTATGGTTTAGTTTAGTGTTAATATTCTGTTTCTTACAGATTCACAGGGAGGAAGAAAGGAAGGCCAGGACAAAAGGAGCAAAATGAGAAACAGAAACTGTTGTACAAGCACAGACAAGCCATAAAAGGTGCCCGGCGTGAGCTACGGAAAGACACACGGTTCTTAGCTAGACATAGACTGCAGGAACAGATGGAAAAAGACAGTGAACGAAAGCGGAAAGTGAAACAGATTTATGGAGGACTTGCTATACAGGAAGGAGAATACAAAAAAATGAAAAGAGGTATTGCACCAGATTGAGAAGATACAAAACTGTAGTCATTTAGAAGATACTAAAGTGTTGTAGGCAATGAGAAGATACAAAAATGGTGTAGGCAGTTGGAAGGTACAAAGGTGTTATAGGCATTGGAAAGATACAAAAGTGAACTGTTCTAGGCATTGAAAAGATACAAGAGTGTAGGCATTGTCTGTGTTCTCATGAATATGTAGTGGTATATGAACATTAGATGTTTTAGCCTTCGCAGAATCTGTAGAATCGGATTGAATACAATTCCTTAAGCAAACAGAGCAGACCCAGATCAGATGGCCCCTGCAGGAGCTATGTGATGGGAGTCTACTGTGTTTGCAAGAGCGTCTCTATCAGACAAAGGGTTAAACAACCACTTCAGAAATTCCCATCAGGGACGCCATTTGATGTCTTCACAAGCAGATTAGACCCAGATCAGATGGCTCCTGTTGAAGCCATCTTATCATGGTATGTTCTGTTTGCTTTAATATGAAATAGATCTGATTCTACAGTTTATACCAGGGTAAGCAATTCACTTGCTCATGATTTTGTTACAAATTCATCTAATTAATATTCATACATTATTATTTCCTAATGAATATTCATGTAGTTTTTATGTAAATCGAAATATAAAATCTCTTGTGGGAGTGTTCTGCATTACTTTTGTCGTCAACTAGGCTTCAACTTGTCTGAAAGACAGAGAATCTAACTATTCTGTCAGAGTGGTTTCTTTACAGTAGTTTAAGTTTATTAACCCTTTACTCCATGAATATTCATGTAAGAAATGACATCATAAATATTAGATTAATATTTAAAACTGCTCCAATCTGGGTCTACTCTGTTTGCAAAGCATATTTATGGAGTAAAGGGTTAAGACTCGTTGATGGTATTTGACTTGTCAAAATTCGACACGTTTCTGTTCATTGTGATACATGTATATGGATACTGCAGGAGAATTGCCCATCAAGATATGTTCAGGTATATAGAGTTGATACAAGTTTTTCGGGCATTAACCTTTTAATGCATGAATACTCATGTAAGAAATAATATTGACGTCATGCGTATTGATTAGATAAACATTTATAATTGCATACAAACACAGGCATTTTTGCCACGGTAGGAAAGGTAGAATCTGGTTTATTTTATAAACAAAGAGAGCATATCCTGAACAGATGGCTCCTGCAGGATCCATCTGATCTGGGTCAACCCTGTTTGTAGAGGCTTTGTAGGAAATTATTATGGAGTAAAGGGTTACATCTTCAGAGTTCAGAGGAATGGTTGTTGTATTGAGGCCAAATGTGATGTCAGTATCCAAAACAAAGATGTGCTAATGCTACAGTAAAACCTCTCTATAACGGCCACTTAATTGTGTTAATTTGCTGTTATTTAGGGCAGGTGGCTGCTTAAAGCAAGGTGAAAGTAAACCAGAACTCTCCTATAGGAGTGTTCTGGTTTACTTTCACCTTGCTTTAAGCAACCACCTGCTTTTACTTGATGTAATTTAGTGGCCGTTATAGAGAGGTTTTACTGTAATTATTTAGGTATCATTAACCATTTACTCCATAGAAATGTGGTGTTCAATTCAGCTTGAATCAGAGGGGCCCTTTGGGCCCATGGACTTTTTTATAAGAGCCATCCATGTATGTTTGGGGCCAAAAGTAAAAATGAAACATAAATAGTGGAATGACCATATTTGAAGCAACTGTCACTTAACCACTTTTGACCAAAACTCCTTGCATTTACAGTCGCATCCATTCTTGGATCGCAGTCAATACATTTCTGATGAGAAATGTCACTTGTATTCCTGGATGAACTGATATGCCCGCCTTTGATTTTTAAAAGAAGAGGCAGGAAAATAGTTAGAAATTCGCCTCAATTTTGCGATGCTGGTTAGATTCTATAAGTAATAACAAAATAAATCCATGCCAACACAGAATGGTTATCAAAACTTTATCACTGTTCATGCAGAAGCAGGTTAATGGATTGTGTACCAGTCTACAGGTGCGTATTTAGATACAAAAAGAATATTTAAGTGATAATACAGAAAAGCTAATACGTATTTTCGAATGTGCTCGTTTGGCCCATAATGATATTAATTATGCGCCATTTGGTCAAAAAGGGGAACAATAGCGCAAAGTTTCAGTCAACATTGAACACTGGATATATCTTTCTATGCCTTTGCAAACAAGAGTAGACCCAGATCGGGTGTCGTCTGATCAGGATCTGCAGTTTGCTTATGAAATAATAAAGATATTATTCTACAGTTTCTACTATGACCAAAAGTGTGCGTGTCAATGCGCCATTATAAAAATTAATCTAATTAATATTGTGATGTCCTTATACATGTATGTTAAATACCTAAATGTTCATGGAATAAAGGGTTAATTATGGATATTCATGCAATAAACTGCACCTGAAAGTGATCCACATCAGTTTATTTTATAGCAATGACTGATACAATATAATGTATAAGTTGGGCTGCAATGCCTTGTGTTAACATCTATTGTTTACACAGACGGCCAGAAAATTGATAACTAAAACTGGTCAACAACAGTGGTTGTCCATGAAAATTACCTTGTTTATACACATTTTAGTTGGATTAAAACAGAGCTGCTATCATTACAAATAAAAAAAATCTGGTTTTCATGATAATACCTCTTTATATTTCAAACAGCTTGTTAAGAAGGGTCTACTTTCGTGGAAAAGCATTTTTTTTTAAATTTATTCCACCCAAGATCATGTAATATATTTGTGTTTGAACTCCACTTATTATGCCATGGGTATATATTTGTTTATATGTATGTATATAGAAATTAAAATTTAAGAGACAATAAGAGACTTTTTTTTTCAGTGTCCAGCACTGTCAGTTTATTTGATTTCGAGTAGACTCGGTACCAAATTAATTCGGTACCTAGACGATTCGGTACCTAGACGATTCGGCACCATATTAAAATTTGATTTAACAGGCATTAAATAATTAGTAAAAAGAAAAAAATATAAAATTCAAAGTTAATAACACATTTGACTCAAAAGAAAGTTCAGGATAAAATAGTCTATATAAGCACTATACTCGCTCAAAAACATGCAATACTTACTGAATAGCACACCACATACCTTTGTAAATGAAACTGTAATCAGTAAAATGAAGTTTATGTCTGAACAGACAGATATATGTATCTGTAAAATCCGCAAACATCAATTAAAGGTGACTTGCTAAAGTTGTCCGATGCTGAACACATGTCAACGAGTGACTTGCTCAATTACTTGTGAGGTGTCAATATGTCGACTCCTTACCGGCTTATTGAACGGTAAAACCACTAATTATTGACACCTGCATGATATATACCATTAATTGTGTCGGTAGTTCAACACTCCAATTTACTCAATTAACTAATTTAGGCGGTGGGATCAAAGTAAGCTTCGACTGAATTTTGTCTTTATTAAAATATAACTTCGTCTTTATTTAAACATGCAAAATACAACTACTATTACTACTTTTACTTCTACTACTAATTAAAAAATATATAGATAATAAATAAATAGTATTTTAAAGGTGGTGCCGAATCGACCAGGGTAAAATTTTATATGGTACCGAATCATCTAGGTACCGAATTGGTTTGGTACCGAGTCGACCAGAATCGTTTTAGACCAACCCCCGTACAGATCCGCGTTTTAGACTGTCCCGTTACTATATACATGTCGATACAAATCTTTACTTGGGTTCAGAACGTTGAATCGACAAAATGCTGTCTAAAATACCAGAGGCAATTTTAGTTTTTGTGGCTGCATTGTTGGCATTTCCTTTGCTT
This sequence comes from Azorinus chamasolen, assembly GCA_963576725.1. NCBI lineage: Eukaryota > Metazoa > Mollusca > Bivalvia > Cardiida > Solecurtidae > Azorinus > Azorinus chamasolen. Next base: position 79,034,404 of record OY755245.1, read on the forward strand.
TTTTGTCTGGACAAACTGGCTGCAATGGAAGACCACCGATGGGTATTCGCGAGTGCTATCATAATTTTGCCCCTGTTCTGTTTGATGTGCATGGCTTTCACGAGAAACTCACCTGGCAAAAAAGACATTTTGTTCAAAGGTAATTCTTATATAGTTTAATTATTTTTATGTTGTGTGTATTAAAGTAACAGGAAGAAAAATGCAGCCTGGAGCGAGACTCGAACCCGGGACACTCTACCAACTGAGCTACATGGGTTGCTATACAAAGGTGACCAGACGTTTCGCCCACTAACCAGTTCGCGCCTTGGACGTTTCGCCCCCAGAACGTTTTGTACCTGGTTGTTTCGCTCCCCAGGTCGTTTCGCCCACTATATATAATATGTTAGATTAGGCTAGTTTTAATATGTGAAAAAATTAATGGGATGTATTGAGAATGTTCATATATGAGTTATTTTGTTTAGATGACAAGTTCTCATAACATAGCTTCTTGGAATAACCTTTTCCCTGTTGTATAATTTGTCAAAAGTTCAACACCTCAAAGATACATATCTTAAAATAATCTTCATTATGGATTATGTACAATGGAATTTTTCAACCATTAGAAACTAGAGAATCAAATCTACAAAAGTCTAAATGCAAACATTGCAGACCCAGATCAGAGAAGATACTACCAGCTGTCTGGTCTGGATCTATGCTGTTTGCTAAACATTAATACCATGATTTCAATCAATTTTAGTGTAGCTAGCACTGCATTTGATTTGGATCAATTTCAATTGGATCCAGATCCGAATTATACATATCGCAGATCTAACATGTTTAAGGGTGGCATTTGATTTGGATCTAAACTAGTTTAAAGTTTTCGCACATCTAGATAAAAATTGAATACTCTTTAATTTGAACCATTTTGATTTGGATCTGAACTGAAACGACCAGGGTATGGGGGCCGAAACAACCAGGACCCCAGTTGGGAGCGAAACGACCAGGTGCGAAACATCCCGGTGGGCGAAACGACTAGTAACCGCTATACAAACTTCATGCCCCAGAACCACTACGCTTCTTCCCTTCACTTTTTAGAACTGCCCCAGCTCTCCCATTGCATGGGCCGTCAAACACTTCTGACACCATTAACTCTTTCGGCGCCAAATTTCTAATCGTCGTCTGCAATCCAATTTTGTTAAATCATTCCGTAAAATAAGGAACTAAGATAAATAAATGCAAATTTCAAAGAAATAAAACACAGATATAGAAATAGAGTTTGAGACAAAAACTCAGTCTCTGATCAGACGCCGCCTTGAAAAGGCGGTGTCTGATCTGGGACTGCACTATTTGTCGTGGTGCATTTATGTGACATTGGTGACATCTGACACCATTAACCCTTTCCCTGTTCTATGGTTATTCAAAAATTCAACACCTGCTGAATACTCATTGACAAAATACCCATGTAATGAAACATGGAAGATGGAAAATTTTAGCTATTTTAGAAAGTATAGAAATAGATTTATATACATCCATTAGCAAACAGAGCAGACCCTGATCATACGGCTCCTATAGAAGCCGTCTGATCTGGGTCTACTCTGTTTACAGATGCTTGAAAACACATGTATATGAGGGAAAGGGTTTAAAGTAACATATGGAAAAATGCAGCCTGGAGCAGGACTCGAACCTGGGACCCCTCACTTACAGGAAGAGTGCTCTACCAACTGAGCTACCAGGGCTGCTATACGAGCTCCTCACCCCAGTACCACTACAGTATATTATGTTATTATTATTCATTAGTGGGGGTGGGGGTTGTTTAGGAATCAAGTCATTTCGGCCATTAGACGTTTTTGATCCTATATTTGGACTGGGTTTCTCTGAGAGAAAATATACACGTCGGGTGTGGGGATCAAACTCTAGACCTCGAGATTCCCAGTGAAGCAATCTACCACATCACCATAAAAGTTGAAATTGGTCTCAAATTTCTGTGCTATACTACAGGTACGGAGAACAATTTGCATTGACTCGATCGATCCGGAGCACAAACAGTCATGGTCCCACGTTGGGCACCAAATGTAACCGGGTTTCTCTGAGAGAAAATATACCTGTCGGTGTGGGGATCAAACTCGAGACCACGAGATTTCTAGTCAAGCACTCTACCACACCGCCATAAAAGCGGGCTTGTACAGAAAGGCTGTACAATTGTTGATACAGGTAAACTACACCTGGTAACATATTGTAAATCTGGGTTAAGAAGCAGCAAACACTTGGGCAAGTTCAATAGTTTTATTCAAAGTGGTAATAGAAAAGCCTGTAATATGAATGAGAAACTAAATACTAAACTCTAACTATTGGTGTCTATAACAATTTAGAGATTTCAACAATACTTAGCCACGAGATACAGAAACAGAATAAAATACAATTCAACAGTAACACAGACTTTATAGCTCAGTACTTACCAGACACATGGGATATAGTTTTACTTATTATTATATTAAAGTTGTTGTCATGAGACAACAAAGTAAAAGCGAACTATGAAGTAACTATATGATAATCAAGATGTTACCATCAAGATGGACTAGAGTGCACCAAACTTAGACGGGGGACGCATAGGAAGAAGGTAGAGAGAAAGTCCATGCAAAGCATGCGTAAATGTAATTTCATGCATCAATCTCAATAATTTCTCTCTCGATCATGCTTTCATACACTGATGTATACGTGATATAATGAGATATACATGAAAGGAGATGACATTCCAATCATTCTGATTACATGGAACCTGGTTCCATAAAACTAAAGCAGACTGCACTTTAGTAATGTGAAACCGGCTGTATAATTCCGGAATCCACTTGTCATTTGTTATCAGCATGGGGGTTTGTGGGCCATGCAGATTAAAAGCAAATAAAAGTTATGAAAGGTAGACTTCAAAAGAGGAGGAGCCCTCTCATCAGGGTCTGCACTGTTTGTCATGTTACACTTTTCTTTAGAAAAATCCCTAAATATTCACCATAAGCTTGACCTGTTTGAATTTTGGAATAATCCATTTGTAAATTCAGCATTGTAAGGGTTAATGTATCATACTCATAGATTAGTTTTCAGACTGATAATGGTAGTCTCTTAGGAGGCCAAATATAGATACTGACCAATATCCCAAATTTCCGCTGGTTGTCTTCTTTTAATTGTTAAAATTGTCTTGAAGAGAATACTTCAATTATTTCCTATCTTATTTCAGTATGGAGTATATTCAGCTTTACCTGTGTGGTTGATCTGATCATTGCGTTGGAACTGGACGGCTACTTGAAAGGATTCATGGAGTTCTACCTGCGTGAAGGTGAACCTTATTTAAGGAGCTCTTATGGCACAATGATCAATTACTGGGATGGCATCGGACATTACTCAATGTATCTAGCTATGATAGCGCTTCTTTGTTCTGGGTAAGATTATTTTGCTGATTTAAGGTTAGCATAGTACGTATTAGCCTGTAGTAAAGCCTCTATACCGTGGCTAATCAACAAAAGCTTAATTCAAAAGCTCCCATTGAATCTTTCTTCATTACTTTCATTTTGCATTTTAAAACTAACCATCTGTTTGAAAAGACATCTTGAAATACTGATGAGCACAGGATATTTGGCCATAATTTGATAAGCAAACAGATCCTGATCAGATGTCTCCAACAGAAACTGTTTGATCTGGGTCTACTCTGTAAACTGTTTGATCTGGGTCTACTCTGTAAACTGTTTGATCTGGGTCTACTCTCTGTAAACTGTTTGATCTGGGTCTACTCTGAAAACTGTTTGATCTGGGTCTACTCTGTAAACTGTTTGATCTGGGTCTACTCTGTGATCTGGGTCTACTCTGTAAAGACATCAAAAGATGTCTCTTTCAGGTCAAGAATTACCAAACATTTGTTAGATGTGATTTATGTTACCACGGTAAATAGTTACAGTAAATGGTTTTCCTTCATATAAACGCCTTTTCAAGCATATACAAATAGAGTAGACCCAGATATAGGAGCCGTCTGATCAGGGTCTACTGTTTACTTATGGTATGAATCGTATGATATAAATCTGATTTGACAGATTCTGTTTGAATCAAAATGTCCAGTGTTCATATGTCACTGTAACAAATAATATAGTTAATACTCATGACATCATCATTTCTTTCATGAATATGCAACAGGGGAAGGGTTAAGCTATAACTGTTGAACAATATTTTCTTTTCGATCCTTAGGAGGGACTACAGATATGTTGGCTTGTATTGGGTTGGTTCAATCAATCACAGCATGATGGTCTACATGCCAGGAAATGTAACTGGTAAGTGTGTTCTTGAAATTGTAAATGCATCTCTTATTGATATTATGTTTTAAAATACATTACACAGTTGTTATAATTTGAAGCTTCGTTAAGCTTTATTAATAGCAGGTTTTTTACGTGTCAGCCAGTCTCTTCCAAATTATGATTCAAATCTTCCTTAGTTATTGCTTCATGATGATAAGCAAACGTTTTAAACTGATTGACACTGAGTTCTATAAGAGAAATAGAAGAATAGAAAAAAAATCACTGAGAATTGTAGCAGACAGCTTGGTTTGGTTTTTATCGGGTTTTACGTTGTTTTAACAGTATTTCAGTCATTATCTCGACGTCCAGCTAATTACAGGTGGAGGAAGATCCCAGAGATTCTTCTGTGCATGGAACAAATTGCATTGTTTCGTGCATAGAAGAACATCTGGGTAGAAACCACCGACATACTGCAAGCCAGTAGCAGACAGTATTTGCTTAACCCTTTCCCTCATATAAACGTGTTTTCAAGCATCTGCAATTAGAGTAGACTCCTCCTAGAGGAGCCGTCTGATCAGGGTCTACTCTGTTTGCTTATAGAATTTTAAAGATCTGTGTCTTTACTTTCTAAAATGGCTACACTGCTCCACCTTCCATATTTCATAATAACCTTTTTGTCCATGAATATTCAGTAAGTATTGAAATCTGTAATAAACACAGAACAGGGAAAGGGTTAACATACAAAAAAGTTAGTATGTTATTTTTTGTAAAACTTAACTTCAGTAGTTTGAATCTTTTTTTTTTTTAGAAAAAAGTGAGAATATTTTGGCATATGAACACAGGAATGTTTGCCTTTGGACAGGGCAGATTTTTGAGAGTCTGATCTAAGTTAATCCAAATGCAAACAGCTCCCCCTGGTCAGACATCTCCTATAGGAGCTGTCTGACCTGGGTCTTCTCTGTTGTCAAAGGTGTTAAAAAGCATCTCTATGAAGTAAAGGTTAACGACTGAATAATTATACAGTAAACGTCTCTAAACCAGACATTCAAATTAGTATCAGAGCCTGTCTGTAAGACAGGTAGTAGCTTAATTCAGGGTGGAAATCATGCAGAAACCTCCCAAAGGAGCTTTCTGCATGAATTTTATTCTGCATTAAGCTGCTTAAAAAGATGTAAATTCTTCTTTACTAGAATTCCAGTTTGAATGGGTTTTACAGTTCTTGTTTTAGTGTCCGGATTAGCCACATTATACTGTACATATTGTTACTGATCCTATTTTATAGGTAACAAAGGTTTGAAATGGTCTTACCTGCTAAATGTTCCATATGTGGTGTTCCCAGTGTATGCCACTGTGAGGTTTTTGCAAGAAGGAAAAAAGGTTCAACACAAACAAGTAAGGAATACTATCTTTTGCTAAGTATAATGCATATTCTTTTTATACCCCACAATGGCGGGCAAATACTATAGCAATCGCATTGTCCGTCCTTCCGTCTGTCCTTCCATCCGTACGTCCGCCTGTCCGCCCCAAATTTCGTGTCCCTTCTGTAACTTTTTATACGCCCACCTAATAAAGGTGGTCGTATATTGTCGTGGCCCTGTCCGTCCGTTCGTTCGTTCGTTCGTTCGTCCGTCAACATTTTGTTTGTCCGCTGTTTCCTGGGAAAACTATTTGACAGATATTAATGAAACTTCACACAAATGTTTAATGCATCAAGATCTGAAGCTGAGTAGATACTGAGGTTCATTTGATTTTTCATTTCAGAGTTATGGCCCTTGTCCTTAAAAATATGCAAATAGTTTGTCCGCTGTTTTCTGGGAAAACTATTTGAGAGATTTTAATGAAACTTCACAGAAATGTTAAATGCATCAAGATCTGAAGCTGAGTCGATTCTGAGGTTCATTTGATTTGTCGTTTCGGAGTTATGGCCCTTTTACTTAAAAAATAATGCAAATACATGCAAATAGTTTGTCCGCTGTTTTCTGGGAAAGCTATTTAACAGATATTAATGAAACTTCACACAAATGTTTAATGCATCAAGATCTGAAGCTGAGTTGATTCTGAGGTTCATTTGATTTTTCATTTCAGAGTTATGGCCCTTGTTCTTAAAAAAATATGCAAATAGTTTGTCCGCTGTTTTCTGGAAAAACTATTTGAGAGATATTAATGAAACTTCACACAAATGTTTAATGCATCAAGATCTGAAGCTGAGTCGATTCTGAGGTTCATTTGATTGGTCGTTTCGGAGTTATGGCCCTTTTACTTAAAAAATAATGCAAATACATGCAAATAGTTTGTCCGCTGTTTTCTGGGAAACTATTTGAGAGATATTAATGAAACTTCACACAAATGTTTAATGCATCAAGATCTGAAACTGAATTGATTCTGAGGATCATTTGATTTTTCGTTTCAGAGTTATGGCCCTTGTCCTTAAAAAATAATGCAAAAACATGCAAATAGTTTGTCCGCTGTTTTCTGGGAAAACTATTTGAGAGATATTAATGAAACTTCACAAAAATGTTTAATGCATCAAGATCTGGTGCTGAGTCGATTTTGAGGTTTATTTGATTTTTCGTTTTGGAGTTATGGCCCTTTTACTTAAAAAATAATGCAAATATATGCATATGGTTTGTGCGCTGTTTTCTTGCAAAACTGTTTGACAGATATTAATGAAACTTCATACACATGTTTAATGCATCAAGACCTGAAGCTAAGTTGATTCTGAGGATCATTTGATTTGTTGTTTCGGAGTTATGGCCCTTGCACTTAAAAAAATAATGCAAATCTATGCAAATATGAGGATGGCCATAACATTTTCATTTGAAATGATATTTACTTCAAAATTTTTTTATATGGTTAAACCTTAATGTGAATTTTCACATATATTGCGGGGGGTTTGATATGTCATTTTATTCTAAAGTTATGGTCCTTGAACTTTGTGTGTTCGTTGCTTTGTTTGTTGGTCAACTTTTAGTTTGTCTGTTGTTTTCTGGGAAAACTATTAAAATGATAAAAATGAAACTTAACACAAATGTTTTAAGCAACAAAATTTGAAGCTGAGTATATTTTGAGGTTCATTCAGTTTGTCTTTACAGAGTTATGGCCGTTGCACTTTACAAAAATCTGCAAAAATGAGGATTAGCTGTAACTTTTTTATTTAATAAGATATTCACTTCATTTTTAAAAAAAAAATAGTATCACCTTAATATGGAAATCAAGATCTGAAGCACAGATTAGAAAATGTCAACACTTATAAGGCGTGTTGAATCAGAGAAAGTTTGCAAGTGGGCGTATTATGTACCGTATGCGGTACTCTTGTTTATCTGGGAATGGATTTCAAAATAACCTGGCACAAATGTTCACCACACAAAGATGATGTGCCGCGTTCAATGCCCTGGTCCATGGGTCAAAGGTCAAGGTCATCCTTCAGGGTCAAATTTCGGGGCATAAGTGTTTCACAAACACACTCTTGTTTCTCTTAAATAATTTTTTAAATTTGTATACTGAGAATAGGGAAGTGTGTACTGTACTCAAGAACCAAAGAAATCTCTTTTTTCCAACCAAAGTTGATTGACAGTAAAGTCGTAAAAATCCATGACAATTGAGATTAATCCATCTTTAATCACATCCATCTTAACCCCTTTCAACCCAAGACACACATGCACTGTCATTTGCAAACAACGTAGACTCATATCAGAGGGCTTCAAGAGGAGCCTTCTGATCATGGTCTGCCCTGTTTGTCTTTCAAATCCGCTGGCAAGCATTTCATACTGAGTGGATTCAATAATTAAACACTAATGGGCTATTTCATTCTAATTATTCAGGGTTGCAAGGGTTAAATTTGAGTCTTGACTTCGTCCATAAATGCAGGTACATAGTATTTACAAGAACCAACTTTCTGCTAGATGTTTTGTGTACTATACACAAGTGTTCACTATATTTGGCATAGGATGGTAATTTTCATCCTTGTCTTGCTGACAGACATGACAGAAAATCGCAAACATTGTGGATCCGGATAATGCACCAAATAAATGTATGATAATGATCCAATTCAGGGAAATTTTTAGTACATGGTATTTGGTGTTTGTAACAAAATGACCTCCTTTTACATTGCAGGATATTACAAAGTCAAAACAGATTACACATAAGATTTCAAGAAAAATTCTTTCAAAATGACACACTTTTGTTCAAATGGTTTCTCTTTGATGGTAACATGAACACCAAAGTAAATACAGCATGAACACCACAGTAAATACAACATGAACACCATAGTAAATACAACATGATCACCACAGTAAATACAACATGAACACCACAGTAAATACAACATGAACACCACAGTAAATACAACATGAACACCATAGTAAATACAACATGATCACCACAGTAAATACAACATGAACAGCATAGTAAATACAACATGATCACCACAGTAAATACAACATGAACACCACAGTAAATACAAACAATATTGTTATGAAAACTTTGTGAAGTTTTTTTCATCTTATATAATTGCATAACCTTTTTTTACCTAGTGAATTTTCAGGTATTAATCCTTTACTTCATGAATATTCATGGCAGAAATAAAGACTTATGAGTATAGCTCAAGTTTTAATATACATGTAACAACATGAACAAGGTTACTGTAACCTTTACCTTTAATAGAGGAAACTGTAGAAATAGATCTATAGTACATGTATTTCATAAACAAACAGAGTAGACCCAGAACAGATGGCTCCTACAGGAACTGTCCAATCTGGGTCTTCTCAGTTTGCAAAGGGGCCATAAGGTATCTCTGTGAGGTAAAGGGTTAAAGAAATATTGACTTTAGAATACAACTTAGAGGACATTTGTACATGGCATATTAATGTTGATGCAAAATATGTTGGCCATGGCAGAAACATTTGAATGGAATCTATGTCGGATCTCGGCCTTCAGAGTTTGTGAAAAAAGGCATCTCAACGAGGTATTAAAGTAATAATGAACCACTATGCATTTAATTATTTAAAATGAGATGTTTTTTAAACTTTTTGACCTTTTATCTCTTTGCATATTAATGTTGATGCTGTGATTACCTATATGCAAACAGTTTGGATCCAGATGTGATACTGAGTGTCTTGTCTGGATCCAGACTGTTTGACTGGCACTATTTTTTAAGAATCGCAGCAGACAACACCTTTTCCAGACAATTGTGTAGCATGTAAAGTGGTTGTAATTGATATAGATGCCTTTTGATGTCTTTGTAAACAAAGTAGACCAAGATCAGACGGCTTCTGAACATGATGTGCTTTGTTATCCCTGGACAAAGGTGGAGGGATGTAGTTTTGGCATTGTCTGTCCGTCTGTGCATCCGTCCATGCATGCATCCCGGATTGATATCTTAAAAAGGGTTAGGGAGTTTTTCATTGAAACTTTGTGTAAATGTCTTAGTATAATAAAAGAATGGGGCCTGTCAGTATCACTCCCATTGACCTTGGAACACCAGAGTTATTATGTCTCCCCCATTTATGGGGAGATATATTGTTTTTGCCAGAGTTGTCTGTCTGTCCGTCCGTCCGTCCGCACTCACCAATGGGTAGTTGTGTGACTTTTTCTAACTAGTCGCAGAAGTAAAATCATTAACCTGGCCATCTCTTGTGACATTAACCTGGCCATTTCTTGTGACATTAACCTGGCCAGTTGTGGGACATAGGGTTAGGGTTAGGGTTAGCTTCCAGATCATTCTTTTCCAAAGTTAGAGCCAAAAATAGTTTTTCTTGTGGGACTAGTCCCACAAGAAAAGATCAAAGGAAAAAGTCACACAACTACCCATTTGTTAGCATGTCCGTCTGTCCGTCACAAACTTGTGTCGCGCGTATCTCTGAAACCAGTTGGGCTAGAGTCACCAAACTTCACAAGAATGTTCACCAGCATGAGTTGTTGTGCACCTGGGTTTTTTGAATTGTCTCCCCCTGATAATTTTGGAGTTATTGCCCCTGATGACTTAAAATTAGAAAAACTTTGTGTCGCGCGTATCTCTGAAACCGCTGGTACTAGAGTCACCAAACTTCACAGGAATGTTCACCAGCATGAGTTGTTGTGCACCTATGGTTTTTGAATTGTCTCCCCCTGATAATTCTTGTGTTATTGCCCCTGATATGAATACTTAAATTTATACAAACTTTGTGTTGCGCGTATCTCTGAAACCAGTAGGGCTAGAGCCACCAAACTTCACAGGATTGTTCACAAGCATGAGTTGTTTTGCTCTTGGTTTTTTTAAATTGTCTCCCCCTGTTAACTTTGGAGTTACTGCCCCTGATGACTTAAAATTAGGCAAACTTTACTTAGTGTCGTGCATATCTATGAAACCACTAGGGCTAGAGTCACCAAACTTCACAGGAATGTCGACCAGCATGAGTTGTTGTACAACTGGGATTTTTGAATTGTCTTCCCTTGATAACTTTGGAGTTATTGCCCCTGATATGATTACATAAAATTAGAGAAACTTTGTGTCATGCATATCTTTAAAACCACTAGGGCTAGAGTCACCAAACTTCACAGGAATGTTCACCAGCATGAGTTGTTGTGCACCTGGGTTTTTTAATTGTCTCCCCCTGATAATTCTTGAGTTACTGCCCCTGATATGTTAACTTAAAATTAGATAAACTTTGTGTTGCACGTATCTCTGAAACCAGTAGGGCTAGAGTCACCAAACTTCACAGGAATGTTCACCAGCATGAGTTTTTGTGCATCTGGGTTTTTTAATTGTCTCCCCTGATAACTTTGGAGTTACTGCCCCTTATGACTTAAATAAGAGAAACTTTACTATAAGAGAAACTTTACTTTGTGTCACATGTATCTCTGAAACCACTAGTACTAGAGTCACCAAACTTCACAAGAATGTGAATGTGTTTTTGTGTACCTGGGGCTTTTGAATTGTCTCCCCCTGACAATGTTGGAGTTATTGCCCCTGATGACTTAAACATTAGACCCTGTTAAGTTTGGAGTTACAGACATTACACTTGTGTATTGGAAAGAGGATGGGAGGGGGAGACATCTGTTTTTGTGACAAAAACAAACCTCTAGTTACCCTTTGTTTGCAAAAACTGTAACGTTTTGCATATCCGGAGTCATTTCTCAGATATTGTTTGGAGTTTTTCTATGTAACTTAAAAATGTTGAGAAGCATAAGGACATGTGGCGGACTCTTCAAGCAATGTTATATTGACCTTGGAACACCAGTTATTGCTCTTAGTGATAAATGCAACAGTTTTGTCTGTCTGCAGCCATTTCTCAGAAACTGTGTTGAGTTTTTCTATGAAACTGTGTAAATATTAAGTGGCATAAGGACATGCATCCCTGCAAGTACCATTTATTTTACCTTGGAGAACCTTTGTTTGCAAAATTTGGAGCATATTTCTCTGTCCGTAGTCATATCTTAGTAACTTTTCGGAGGTTTTCTATGGAACTGTGAAAATATTGAATAGCATATGGACATGCGGCCCTGCAAATATCATTCATATTGACTTTGGAACTCCCGAGTTCAGAGTTATGGCCCTTTTGTTTACAAAAAACTTTACTTTTTGTCCCTCTGATCAGTAACAAATGCTGAGGCAAGCACCTGTTTGGGGGGGGGGGGGGGGGTATCATTCAATTCAGCGAATTTTCATGTTTTCAGCACTTCCACAGTTTTTGTCATCGCCAAAATATTCTGTGCTTATAATGTCATTTACAATATTCATCAAATACAACATTACAATCAGTATTTCTTACATGAATATTCATTAATCCTTTACTTCATAGATATGCATATTAAAGCCTTTGAATTTAGAGTACACCCAGATCAGATGGTACCTGTAGGAGCTATCTGATCTGAGTCTGCTCTGTTCGCTTATGAAATTATTATAGATCTAGGCCTTTTTCTGGCATCTACAGGGGTCCTTTAAAAGGACCCGTTCCCATTGCAAAATAGGTACATGTAATATTTTCCATAAGTATAGTAAAAAATCACAATAGAAATCAAATTTTGGTCAAAATGATACAGAAAATGCAACATAAGTTATGATTGTACCAAAATTACTTTCAAATCATTGAGTTTTCAGCATGAAAAAATTCCCAATTATTAAAATACATTTTATCCAAAATTGTCAGGAAAAGGCCTGAGATATCATTATTTATTATTAATTTGAATATTAAACAGGGAAAGGGTTAATATTTATTATTTCAGCCAGCACCAAAGAAGACATGGGAAAAGGTAGCAGAATGGACATTCTGTGCTTGGTTTGTTGTGGCAACAACAATGGCAATGTTTAGAATGGTGGTATGTAAAGTTTTCTTTTTATCTTGTCTGTTTTTTGACGAAATATGAGCTATTGTCGTAACTTCGGCGTCCACGTTGTTGCCGTCGTCGTCATTAACCTTTAACGTTGACAGCGTTACTTGTTTACTAATCTTCCAAATTTTATGAAACTTCACACACTTGTTCACCATCACAAGGGCTATAATCTGACCAAGGGCCATACCTCTGTAAGGCTTTTCTTTACAAAATTATGCCCCTTTATTGACTTAGACCACAATTTTGTTTAGATGTCTGCCACTTTGTAACCGTAACCAGCAGGGCTTTTATATTTCATCATATGTGAAGCCCTTGTAGCAACGTCTTTCCATCAGTGTTAGGTTTTTAACTCACCTGAGCAAATTTAAGCTCAGGGTGAGCTTTTGGGATACTTGAATGTACGTCATGCGTCGTCAACAATTTGCTTGTGTACACTCTAGAGGTCACATTTTTAGTCCAATCTTCATGAAACTTTATCAGAATGATTGTCTTGATAAAATCTCGGATGAGTTCCAAAGTGGGTTACTTGGGGTCAAAAACTAGGTCATATAGTAGGAAAACCTTGTGAACAATTTAGAGGTCACATTTTCAGCCCAAACTTCATGAAACTTTGTCAGAATGATTGTCCTGATAAAATCTCGGACGAGTTTGAAAGTGGGTCATGCGGGGTCAAAAACTAGTTCAACAGGTCCAATAGTAGAAAAACCTTGTGAACACTCTAGAGGTCACATTTTTAGCCCAAACTCATTGAAACTGTCAGAATAATTGTCCTGATAAAATCTCAGACATGATTTTAAGTTGGTCATGTGGGGTAAAAAACTAGGTCACCAGGTCAAATAGTAGAAAAGTCTCGTGAACACTCTAGAGGTCACATTTTCAGCCAAACATTCATGAATCTTTATCAGATAAAGATTTTTTGTTTTGATAAAATCTCGGACATGTTTGAAAGTGGGTCACATGGGGTCAAAAACAAGGTCACTAGGTCAAATATTAGAAAAACCTTTTGAGCACTTTAGAGGTCACCTTTTTTGTCCCAGCTTCATGAAACTTAGTCAGAATGATTGTCTTGATAAAATCTCGGATGAGTGTGAATGTGGGTCACGTGGGGTCAAAAACAAGGTCAATGGTAGGAAAACCTTGTGGACATGCTATAGGTCACATTTTTAGCCCAGTCTTCATGAAAGATAGGCAGAATTATTGTCCTGATAAAATCTTGAAAGAGTTTGAAAGTGGGTTAAGTGGGGCCAAAAAGTAGGTCACTAGGTCATATCTTAGAAACAATCTTGTTAATTTTCCAACGGCCACATTTTTAGCCCAATCTTCCTCAAACTTGCTCAGAATGTTTGTCTTGTTAATATCAAGGTTGAGGTTGATAATGGTCGGGGCGGGATCAACTTTTTCGTATTGGAAGAAACTGTGGAGTCAGATCTATAATATTTTAATAGGCGAACAGAGCAGACACTGATCAGACAACTCTTGTAGTTCCTGGTCTGCTCTGTTGGCAAACAGGGGTGTAAAATGTTTTAAAAAGCTACTCGCCCTGCTGGACTAGTGACCATTGAAATCCGCTCGTCCTTATGCAATTTTTACTCGCCCTTGAATTTTCATACATACATACTCTTTAGCCCATTCAAACTCATCAAACCACTTTTCTTGTTCTCTTTACTTTATCATACTGTTTCTTTCTTCCTTTTCTCTCTTTCTTTTTCTTTTTTGTCATCGTCTCCACCCCCTGCTTTCCCTCTAAGAACAACTGTAAGCTTGTTTGTTTAGACATTTTGACATATAGATTGGAAAACTAACGGAGTTCAGGATTTTTGTCGGCCTCTAAAATTTTGAATCATTTAAATTAGGTACGAAAGCATCGAAGGTTTAAATAAAAAAAAAATTGCATTTTGATGGATTAGTGTATAAACAACATTATTACACTGTTATGCATAGTTTAATTTCATACTTAGATTGAGTATTTGAATTACTGATCGAAAATTTTAACACAAATAAACTTTCTTTGGGCAAAACATTTGTACTTAGGCCGAATTAGTCTCATCAGTGAGCTGTAAGACAGCATGCTAACTTTTTGAGGGTTGCCATCTTACAGTCTCATGGAAATACGTTAAATACAGGATGGAAATCATTAATTTTCTAATTTACAATTTGGTCATATTGGACCTAATGTTCAGTGTAAATCTGCACTTTTGTAGTAATTACATCATTCAAACAACAACTGACCTCAGATATGCTCATAAATCGCCGTTCCACTAAAGATATAGTCATGCGATGCGAGTGTATACACACAAGTGCAATATAGTGGTTACTGTAAGCACTACGAGGAAACGGATTAAATGGATTAAAATTAACCAAAAAATAACTGACTTCGGAAGCTTTCTTCGAAGCTCGATATCACCATTTAGAGTACACAAATGTGAACTAGCGCCGAATATGTGTCGCTAGGTAACGCTGTGAGGTGAGGTGCATATGAAATCGGAATGCCTTTTACTTCTTTGTAGAAAATAGTCAAGTGTGCGACAGTATAGCAAATTACAATTCATTATTGTGTCTTCAATCTGACACATGCAGAGTATTTTCAGCCATTTTAAATTGCAAATTAAGGTATGTTACTCATAAACCTTTACTCAAGTTTATTAATTTGGAAAATACCAGAGCAAAAATATCCACTCGCTCTGAAGGACAAGCATATATTTTAAAGCACTCGACCGACTTCAAAACCTACTTGCATTGGGGAGTGGATTTTTACACCCCTGGCAAAAGTATAGTAAAGGTATAGTAAAACACAGTTATAGAGTATCCGGGTAAAGAGTTCATCCTTTCCCTGTTGAATATACATGTACAGTGAAACCCCGCTAATGCGACCACTTAATAAACAGCCACTGATGTCGTCTAAAGCAGGTGGTTGCTTAATGCAGGACAAAAGTTATGCAGAAAGCTCCTATAGGAGTTTTCTGCATAACTTTCGTCCTGCATTAAGCTACCACCTGCCTCTGCCACCCAGAATTATGCCCCTTTTTGGTGGTCGCATTAGCGGGGTTTTACTGTATATGTAAGAAGTAATAGCATTATTTATATTTCTTAGCTGATTGTCATAATGGCATATATACACATGAGTTTTTGTATTGGTAAAACCTGAAGTGTCAGATCTATTATATTTTCATGGGCAAACTGATCAGACCATAAGCAGACGGGTCCTGTAGAAGCCGTTTGACCTGATCTTTACTTTTTGCAAAGGTGTTAAAAAGTGTTTATATGAGGGAAGTGGTTAAACATGTCCAAACATGCTAATGTCACCTGTCTCAAGTTAGATAATGTTACGTAAGTTTGATTGGCTTAGTGGTTTGATTGGCAAGGTTTTACTGTACATGACAGATAAGTTTTTACTGACTAAACTCCTTTAATAGCATACAAAGAATTAGGTATTCAGGTATCAGTTTTGATATATTTCCAGGCCTGTATGGGATGTAAAGACTGGATCTGCAAGTTTTATGTGACAGAGATTGAGCCTTACCTGGAAGACCCAACTCAGTATGGCAGAACTCAGGTAATTTGCCCTACACTTATCCCTTTCCCTGATGGATATACAGAGAACCCTCGTTACAACGGAGGTGTTTGTTTCCAGACATTTTGCTGGTATAACGAGGTTGCCGTTATACCAAGTTTAAATATGAAAGGAACCATATGGCCAGTTTTAAACTAGTACCAACAGGTGACCGCTTTATGCAGAACACAAGAAGTGCAAAAAGCTCCCTTTGGGAGCTTGATGCACATCTTGTGTTCTGCTTTAAACGATCACCTGTCTT
This sequence comes from Azorinus chamasolen, assembly GCA_963576725.1. Taxonomy (NCBI): domain Eukaryota; kingdom Metazoa; phylum Mollusca; class Bivalvia; order Cardiida; family Solecurtidae; genus Azorinus; species Azorinus chamasolen. Next base: position 79,050,779 of record OY755245.1, read on the forward strand.
ATTGGCATTGCACCTATTTATTCAGTGGTTGCTTCAAAGACTTAATGGTAATTTTGTTTCAATGCATAATGCCGGTATAAAGAGGGTGCCATTGTAACGAATGCCGGTATAATTAGGGTTCACTGTACATGTAAGAAATAATGACATCATGAATATCAATTCAGGAGTTCTTATATGGTCATATGAACACAGGATTATTACCATTGCACAGAGACTGTAGAGTAAAATCTTTATTGTTTCCTAAACAAACAGAGCAGACCCTTATAAGACTGCTTCTTCTGGATCCGTCTGATCTTGGTCCTCTCTTTTTGCATAGGCATGAAATGTGTCTGCAGTAAAGGGTTAAGAGGTACATGAGCATTGGTCTCTAGAACTGATACTTTATATATAAAATGACTGGAGTCAGACTAAAAATACAGACTCTTTACATGCTAATTAACCCTTTACTCCATAAAGACACCTTTCTATGCCTTTGCAAACAGAGTAGACCCAAATCAGATGGCTGCAGTAGGAACCATCTGATCAGGTTCTGCTCTGTTTGCTAGCGGAAATAATATAGATATGATTTTACAGTTTCTGCCATGGCCAAAACTTACTGTGTTTATGTGCCATGATAAAAGTTATTCTAATTAATATTCATGAGGCCATTATTTCTTAAATTAATATTGATTTAGTAAAGGATTAATTATTGTCTGTAAAAGTATTCTCTTGATACAGATTTTAACCCTTTTAATTTTCAAAGTAGCATGACCTGTTAGTGTTCAAGTATAGAGTCCATACAGTATGAAAGGATATTCTTTAATACTTGAGGATTTTGAATGACAAACTGCAGACCCAGATGAGAGGTCTCTTTTGGTAGCCATATGATGTTGATCAACACTGTTTGCAAATGACTACACTGTCCCTCCCCCTTTCATAGGGTCTCAATTGTTATGCTCCAGATATGATAATAAGAGCTTTTAGTTTTACCACTTAATGTGTATAGTATGTAGGTATGTACATCCTGAATCCTGGCCTGGGCATTTGGATTTTTCATGTGAGGATCGCTTCCAGCTGACTTGTGGTGGGTCAGTGGTTCTACCCGAGTGTTCTTCCATATGCATGGAACGAATTGTAGTTTTCCATGTATGTAAACATCTTTGTGGTCTACCTCCCCCAGTAATTAGCTCCCATAACTTGTTTATTATTATGTTTTGATACCCTTAAACATGAGGTTACTGGGAGTATACAGTGATCAGGTTGCCCATCTGTCTGTCCATAGATGAGATTTTACCAGTTGTCTTGCAGTAGGTCGTTTGTGCTGTCCAGTTGTTGTTCTGTGCACGAAACAATGTAATTTGTTCCAGACACACAAAACATCTCGGGTAATCCTCCACCTGTAATTAGCTGGATGACGTTAAAGTGACGTAAAACCGAAACAAAAACAAAATTATCATATGAATGTGCACTTGCAATTTCTGTTGCAATCAGACAGGAGAAACTGCAGTTTTGACATACCTTTTCTTGTTAAAAGGTAACAAAGACAGGAATGAGGAAAGGGGTAGAATTGTGTATTTATTTGTCTGTGTTTTACAGTTGTAGTATTTTTATGCCCCCACTGTAGCAAACTGTAACATTGCTTTGTTTGAATTGATAATGACTGAAGTTGTAACTCATGTCTTTGATTTTATTCATTTCAGGCCTTGTGTTACTTCTACTACTTTGCCATTTTCTATGTCGCAGCTATCTGCAGCCATATCTACGCTGGTCAACACTGGGTAAAGGACTGGTCCATTATCCATGCTGGAGCCTCCATGCAGGCCCAGTTTGTTTTCATCATTAGCTCCTTAAAATGGCGAACAGAACCTCAGTTTCAAGTTCCTGAGACTGTTTTAGCTCAGAGTATATTTTGGTCTTTAAACCTTAGTTTGCTGATAGTGCCACATCTTCATGCCATGTACTGCAACAGAGTTGAGCTTGGTGAATTTATTTCAAGGGACATTACTCCTAGGCTCTTTGCTAAAGAGGCCAGGTTGACTTCCCCTGAATACAAGAAAAACAAAATTCCAGTACTAAAACAAAGAATAGAAGCAAATGGACCAGTGACAAGACAGCAGAAGAAATTAAAAGTTAAATGACATTAGACAAGTTTCAGGTGATCTGACAATATTTGCCCTTTTTTGTGCATAGGACCATATTTTTCAGTTTCGCCCTTTATCTGTAGCATACTCAGCATATTTTTTATTATACCCCTACAAATGAAGTTTAGAGGGGATATATAGGAGCCAGCATGGCGGTCTATAGGTCTGTCCATCAGCTAATAAGTCGGCCTTGGTTTTTATTGTCCACCCTATTTCTCAGTACCTATTGACAGGATTTAACCCATTCCCTCATATTGACTTTTGACGACTGTAAAAGTCACTTTGTGAAATCATTGTGATAAATAGAGCATTTGCTCTTATAGGAGCAAATGCTCTATTTATCACAATGGTTTCAAACTACAAAATTCTAAAATTTTCCTTTTCTCTAGTTAATGCTCCTTTTCGGTAGATTTGTTCAAAGTGGGCGGATCTGAAAATAGCCTATGAGGTAATGTATTAAACAAAACTATATGGGAAGCTTCATTATCAGGAAATTTACTTATTAGCTCGACTATTCGAAGAATAGTGGAGCTATCCTACTCGCCCCGGCGTCCGCGTCCGAGTCACACTTTGGTTAAGGTTTTTGTTAAAGTCCACTTTTTGCCTCTAACCTTTGGAATAAAGCTTTGAAACTTGGAACACTTATTCACCACCATAAACTTTATCTGTAGGTAAGAGTACATAACTCTGTCAAACATTTTGACAGAATAATGGCCCTTATTAACTTAGAATTTTTGGTTAAGGTTTTTGTTAAAGTCCACTTATTTACATAACCCTTTAAGATAAAGCTTTGTTCACCGTCACAAACTTCATCTGTAGGTAAGAGTACATATCTCTGTCAAGCATTTTGACAGAGTTATGGCCCTTTTTAACTTAGAACTTTTGGTTAAGGTTTTTGTTAAAGTCCACTTATTTACATAACCCTTTGAGATAAAGCTTTGAAACTTGGAACGCTTGTTCACCACCACAATCTTCATCTGTAGGCAAGAGTACATAACTCTGTCAAGCAATTTGACAGAATTATTGCCCTTTTTAACTTAGAACTTTTGGTTAAGGTTTTTGTTAAAGTCCACTTATTTACACAACCCTTTGAGATAAAGCTTTAAAACTTGGAAAATTGTTCACCATCACAATCTTCATATGTAGGCAAGAGTACATAACTCTGTCAAGCATTTTGTCAGAATTATGGCCTTTTTTAACTTAGAACTTTTGGTTAAGGTTTTTGTTAAAGTCCACTTATTTACATAACCCTTTGAGATAAATCTTTGAAACTTGGAACACTTGTTCACCACCTCAAGCTTCATTTGTAGGCAAGAGTACATTACTCTGTCAAGCATTTTAACAGAAATTATTGCCCTTTTTTACTTATTTTTTTCTCTTTCATTAAAGAGTTCAAAGAGATCCTACATCCTGAATACTGTTAAAGATATTTTACTGAGACTGACTACTTGCTTCTAGTATCATTGGACACTATTTTAGTCCACTATCAAGCATTTTTACACTAACAATTCTGAGAATAGTCGAGTGCGCTGTCCTGTGACAGCTCTTGTCTTCAGACCAGATGATATTTGTAAAGACCTTTTTGGTCAGCTTGACTTACTTTTAATAGAAGCTGAGTGTTTGTGGGACCGTTCAACTTTATTTTTGTATGGACAGAAATCAACACAATTGGCACATATAAGTCACATATAAGTACCATAGCTGTCACATATAAGACTGTCACATATAAGTACCATAGCTCTAGCATCATCCATTTTATATTAGTATGTTTTATATGCCTGTCATAAGACTGGCAGTAGTATAGAAACATCGTACCGCGGCCAAAAGCTAGGTCTGCTCCCTAAGTCCAACAGTTTTTATTTATCTCCAACAAACTTCAAAAACTTATGTGTGGTCATAACATCTAGGCCAAGTTTGATAACAAGACAAATTGCTTACGACTATTGAAATAGCCTAAATTGTCTTTATTAGCCTTGTCAGCTCTCAAAGCCAACCGGTTTTTATACAACATTCATCAAACCTCATTAGATTGTATGTAGCCATATAAGCTTCGTCAAGTTCGATAACTAGCCAAATGACCCTAGACAATTTAGAGTTATGAATTAGCAAAATTGACTATTTAGCCTTGTCGACTTTCTTAGTCAATCAGTTTTATGGGATCTTCACCAAACTTCATGAAATTGTTTATCACTAATATCTGAGCCAATTTTGATAACCAGTCAAATGGCCTTTAGAGTTATGACCCTTGGATTAGCCAAAATTGGCTGCTTTAGCCATGTTATGAAGTTATTGCCCCTTATTTTTTATCAATTTGGCAGAAATTATTCCCAGTAGTATACATTGAGTCACATAAAGGAATAGTAACACTGTCATTGGCATTACTGAATTATCTCGCGCCCATTTTTTGAGTTCTCCTTGCAAATTTTCTTCCGCTCTGTAACTTTTATTATTCATTAGGTGATTTTGAAATTAAATAACAGAGTAGACCCTTTAGACTTTAATATGTACACTGTCCACTCCATGACATTATTTTGCATGTACAGATTTCGATATGCCTTTGCTTCTTAGTCACATGTAGACAGTGTCACATACATGAACCTTAATTCTAGCATCATATGTTTTTGAATTATCTCACCTTTTAAGTTTTTCTGTATGGATTTTGTCTGTGCTAGGGTGCGACATATTGTCTGCAGGCTCCTTGTTAATGGAGTTATAGCTAATTGATCATTCAGATATCACAAACTCTAATAAGTGATTGTTTGGGAGTATTAACAGCATTCAGTTTTATTTTAGTTGATGTATACATAACATTGTAGATTGATTTAATAACAATTTTGGGCATAATGTATTTTAAATAATATATTTTAATACCTAACAAAGAGTTTTATTTACATATTTGCTCAAATTATTAAAACAGTATTTTTAATCTGTTGTGTTGTTTATATTTACTGATTTGTTTGTACTTTATATGTAGACAGCAATAGAACCTGCTGATGTGCCATTTGACAGTAAGGTTCCACTAATGTGACCACACAAATGATTAACATCGGAGTCTGCAAAACCACGTGTTTGCTTAACCCATTACCTCATAGGCTATTTTTAGATCCAACATCTCTGAATAAATCTACCAAAAAGGAGCATTGACTAGAGAAAAGGAAAATTTCAGAATTGTGTAGTTTTGAAACCATTGTGATAAATAGAACAGTTGCTCCATAGGAGCAAATGCTCTATTTATCACAATAGTTTCATAAAGTGACTTTAACAGAGGCGTCAATGTGAGGGAATGGGTTAAAACAGGGCAAAAGTAATGCCCAAAGCTCCTAAAGGAGCTTTTAGCATCTTTTGTCCAGCATTAAGCTACCACCTGTTTTAAAAATTCAGAATTCACTTCATTTGATTGGTCGTATTAATGAAACTATTGTACTTACATTTTATGACATTGATTAACCAGTTACAAAAATGAATATTTATAAAAGAAATAATTACATGTTGGATATTTATTAGTACATGTATAGACTTTTTGAATGGTTGTATTAACGAGAGTTTACCCTATACGAATCGAATATTGTATATTTTTTATAACTATCTACAATACATTTGTGTGTGTTTTAAAGCTCTTACTCTTTTGTATAACCTTCCAGCTGACTGGCGGTATGTCGATGGTGCGAGCAAAAATATATTATTGCAGTTGGGTTTTAGTTGGCTTCATTATTTTTGCACGAGATGAATTAATCATTTTTAGCTCATCTTAGCACAAGTTATTCAGGATGAGCTATTGTGATAGTCATGCGTCATTCATCGTGTATCTATTGTGATAGTCGTGCGTCATTCATCGTGTATCTATTGTGATAGTCGTGCGTCATTCATCGTGTATCATTGTGATAGTCATGCGTCATTCATCGTGTATCTATTGTGATAGTCGTGCGTCATTCATCGTGTATCTATTGTGATAGTCGTGCGTCATTCATCGTGTATCATTGTGATAGTCATGCGTCATTCATCGTGTATCTATTGTGATAGTCGTGCGTCATTCATCGTGTATCTATTGTGATAGTCGTGCGTCATTCATCGTGTATCATTGTGATAGTCATGCGTCATTCATCGTGTATCATTGTGATAGTCATGCGTCATTCATCGTGTATCATTGTGATAGTCATGCGTCATTCATCGTGTATCTATTGTGATAGTCGTGCGTCATTCATCGTGTATCATTGTGATAGTCATGCGTCATTCATCGTGTATCATTGTGATAGTCATGCGTCATTCATCGTGTATCATTGTGATAGTCATGCGTCATTCATCGTGTATCATTGTGATAGTCATGCGTCATTCATCGTGTATCATTGTGATAGTCATGCGTCATTCATCGTGTATCATTGTGATAGTCATGCGTCATTCATCGTGTATCATTGTGATAGTCATGCGTCATTCATCGTGTATCATTGTGATAGTCATGCGTCATTCATCGTGTATCATTGTGATAGTCATGCGTCATTCATCGTGTATCATTGTGATAGTCATGCGTCATTCATCGTGTATCATTGTGATAGTCATGCGTCATTCATCGTGTATCATTGTGATAGTCATGCGTCATTCATCGTGTATCATTGTGATAGTCATGCGTCATTCATCGTGTATCATTGTGATAGTCATGCGTCATTCATCGTGTATCATTGTGATAGTCATGCGTCATTCATCGTGTATCATTGTGATAGTCATGCGTCATTCATCGTGTATCATTGTGATAGTCATGCGTCATTCATCGTGTATCATTGTGATAGTCATGCGTCATTCATCGTGTATCGTCCTTTATCTCTTACAAAACACATAGCTGCGACATAGGTGTGAAAAGCTAATCCCTATATAATAATAAGGTCGACGAAACGACTTTAGGTCTACTATATAAAATAAGGTCGACGAAACGACCATAAATCCTTACAACACACCATATAAAACACTGGCCAAATTCGTAGGATAAACATCTCAGAAATGATCCTTGCTATGCCATTTTTCAATTTTGTTCAAATATTTGTGGAATTCTGGATGTCATGGCAACAGAAAGAAAAACGTTAACAATCTTCTTTGTCTGGAACCGCTAGATTAATTTCAATATAACGTGGCCAAACTTATCTTTAGGAAAACCACTGTCGGTTTTGTAATTCGTAAATTCGCGGCTGCTAGTGGCTGGGCAAGTTTTTCTTATATGGCTTAAGTGGAAAATAAAACATTTTCCTTTCTGAACAAAATATTGGATTTCAGTATAATTTGTAGAAATGCTCCCTTAACAATATATTTCAAGCCGATAACTATGGCGCATTGTGCCTGTGAACCCAATATATTTACAATGACATTACACATTCGGAGATCATGCATAACCCTTACTGTGACTCCTCTAGGAGCCCTCTCATCAGGGTCTGCACTCTCTCATCAGGGTCTGCACTGTTTGTCATGCTACACTTTTCTTCAGACAAATCCCTAAATATTCACCATAAATTTGACCTGTTTGCATTTTGGAATGGTCCATTTGAAAAGTCAGCGCCCCCCCCCCCCCCCCCCCGAGTGTGACATGACTTGTCATTTGCAAACAGTTTAGACCCAGATGGGGTGCCGAGCACGTTGTAACTTGGCGTCTCATCAGGACCAAAGCTGTTTCACACCCGGACATTACTTTCGCAAAATGATCGAACGTATCGGAAGTAAATAAATGAAAGCAGCTCAGAATGTTTGCATACATCGAGTTTTACAGAGGAAGCAGACAACTAATAATAAAGCTGCTCTAACCGATTAGAGGCAGATATCGGGTTAGATGTTGTAAAACTACTCAATAAATTATATTTACGAAATGCATAAGAGTCCTAGCAGATCAACCCTTATGGTACGGGCCACTAATGTCCTTTGCAAGTAGTGTAGACCCAGATGAGAGGGCTCCTAGAGGACCCTCCCCACCAGGGTCTGCCCTTTTTGTCATGCAATGCCTTTCTTTAGACCAATCCCTAAATATTTACCATAAGCTCGACCTTTTATGCCCCCGGATCAGATCTGGGGGCATATTGTTTTTGCCCTGCCTGTTTGTCTGTCTGTTTGTCACCAACTTTAACATTGGTCATAACTTTTGAACCAGTACATATACCTACTTGATATTTGACATGCATATGTATCTCATTAAGCTGCACATTTTTAGGGGTGACGCGTCAAGGTGAAGGTCATCCTTCAAGGCCAGAGGTCAAATATATATATACTTTAACCAGTAGAGATAGAGACTTGATATTTGGCATGCATGTGTATCTCCTGAAGCAGCACGTTTTGAAAGTTGACATGTCAAGGTCATCCGTCACGGTCAAAGGTCAAATTTGGCGGGGGCATAGTGTTTCACAAACATATCTTGTTTCATCTTGGAATAGTCCATTTGAAAATTCAGCGTTGTATGAGTTAGATTTGATTATGACGTGTAAGACTATAAATGTCTACGTATTGATATTTGACTCTTTCATTTTTGTCTGACACGAACTTAGCTCATGACTTATATTGTCAGCTGTGATTTCCGGCCAAATTGTCCTGCGCTTGCATTTATGTCCAAGACAAAACTCAGAGTCAGATATTGATAAGTGCGTTTTTATATAAAATAACCCCACGTATAATAGAATTGATTGTGTTAACAGTAACGGCTTAGCAAACTTACATGTAGATGTTTCGTGAAAGAAAATTATTAAGCATTTTTGCAAAACTAAATTCCGATGTCTGCCTTTCAGGTATCGTTATATCACAGTATCTCTCTGTTGGCTATGTCTTTGTACATGGTAAGTCGAGAGCCATTATTTTGATGGCTGATAGAAATGGGTATTATAAAGGATTTTCTCCGCACTGATTGAAAGCCAGCTAATCCGTTCCAAGAAGGAAACCATCACACCTGTATCAACGAGACGTGTACAAGACAATACTGTCGTACATAGGCACTTTCTCTGACCCACTTAGAATAAAACGCCGTTAGTTCGTATACTCAAATAAGTATATGCATCATAATCGGACTAGCAGCAGCTTAATGCTCCTCTGAGAGCTTTCTGCCCGACTTTCCCCTACATTAAATTGACTAAAAAGTTCTCAATTCTTCTTTATTAAAGTTCGGATTGGTTGGTTTTTACTGTATTTCGTTGGTGATTCAGTAACTATCGGAACCGTATAATTAGAATTACAATCGTTTCGTCTCTCAGAATCCACTTTTAGTGGCCTGCTTATGAAGGCGAGTAGGCTAGAGAGACCGGCTTATGAATTAGGTTAACCCCTCTCCCGTCAACTGCGACTTTACTTGTATTGTCAAATAGTTTGGGTTCACATGAGAAACACAGGAACACTCGGTATACCAGGATCTAAATGAAAAAGTAGTAAAGTCAAGTAGGAAAAGCTAAGTAAGGATGACAATGCGAGTACCGCCTTGCAACGGTCAGTGGCAAAACCACCATGGAGTGTGTGTGTGTGTGTGGGGGGGGGGGGGTTAAACCGGTTTACGGACGTCCTATGGCTTCTAAATACGTTCAGAATATGTCAATGGCTTCTAAATTATCTGAACGTATCGGAAATAAAAAAAACAACAAACAAATAATTTGGAATTTACATCAGGATAAATCAGTCCCTTGTTTCGAATTCAAGCTAAATACCTGTACATGATTGCTGTTCCATAAACAGTGAAATAAGATTAGAAGTATTAAATATACTCTTTCCTGTCCCTTGTTTTTACAACCGAGCGATAAATCACCTATGTTAGTCAGTCACCACCCAAGAATACCTGCATAAAACACAAGATAAACCACATATGTTGGTCAATCCCTACATAAGAATACCTGCATAAAACACAAGATAATCCACATATGTTGGTCAATCCCTACATAAGAATACCTGTATAAAACACAAGATAAACCACATATGTTGGTCAATCCTCACACAAGAATATATGCGTAACACACGATAAACCACGTATGTCAGTCAATCCCAACATAAGAATACCTGTGTAAAAACAAACGACAAATCACTTATGTTAGTCAAGCCTCGCATAAGAATCTGAGGCAATCCCCACACAATATCTGCGTAACAACACACGATAAACCACACATTTTAGTCAATCCCTACATAAGAATACACGCATAAAACAAACTGCACACAATCTAATATGTTAGTCAATCCCTACATAAATTAATCTACGCAAAAAAAACCATGATAAACCAAACATGTAAGTCAGTCCCAACATAAGAAAATCTGCGTAAAACACGATAAACAATCTAATATATGTTAGTCAGTCCTTACATAAAATAATCTGCGCAAATCCAAACTATAAACCCACCATTTTAGTCAATCCCTACATAAGAATACCCGCGAAATTCGCGATCAAAGCTGATATAACCAGAATATATTGTTTATAATCCCAGCAAGCAGACCTCATATTTATATTGTTAGCTAGTATAACAGCATGCTCGGATATTACTTTTCCACAGTATCAACTATTTTACATTATGTATATTGTCATGTTATATTTACCATGTACAGATCTATAGATTTATATAGATCTACCTGTTGACCCTTTTCCTGATACAGGTGCATGTCGATGTCTTTGCAAGTACAGTAGAACCAGTTCAGAATCAGGGTCCATGCTTATAAAGCTTTTTAATTGAGTCTGAGTTCGTTCTCAAGCTTTTGATTGGTCAGGTTTGAGTTCTCAAGCTTTTGATTCAGGTTTGAGTTCTCAAGCTTTTGATTGGTCAGATTTGAAACTTGAGAACGAACTCAGACTCAACTAAAAGTTTTATAAGCATGGATCCAGATCTGCTCGGTTTGCCTATGGAATAATATAGATCTGATTCTTCAGTTTCTGTCCTGGCAAAAACCTTCCTTGTTAATGTCCAATGTTAACATTTAGATTTATCGATATTCATGACGTCTTTAGTTTTACAGGAATATTCATGGGGTTAAGAGTTTATGATAGTAATATCAAGATTTCTTAGATTTTGTCTGTAATTGTAATATATACTTATTAATACACGGTGCGTTGTTATTGACATAGGCCCGTTGGATTAGGAACTATATTAGATAGTTGTTTTTATCATAATCCGTATATGCACATGCCACTAAAATATGCATTTACTTGCTTTACTTGCTTACATAAAGCGAAACCTCTCTATAACGGTCACTAAATTACATCAAGTATTTTGTGTAAAAGGCAGGTGGCTGCTTAAAGCAAGGTGAAAGTAAAACTGAACGCTCCTTTAGGAGCGTTCTGTTTTACTTTCACCTTGCTTTAAGCGGCCACCTGCCCTAAATACCAACTAATTAACACAATTTAGTGGCCGTTATAGAGAGGGGTTACTGTACTTACTTACTTTACTTGCTTGCATACTTACATGTGTATCATATTTCGTATAACATGTTTTACACGAGACGCTTCATTGTCACACAGCAGACTGACGTCCATTTGGCTCAATATGGTCTTCGATTTCAAATAATTTGACAGAAATGATTCTTAGTTAATAATCTATCAAATTCTTAAACTTATTTTCAAATGACAAATGGCTCCTATGGGCGATCCTACTTTTCCAAATATGTTTATACTGTGAAACTTTCAAAGGTCTTCTTCTCAGGAAATACCAGCCTGGTTTTCTAGCATAATTACAGAATCATCGGTTGATTCATATGTCATATGCCTAAGAATTATTTTCACACATCACAAAAAACATTGTCGCCATACGTCTTCAACGCCTTTGTAAACAGAGAAGACCCATATTAGACGGATCCTGCAGGGGCCAATAACAAGGTCTGTTGTTTTCTTATGGAATAATAATAATATAGATCTGATTCTACGGTTGTTGCTCTGGGCAAACGTTCCTGTTTTCACATGCCATTACCAACAGACATTCAATCAATAATCATGATATCGTTATTTCTTACATACGTGTATAAGTAATGGAATAAAGGGATACTATAGAATCTAGTACAATGCTACATCTCGGACACTTCGGCCAGCCCGAGTCAACTTTGACAATTTCGTAGACAATACTTACCCGTTTTTTGTGATGCGAACAAAAATTGAAAAGCCAATACAAACAATTGAAACCCATTCCCTCATTCGCCTGCATGTAAGACCCATGATTAGACCTCTTGGTAGTAATTGCTTTATAGGTTTTTTGTATTTAGTAACTCATTATTTCAGTGTATATATGCCAATTTTTTTTCCCTTTCAATTCGTTTATAGGGAATTTTTCAGTAGGAGTTTACACGTGTATGAACTCCATTTCATGTGATATTCGATGAGTTAAAATAACCTGAGTTGAAACGAGCAGCCTAATATCTTAATCCATACATATGTTGTCGCTATATTTCAGTTGAATTTGGTTTTTACCGAGCTTTGATTCTCATTTGCAAACAACATGGATCCAGGTGAGACGTCGAGTAACACGGCGTATGATCAGGATCCAGGTGAGACGCCGAGTAACACGGCGTAGGATCAGGATCCAGGTGAAACGCCGAGTAACACGGCGTAGGATCAGGATCCATGATATTTGACACTTTGACCAAAGTAAAATTTACAGCAGACCATCGTTTGAGTAGACATATTATAGGGGTTAGTATCAAACACCATAAAGACGATAATAAGACATGTTATAGGGGTTAGTATAAAACACCATAAAGACGATAATAAGACATAATATAGGGGTCAGTATCAAACACCATAAAGACGATAATAAGACATATTATAGGGGTTAGTAGCAAACACCATAAAGACGATAATAAGACATGTAATAGGGGTTAGTATCAAACACCATAAATACGATAATAAGACATATTATAGGGGTTAGTAGCAAACACCATAAAGACGATAATACGACATAGTATAGGGACTGGTATCAGACACCATAAAGACGATAATAAGACATATTATAGGGGTCAGTATCAAACACCAGAAAGACGATAATAAGATATATTATAGGGGTTAGTACCAAACACCAGAAAGACGATAATAAGATATATTATAGGGGTTAGTACCAAACACCAGAAAGACGATAATAACCGGGTATAAATATGACAGATGGACACATAATGCAGTTTGAAAGTCATACAAAACTCTCCTAAAGGAAGGATCTTTTTGCTTGATTTCCATCCTGCATTTGTTGCAACCTGATAAAAGACCTAACATCTTCATTACTAAAATTCCGGTTTACAGGTGTTTTACTGTATATGTTTGCAAGCATCCGAAGCAATACCACAGGCACAAGCTCAGTAACACAATCGCAGACGTCTAAACTTTGCAGTAATTGTTTTTCCAGAATAGTGGAGGCTGTGAACCAAACACATAAGTTTAATTATTTTGACTGACAGAAGCAGGGAATTGCGCAAATAGTTTTGAGAGTAATTTGAAGAGTTTAAAGCATCAGCAGCTGCATGTATTGGTGAATTCACGTCATGACTATTACACTAGCAAGATGAACTCAACACGACAAGTTGATTCAAGTGTTAAGTATACATGTATATGAACACATTTATTTCCACCTTATATACCGTAAATGTACTGTAAACAAGTCCAAATTGACTTTTGAACCCATCAGTTACCAACTTATCATGTTGATGGGCATATAAACTGGTTCCACGGTTACAAAACGTATTGCTGGAGTCTGAGTTTCTTCTCAAGTACCTGACTAATCAGATACTTGAAAATGAACTAAACCCCAGATTTATAAGTAGTATAAACCGTTGAGAACGATTGGCTTCAGCAAACAGAACGGCCTCTAATCAGATGGCTCTTTCAGGAGCCTATGTTTGTATATGCCCATATACAGTAAAACCTCTCTATAAAGGCCACTTAATTACATGAAATATTTTGTGTTAAAGGCAGGTGACTGCTTAAAGCAAGGTGAAAGTTAAACAGAACGCTCCTATAGGAGCGTTCTGTTTTATTACTTTCACCTTGCTTTAAGCTGCCACATGCCCTTAATATAAACTAATTAACACAATTTAGTGGCCGTTATAGAGAAGTTTTACTGTATGTGACCCGTTAAACCGGTTTACGCGATGACTCACAATATGTTCATGCAACGGGGATGTCTCTCCTTAACCAATTACCTCATAGGCTATCTTTAGATACAACCTCTGTGAATAAATCTACCAAAAAGGAGCATTAACTACAGAAAAGGAATTTATTTTAGAATTTTGCAGTTTGAAACCATTGTGATAAATAGAACATTTATACTCTTTTTTTCTCACATACATTCCCTTATCTCCGAGTTAGAATAACGGGTTAAGATTCCCTGATCTGTAACACGTGTAAGCTCACTTTAGAACACATATGACGTCATACGTCATATATGACGTCAAACCATGGAAACCGATGTTTACATGTTATTTAAACGGCGAAAATACACTTTTTTGTTATGTGAGAAAAATAATCTGATGCTCGTTGTCTTTTAAGACCACATGTTCCTAAACTCACCAAGAAAAGGCTATTAAGCTCGCCAATGCTCACTTTAAAATGACATTTTCTAAGGCTCGTTTAGGAACATTTGATCTTAAAAGACAACTCGCAACAGATCCTCTATATCACAATGGTATCACAAAGTGACTTTTGCAGGGTCGTCAATATCAGGGAATGGGTTAAGTATACAGAGATACCCCTCTAAACCGTGATTTTCATAGAGAACAAATGAAGTCTTTTAAGTCAGGTAAATGCTTTTTGTATGATGAAAGTTTGCAAAAAGCTCCCGCAGAAAATTTTCTGCATGACCTTCAACCTGCATTAAGTTGCCACCTGTGTAAAAGACCGACACAGATACTTTTATTATTATTATACCATATTTATATAGCACTCTTTTCATATCTAAAATACGTTCAAAAGTGCTTTACAATTAAAACATTTATACATTCTAAAGCAGAAAAGAAAAGAAAATATTTTTAAAGAAACTTTAAGATATGAAATAGAAATTAAAACATAAAAGAACATTTACAGTGTAATTTCTAAGGTATCAAAATAACTTAAATAGGTTTTACCGTACACGATATTGACTGACCCTTTCAGTGGTCACTTTTGATGGGGTCTACTGTACATTGAAGAATCTGCTTAAACGAAATAGAAATTGAAATATATAGTATCTCACTGTATTGGGATCACTTTACAGTAACAAAACAAAACATGACATAATCACATACATATGATAAAGAACAAGCACTTCATCAATGTCACTCAGCTATATACACACAAGTAACGTTCTAATGTTACAACTCATACTCAGCGTCATCTGCCCTGTTGGTCACCGCTCCCAGGCCGGTAATCAGACTGCTCTGTTGGTCACCGCTCCCAGGCCGGTAATCAGACTAACTCGCTTGAGTAGATGAGACGTCGTCAGCTCCTCGTCGTTGTACTTTTCCCAAAGGTCGTGGAGCTTCAGCTGGGTTGTTCGGTACTGGCGGCGCTGAATCTTCTTAAGGAGGTTGTCAGACACCAGTCTCATCTGCAAGTCCACTGTCTGTGCTTCTCCGAAGAGGAGGGGGACGAGGACGTAGAAGCCCAAGTCGCCTCTCTCGGCTCTACCATTCAGCCTCCTGTGCCAATCTGAAAATGAAAAAAACAACAACAACAACATGATTATTATCTCTATAGATATAGTATGTGTAATGTATTATTATTATTAAACATTTATATAGCCCTCTTTTTACACAGGATGTGTGCGTTCAAAATATATATAAAAGACACATCATTCATCCTCTGACATAACACTTTATGTTCCTTTTTTACAAATTTCCTATAAATCTTTATGGTATCTGAATATAAATATTTATTATATGTTAATAAATTTGACTCTCAAATCACTAACCATCCCCGCAACAATATTGGTTTTCCTATTAAATTCGATAGGTAGCGAAACGTACAGGTAGCAAAATGGTCAGGGTAGCGAAATGACTTCTCGGTGGGTAGCGAAATGACTGTAGCGAAATGGTATGGGTAGCGAAACGTCTAGCAACCCGGAAAACGATTAACTTCTGTCTTTTGCAAATAATGTAGACCCAGACGAAATGGCTCCTAGATAATTAACATTGAAAGGGTTAAAAGTGATATTCATACTTAATTCTAATTAATTATCAACTGATTTTGTACCAACAACACTCCATGAACTTCGTTGTATTCTAAATTTGATAGAAATCGACATCACATTTATCTCTCATTACCCATGTAGAGCTGATATTACACTATCCCCATATACAAGTTCTGCTCTAGCACGTATATATATAGATTGTCAAACTTTGACGTGCATAGTCTTCTTCTTGACAGAATATTTAAACCGGTAACACGAATAATTATGATTAATTAAATTTCGAAAGTCAATAATAAAGCTGACTAAGCAAGGTTTACTGAGACAAATGACACGCTATTTATCATGTTATGTACACATGACAAACACTTTAACAATTATTTAAATATCAAACATCAACTCTTGTAGACTATTGCATTGTTAACAAGTTAATCCATAAATAAGACTTTCTACGCCTTTGCAAACAGGGTTCAACTCTGTTTGCTCATGAGTGTCTGCCTTGGCCAAACATTTCTGTGTCAACATGCTTTTATAACAATTAGTCTAACTATTATTCATGATGTGATTATTTCTCTCATGGATATTCAGGGAGTAAATGGTTACCTCAATGGAAACACAATTCTTCCTCAAATTCTGATCTGGCAATTGCGATTTGAAACAAGCTGTTAAGAAACTATTGACGGATTGTCAAACCAATCTGATCCTGATAAGACGAATTACTCAGCGTCTCCTGTCGATTCACGCTGTTTGCAAATGCGAGTCAGGTTCAGGTCGCCGTTAGTGGGATTGGACGGGTGTTTAAAAACGCCCTGTATGAGATGACCATTCCCTCCGAGACTATTTTTTAGACCTAACCTCTTAGAATAAATCTACCGAAAAGGAGCATTAATTATAGAAAAGGAAAATTTTAGAATTTTTAGTTTGAAACCATTGCGATAAATAGAGCATTTGCCCCTATAGGAGCAAATGCTCTATTTATCACAATGGTTTAAAAACGTGATTTTTACCGAGTCGCCAAAATGCGCTAGGAGAGAATGTGTTAAAATCGCCCTGTATGAGATGACCATGCTGATACCTGGGATTGAGATATTAAATAAGATTTTGTCACGTGACAACTCTTGGTATCCAGAATGAGATGCAACGTGTTTTAATGAAGCCACTCAGATAGTTTCCAGCAAATCACGTGACTATATCGTAAAATAAATCCTTTAGATGTATCAACTTTGTAATCGAGAATTTAAATATAGGGATTCTACACTGCAGTTAAATATGAATAATACACGGAAATGAGAAATACAATTATTTTACATGAGCCAGATTGACAGTAATTTGTTTTGAGGAATGGCATTGTGGAAATCCAGACAGGTTTTGTGTTTGTGTAGTATTTAACCATTGTCTTGCTGTAAAACTATCTGCCCAACCCATGCTCTGTTCTTCCGATTCGTTCCAGCTTTATAGAAACTATCGATCTAGGAATCGTCTGATCTGGATCTACTCTGTTTGCAAAGGCGTCATAAGGCCTGTCTGTCAGGTACAGGGTTCTGGCTGATAGTATACACACATGTAGTAGTCTCAAGTCAAGCCCAATTCGTGGTATTTAACCCTTTCGCTGCCAATGCCGGTGTAATGAGGAAAAGTGACCCCCGTAGTACTATGACCCCCCATACATATAAAATTCTGACCCCTCATATAACAAAGTGACCCCCGTAGTAGATCGACCGGGGGTCGATTTACTATATAGTACTATGACCGGGGGTCATAGTACTATAACCGGGGGAGTCGTAGTACTGTGCCCCCTTACATTCTGACCCCGCATATAACAAAATGACTCCCCTTACGTATAAGAATCCGACCTCACGTACGAGACACCATCCTGACCCTAAAAAGTGTGCATAAAAGTGAAATAATTCCTACTTAGTTATCATTATAAATGTCTCCACCAAATGAATATAGGGCATATTGTTTTTGCCAGAGTTGACCTTCCGTCTGTCTGTCTGTCACAGATGTTGCGACTCGCGCAACTCAAAACCTGTTAAGGTTAGAATCTTGAAATTTCACAGGAATGTTGCCCAGTATGAGTTATTGTGTACCTCCATATTTTCAGTTCTCCCCTGGTAGTTTTTGAGTTATTGTCCCTGAATAGTTTGAATATGCGATAATTAATGACAAATTTTGCGGCATCCATAACTCGTTTAGGCTAGATTCGTTAAATAAAATACAGTGACTCCCTTGCCAAAATACATCCACCAGGGGGTCGATATATTATATAGTACTTTGTCCCCATGCCATTTCACTATAAAATATAGTTACCCCCTTGCAAAAATACATCCACGATAGTGGGGCGGGGTCTACATATCATATAGTACTATGAACCCCATGCCATTTAACTATAAAATATAGTGACAACTTAGCAAAATTACATCCACCACGGGGTCTATGAATAATATAGTACTCTGACCCCTAGGCCACTTTAATATAAAGTATAGACTCCCTTACCAAAATACATCCACCGGGTGGGGGTGTCGATATATTATATAGCACTATGACACACAGGCCATTCTACTAACATATAGTGACTTCCTTGCCAAAATAAATGCACCAGGGGATCGATATATTATATAGTACTATGACCCCATGTCATTTTACTATAAAATATAGTGACTCCCTTGCCAAAGTACATCCACGTTTGAGGGTCGATATATTATACAGTATGTTGACCCCAATGCCCTTTTACCATAAAATATAGTGACTCCCTTGCAAAAATACATCCACTACGTTGGTCGATTTATCATATAGTACCATGATCCCCGGTCATTTTACTATAAAATATAGTAAGGGAGTCACCATATTTTATAGTGAAATGACAGGAGGGCGTAGTACTATATAATATATCGACCCCTGGTGGATGTATTTTTGGCAAGGGAATCACTATATGTTATAGTAAAATGGCACTGGGTCATAGTACTATATCATATAGCCCCCACCCCTATAGTGGATGAATATTGGCAAGGGAGTCGGTATATTTTATGTTAAAATGGCACGGGGTGAAATAGTGAAATGACAGGAGGGCGTAGTACTATATAATATATCGACCTCCCTAGTGGATGTATTTTGGCAAGGGAATCACTATATTTGATAGTAAAATGACAAGGGAGTCATAGAACTATATAATATATCGACCCCATGGATGTATTTTGGCAAGAGAGTCACTATCTTATGACCGGGGGTCATAGTACTATATGATATATCGACCACCGTAGTGGATGTATTTTTGCAAGATAGTCACTATATTTTATGGTAAAAGGGCATCGTGGTCATAGGTCTATATAATATATCGACCCCCGGTGGATGTATTTTTGCAAGGGAATCACTATATTTTATAGTAAAATGGCACGGGGTCATACTACTATATAACATATCGACCCCTATCGCGGATGTATTTTGCAAGGGTGTCGCTATATGTTTTAGTGAAATGACAAGGGGGGGGGGGGGGTCATAGTATTATATAATATATCGACCCCCTGGTGGAGGTATTTAGGCAAGGGAGTCACTATATTTTATAGTAAAATAACAGGGGGTCATAGTATAATATAATATATCGAACCCCCCCCCCTGATGGATGTATTTTTGTAAGGGAATCACTATATTTTATAGCAAAATGGCATGGGGTCATACTACTATATAATATATCGACCCCCTATCGTGGATGTATTTTGGAAAGTGAGTCACTATATATTATAGTAAAATGACCGGGGTCATATTACTATATAATATAGTTGCTATATTTTTCTAGTGAAATGACAGGGGGGGGGGGGGTAATAGTACTATATAATATATCGACCCCCTGGTGGAGGTATTTAGGCAAGGGAGTCACTATATTTTATAGTAAAATGACCGGAAGTCATATTACTATATAATATATCGACCCCGTGGTGGATGTATTTTTGCAAGGGAATCATTATATTTTATAGTAAAATGGCACGTGGGTCATACTACTATATAATATATCGACCCCCATGATGGATGTATTTTGGAAAGTGAGTCACTATATATTATAGTAAAATGACCGGGGTCATATTACTATATAATATATCGACCCCCCTGGTGGATGTATTTTTACAAGGGGGTCACTATATTTTATAGTAAAATGGCACGGGGGTCATACTACTATATAATATATCGACCCCCTATCGTGGACGTATTTTTGCAAGGGAGTCACTAAAGTTTTAGTGAAATGACAGGGGGAAGGGGGGGGATGTGTCATAGCACTATATAATATATCGACCCTCTCCCCTGGTGGAGGTATTTTTGCAAGGGAGTCACTATATTATATGGTAAAATGACCGGGGTCATAGTACTATAAAATATATAAACTTCAAGGTCGACCTACTACGATAAAAAGAGTGGGTCACAATACTATAAGGGGGTCATTATACTATGACAAGGGAGTCACTATACTTTATAGTATAATGACCGGGGGTCATAGTACTATCTAATATATATCGACCCCCCCCTGGTGGGTGTATTTTTACAAGGGGGTCACTATATTTTATAGTAAAATGGCACGGGGGTCATACTACTATATAATATATCGACCCCCTATCGTGGACGTATTTTTGCAAGGGAGTCACTAAAGTTTTAGTGAAATGACAGGGGGAAGGGGGGGGGGGATGTGTCATAGCACTATATAATATATCGACCCTCTCCCCTGGTGGATGTATTTTTGCAAGGGAGTCACTATATTATATGGTAAAATGACCGGGGTCATAGTACTATAAAATATATAAACTTCAAGGTCGACCTACTACGATAAAAAGAGTGGGTCACAATACTATAAGGGGGTCATTATACTATGACAAGGGAGTCACTATACTTTATAGTAAAATGACCGGGGGTCATAGTACTATATAATAGATCGACCCCCGGTCGATCTACTACGGGGGTCACTTTTTCTCATTACACCGGATCTGTGATTACATATGCAAACAGTTTGTGAAACAAAAATGAAGAAAATCAAGAGAATTAAAATTTGTAGCAGACGACAAAGTTAGCAGACGACAGAGTTTGGCAGCGAAAGGGTTAACACTAAAACTCTGACGTAAGAACCAATTGCAACACTATTCTCTTCACACTGTTGTTGTTTTAGATTTGAATTCTCTGCAAAGAATAGGCATTGCTATAAGATAACTCCTGTAGGAGCCATCTGGTCAAGGTCTGTATTGTTTTCTTATAGAATATATCTTATGTCTGATTCTATAATATTTGCCATTACAAAGTATTCATTTATTTTACATAACAAAAATAAAAGCTATTAATTAATATTCATAATGGTTGCAGTCTGCTATGAATATTCATCGGGTAAAGGGTTAACACCTTGTGGTAGAATTTTACATTAGTCATTATCGCGTACATCCACATTGCAGCACTTCATAAATTTTGACTTTCAAGTCTGACATAAAGAAGCCTCTATATTTTGAAGAGCTAGTGATATATATTGTACATGCATATATTTAAAGCTGCTACCAGAGAAGAGGACTAATTTCAAAGATCGAGACATAGTTTCTGTTAATAACCTTTTACACCACATATATGTCTATTAAATTCATTCCCTCCTAGACTATTTAAGTATTTAAGACCCAACCTCTTTGAATAAATCTACCGAAAAGGAGCATTTACTAGAGAAAATGAAACTTTTAGAATTGTGTAGTTTTTGAAACCATTGTGATAAAAAGAGCATTTGCTCCAATGGAGCAAATGCTTTATTTATCACAATGGTTTCAAACAATGGCTTTTATAGCGGGACCAAAAGGCGTCAGTAGGGTGGAATTGGTTAACACACAGAGTAGATCCAGACCAGCGGTTCATGTAGGCACACAGTTTACTCTGTTTGCTTGCGAACTAATATAGACTTGACTCTACAGTTTCTACCATGTTCACATGCCATTATGATAAATGAGCTTATATTTATATCCATGATGCCGCTATTTCGTACATAAGTATGCCAAAGTAAATATGTATGCTATATTTCTATTGATTGTTAAAACCTACACATCTTCCATACCTGTTTGTCTACTGAAAACTCATTTTTTTATTTCTAAACATTTTATACCACTTGTTATAAGCATTGTATTATGCTTTATGCAAAATAAAATTCGTATTCGTATTCGTATGAGATAGTCAACGATAGTCATATCCCATTGTACTGGTTTGCCATAAGGTACAAGTACTACAAGTGTATTAACATTTCGGACATGCTATGCATCAGTGTGTTCAATTTCAAATACAAAATCTATGGAAGACAATTTGAGTCTAGATTATTCACGTATTTTACTTTTGTATGGGTATATTGTGTCCAATACACATGTACATGTACGCAGCTACTTCTACGTAGCTTTATACTTTGTCGAAATAGTCAATTGTTCTGGAGAGTACCAGGGATACATCAAGTTTACGTTGCCAGGAATCAAGAGTGGCTTCGAATAAAACGCATTATATTATTATTGTCGAACATTGATACATAAATAGATATAAAACAATACCATGATAATTCGATTTCATATGGGTGGATGTGATCTATCACACACGATGACGTCATTGATTTCGCTCCTAACGTCTTCAAAGTTGGAATCTATGCATGGTTACAAAAACAAACCCAACCGTTTGATTAAGAGTGGTTTCAAACTTGAGGACCTTGTTCTAAATTAAACATATCAAAATGAGTTCATATCTTTTCGAAATATTACCTCTTACTTCATGAAATATACATGCTAAAATAATGACAGCATGAATACTAATAAGATCAGTTTTTTATAACAATATATGCACATTGGAATTCTATTCAAGGTGGAAACTATAATTAGATCATTACTGTCGTATTGCATAATCAAACAGGGCAAACATTGATAAGACGGCTCCCAGAGGAGATCTAGGTCTACACTGTTTGCAAAGGCGTAATGAGTAGAGGATAAATCCCAACTTAGCTAGTTTAGATATCTAATCAGTAAACACTCTTTAATCCTCTCCACGCTTAATTAGTTTTAAAGTGGAATGGCCCATCAGTGTTAAAATATACACTCCACTCAGTATGACATGCTTAACCAATTTGCTCCCACGATCCCATATATGGGACGTAGGTAAAGAGTGTAGACTCTGATCAGACGTCGCATAATGCGGCATCTGATCAGAGTTTACACTGTTTGCTGATAGGAAATTCAATATAAAACAAAACAAAAATGAAAATTTAGACCAGACATCCTTTAGATAAAAAATAGACTAATCCAATATATAAGCATGGAAGAATCCACTGGGAGCAACTGGGTTAAACTTGCTAGAGGATTTGAATGACAAGCAGTTCAGACCCTTATCAGAGGACTCCTTAAGGCACTCTCTCCACTGTTTGCAATTATCACTGCACGCCGGTCTTTCAAAGGGTTAAACCTTACTGGGCAATGGCGTCTTAATCTGAATTCTATTGAGTAGGATCTGTCTGATCTGGATCAACACTATTTGCTTCCGTGTTACATATCTGATTCATAACAGCACGAGCGATGCGTAAATGTGCACCGGGTGGGCGATTAAATCGAAAACACAAAGAATAATTGTTGACTTTTTTCAAGCCACGTGGTAGCTTAATGCAGACTACATGTCGCTTGTCTAAAGTTGCACCTGTACATGTATATAGCTGCCATCCAACATAAGACAGGCGGTAGCTTAATACAGGGCGAAAGTTATTCAGAAAGCTCCTAGAGGAACTTTCTGTATTACATTCGTCCTGTATTAAGTAAGCACCTGTTCTGATAGATCACCATCTAACTTCATTATATGGTCGCCATATGCTGGTTGTATTGCATGTGCAACATAATAACAAGCAAGTCAAACCATCACTATAGTATTCGATAGATTCTCTATCTAAACACCCCATTCACAACCATCACGCTCATATATATCAGCTATTACTTCAAATTTACCAACAGCAGAACATAGCGACGGACCATTTTGTCGGTTTGTCGATTTGCAAGGCGGTGTATAGGCTAAAACCTGCCATAAGTGCGTCTGTTCTTCACTATCGGCGTTTCTCTTAGTCAACAAAGTAGCAGTGTTGTTTTTGAAAGTTTGAGTTAATGTCTATCATACTATTGTATCAACGGGATTAGTGTCATTGGATGGTTTTGACAATGTGTTAGAGAGAGGTATTTGTCGACATGTTTAACCATTTCGCTGCCAATGCCGAATCTGTGATTACCTATGCAAACAGTTTGGATCCAGATGAGACACCGAGTAACTCGGCGTCTCATCAGGATCCAAACTGTTCGTTACTGTTACTATGTTTTTGAAACAAAAATGAAGAAAATCAAAAGAATGAAAATTTGTAGCAGACGACAAAGTTAGCAGACGACAGAATTTGGCAGCGAAAGGTTTAAGCACATACGGTTGAACATTAAGCAGCATCACGAGGTATCACAAGTATTTTTCACAAATCCACGTGAATACGATCCTTTCGAAACATTTAAAATACTCTGACGACAATTTATTTGTCACCTGATCTACTGTGTCTTAATAATTTCAAATGTCAATCCTTGTTAGAAACACAACTCTCAATACAAAAGAGACAGCAGATGCTTTATGAAAATGTTATAAAAGTTCTGTAGTGTTGCTCATACACCACTCTATCCAGAAGCTGTTATTTTTCTTACCAGGGGTCTGTCTTACGAAAGGTCGAGCGACTGATACTTTCATAAGTTCGTACATACTAAGACAGTAATTTCCATCTGCGACCGCCGCGTGTTGTACGAGGTGAGCCATAATTGTTACTTATTCGAACATGCGACTAAATAAGGATTTCAGATAGTAAGATCGTATAAATCATTGATAATGTGACATCTTTTGGGTAGTTTCTTTTTCATTACAGATCCAAAATTCGTTTTACCTGTGACTGTTTCGACCATCAGCGATGGTCATCTTCATACTTTGACACTTGGTGACGTCACTGCTGGACTGGTTCTCTACTGGACTGTTTGTACCCAGTAGCGAACAAAAGTCCGTAGATCCAACTAAGGGTGTAGCCCCCAACCCCAGAGGTCCCGATTAATGTAACATGCATTCTCCTTGATTTTTAATGGACTCCTTCACTTGCCTCGTCGTCTGGTTGTCCTCTCTATCCATTATACGGACCCCTCTCCCAGTATATCACGTGATTCGTTCTTGTTGCATAGTCTGTTATCGCGCTTTTGTTGTAAATATGTTCTGCTGTTAGTTTTGCTTCCTGCTCCAGTTCGTGTCTGTGGCAGGCTACCATCAACGTCCTTTTTATGTTCGTTTAACCGTGTACCTGGCTTCCGTCCTGTTCACAGTTTTAACAGGAAACCCTGTAAACCACTTCACACGTATTCTCCTTTTCTATTTTATCCTTTGGATGGACTAACGATTTTCGACGAGTACTGTGGGAGCGCATAGCAGTGGCAACACCATGTTATCTCACGACCCGGGCTACACTATTGGAAAGTTTCTGGACATATGGTATCATAACCATACCTTTCGACTTGGTCTTGTCTTCCATTTTCTTTATTGTCGCTCTTCCCGTATCTTTTTGGTTTCTTGGCCAAGTCTATAACCTTGTTGATCGTCCAGTTTGGGTACCCACCTTTTCATTGTCTATTTGTTTACGTTTCTGAACATAAATGTTTAATGAAATCTTATTTAACACATTCTCTCCTACTGGCGCCTTTGTAAATATCAATTTTAAACCATTGTGATAAATAGAGCATTCGCTTATCGAAGCAAATGCTCTATTTATCACAATGGTTTCAAAACTACATAATTATAAAAATTTCCTTTTCTCTAGTTAATGCTCCTTTTCGGTAGATTTATTCACATTGGAGATGCATCTGCGACTATCGTACGACGGGTTGCTGACGATCATGCACAAAGTCACTGGTATTCATACGAAGGTTCCACAATCACTTCCGACCTGTTCACGTGGTCTACGCCTTGTCGCGGATGATCGTTAGGCTGTCGCTGTTGATCGCACGACAGTCACAGGTAATTGTAGAAAGGTCGCTGGCAGTCGTACAATTGTAGGGAAGTTTCCCTACGACCAGTTAAAGATTGTTGGAGACCTTCGTACGATGATCGCACGATTACTAAAACCTCTAAGGTTGCATCTTTAAGACTACCGGCGACCAGTTCGATTGCAAGGAGGTTGTTGTGCATGATCAACAACCTCTATACGACTGAAATTGGTCGCACGACTAGAAACGATTTAAAGGATCGTAAGGCCTAGTGGGCCTTGGCCCTAAGGTGGTTTTTAAGCATGAACAACCTCTCTAAGACTGAAACTGGTCGCAAGATCGGAAACGATTATCAACGATTATTGGAGACCATCGGCGATTATTAGTGACTTGTCTTGCGACCTTCGTACGGATATAGGCGGCCAGATATCGCTAGCAATCGTAAACATGTCTTAAGGGGCCGTAAGGCCTAGTGTAACTGGGCCCTAGCTGTTTATAGTTTACACTGGTGTATAAATCTTTTATTAGATCTAATTCCAATTTCTGTCCCCTTGTATGACACTTCTGCAGTCAATCAGATACAGAGAAACTGGAGAAACTCCAACACAGGGCCCTGAAAATAACTTTTAATGACTTCTCTTCAGACTATGAACACCTTTTGACCAGGGCTGGTATGCCAATCTTACACCTGAGTAGGATTAGAGGAATAGCCCTTGAAACATTTTTCTCTCTACCCCTGCTTGGGGAGCCGAGCTTCTATGAAAGTAAATGTATAAGAACTTTTCCTAGGGACTATCTGTCCGATGATTGGTAAATAAATGAAATGACGAGTAGTATATAAATTTTCCGCAGGACTTCTTGTCCTTTGATTAGATAAATGATTGGGTATGAACTAACAATAATAATCACAAAGTGAATCAATATATATACAGTTATGGACGCTTGTCGTTTTGAAGCCTAACTACCATAGCTTATTAAAGCCCGTCACTTTGAAGCCTAACTTCTATAGCTTCAATGAGGCCTGCCACTCTGAAGCTTAACCTCTATAGCTTCAATGAGGCTTGTCACTTTGAGGCTTAACTGCTACAGCTTCACTGAGGTATGTCACTCTGAAGCTTAACCTCTATAGCTTCATTGAAGCCTGGCACTTTGAAGCCCTACGTCTATAGCTTCAATGAAGCACGTCACTTTGAAGCTTAACTGCTGTACATAGCTTCACTGAGGCATGCCACGTTGAAGTCCTACTTCTATAGCTTAAATGAAGCCTGGCACTTTGAAGCCCTACGTGACTTTACTACTAATGCTTCACTGAGGCCTTTCACTCTGAAACCTTCAATGAAGCTTCTTTGAAGCCAGCCTTTAAATGCTGCTTCAGTGGCGCTTCTGTTCTCTAGGACTTTTGAAGCCAACTACTTTGAAGCTTCCTATCTATCTTCCAACAGAACAACAACTACGATCCGGGCTGCACGCTGATAGTTTGATTCTAACCCTTCAATAAAGCGAGGCTTCCTTGAGAGGGAATGAAATTTACCATCAACTATATATGCCCAAAATCCCAGTAGGTTACTATTAGCGAGATGTGACCAGCTTGACGTTCGGCGCAGAAGTGCGACAAATACTGCGGAGCGAGTGCTTTTATACTGCAGCGAGTGGTGCTGCCACCTAGCTGATTTCCGATCATTGACGACAGGCTACGATCATTACCGAAACTACATTATTGTGAAACTAATGAGCATTCGCTGATTTACCAAATGATTAGATACAATAATAACAAAAGCTTTGCAAACAAACAGGACGTTTGGGTCTACACGATTCATATATGCATTCTGCAATCGATTCCTAAACTGTAGGGACATTATTCTTTATAAATGAGAAGTACTAACCGAGAGCAAACTTGGTCTTTCTTTATTCAATTTTCGTGGTTAAATGTCCGTAAACTAAACAAGGGAAGTAACTGTTGCATAACTCGAAACTACTTCTTCTAAAAAAATCACTACACTACCCACGCCTTCGATTTCAATGCGTCCCGCATCAATATATTTGCATAAAAAAATCTAGGAAACAACTAATTGAAGAAACAAAAACAGGTTTTCTCAATAATGTCATACTCTCCCTGAGTCTAAGTAAGTAATGTTTTAAACAAAGGAACAAACAAACGAAGTTAACAATACATGTCCTCCTGTTACAGGGTCTGTCTTATGAAAGTTATACATCATGTATATTTTAAGGTCAGCCTCACTTCTCCTTCGGCGGTCAGTGTGAGGTAAATGTTGTGAGCATCAACATGACCTTCAGGAACTATGTCTCCCAATGCCACTTCAGTATCCCGTCGAGCACGACGTGTAACGCTTGACGAATATAACTCACCTTCCTTATCATCCTCTACTAATACTTCTTGGCGGAACTTTCCACCCTCCTGTGACACTTTACAACACAAACTAACCACATGTTCTATGCCTTTCTCCACAGCAGCTTCAGGATTCTGTCGGGGCACATGAGGCTGTGGCTCTTCCACTCTTTCTATCTGTGCGACATTTACAGCCGTTGCTGAGCACAAAGCTTCACTTGTTACAGTTTCTGTAGCTTTGCGTTTCTTTGGCGCCATGACTGGAAGAGGTTCAGTCCTTTTTGTGCATGTTCGCCCTGCGAACAGATCATTCTCAGCACGTTCTGCTTTCTCATTCATCTCTTCAAGAAGTTCACAGCCTGACTGCATTTCCCAGTCACTGTCGTGCTCTGTTACTTTTTCTACGCTTGCCTCTACACGCTTGTCCATATTGCTGTGCTTCCTGCGCACATGTTGCAAGTAGCACTTACGCGAAACGAATGTCTTCTTGCATAAGATGCACCCATCAGCTTTCATGATGCACGTCTCTACGTGGTACTTGAAGTCTTCTGGTGATTCCAGTGTGTCTTTGCAGTTTGAGCACACAAACTTTGCCTTTCTCTCTGTTGTTTTTGTGTTAGGCATATCAGTGTTTCTGAAAAGAGAGAGAACATAATCACCCATCCATCTAGGCTTATGTCTTTCTCTTTTAGACTTAAAATCAACTTCATACTCTTGTTCGTCTGGCTCTTGGTCAGGCACATGCTCTGGTACAGGATCAGTTGAATCTTCACCAGCCAGTAATTGATTCTTACATCTGCGAAGTCTGTCGCAGTGAATTACCTGTATGTTACCAGACCGGCCACAATTCACCTTGTACAATAGTCTGAGATTCTTTCTCTTACCTCGTATGGACCTCTCCAGTAGGACGTCAATTTTGACGAGCACCCAACTTTCTTTACTGGAAAGTATACATAAACCTTTTCACCTACCTCAAAGGTCTCAAAAGAGAGCTTACTGTCGTAATATCTCTTTTGCCTTCTCATGGCTTCACCGGTATTGTGTCTTACCAGCGTATGAGCAGACTCCAACTTTTCTTGGAGTTCCCATACCCATTGGTTTACGGGAATCTGTTTGATAGACGAGGGCATTTCATACATGATGTCTAAGGGGGCAGTTGTCTCTCGACCCAACATGCAGAGATTCGGTGTGAAGCCTGTGGTTTCATGTTCTGCTGATCTATAAGCCATCATTACCATCTGAAGATGTTCATCCCAGTCAGTATGGTGTTCATTGACGAATGCACTGAGCATAGCCACTAAGGTCTTATTGAAACGCTCCACCATGCCATCAGACATTGCATGGTATGGTGTCGTTCTCGTTTTCTCTATTTGCAGAATTGTGCACATTTCTGCAAATAAACGGCTCTCAAATTGACGTCCCTGATCCGAATGAATGCGCATTGGGACACCAAACCTTGAGATGACTTGCTCAATCAAGATTGTAGCTATGGTTCTGGTCTCCATATGTGGCATAGCATGTCATTCTGTCCACTTGGTGAAGTAATCACCGATCACCAGAATGTATCTGTAGCCTCTTTCAGTCTGTGGGAAGTCACCGAGGATATCGACTGCTATTCTTTCCATCGGAAATCCACTTCTCACAATTTCCACCGGTGCACGTTTTGTCTTGCTTGGGTCTTTTCGTTTAGTGCAAGCTTCACAGCCACTGATGTAGGTTTTTACATCATTCTGCATTCCAGGCCAGTAGTAACTTTGTCTTATACGGCTTAGTGTCTTTTTGATACCTAGATGACCTGAAGCTTTGATGTCGTGGGAAACCTTTAGAACTTCTCTTCTGTTTGCCATTGGCACAATTCCCTGCCAATTGACGCAGCTGGTATTTGGTACTTCCCAACACCTTACAACAATATCATCTCTTACTTCTAGTCGTTCCCACTGACACAATAGTGCCTTCAAGAAATAGCTTTCGCATCCTGTGCGTTTTCTGTCTGGTTTCTCACCAGTTTCTAGCCATTTCCTAAGTTTGGATATGTCTTTGTCTCCTTCTTGTGCTTCTTTGAGGTAGTTAAACTCACAATGCCTCTGAACTTCAATCTGGCTTACTGTAGTATGATCTTCAGACTTTGGATCAGCTATTCCACACTGTTTACATGGCCTTCTGCTCAGTCCGTCGGCATTTTGATGCTTTCTGCCAGGACGGTGTTCTATCTTCATGTCGTATGAAGACAAAACCTCTAACCATCTCGCTAGCTGTCCTTCAGGATTCTTAAACAGCATTAGCCACCGCAGTGACCCATGATTTGTCCTCACAGTGAACGATTTGCCATAGAGATAATGGCGAAAATACTTGACAAAATGTACAAGAGCATACAGTTCCTTTCGGGTGACGCAGTATCTTCTTTCGGCTTTTGTTAAAGTCTTGCTTGCATAAGCAACAGCCCTTTCTTGACCGTCTATCACCTGGGATAATACTGCTCTTAAACCGAAGTCGCTGACATCGGTATCCAGTATAAACTCTTCAGAAAAGTCTGGATGTGCAAGGACAGGGGCCTCACACAAACTTTCTTCGAGTTTCGAAAATGCTTGTTGGCACTCAACTGTCCACTCAAATTGGATTCCCTTTTCTGTCAATCTGTGCAGTGGTTTCGCTATCGTAGCAAATCCTCGAATGAATCTACGATAGTAGCTGCATAGACCAAGGAAGGACCTCACCTCTGTGACATTTTTCGGCTCTGCCCAATCTCGAACTACTTGGGTCTTCTGAGGGTCTGTCTTCACGCCATCAGCCGTCACAACATGCCCAAGGTACAACACTTCTTTACAAAATAACTGGCATTTTCTTGGCTTCAATTTCAGACCTGCTTCTTGAAGCCTCTTAAGGACCTTATCCAAATTTGAATTCATGTCCTCAAATGTTCGCCCATAAACAATAATGTCATCCAGGTATATCAGACACACTTGCCAGTTTAAACCCACCAGAACAGTTTCCATCAGCCTCTCAAAAGCACGAGCATTGCAAAGCCCGAATGGCATGACTCTAAATTCAAAAAGTCCACGCCTCGAGTTAAAAGCTGTCTTTGGCCTATCAGCTTCTTCAAGCTTAACCTGCCAATAACCGGCGTTTAAATCGAGACAAGAGAACCACTGGGCGCCTGCCAGTTGCTCCAAAGTATCATCTATTCTGGGGAGAGGATACGAATCCTTGATTGTAACATCATTGAGCTTCCGATAGTCAACACAGAAGCGCTTAGTTCCATCCTTCTTCGTTACTAGCACTATTCCACTACTCCATGGACTCGAAGACGGTTGTATAACCTTATTGTGCAGCATATCATCTATCTGCTTATTTATTTCGGGGTTCATATGCACCGGATTTCTTCGCAATGGCTGTTTTATGGGATGTGCATCACCAGTGTCGATTATGTGCCTCACAACTCCCGTTCTTCCTAAATCTTCGTCAGATTCTGAGAACACAGATGCGTACTTTGATAAAAGCTTCTTTACGTCCATACACTGGTCCTTTGTCATTCCAGCTACCGCTCGCTCATAGAGGTCTTTCAAATGAACTGGTATTTCTTTGACACCAGGCACTACAGGTCTTCTTTTGACTTCATCTACTGGACTCATAGTGCCTACATGGGTACCCTGGTGCAATGTCTGGTCTACATCTGAAACATTCATAATCCGTAAAGGGACTCTTGGGCTTCCGTTCACCAAGGACTTTGCTACCAACCCTTTTCCAGACTGGATTATCCTATCAGATGCCTCTACCAAGAACATTTCATTACTTCTTGCTGAAATACCTGAAACATTGCCCTCAATGAAACTTTCGGATCTCGCAGGATTATAACATCCTCTGATATAGTCACTCGATAGCATCCAACTGAACCTCGGCATTTCAAGTCTACTGTCTTACCATGTATGGTCATCGTATTCTTTGCAATGTCAATGTTGCAACCATGTGTCTTCATGAAGTCGAGACCCATCATCAGGTCGTTCTCCACATCGGCCACGATAACATCAGCTTCATAGCTGTCGCCATCAATACTGAAGGTAACAGAAACTTTTCCTTTGACGTCCAACGGAGTTCCTGAGGCAGAGATCAGAGTTCTGTCATACCTAAGGAGATTGCCACTGTTACTCCTTTTGGATGCTTCCCAAACACGTGTTGATAATACGGTTATAGTAGCACCCGTATCTACCAAACAATTTAAGGTCTTGTCATCAAATATCACAGGAATAAAAAGTCCTGTGTCAAAAGAGTTTGCATTTCGAACGGTTCCCTTGTCATCAGATACATTAGCTTTCTGTGAATCTGAAGGTTTGCTTTTTGAAGCTGGCTTCTTTTGGTCTAGCTTCGGACACCTAGCTTGAAGATGCAAGTTTGAACCGCAGTTAAAGCAGCGTCTTGTGTCTCTTCTGTTGTCCGATCTACCACTATATGGCGGACGAGATCTACTATCATGAAGGCTTTTCATTTGCCTTTCTAGCCTATCAACAGTAGCCTGTAAACGCTTCATAGCGTCTGAATTTGTATACAAGGAATCCGCCTTTTCTGGCACGGTATTTGTGGATTTTATTATCCCCTGACCTTCAAGCCTGGCTTTCTCTGCCCTATTAAAGGCCTCTAGTTCAACAGCATGCCTCACAACATCATTTAGGTTGGTTGGCCGTACCTGTTTAAGCCTCAAACGCATATCTACGCTGACAAGAGAATCAATGAATTGTTCCTTGGCCAGCGTTTCTTTGAGGTCTGCTGGAGCTGAAGGATATGCAAGGTTTGTCAAGCGTCTTATTTCCTGTCCTAACTCGGATAGAGATTCAGAGGCTTTCTGACGCCGTTCCCTCAATTGTACTCTATAAAGTTCCGTTTGATTTGGAGGTGCGAAACGTTTCTCCAATGCCTTGACAAGTGCCTCATAATCGTTAGATTTTGAAGACAAATTTCCAAAGACACCTTGAGCTTGTCCTCGCAATGCCACTGCTAAGTATAACCCTTTTTCAACTTTGTCCCAGCGATTAATTTCTGCACAGGTCTCAAAGTGTGCCTTAAAATCTAACCAAGAACTGGTGCCGTCGTAAGTAGCAGGCTTCACCATTGGAGTGCTCTTGGTTGTAAAATTCCCCCTCGCTGGTGCATCTTCTTGAGGATTTTGCAGCCTCACTATTGGTATGCTTCTGCTAGTAGCCTCAAACCGGGGAGTGCTGGTGCTAGATGCACTCGCGCCAGTTTCTCTTATGGTATGGGTCCTGCCTAACAGTGACTGGTTGCCAGCTTTATTGAGTCTGTACTCTGACTCTGTTATTTCACACTGCAGCTTCAATGAAGCATTTTCACATTCAAGTCTCTGTACTTGTTCTAACAGTTCTTGTACATTTGGGATTGAAGCCATATTTTGGGTCTGCCGATGGAGGTTTCGTCAATGTATCCCACCGCTGCCACCAGTTGTAACGTTTTTCTCTCTACCCCTGCTTGGGGAGCCGAGCTTCTATGAATGTAAATGTATAAGAACTTTTCCTAGGGACTATCTGTCCGATGATTGGTAAATAAATGAAATGACGAGTAGTATATAAATTTTCCTCAGGACTTCTTGTCCTTTGATTAGATAAATGATTGGGTATGAACTAACAATAATAATCACAAAGTGAATCAATATATATACAGTTATGGACGCTTGTCGTTTTGAAGCCTAACTACCATAGCTTATTGAAGCCCGTCACTTTGAAGCCTAACTTCTATAGCTTCAATGAGGCCTGCCACTCTGAAGCTTAACCTCTATAGCTTCAATGAGGCTTGTCACTTTGAGGCTTAACTGCTACAGCTTCACTGAGGTATGTCACTCTGAAGCTTAACCTCTATAGCTTCATTGAAGCCTGGCACTTTGAAGCCCTACGTATATAACTTCAATGAAGCACGTCACTTTGAAGCTTAACTGTTGTACATAGCTTCACTGAGGCATGCCACGTTGAAGTCCTACTTCTATAGCTTAAATGAAGCCTGGCACTTTGAAGCCCTACGTGACTTTGGCTTTGCCTGCTTGACTTTACTACTTTTCCATTTACTACTAATGCTTCACTGAGGCCTTTCACTCTGAAACCTTCAATGAAGCTTCTTTGAGGCCAACCTATGCCTCAATGAAGCCAGCCTTTAAATGCTGCTTCAGTGGCGCTTCTGCTCTCTAGGACTTTTGAAGCCAACTACTTTGAAGCTTCCTATCTATCTTCCAACAGAACAACTATGATCCGGGCTGCACGCTGATAGTTTGATTCTAACCCTTCAATAAAGCGAGGCTTCCTTGAGAGGGAATGAAATTTACCATCAACTATATATGCCCAAAATCCCAGTAGGTTACTATTAGCGAGATGTGACCAGCTTGACGTTCGGCGCAGAAGTGCGACAAATACTGCGGAGCGAGTGCTTTTATACTGCAGCGAGTGGTGCTGCCACCTAGCTGATTTCCGATCATTGACGACAGGCTACGATCATTACCGAAACTACATTATTGTGAAACTAATGAGCATCCGCTGATTTACCAAATGATTAGATACAATAATAACAAAAGCTTTGCAAACAAACAAGACGTTTGGGTCTACACGATTCATATATGCATTCTGCAATCGATTCCTAAACTGTAGGGACATTATTCTTTATAAATGAGAAGTACTAACCGAGAGTAAACTTGGTCTTTCTTTATTCAATTTTTCGTGGTTAAATGTCCGTAAACTAAACAAGGGAAGTAACTGTTGCATAACTCGAAACTACTTCTTCTAAAACATCACTACACATTCAAGTGTTTACATAAAATATCCCCACCTTACCTACATGATCTTGCCAAATTTAGAAGTACAGACTATTCTTCCAGGTATAGCCACACAGTTGAAATCCCAACAGTGAGTACCTCAACTTATGGCAAAAGGTTTTTCAGGTTTGGGGCTGCCCAGCTGTGGAATGGCCTTCCTAATGACATAAGGCAAGTAGTTAAAAAGGCTGATCCACACCTGGGTGGGCCCATCCTGCAAATGCTCCTTTTGTGTTGCCTGATACCTTGTAGTTTTGCTTGTTTGTTTTATGTACTATTCTGTTTATCACAATTTATCTGAAAATGCTTATATGTCTTTTTCCTAGCCTGTACTATATGTTTAGCTTTAAATTTGCTAGATGCAAGCTCTTTTTGTTTGCATTTATCTGTGTTCTGCTTGCATTTTGTTTAGATAGAACGTTTTGTTTTCGCCTGCATGCTGTGGTACATGTACAGTTTATATGCACGCATGGGTACATGTGAAGTTGTATGCATGTATGTGTGTATGTATGAGCGTTCATGCATATAGGTGTATATGTATAATGCTTATGTATGAATATTCCTGGTGCAGGAGGCTGAATATCATCAAATTCTCTAGGACTTACACGGTAGACCAGGCTGGGAATACTCTAGCACGAGCCATCTTAATTCTGTATACCAATGCAGTTGTTTTTATGCATCTGAGACTCATGTATTTCTCCTCTTTGTATGAAAATTTTATTTTATTTTAAACAAATAACCTCTTTATTTTAATTAGCAGAATAGCATCCTGTGATAGCCAATATGTGATACATTTTTAGTAATACTTGTACTTTTGTAACTCTTATTCCGTAGTACACACTCTAGATATGCCAATTTAACAAATTCTTATGTATTTTACCAATACTTAATTTTCTGATTTTAATTTTATAATGTGTATTACTCATGCTTTGAAAACATATCTTTTAACTCCACATGTTGTTATGTTAAACTGTTATTATCTTTGTTATATAGTCGGTAAATAGCTTATTGTAGCTAATGTGATCTGTTGTACAACCGACTCAATATAAAGATTATTGTATCTTGTATAGTTGTAGTTTAGGACTCCAATCTATTCATGCAGCGTCTGGCTATCTAAAGAATGCATTTATATAATTGCATGTATGTGTATTTAATTTCGTTTTCAGTATAAACAAATTATGCTTCTGTTCGTTTTAGTATTACAAGGTATTAAAATAACCTTTAGTATTGTTAATGTTAACATTGATTATCTTTTGTAAGCCTTCATTCAGACACTTTTCAATCACACTGGAAATTTGATATGTATGGTTAGATCTGTTAAGACCGTAACATGGTTATAACCATGGCCACAGAGAGCTTTCAAATAAACTACAATGTCGACTAGCTGCAGGGAGAAATGTAAACGTACTGCATTATCGCCAGGAATAAACCCCTTTGCTCCATGAATATTCATGTAAGAAAACAATGACACCATGTAGATTAATTTTATAATCTGATGATGAAATATTAATTCAGGAAATGTTGACCATGACCGAAACTGTAGACATATGCCTGCATTATTCCATAAAGAAACAGTGCATGGCCTGATATGGGTCTACATTGTATGCGAACGCGCTAACATTTCTATGAGTAAAGAATTAACACTTCTCTTTCTTGTAATGTAATAGCAGTTCTGTCTAAACAGAGACGCAATTCATAGACGAAGGCACTTATTGCATCAGACTACAGTAAACATAAAGTTAACCATTCCATCGGTGTACTATCAGAGTAACCGCCCCATCATTGTTTAACTATGTCCATTCAGTGTATAAGTCTTAAATGAGTGAGTGGATTCTGCATAACAGACAGTACAAAGACTGATCAGAAGGCTCCCCAGGAGCCCTATGATCTGGGTCTACACTCTTTGCAAATGACATTATACTCATTTCCCACAGCCACAGGGTTCAAACTAGTCTCGAATCTGACAAACTCAGAGATAATTTGAATTTATTTCAAATTTATTACATCCGTAGTTAACGTCCACATAAATCCCTAATCGAAATATAACCTAGAAGTTAGAGTTGTAAATAGAGCCAGGATCACGGGTAAGCCAAGACTAGCCTTGATATGTTTTGTATGGAACAAAGACACACATGGCGGCCCTTATCCTGTTAAAATGATGTCAGATCTGTTTTGCTTTCTTTCGATACGTTTAAAGTGTTGCGAAACTACTGACCGCGTGATACACAGTCAGGGTCCATGCTTATAAAACTTTCAGTTGAGTCTGAGTTCGTTCTCAAGTTTTTGATTTGTCAGATTTGAGCCTTTGGCTCAAATCTGACCAATCAAAAGCTTGAGAACTCAAATCTGACCAATCAAAAGCTTGAGAACGAAACTCAGACTCAACTAAAAGATTTATAAGCATGGACCCTGGATCCGAATGAGACACACCATTAGTTGGCGCCTCATCTGGAACAAAGCTGTTAGCGACAATACCAGTCAGATATGATAACGATTAGCGACAATACCAGTCAGATATGATAACGAGTAAAATGCTGTTAGTGACAATACCAGTCAGATATGATAACGAGTAAAATGCTGTTAGTGACACTACCAGTCAGATATGATAACGAGTAAAATGCTGTTAGTGACAATACCAGTCAGATATGATAACGAGTAAAATGCTGTACTTTTTTCCCTACACTTTGGATGTCATTTCTTATAAGAGATTTTGTACTGTTCATTATAAACAGTAACCATTTACCCTGCTAAACTCGACTTGACTCGGATTAGAAAGCAGCTTGGATTAACATCATACACTAGTTGACTCGGCATTCCACCAGGATCCAAGATGGCTGACGCTCGGTTAGTGGCTTCTTAAAGGTTCACACCTCTAAACCGGACATCAAATTAGTATCAGTCCCAATCTGTCAGCTTAATGCCGGTTGAGAGTCATGCTGAAAGTTCCCAAAGGAGTTGTTGCATGACTTTAATCCTGCATTTAGCAGCCAACTTCCTTAAAAGACCTAACGTGGTCTATATGGACTCTCCTGTTTAGACGGGTTTACTGTACATAATGTTGTAGATTGGCGTTTCATGGGCTTTTATTATTATTATTATTATTATTTACAGCAGGTCAAAGGTTAACACAAGCTAGGCGAGTATTGTACGGGTCATTATGTATTCATTGAACAGTCCAGCCCACCGGATCTCTGTTTACAAAAACCGATAACCTAATTATTTCAACTTGATTCTCGCGCTTATTACTGTCTTGATAAACGCGTCGAAATTAAGAAAATGCATTAAGAAATGAACTTTAATAAATTGACGTTAACCTCTATCACGCTGTCCGTGACCGCACTGCCAAACACAGACTTGAATCCAAATGAGACATCTAGTAACTGGGCGTCTCATCAGGATCCAAGCAGTTTGACACTCGTTCGATAGTTTCTAAAACTTTTTAATTGATTCTGAAGTAGTCAAACTTGCAACATATCAGCATTTGAGGAGACATTGTTACATATCTACATTTGAGGAGACATAATATTTTTCTACAGCGGGCTAATGGTTAAATACATACAGTAAAACCTCTCTATAACAGCCACTAAATTACATCAAGAATTTTGTGTTAAAAGCAGGTGGCTGCTTAAAGCAAGATGAAAGTAAAACAGAACGCTCCTATAGGAGCGTTTTGCTTTACTTTCACCTTGCTTTAAGAGACCACCTGCCCTAAATACCAAATAATTAACACAATTTAGTGGAGGAAGACCCAAGATATACGACTCAGTATGCGCAGACAGACACCTGGGTAGAACCATCGACTTTCCGCAATAGAGTCGGAAGAATTCCCCGCATGAAAATCGAAAAAACATCCTAGGCTGAAATTCGAACCCACTCGGACTGAGTGATCGTGAGTCGGACATATTTTTCCAACTCGATCATATTTAGCTACTAAGGACTAATATCTATCGAATGATGTTTGTTTGAACAGTGTACACCAATATTAATGCCAGGGAGCCATAAAACAATCGTCCCTTAAACCCAAGGACAAAACTGGCCTCGTCTGCAATAGCTGTAAATCTAAAACGCATAATGTAATTAACCCTTTCGGCGTCAAAATTCTAATTGTCGCCTGCAATCCATTTTTGTTAAATCATTCGGTACATAAAGGAACAGAGATAAATAAATTCAAATTTCAAAGGAATAAGCACATATATAGAATTAGAGACTGGGACAAAAAGTGAAGTCCCTGATCAGACGCCGCCTTGAAAAGGCGGCGTCTGATCTGGGACTGCACTATTAGTGTAGCAAATAGCCCCAGGTTTGGAACACCCTACCGGTCTATGAAATATAACAAGCAATGTTATATATCAAAATGTTGGTCAGGATCTGTAGGATATGAAAATAAAATTCATTTTGACTGAAGCGGTTGGAGTTGGCCTGAAATCCAAGATGGCCGCCAAGATGGCCGCCAAAATTGAGCAAAATCAAACATATAATATGTTATATTAATTTTTATTCATTTTTGTACCTACTGAATCCAAACCTGTTTTATTTTGACTAATAATGAAGAAATCCCTTTAAAAAACAAACTTGCTGTAAAGTTTATAGAGGTAAATTTTTAAATATAAGGTCATAGGTCAAAATATTTATACAAATTTTACCTCTGACAAATATGTTTTGTTCCCTACATTCTAAGTATGAAACATTTTTAGAAAGAATTATGCATATTATATAAAATGAGATATGCTTTCTGAACTTCTATGACTGTTGAGTTATATATACAATAGTTGCTGTTACCATGGAGATATTAAAGCTGGCTGCCAAACTTAAGAAAAACAAACATCATTATTTGCTAAATAAATTTGTTATTGTTGTACCTACTGACACCAAATATGTTTTGGTTTTAACTAAATATTGAATATTCTTGACTTGATTAACTTGATTTAAATTTAGTTTATAGAAATCAAGGTTAAGTTCAAGGTCAAAGGTCGAACTGTATCAACATTTGACATCTGACAAAATTTTATTGTTCCCAATTCATTCAAATAAGGGATATTTGATAAAAAAGAGTGGAACATCAAAATGTTCAGTGAAGTTTGGTCTTTCAATTTTAAAATCCTTATTCAGTAGATATAGTACATACATACATGTATATAGTAATATATCAACACCGTTTTTTATTCACCATTTCAAAAATGTTTGACGTGCAATGACATCGTGTGTCTTATTGCATATATGTTATATGAAGCTTTATTCTCTTTGATTTTATGGCTGAATGCATGTAACTAAAATGTGACGTGTATTTTGACATGATAATCTTTGAAAAAGGCCCTTAGTGGTCGAAATAGTAGATCAGAGCATTTCAAGTATTTATGTATTATATTAATTCCTTATTTTAGAATATTTTCTTCATTGTTAAATGACGCTCAAGATCAGTATGCAAATACGGAGAGTCTGACCAGAGAGCTTCATTGTCCATTTTTCTGTACAATAGGGTTACATTTACTTAAAAAGTGTAGTTCTCAGGTCAGGCTGTGCATATGTGCAGGCTAGTGCTGAAACGCTTCCTGGATATTTGTAACCGTTTAATCGGGAGTATTAACTGTCATTAAACGATTAACTTTGTCACACAATCATTCAAACCTGGGTACACCGTAAATCTTTATACTAAATGCGACTGCATATATCAACATAATTATCATAAAAGAGTAATGAGAAGGGTCATTGTTATTATTGATATATGCTCGCGATAGTTACCTGGGTGCTAGTATTGACATATTTCTGCGCACAAGAAATGCCACAGATGTTCAATCTATATATATGTAGATATACGCGTATGATAAAATACTGGGATAAGATTTTATCTTGTGATAATATTATTGTTAATTATGTATATCAGGCTCTTTTAGCTGATATACAATTAGGAAAACACAATTGGGTATCGACAGTCAGAGCATTTGCTACTTGGTATGCAAAAAAGGAAAATACAAAGAAGACAACGGTAAAACATGTATTAAGTTATCTCATCTATCATGCAGTTGAATAATTTTGCAACACCCTTAGCATGTTTCTTATTGTTCAATGCATAACCGTTCCAGGTTGTTTTTCCCTTTCTTTCCTTCCCTCTTTCTTTCTTTTTTATGTATTTCTTTCGTTCGTTCTTTCTTTCTCTCTTTCTTTTGATGTATATACACGCAATCCTCAATCATACTTATTGTAATGCCCAGCCTCAAAATTTTGTCAAGATTTAGAAAAAATAAATATCTTCTCTTTCGTTATACCAATGTCTTTAAATTTGCTGGTACACATACTTTGTTGATATGTGTAAGATTGCTTATACAATTAATTGTAACTATAAACATGTTAATGTATACGTTACTAATAAAGTGTTTTGAACCTTGGAAAAAACTTGTTCAAAGTCCACATGCCTTTCTGCCATAGTTTACAACTATCAGCTGGGAATACAGTACAGTTGGCATGGCCGCAGATACTTTCTCGAAACACTATATTGCGGGAAGCTCTCAAGCCAGTGTTGTGCATAAACCGAGTGTGACTTGAGAAATTAAATTGACATATTTTATCATAATAATGTCGTATCATAATCAATTTAAGCTGGTAGTTTCATCACAATTCACACTAAATCTTTCAGACCAACGACTTTTGAAAAGATGACAAATAACCATAGTGAAGAAGAAAATCGATCGGTTTGATGTGCCAAAAAGAACAACCAGCAAATAGAATTGAAACAAATGCATTTACTTCAAAAGTTTTATTGAACATGAAACCAAATTTATATTACCGCTGTAATCTTTAAATTAGCACTCTGCTGAGGAACTAAGGGAAGTT
Source organism: Azorinus chamasolen (assembly GCA_963576725.1). Taxonomy (NCBI): domain Eukaryota; kingdom Metazoa; phylum Mollusca; class Bivalvia; order Cardiida; family Solecurtidae; genus Azorinus; species Azorinus chamasolen. The sequence continues at coordinate 79,092,943 of OY755245.1, forward strand.
ACCAGTCCGGTTAACCGGTAACGGATTTTGTAACCGGTTAAACGCCATTTCGTAATCGGCAACGGTTAACCGGATAATCGTTTCAGCACTAGTGCAGGCTGATCTGGAGCAACTTTCCGCATATGCAATAAGACACATAATTCCAATGCTGGCGTGTCACATATAGCACAATATACTGTATCAGATAAGAACAAGCTTCGATTGCAACATCAAACTTGTAAAGTGTCAAAACCAGCATAACATTAGAGGCACATTGAGTATTTGTTTTGCTCTGATTTGAATCAGGAGTATGATTTAAACAATTTCTACTGTCATTGAAACTGATTAACATACTTTCACAATGATAAATATGATATGTGACGCATCACGTGGAAAGGGGCCTTTGGACATAAGCGGACAGTGTAGTTCAAGATAAGCCTGTGCATTCAGAGTCTGATCTGAGAGCTGCACTGTCCGTTAGTCTGTGAAATTAGGTGTTATTGACATATCATCGGACAGCGAAGATCTCACACCAGGATGCACACATGCGAAAGCTGATATTGAGGTACGTTGTTATGTATCTAAGGCCAAGTTTCGCACGACGCGGCCCATATATGCTCTTTATTCTCCAAAGTTTAGTTTTCATTTTCAGAACTGTCCAAATTATGACTGTAAATAGATGAAGTAAAAGTACAAAAATGAGTCATGCAGGAAACACCACATACAGAACAAACAGTCGCCCGAACAGCAACACAAGGAAACAGCAAATGTACATAACTATAAAAACATCAAGAGACGCACAAAGACAAAACAAACATACAATAGGGAGAAGATGGAAGTACCGCCTTGGAACGGTCAGTGACAAAAGTCACATTTATTCCATCCCCACCCTAAAAGACAAACGGTGTAAATAAACGTATCACCTCTCCGACTAAGTGTATACACATTCACACACACTATGTTCTCAGATTACATATTGCCGGTACATGAACAAGCCATTGTATATGACTACGGGTTATGAAAACATTTACATGTTTCACTGCATATGTCACATTCACATATGTCATTCACTAGCTCTGGCGCTGCAAAGGACTGTTTCATTACTTTGGGTGGAATTCCAGAGCCATATACAAATTCGTATCCAGAACTTGTGACCGGAGGAAGGCCATGTAGTGGATTTATGGCAGTTTTCCAAATACATAATTGGTAGACTCAGCGTAGGCAGTGGAAAACTATCCTCAGCTGGTGGAAGATTTCTTGGATGCTCTGATGCATCTGAGCTGACTGAGTGAAACGACATTACCTCCTCCATACAAGTCCACAAGAACGTGCATACAAGCCATTTTCTGTGGTTTTGTGAACCCATAATTATGTTCTCCCGTGTCTCGTAGTTGTTGGTACTTATTGGCATACTTTATCAACTGCTTGAACTCAGTTTTCTTTCCCTTGCCATAGAAACTTCTTGTGCCACAGCCGGTCAAAATATAAACTGCAGGACATTTTGCTGTTCATCTGGCAGTTTATGTCTCAGCGAGTGTTCTGTAATGTATCGTTTCATGTCTGTAATGGAAGTAATTCGTCCAGTTGACATGTACATATGATTTGGAACAATCTGTTGGTAATGATGCAGAAGCAAAACAAAAACATCTCTGTCTGGCGTTTGAACAACTGTACAGGAAGACCCTTTATCTGCCTTATATTTAGCATGTAAAATAATTAGAGTGTCTGTTTCCTCTTGCTTTGATTTCATTGAAGGGATTTTGATGCACATGTCAGGTGTTATTTATTCATCTGTAGCACTTGGACTGTAATGAGCTTTGCATAAGAAGATCTGTCGGAGGCAAACAAGAGAGGTATGGGCATAAGTTTGGCATGCCAATGCATAGTCCAGTTATGGTCTCTTATAGGTGAAATGAACATCTTGAAGGGTCAGTACACTCTCATGAGATAATCCTCACAGACTTTGGTTAGATATGTCAGTCATTCTGAACTTATCCAATAAAGGAGTTATATGGCGGGAGATAGTGTCGCAAAGGTCTGTCATATCAGCCCCATTGTGTATGTCATCATATGCTGCTCTTTACTGTGACAACATCGTATACACAACATCAGGAACACTTTTGTTGTTTTCTTCACAACACACGTCACAGATGACCAGAAGGCGGATATGTAAGGCGTCGTCAATCATTTTGAATGCGGTGAGTTATCTGTCAAAGTCTTCAAATGACGGTGTATTAGAAACTGTGGCTGTTGCATATAAATCTATATCTGTCAATAGCTGCTTAAGACCAGTATCATCATAGAGGTGACATATTCCTGTGAACACGGACTCGAGGACATGCATACTTTAATATATAGCACATTGTAACTCATCCTTTCTGCACCAAACGATTTCCAGTGTCTATGCTAGAAGGCTTATGCCGAACACAATCGGTACATATGACTGCCCCAGTCAATTCATAACTTCCTTCCTTGACGCGGAAGAGTGTGGTGTATACAGTTCTGCAGTCTGTAGGAATGACCATAATGATGGGGTTGTATGCTATGCTTGAAGTCTTGATAAAATCTTCCTGCATGCAAATACTTGGATGTCTACTAATATGTAGAAAATTTTCATTGGTATTATTAACTTTTCAGCGGACAATGTAGCTGTAAGGTTAGACTGTCCAGATGCACATACTGATATTGAGCTACATTGTCTGCATTTGGCATTTGACAAATGTCGCCTGTGGCGGCAAAAGGGTTAATTCATTCAGGGCATTCCATTAGTCATTCAAATCATTAATCATCAAGAACAAAATACATGTAGCTAGTGTATACATATTCAAAATTAAAAATAACTATTAAAATAACTAATGGTAGATCTAGTAGATCTATCAATAAGAAATAATAAATTCATACCAGTGTTTTATCGTGCAATCGAACACTGGTACCCGTGTTCGATTGCATATAAAACACTGGTATAAATTTATTATTTTGATTCTAACACTTCAATTTAACAAAATTTGCACCGCCACAATGGCACTACGTTTCTTGTCGTACGAATTTTCGAAGCCATATTACGTCACGTTAAGCCGTTACAGCGCGTGTGGTGTTTTATCGAGAATTCAAACACCTTCTGATCCTTCGAGATCATGAATTTCAGTACATCTTGTTCTGAAAATTGAATACCGCTTAAGCCGGTACTAGGGGACGTGAGCAGTGTTGCACTTTCAATTACTGTTCATGAACAGACTCAATAAAACCGAGTCTGTAATTTTCTCTTTTTGTGTTGCAATTTTTGCTCTCGGGGGATCACAACCTTTCAGAATTTATAGATACGTCCCTTCGTTGTTTATGTAGATGTGTGCGCGAGGTGTGTTAGAATTAGTAATTATCCACGGCTAGAGATGGATAATTGATATCTATTTTTTAGTAAATATATCCGGAAAGTGGGAGATCCTTCGAAAGCATGAAAGCAAAAGTAGCAATACCACTTCCCCACCCCCAGAAAATTGCAGACTCGGTTTTATTGAGTCTGTTTATATACATTAATGATGAATATTAACTTCTATCCTGCCACATACATCATTTGTCGGTTGTCATTTGCAAAAAGTGTAGATCCAGATCAGCCTGCACATCTGCGCATATACAACTAAGAGCTAAACTGTCGTTAGTATGTAAAATTGGCTATAAACCAACGGCCAATGTAGCTCTTAGATCTTACTGTTGGTTGCTATGTATAGGCATATATCTACAAGCTGCATCAGTTATAAATGTTAAAAGGAAAGTTTTCATACCCACCTGTTGGTCATTTTCTCGGAAGAATCTGTCCCGTTTTTGTTCTTACTTGCGATTTACTCACCAGATTACATTGAAGCAAACTACATAAATAGTGGCTAAATCATATACAAGGCAAGTGACTTTGCATTTCTTTCAAACATATAACTTACTTCAGAGTGAACAAAATATTTTGGCTAAATTCAGCTTTTTTCCATTGGAAATTGTCACAATAATTCCATTTGATGTCTATTTAGCAGGCACCATCAGTTTCACTTATTCTGAAAAAAGTCACACCACAGACATGTGATCCGCAATCTTGGACATCACCATGGCAACCAGATATATTTGAGGAAAAATGCTAAACATTCAAAATTAATACCTTATAATACGTGTTAGTATACAATAAATGGTATTTTGTTTTTGTAAGGAATGTTTCGCATTAAAAAAAACTTGTTAAATGACCATATTTTAAATAATTTGACCATTGACCTTCAACTTGACTTTGAAATTGACCGTAACCTGTACTTAAATGAACAGTTGTCAGTAAATAACTTGAAGGAGGTTTGTTTACGCTTGAAACAAAACAAATTTGGTTTGCATATATGCAAATATACCGGAGTAATGCAGGCATTGGATAAATTTTAATGTTTTTTCAATTTTAGCGGCCATCTTGGATGCCATTTTGGATTTCTGTCGACTCAAATCACTTTGGCATTAACGAACATCGTTTTTATAGTCTACAGACCCTAAACAACATTTTGATATATGACACATCTTGTTATATTTCATAGGCCGGTTGACCCCCTAAATATGCAAGGTACGAAGTCTTGTTTGCTACACTATTTGTGTCGTGGTGTATTTATGCGACATTGGCTGTGAAACGGTTAATATGTACGTGTAGATCAATCCAAGTACTACAACTAAGGCGTATTTTAGAAGAGCGGTGACCGGTTCCACGGTCGCGCCGATTCAAACCTAGGACCCATGTGCGAAACCTGTTTTTCCCCAACCATTATCTCGATTATTTCTCAGCCAATTACAACAACTCATATGTCGTTTCACTATTAACTTGTAGCTAGACATCATAGGACAACAAATAGATACAACTGACCCGTGTCCGTGCGTCCATACGGCCTAACGATTACCTTTAAACGCAGACAATTGGCTATTGTCGCTAGAAATAACCCTTTTCCCAGTAGATATTTTTCATAATTTTATATTTCAATTAGTTACATAATCGATATGCATAAAGGTATATATCAAACAACTTTTATTTTGTAACTTGATACTTGTTTTTTTTAAATAGTATTACGTATTTTATTCCTTAGTCGTTTGTGTAACCGTTTCGAAAAAGGGTTAAAGTTACCTATTTTACATAGAAATACATGTAGAACCATAACGTGTTTTGCTCGTTTTTTACATTCTTCATCCCTTAATTTCTGAGCCATCAAAGGGCTGACATATATTATTTTGAATACACCTAGTACTGATGTAGGTCTTTACAACCTTAGACAACACGGCCGGGTCAAAGGTCGGTCCGCTTGCTTGCGCCCGGTTCGAACCTGGGTTAAAATCGTGAATGTTTTATATAAAAATCGAGTATAAATGCCTTCAATTCTCTATTCCTTATATCATACTCATAATGCTTTAAATGATATATGCAACTAGGTTTTGATCGTAGGTATGTGTATAGACATACAGACGAACCGTCTGTCTGTCCGCGTGTCGTAGGTGTCGTTTTGTTTTGGATAATAATAACCTTTTATTTGGGTATTATGAGTGGTGTTGTTTACCCGCCTCAGACGTTTATTTCTCAGTAATAATGCTGACAAATAACATCTTTTGCATGCACCTGGTCTTAATGAAGGAATACACATCCATACGCAACACGGATCTAAGGTCGGTCGGCTGGCTGGTTGCCGGTGTAACGAAGTAAATTGACCCCCATAGAATACTGACCCCCCGGTCAGTATTTTTTAAAAAATAGTGACACCCCGGTCATAGTATTTTGACCCCCCGGTCATAATATTACGACCCCTGCACACGAAGAAAACTGACCCCTTACGAAGAATTGTGACCCCCATAGAATAGTGACTCCCTGTCTTTGTTTCAACAAAACATACACCCGCACGCTTGCGCACACACGTACGCACACACGCACACACAACACGCATGTACATACACAATTACACACACGCACGCATGCACGCACACATACCGGTACACATATGCACGCACGCACACACATATACCGATACTTACACATACACTTAGAAACACTTGCATACATGCAAGCACACGAACACTCACGCACGCACTCATGCGCACGCATGAGCACATGTACCAGCATGCATATATAAAGAGATTACTTAATAAATTGTAAAATGTTGTATTGACTTCTATCTGACGTAAATAGCTGTTAAAATTTCAATAATCTAAGTTCTAACTTAAAATTTCGTGGATGGAAAACTGTGTCAGTCACTGCAAAACTAAAAAAAACTTCATTTGGCAGTGGATTTTCGTATGGTCAATGCTGTGCGCAATGCCATATATCATATCCATATTTTGAAAACATTTGTAATTTATCACCTATTGAAATTAATTGAAATAAATCTCATCGAAGTGAGGCAACATAGGGGTTCGACATCATGCCTTTTGAATTATTTTAGCGAAGTGGGAAATAATATTTGTTGTTGCTGTTGTGTTTGCTTCGTCTACCACCACCATCACCATCATTACTACTACTACTACTACTATAATTACTGCCACTACTACTACTACTACTACTACTGCTGCTATTAATGCCACTACTACACATACTCCTCCTCCTACTACTACTCCTACTCCTCCCCCTACTACTACTATTACCTACCTACATACCTACCTACCCAATAACACACCCACCCAGCCACCCACCCAAAACCCAGCCACCCACCAAAGCACAAACCCAACCACCCACAAACCCACCCACCTACTACTGCCGCTGCTGCTGCTGTTACAACTGCTACTACTACTATTCCTACTTCCTACTACCTACTACTACTACCTATACTACTACTACTACCTATATTACTACTACCTATACTACTACCTATACAACTACTACTACTTATACTACTACTATCTAACTATCTACCTATCTACCTGTCATGACTAAAGCGCGCAATACTAATTGAACCCAAGTATTTTGTACATAGGGGGTCACATTTTCTGAAGAATATCGACCCCGGTCAGTATTTTTTTAAAAAAAATAGCGACCCCTGGTCATAGTGCTTTGACAGACACACGTTCATTATATGTTGAACAGTTCCCGCGACTTTAATCTACCTCCTGTATAATTTAAAGAAAGGGTTTAACTTTACTCGTACACTATTTAACCTTGGTCAAACATAGTGCTTTGACACACGTTCATGATATGTTGAACAACTCCCTGCGAACTTAATCTACCGCCAGTATAATTTAAGAAAGAGTTTAACTTTACTCGATTTTATTTAACCTTAGTCATAAATATTACAGATGTAGTGACACCCGGTCATAGCAATTTCAGCTGTGTTTATCCTATCATGACTAAAGCGCGCAATACTAATTGAACCCAAGTATTTTGTACATAGGGGTCACCTTTTCTGAAGAATATCGACCCCCGGTCAGTATTTTTAAAAAAAATAGCGACCCCCGGTCAAAGTGCTTTGACACACGTTCATGATATGTTGAACAACTCCCGCGAACTTAGCAGTGTTGCACTTTCAATTACTGCTCATGAACAGACTCAATAAAACCGAGTCTGCAATTTTCTCTTTTTGTGTAGCAATTTTTGCTTTCGGGGGATCACCACCCTTCAGAATTTATAATCTTCACAACAGCAGGTGTTAAGTGCTTGTGTGGCGGCCGTAAAACGTCGCCCCGTACTTCATTCTCAGTGTTGTTATACCTTCTGATCCTTCGAGATCATGATTTTCAGTACTTCTTTTTCTGAAAATTGAATACCGCTTAAGCCGGTGCTAGGGGGCGAGAGCAGTGTTGCACTTTCAATTACTGCTCATGAACAGACTCAATAAAACCGAGTCTGCAATTTTCTCTTTTTGTGTTGCAATGTTTGCTTTCGGGGGATCACCACCCTTCAGAATGTTTAATCTACTGCTAGTATAATTTAATAAAGAGTTTAACTTTACTCGATTTTATTTAACCTTTGTCATAATTCTTACAGATGTAGTGACACCCGGTCATAGCAATTTCAGTCGTGTTTATCCTATCTTGACTAAAGCGCGGAATACTAATTGAACCCAAGTATTTTGTTCATAGGGGGTCACATTTTCTGAAGAATATCGACCTCGGTCAGTATTTTTTAAAACATAGCGACCCCCGGTCATAGTGCTTTGACACACGTTCATGATATGTTGAACAACTCCCTGCGAACTTAATCTACCTCCAGTATAATTTAAGAAAGAGTTTAACTTTACTCGATTTTATTTAACCTGTGCCATAATTCTTACAGATTTAGTGACCCCCATCATAGCAATTTCAGTCGTGTTTATCCTATCATGACTAAAGCGCGCAATACTAATTGAACCCAAGTATTTTGTACATATGGGGTCACATTTTCTGAAGAATATCGAACCCCCGATCAGTATTTTTTTTAAAAAAAAAGCGACCCCCGGTCATAGTGCTTTGACACACGTTCATGATATGTTGAACAACTCCCGCGAACTTAGCAGTGTTGCACTTTCAATTACTGCTCATGAACAGACTCAATAAAACCGAGTCTACAATTTTCTCTTTTTGTGTAGCAATTTTTGCTTTCGGGGGATCACCACACTTCAGAATTTATAATCTTCACAACAGCAGATGTTAAGTGCTTGTGTGGCGGCCGTAAAACGTCGCCCCGTACTTCATTCTCAGTGTTGTTATACCTTCTGATCCTTCGAGATCATGATTTTCAGTACTTCTTTTTCTGAAAATTGAATACCGCTTAAGCCGGTGCTAGGGGGCGAGAGCAGTGTTGCACTTTCAATTACAGCTCATGAACAGACTCAATAAAACCGAGTCTGCAATTTTCTCTTTTTGTGTTGCAATTTTTGCTTTCGGGGGATCACCACCCTTCAGAATGTTTAATCTACTGCTAGTATAATTTAAGAAAGAGTTTAACTTTACTCGATTTTATTTAACCTTTGTCATAATTCTTACAGATGTAGTGACACCCGGTCATAGTAATTTCAGTCGTGTTTATCCTATCTTGACTAAAGCGCGGAATACTAATTGAACCCAAGTATTTTGTTCATAGGGGGGTCACATTTTCTGAAGAATATCGACCCCCGGTCAGTATTTTTTAAAAAATAGCGACCCCCGGTCATAGTGCTTTGACACACGTTCATGATATGTTGAACAACTCCCTGCGAACTTAATCTACCTCCAGTATAATTTAAGAAAGAGTTTAACTTTACTCGATTTTATTTAACCTGTGCCATAATTGTTACAGATTTAGTGACCCCCATCATAGCAATTTCAGTCGTGTTTATCCTATCATGACTAAAGCGTGCAATACTAATTGAACCCAAGTATTTTGTACATATGGGGTCACATTTTCTGAAGAATATCGAACCCGCGATCAGTATTTCTTAAAAAATAGCGACTCCGGTCATAGTGCTTTGACACATGTTTATGATATGTTGAACAGTTCCCGCGAACGTAATCTACCGCCAGTATAATTTAAAGAAAGGGTTTAACTTTACTCGTAAACTATATGTTATATCTTGTACATAGGGGGTCACATTACCTGAAGAATATCGACCCCCGGTCAGTATTTTTTAAAAATAGCGACCCGGCCATAGTGCTTTGACACACGTTCATGATATAAGTATATTTATGAGGCATTCAGGAAACACCGAATACAAAACACACAACCGCCCAAACAGCACCACAACGACAAACAACAAATGTACATGAATATAAAAGACACAAAGTGACGCACGGACATAAGAAACAAATAATTGGGGGAATATGGAAGTACCGCCTTGGAACGGTCAGTGACAAATGCCACTGGGGGTTAAACTGGTTTATGGGTGCCCAATCTCACACTTATTCCATCCCCACCCTGAAAAAAGACAAACAGTGTAAATAAACGTATCCCCTCTCCGACTAATCTACAACAACCGCGATGGCAAATACAGTGGTAAAAGATGCAGTGACTTCCGGTTAAAGCAATTTCAGCCGTGTTTATTATATCATGGCTAATGCGCGCCATGCTAATTGAACCCAAGTTTTTTGTACATAGGGAGTCACATTTTCTGAAGAATATCGACCCCCGTCATTATTTTTCAAAATATAGCGACCTCCGGTCATAGTGCTTTGACTCACGTTTATTATATGTTGAACAGTTCCTGCGAACTTAATCTACCTCCAGTATAATTTAAAGAAAGGGTTTAACTTTACTCGTAAACTATTTAACCTTAGTCATAATTGTTACAGATGTAGTGACCCCGGTCATAGCAATTTCAGCCGTGTTTATCATATCGTGGCTAATGCGCGCCATGCTAATTGAACCAAAGTATTTTGTACATAGAGGGTCACATTTTCTGAAGAATATCGACCCCCGGTCAGTATTTTTTTTAAATAAAAAATAGCGACCCTCGGTTACTGTGCTTTGACACACGTTCATGATATGTTGAACAGCTCCCGCGAACTTATGTGTGTGGCTTTTCCTGCTTGACTTTACTACTTTTTCATTTAATCTACCTCCAGTATAATTTAAGAAAGGGTTTAACTTTACTCGATTTTTATTTAACCTTGGTCATAATTCTTACAGATGTAGTGACCCATAATTATTTTGTACATAGTGGGTCACATTTTCTGAAGAATATCGACCCCGGCCAGTATATTGTCAAAAATAGCGAACCCGGTCATAACTCTATGATTCACGTTCATGATATGTTAAACAACTCTAGTATTTATTTATTTTTTAAAAAGGAGGTTCACGTTAATCGAAAAATACCTTTTCCTTTGTCATAATTCTTGTAGATGTAGTGACCCCAGTCATTGCATTTTGACCGTGTTTATTATACTAGACTAATACGCACAATGTTAATTGAACCCAAGCATTTTGTACATAGGGGGGTCACATTTTCTGAAGAATACTGACCCCCGGTCAGTATTTTTTAAAAAATAGCGACCCCCGGTCATAGTGCTTTGACACACATTCATGATATGTTAAACAACTCACTGAAACTCAAATCTATCTCCAGTATAATTTAAGGAAAGGGTTTTAACTTTACTCGAAAAATATTTAACCTTGGTTATAATTCTTACAGATGTAGTGACCCCCTTTCATATATTATTTTTAGCCCCGTTTAATATATAATGACCAATGCGCCCAATGTTAATTGAACTCAAGTTAGTTGTAGAAAGGATGGGTGTCATTTTTTTCTGAAGAATATCGAACCCCGGTCAGTATTTTTTAAACAATAGTGATCCCCGGTAATAATGCTTTGGCCACCTTCGTGATATTTTGAACAACGCCAGCAACTTTAATTTGCCTCAAGTATACTTTAAAGAAAGGGTTTCACGTATTTTGAAAAAAATATTTAACCTTGGTCATAATTGTTACAGATGTGTGACCCCTAGTAATATCATTTTGAGCCCCGTTTAATATATCATGACCAATGCGCGCAATGGACGCCAAGTAATACGACTTGTAATCATTGTTCGTACAGAATAGCACACACACGCACGCAAGCAGACACGCACGCGCGCGCATGCACACACACACACATGCACATGCACATGCACGTACACAATCACTTATAAATAAACACCCTTCCGCACGCACCAACACATTCACACACCCCTACACAATATCGGAATACAATTTCATTTATAGAGAATTGTGTCAATTATTGTCGAAGAGATGCGGTTGATTTTCTTATATAAAAGGTCAAGCACGTGTGGCATATACCATAGCAATATAGTGTGTACATTTGCAACAGGTCATTTTCCTCTGCAGATAATACACATTAGATTAGTTGTTCATAATGTTTTTACTTTTATTTTAAACGAGCTTTGTAGAAAACCACACAGCAAGGATATTTGTTGCGTGTTTATTTTTGTCTAAAAGGACGGGTTTAACAGATCCAATAAATCACGAACACGAGTCTTATATTCTATTCATAACATAACCTAGAGAAGATAGTTTTCCTTGTGTGTTCGTCACCTATTTGTGGCTGCCTAGTAAGTCAAATGTATGACATCGAAAATATCAGCACCTGTTGAGTTTCAAAACAGTTTGCCAATCAGACTGAGATTAATCGTCAACTTTTATCATTTTATATTCAATTGAACTTAATTTGCGTTTGTGTTCGTTTATATTGTGAATTATTACTCAAGGGTACAAAATAAAATACACAAGTAGTAGTATTGGCCTTTATAAAAAGAAGAGTTTACTTACTGTAAAGATTGTACTGTAAAGATTACTTACTGTAAACATGATTTGACAAGTACGGTCGGTCACTGTTAGAAGTATAGAACCATTTATTAGATCGCACAGAAAAGGTTGTTATACTCAAAATGCATTGTAAATGTCCCCTTAAAATAAGTTATATTACCACTACTTCTACTGATACAACTATTACTTTCACACCCACTGTCACTCTTCTGCTAGTGTCAACATTTTTTAAAATATTGACAGTTTCTAAATAATAAAGTGTTTCCGTTAAATTTCGTTTACCCCCCCCCCCCATACTACCACACACCACACGCACACAAACCCACCCACCCGATACTGCAGCAACAACAACAAAAACAAAACTGCAGCCGCAACAATATTAGGTATTCAAGTATTTGCAATGGTTACTAATTTGTTAGTAATAGTTGGGGCGGGGGTCAATATTTTATAGATGTCGCGGAGGGGGTCACTATTTTTCAGAGGGGAGTCGATATTTTTCAGAAAGGGGGTCGCTTTTTCTGAAGAATAGTGACCGGGGGGTCAGTATTCTATGGGGGTCACTTTACTTCGTTACACCGGTTCAAACTTGGGTCAAAATAGTCTGTTCTTAATATAAAAATAGAGTATAAATGCAAAGCGTTTATATATTCCTTATATCATATGTAGTAATGCTTAAAGTAATACAAGCACCTTGATATGGATGCTAGGTAGGTGTACAGACATAGAGACACATTGATCGTCCGTCCGTGTATCCATAAATATCGATGTTTGGGTTAAAATAGCAATCTATTTGGTACTTTGTCGGGTGTTTGTTACCTGTTTCAGACCTTTATTTGTCAGCTATTACAAGTCTGACAGATATCATATTTTGTATTTGTCTAGTACTGATGTCTGAATCTTGGTCAAAATGGTTCTATTCGTTTATCAAAAATCAAATTGAACATTTGTTTTCTCTAAAATCAGTACGACGTAATAACTGAATTTTAGCATGCATGTTTGGAATACATATGAGGTTGTAAATGTGAATTTAGAGCAACATGAGCAGTGTAGATTTTCTCACATCTGGAATGGTTCGTTACGATAACAATTGTTTAATTTGTAAAAGGCATAATACATGTACATGTATAATCCGGGGAGGAATAGCTCTCTAAACATTGTGGACACTCCATGATTGTTTAGCCACATGTACCCACAATAACTGTTAGTAACTGATAAGCACACACACGGTGTCCACAAATACTATTAGTTATTGATATACACACCCAATATTGATACAGAACAGGTACACACACGGTGTCCACAATGTAAAGATTGTGTCCAGAACGCTGGTTACGCTACTTTTACTATATAAGCCTGCATGAAGGCATCTGATATTTCTAGGTAAATTTAGCACCAGCCAATATCATATAATGTCATCAAAATCCGGATAGGTCTATTATTTCACATAGTGTCCATAATGTAGGTTTTGAGAGGCAGTGTCCACAGTGCCCTAAAGATGAGTATGTGTGTGTGTGTATGTGTGTGTGTATATGAGTGTGTGCGTGTGCGCGTGTTCGTGAGTGCGTGCGTTAGTGCGTGCGTGCGTGTGCGTGTGTATATGTGTGTGTGCAATGTTTGTATGTGTATGAGTGTGGTTTGTAGGGGAGGGGCGCATGCGCGTGCGCGCATGTGTACATGTATGAAGTAATACATGAGTTATTCTAGATGACAGTACAAAGACTTATACTCAGGGAGCCAATAGTGCCTACTGTATACCCCCCCCCCCTAGACTTTCTTTCATGGGTACCAAAATGTTCAGAAAAGTGTCCTGAATCAGAATCACGAATGTACTCAAACTTTAATTCTTTTAGGCTATGTGTATTTTAACCGTTTCCCTGGCAACCCCCCAGTTTTCGTAATGATGACCCATACCTACAAATTCGCCCATATCACAGCCAGTTTTTTTCCTAAAACTATAAAACTGGTACCAAATGGAAGATAAGACATTGTGCTTTTATTTTCAGTTGATGCTATAGTCCTCAAATTGGCTATTTTGTTTTCTGTGAGTTTCGTCATCATGTTAAACTGCATTTGAAGTTATTTTCTGATATTTGTAGGATAAAAGAATGAAAGGTTTACGTTATTTCTACACTTTATTTTACTATTTTAATGTTCTCATTAATATTCATCAGTATGCAAATAAGGTAATTTGAAAAACAACACACCCATGCGCCCCTCCCATACAAACTACTCGCATACACATACTATCAACATACTAGCACGTGCGCACATTCATACACACATAGACACACAAATACAGACACAACATTATTTTATTACACTTCAGGTTGTTATGACAATTCAGGTTGACCACCAATTGTAATAACGTTTTCGCATCATAACCAGTTTTGTAATAAAATTTTCTAAGTCGTACAATCATCTAGAATATCTCATGTATTACTTCATAGATGTACACATGCGCGCACACGCATGCGTCCCTCCCATACAAACTACACGCATACACATACTATCAACATACTGGTACGTGCGCACATTCATACACACACAGACATACAAATACAGACAAAAATTATTTTATTACAGTTCAGGTTGTTATTACAATTCAGGTTGACCACCAATCGTAATAACGTTTTCGCATCATTACCAGTTTTGTAATAAATTTTATTACAATTCTGGTTATTATTACAAATCAGGTTGCAACAAAGCGCAATATCTTATCTTTAACTTGGTACCGGTTTTATAGGTTTAGGACAAAATCTGGCTGTGATATGGGCGATTTTGCAGGTATGGGCCATCATTACAAAAACTTTGGGGTTGACATTGAAACGGTTCAAACATTACTTTAAATTATTCTTTTGGTCCTCAAATTACATATTTTGTTCTCTCAGCGTTTTGTCATCATGTGAAACTGCATTTGAAGTTGTTTTCTGATATTTGTATGGTAAAAATTGAAAAGTTTACGTTATTTCTATATTTTGTTCTATTTGTTATATTCTCTCTAATATTCATGAGTATGCAAATACGGTAATTAAAAAAAGCTGGACATAAAAGCACAATGTCTTATATTCCATATCGTACCAGTTTTTACCGGGTTTTCCACGGAAAACTCCGGTTATTGAAATGGTGATGTACGGCGGGCGGGCGGGCGGGTAGGCGGGCGGCTGCCAATTTTGTCTGGATGATAACTCCTATATGGCTCATGCCATTAGATTGAGTTATGCCCCTTTGAACTAAAAATTGTGTCAGTCCATAGTGCGTCCGCCTGGTCTTGTCCGGGCTGTAACTCAGAACTCCATGGATGGAATCTGACATCAGTTGGCATAAATGTTCCTCTAGAAGGTTCGGCGTGTCGCATGAAAAAACCCATGTCAATAGCTGAAAGGTCAAGGTTATACTTAGAGGTCAACGTTCAAAATCATATATCTTTTTAACTGGATTAACATATTTTGCTTGTCCGGACTTTTGCTTCTCCTACAATACTTTAGCCAGGATCACCAAATATTGTGTATGGGTACATCTTGGGATGGAGGAGTGTCGCATACTATTTATAGGTCTATGTGACCTTTACCTTGGACTTCATTTACAAGAAAAACTTGTCCGGAGCATAACTCCTATACCGAATCAGCTAGGATCACCAAATATGGTGTGTAAGTTCATCTTGGGATGACAGAGTGTCACATACTATTTTTTGGTCAATGTGACCTTGACCTTGAACTTTGACCTAATTTACGAAAAAAGCTTGTCCGGAGCATATCTTCTACACTACTTCAGCTAGGACCACCAAATATGGTGTGTGTGTGAGTACATCTTGGGATGGATGAGTGTCGATTACTATATATAGGTCAGTGTGACCTTTATCTTGGGCTTCATTTACAAGAAAATTTTGTCCGGATCATACCTCCTATACTGAATCAGCTAGGATCACCAAATATGGTGTCCGAGTCTAATCTTGGGTTGATGGAGTGTCACGTACTATTTTTAGGTCAATGTGACTTTGACCTTGAACTTTGACCTTATTTCCAAAAAAACTTGTCCGAAGCATAACTTTACAGGAATGTTCACCAGCATAAGTTGTTGTGCACCTGGGTTTTTCGAATTGTCTCCCCCTGATAATTGTTGAGTAATTGCCCCTGATATTAACACTTAAATTTATACAAACTTTGTGTTGTGCGGTTCTCTGAAACCAGTACGGCTAGAGTCACCAAACTTCACAGGATTGTTCACTAGCATGAGTTGTTTTGCAGTTGAGACTTTTGAATTGTCTCCCCTGTTGACTTTAGAATTACTGCCCCTGATGACTTAAAATAGACAAACTTTACTTAGTGTCGTTCATATATCTGAAACCACTAGGGCTAGAGTCACCAAACTTCATAGGAATGTTGAACAGCATGAGTTGTTGTACAGCTGAGACTTTCAAATTGTCTCACCCTGATAACTTGTGAGTTATTGCCCCTGATATGATTACTTAGAATTAGAGAAACCTTGTGTCATGCACATCTTTAAACTTCACAGGAATGTTAATTAGCATGAGTTGTTGTGCACCTGTTTAATTGTCTCCCCTGATAATTGTTGAGTTAATGCCCCTGAAATGATAACTTAAAATTAGAGAAAGTTTGTGCTGCACGTATCTCTGAAACCAGTAGGGCTAGAGTCACCAAACTTGACAGGAATGTTTACCAGCATGAGTTGTTGTGCATCTGGGTTTTTAATTGTCTCCCCTGATAACTTTGAAGTTACTCCCCTAAATGACTTAAAATAAGAGAAGCATTACTTTATGTCGCGTGTATCTCTGAAACCACTAGTACTAGAGTCACCAAACTTCATAGGAATGTTGACCAGCATGCATTGTTGTGTACCTGGTGTTTTTCAGTTGTCTGCCCCTGATAACGTTAGAGTTATTGCCCCTGAAGACTTAAAATTATACCCTGATAAGTTTGGAGTTACAGACATTACGCTTGTGTCTTGGAAAGAGGATGGGAAGGGGAGACATCTGTTTTTGTAGCAAAAACAATCCTCTAGTTAGTTTTGATGTCACTAGTTTTGAACATTGAATACTGCTGAAGCCGGTGCTAGGGGGCGTGAGTAGTGTTGCACTTTTAATTACTACTCATAAGCAGACTCAACAAAACCGGGTCTGCAATTTTCTCTCTTCGCATTGCCACTTTTGCTTTCGAATAATCTCCCACCTTCAAACTCTATTCAGAAATGGTCCAGATTAGAAATCGGATGGTTCGAACTTCTTTTATATCGTTGTTAGCTGTATGGTCCCTTGAAGTTCGACATATTAAAGTTCAAATGTTGTTCTAAAACGTTATCAATGCAAACAGTTTGGATACAGATGAGACGCCGAGTACTTCAGCGTCATATCGGGATCCAAAATGTTTGTCACCGTGATTGTGTTTCTGGTAATGTATGTAGGTTAACACATTCTCTCCTAGGCAATTTTTGGACCGATTCTCTTTGAATAAATCTTCCGAAAAGGACCATTAATTATAGAAAAGGATAATTTTGAAATTGTGTAATTATGAAACCATTATGATAAATAGACCATTTGCTCCTGTGGAGCAAATACTCTCTTTATCTCAATGGTTTAAAATTGAGCTTTACAGAGGCGCCAGACTGCGCCAGTAGGAGAAAATGTGTTAAATCAAATTACTTGGTGAAGCAGACGATGATACTTACAGACAACAATTCTTTAGAGTGATAAAGTGAACGAAACCGCTACCTGTGGTTGGCCATTGAACGAAACCGCTACCTATGATTGATCACTGAATGAATATCTCTATATATTGATTTAGCTCTTTACAAGCTAACAGCGACTTTGTGGATATGTGCTAACAGTTTGGATCCAGATCAGACGCCGAATGCCAAGTAACTCGGCATCTCACCAGTATCCTCTCTGTTTGGCATTCTGGCTGTATCATTGAAGAGAAATCAAAGAAGAAAAATGACTTTGAGAACGCAGCAGGTAACAATAAAACTTACACTGAGAGGGAATAAAATTAAGACCATGTGACAAGGTGTAACGACAGTCGGCACCAGCTTGAAGGTGGCGTGCGTGGTATCCAGTTGCATTTTGCTAGCTACTGAATTACTTACAAGTACCCTGTTGTAATACCGGCATAGTTTGTGGAACTTAACTAAACAAACAAGGCAAGTACTTTTACCAATGTAGGTTCGTACCCAAATACTAAAATCATCATTTCTTCAACAAACCCTGTAATGTGACCACTCTTTGAGACCATTCTAAAGTGTGGATCACTGTACAGGGTTTGGTGGAGACGTAAAGGAGCTATTTTTGAATATGTTATCTGATCTGGACCTATGTTTTACTGTTTGCTTGTAGACATTTCCGCCACGACATTCCAAACCACAAAGTGATACAAAGTTCTAAAGTATCAAACAGTTACTCGGCATCACATCTGGATCCGTAATATTGACAAATATTATCACCAACTCGCCGACAGACTGCTAAATTTAACACCACTCCCTTATACTCCATGAATACATATGCTGAATATAATGATATCATGAATATTATCAAGCAGCCGGCTTTTATAGAAACTGTAGAATCATATCTATATTATTTCATAAGCAAAAAGAGCAGACCCTGCTAAACGGCTCCTATATGAGCCGTCTGATCTGGATCTACTCTGTCTGCAAATGCCTTAAAATGCGAATTTAGGATCTTGATACAACATGTAGATAACCTTAACAGGGAAATGTATAAAACTTTATATATAGAAATGATAGAGTCATAATGTATTTAGAGTCCTATTTAGTCAAATCTATACATAGTCCTTTTTAAATAAATTGCAAACCTAACGATCTATCGATTGCTTGACCGTATGAACAAATGAATTGTATATATGCCACTTGAAAATATTGATCAAATTAATCCTTTACTCAATAGACACCTTTGCAAATAGAGAGTAGACCTATATCAGATGGTTCCTGAACAGGGTCTGCTGTGTTTGACTATAAAATGATAAATATCTGATTCTACAGTTTATGTCAAAAACGTAATGTATTCATATATTATTATCAATAATTATCTAATTAATATTCATTGTGTAACTTTTTTTCTTGCATGAATATTCATGGAGTAATAGGTAAATGTCAAGCATTTTTCTGTATTTATAAAAGTTCCGTTTGTTTAAGTTTCATCTTATATAACAATTTGAGCCAAGACTTCTCGTAAAATTAATACAGTAAAATTTCTCTAAACTGGACGTTAACATTTATATTAATTCTGGTCTGTAAGACAGGTGGCAGCTTTATTCAAGGTGAAAGTCAAGCAGAAAGTTCCTCTAGGAATTTCCACCCTGCATTGAGCAGCCACCTGCCTAAAGTATCTGAATTCTTCTCTCCTAGAATTTCGGTTCAGAGGGGGTTTACTGTATACCAATTTAAGCCCAGAGTATATATTCGCAAAAAATATGTTTTTTAAAGTAGCACGGTCTATCATTGTTTAACAGTACTTATCATTTATTATGAATGTATTTAATGTGTAAGAAGTATTTTGGATGGAAAACAGGGCAGATCATGATCAGAGGGCTTCTCAAAGAGTACACTGGTCTGGGTCTACACAGTTTGGCAAGACAATCAATGTACTGTGGCTGAGAAGTAGCTGTTAGAACAACAGATTGGACCTTCCGTTAACGTTATCAGGCTTATTGTAAAGAAAATTTACTGTAGAAACAATCTTCCCTGACTGAAACATCTGGTATTATATATCAGTTGGTATTTGCAAATAACAATAGTCTAGTTTTTAAGATGGATCGCGCCCAAGCGTTTCATTGCTATACGAGTACAACTACTGTCATAATAATGCTAACTAATGTGTAACTTTTAACCCTTCGTTTGCTATTCACGTCAATATACCTACCTGTAAATAGTGAAGACCCAGATGAGACAGCTCCTGCAGGAGCTGTCTCATCAGGGTCTGCACTATTTACAAGTTGATTGTGCAACCAGTGCACTCCACAGCAGTGATTGCACAGCGCAATACTTGTACACAGTGAAGATATATGTAATTATACAACAGGGCATGGGTAAAGAAGGAGAAATGTATTTTGAAATTCAGCAAGCGAAGGGTTAACCTGATCAGCATTCTGAAACAACTTGATGACCGATCCTAGCTGTTTGACACCCACTCAACACATGTCCGGCGGGGATACCTTTATTTACATTATTTGTTGAGCTAGGGTGACTTTGAGATAAGTGTTAGGTTAGAACGTCCGTATGGTACAGATATCACAAAGGTCGAAAAACGTTTTTAAAATTTTATTATCAAAGTTTAACTCTTATTAACAGATGTAATTACAATCTACGGACATTACTGCAACATGGCATTTCTCACCCAGAATTTTATGGTGATGTTATCTACAAACTTAGGAAAAGTCGGAGTCATATCCATTTTCATGATTTGTTTATAGAACGCATTAAAAAGAAAAAATGTGTCATGTGTTTATCGTCTTCTATGTTGTGGGGAAGTCCGGCGGGAACACTTTTATTTACACTACATGTATTTGTTAAACTAGAGAGACTTTGAGATAAGTGTGAGGTTAGGACGTCCGTAAATCGGTTTAAACCCCCGGTGATGATTTTGCCATTGACGCTTCCAAGGCGGTGCTCTCTTTGTCACCCTTACTTTTGTATGTACTTGTACTTGTGTTCATGTTTGGACTGCTTATCTATAGCGCTTGTGTGTTTGTTTGTGTTTTCTGTTTTCATCTCGTGTGTGTGCGTGTGTTTGGGTGTATGATTGTGGGTGAGAAATGCTGTCTATCGATGTTTAAGTGGTAGTAGCGTCTTGTATGTGGCTTTGCCTGCTTGACTTTACTATTTTTTCATTAAACCCCAGTGGTCATTTTTGCCACTGACCGTTCCAAGGCGGTACTCTTTTTGTCAACATTGCTTTTATGTTTGTTTGGTGTTTCTGTGTCTTTGTACTTGTACGTTTGTTCATGTCTAGTATTTTAATAGTGTGGGTGTGCGTGTGGTGTGTGTATGTATGTGTCTTTGTGTGTTCACCCTTACATTTATGTTTGTCTGGTGTCTTTGTTCCTGTTTCGAATTCTTCTCGTGTTCACCCTTACATTTGTGTATATCTGTGTGTATGTGTGTGTGTGCGTGCATGCGTGCGCGCGTGCGTATGTATATATATGTGTGTGTGCGTGTGTGCGTTCGTGCCTGTGTGTTGGGGTGTATGTGTGTGTGTGTGTTGTTGTGTATTACTTGCTTTATCTATCGATGTTTTGGTGGTGGTTGCGTCTTTTATTTGGCTTTGCCTGCTTGACTTTACTACTTTTTTATTCAATGAATCGGACGTAAATACAACAAAGTTGACGAAAAGCAGACGCGTGTTTGAGCTGATATTAATTTAGTGTGATAAGGGCTAAACACATACGCATGATTTACTGCTGTCCTGTGTTTCCTGTTATTTACCGTATTGTTATATATTTTCCCCAGAGGGCGCACATATTTTTGTCGGGTTTAAACACTTTTTTCTGCCATGTCCCCTTTTCAACCACTGAATAGTGAATGCTAGTGAATAGATAAATCACTAAAATAATCTCAATCAGCGTTATGGTCACTGTAGTGCAATGATATAGTGCTCGCGTAAGAAACCTGAACTCGTGTGTTTGACCCTTGATAGATGCAGATATAATTATTTTCGGTTTATCCCTTATGTTTTCTTAGCACCCTTAGTTTACGTGCTTTCGGCTTAAATCCGTTTTGAAAAATAAAAATATTAAGTCCTTTGTTAACATTTTGGCTTTTGAAAAGTTATATAGTTGAGACCTCGTGCTTTTGTTTTCAGGTGACCCTTTTTGCATATTTCACCATTGTGCATGCATTTATTTCAGCTAGATGTATAACTTTTACTTACCTGTTGTAAATTGTGGGACAATGTGAGTGAAAAATGTTAATGGGCGTTGAGTCGACCTATTCGAATAATTCAATGTAAACTAAAGGTAGTCTTAAATAATCGGTTATACGAGCCACGTGTATAGCGTATTTGGCATTAGCTTGTTCGGTAGAGCATGTGCTTTACGTTGTACGGGTTGCGAGTTCGAAGCCTAGGTCTGGCGTGTTTTTTCTTTGAGGTAAGTTTGTATGCCAGTTAGTATTTAGCAGTAGTTATGTAAAGTGTTTGATGAAGTTAGCGGTGGAATTCGTGTGGTGCTAATCATTAATTTGACTTGTGAACAGTGATGTGATAATGGTTTCTACGCCAGTGTGTTTCAGCAAGTGAATAACGTTGATCTGTGACGTTATGTGTGTCATTGGTGCCATACACGGATAAAATGCACCATGGCTCATTAAAACACCCCCTTTTCTGCTATTATTTTATATAGTCATGTTTTCCCCACGTATCTGTAAATTACAAGTACTAAACACTATTACTACAGGTAGGCCGGTTTGGAAAATTTACCGGATGTGAAGTTACCGCGTCATCAGCGCCACATGCGAGTGAGTCACGCGTAGCCCAGCCCAAGAGGGTGAGTCATGAGCTATATTTAGTAACCGAGCGTGTGTACATGCGTCTATTTTTCGCGTCAACGACATGACACAGGAAAACATTTTCCAGTATCGCCGGTAATGGCGTGACCATAATGAGAGAAAAATGTTCCACGTCTGCGATGGGGCACGAACAAATCCCGTTACACCCAAACCGTTTTCAAAAGAAGTTTACGGTAACGGTTCCCTTCAGACGGAAAAAAAATACCAGCCTTCGCCGAAAATGCCATGCGCTTGTACAAAAAGACGCTATCTTTCCCGCAAATGCCGTCCACGGTAATAAATACGGACGCCCCGAGACCCTTTATACAAGACTCGTTTCTGACGTCCAAATCGCGTATTCGTGAAACGGATAGTTTCAATAGATAGAATAAATCTCGAGCCGACGCCAGAAAAAAGTAAGTAAATTGTTCTATCACGTTTCCTTTATACCTCAAAGATGAATCTACGATAACGCGTCCTGATAGGTTGGATCTAGATGTAACTCTCCCGGGTCTACCTCGTTTGACACAAAGATAACCAAAACGAGGAAGATGGATGAGAATTCCAACGTAGACGGTCTTAATAAACGATTGTCACGGATAGCAGACTGCATTTTCTATTCAGCGAAGGTCGTTCGATGCCTATAAACACGTGTTTACGGACTGCGGACTTGCGATTTTTGAAAGTATGTATAACTTTTTTAAGACAAATCGCAGAGGCTACGGCAACAGGGAATCCGTAAGAAAAACGTACGGCGACTGTATACCTCCGTACAGAGACCGTGCGGAAATGACCTTATGACGAGACTACGGGCGCCGTAAACTCACCGCGGGGCAAATTGAAACTAGGCATTACATAGACAATCCCGCTTTTGTCACTAAAGTAATATTACAACCATCCGTAAGTTTAAAAATGTCCTAATCGACGTCTCATTTGGATCCAAACTGTTCGAAATAATGTTCGTGATTTTCTTGCAAGTGAGGGATACAGTCTAACATAGAAATATATAGCAGACGATAAGTTGTGAAGACCTTTACACGTAAAGAGTTAAGCTATCCCGCGGTAAATGGTTGTTTGCTCAATTGCACCGTCTGCTGCGCGATTTAACACTTTCCTATTTCACCGATGCTTTCGAACAAATGCCAGCCTGGTCATCATTAGCAGCATAAGGAGTAATGTTTTCAGTACCGTTATGTCCGAGAGGGATATCCCGAACGTACCAAAGGTTTAAATGTTTAACTAATTTAACCACGCTGTCATACTCATGGACACGAATATTTTCATCTATTACCTTTTATCAATGACGTAATATTATATCCGCACGTTTAGTTAAAGGGGAAGTCCCCATATTCGACGCGTTTCAAAATTACTTAAAGATTTATAAAACGCATTTGTTTATATGCTGAAAAGCAGTATATCGCAAGAAAACCTATCCCATAAACATTGAAAATGACAAAACATCCATGCGTTTGATATAGACGATCCCGGTTTGATTCCCAAATGTTTCAATTCTATTCGCGTCCCTCCAACCACTTCCGAGAAAAGCTGTTACGTAAACAATGGAGGGAATGGGTGATCATTGGCAAGACGCGGAAAATTTGAATAGAAAAGGCCGATAATCCTTTGTTGTAGAACAAAAATTAGAAGTTGATGAAATCGGTTTATTTTGTATCACAGGGACATTTTTCGATATTATAAGTTTTGAGACGAGGTGATCCCCCGAAAGCAAAAATTGCAACACAAAAAGAGAAAATTTCAGACTCGGTTTTATTGAGTCTGTTTATGAGCAGTAATTGAAAGTGCAACACTGAGCATTCAATTTTCAGAACAAAAGTACTGAAATTCATGATCTCGAAGGATCAGAAAGTATAACAACACTGAGAATGAAGTACGGGGCGACGTGTTACGGCCATCACACACGCGCTTAACACCTGTTGTTGTGAAGAACATAAGTTCTGAAGATAGGTGATCCACCGAAAGCAAATATTGCAACACAAAAAGAGAACATTGCAGACTCGGTTTTATTGAGTCTGTTCATGAGGAGTAATTGAAACTGCAACACTGTCCAATGCCCCCTAGTTTAAATTGACAATCTTCATAAAATCGACTAAGTATAATAAATTACAAATATTCTGAAAATGGGCGATCCTTCGAAAGCAAAAGTAGAAATGCAAAAAGAGAAAATTGCAGACTCGGTTTTATTGAGTCTGTTCATGAGTAGTAATTTAAAGTGCAACACTACTCACGCCCCCTAGCACCGGCTTAAGCAGTATCCAATTTTCAAAACTAATGACATGAAAACTAATGATCCCAAAGGACCAGAAAATATAACATGATACTAATAAAAGGTGGGTTCATTGTAGGGACTTCCTCTTTAAAGTTCGAATCGACATCTCATCCGGATCCAGGCTGATTGCAAAGGTAATCGCGGACGCAACAGTTGGGGAAACACAAATAAACAGTTCAAATGATGAATAAACACGCGTACATGTACGTAAACTACCACCGAACAACGTTCAACAGTTACCCAGGGCTCTTATCCAAGAGTGGAACACTATTGCTTTAAACGATATCGTAAATGTAATTGACTTCACGAGACGTAGATACGTTGCTTGAATCAAGGCCAATGTAGGGTACACAAGATACATGTATTGACAATGTGTGAAAATTGAACTGGTGAGTAATGAAGTTTGACATATTGAAATCGGGGTTATTTGTTAATATATTTTAATGAAATGTACACATTATGCAATGTACATATTAATGAAATAAAGTCGTTATGTGTCATTTGAACTGTTTATGTTTGATTTATATGTGTTTCCCAAAACATTGCGTTTATTTTGCGGTTGGTGAATTGGTGAGACATTCTGAAAACGACGTATCTTTCTACATGCGTTTGCATCGCGTTTGCGTTTTGGGTTTAAACAGGAAATGAGAAAGAGTTTAGGTTAAGGGGTCATTTGGAATGCGCTGGTGACGTGGAGACGCGAATACTCCAAACCGGCACCGCTGTAGTAATATTGGTCTCTCTTGTAATATATATCCTGCTTAAAGATGTTAGGCAGCCATTTTACGCTTGCATAAACCTTGTTTGTTGTTATGTGTACCCCTATCGCTGTGATCACTGACCGATATCTGTATATGTTCTAATAAACTCTTTTGGCGCCAAATATATTTCGTTTCCTTCAAGTTTTACTCAATGCATAACTTGGAGTATAAAACTGTTTGAATTCTGATGAGACACCGAATTACTCGACGTCTCATCTGGATCCGAACTATTTGCAAATGTAATCACATATTCGTCCAATGCAGCAAAGGCCTTGAATCGCTTACTGCCAACCCACTAATGACTCCTGTTTCTTCTTCAGATGCAGGGTTTTTCAATTAGGTATGTATAATCTACGTCACAACCTTCAGCACAATACCGTTAACCATTTCCTCCATTGATATTTAATTATTACGAATAATAATTACCTGTAGTTTTTATTATGAATAAAGGAATGTTTAATAAGCAGTCAGAGAAAACCCTGCTCAGACGGTTTATGGGAACAGTCTGATCTGGGTATACTATGTTTGCAAAGGCGTGACAAGGTGTATTGATGGTGTCAATGGATAAACCCATCTAACTACATTCGGGAGCTCCTCCTCCTCCTCCTCCTCCACCATCAACAGCAAAAACACAACCACCAACAACAGCTCTGGTAGCTAATTTGGGAATTCCTCCTCCTCCTCCTCGTCCAACAATAACAACAACTACAGCTTTGGTAGCTCATTTTGGAATTCCTCCTCCTCCTCCAACAACAACAACAACAACAGCTCTGTGAGCTCATTTTGAAGTTCCTGTCCCCATTCTCCTCCACCAACAACACCGGCTCTGAGAGCTCATTTGTGAGCTCCTCAACAACAACAGCTGCGGCAACAACAAAGCCATCTCTTTGAGCTCATTTTGGAGCCACCTCTACCACCACCACCACAAAATGGCTCCTCCTCATCCTCTTGCAACAAAAACGACTCTGGGACCTTATTTGGAAGCTCCTCCTCCTCATAATCCAATGGGAGCACCTTTGGGAGCACTGTCAGTGCTTCTCCTAAGCCACATCCTTCTCAATCACAACCACCAAATGGCTCATCCTCATTCTCTTGCAACAACAACGACTCTTGGAGCTTATTTGGAAGCTCCTAATCCTCCTAATCCAGTGGGAGCACCTTTGGTAGCACTGTCAGTGCCTTTGGGAGCGCGACAACAACAATAACAACAGTAACATCTGCTAAAATAACAGCAACAACGACGACAACATCAGCAGCTACAACGACATTATCAGCACCGGGAGCACATTTGGGTGCTCCATGAGCTCATTTAGAAACACCGGTCTGTTGTTGTCGTTGTGGGTGTTGTTGTTGTCGTTGTTGGTTTTGCTGTTGTTGATGTTGCTGTTGTTGTTGTCATTGTTGTTGTATTGCTCACAAAAATACACTGCCAGTGCTCTCAAAGGAGATTCCTTTGGGGGAGGAAGAGGAGGAGCTCCCAAATGAGTTCCCAGAGCTGTTGTTGTTAGAGGAGGAGGCCGAGGAGCTCCCAAATGACCTCCCAGAGCTGCTGTTGCTGCTGCTATTGGAGGGGGGGGGAGGAGCTCCAAATGAGCTCATAAAGATGTTGTGCTGTTGTTGTTTGTGTTATTGGTGGTGGTGGTGGTTGTGGTAGTGAAGGTAGTGGAAGAGGAGGCTTAGAAAGAGCTCCCAAATGAGCTTCCAGAGCTGTTGTTGTCGATG
Source organism: Azorinus chamasolen (assembly GCA_963576725.1). Classification (NCBI taxonomy): domain Eukaryota; kingdom Metazoa; phylum Mollusca; class Bivalvia; order Cardiida; family Solecurtidae; genus Azorinus; species Azorinus chamasolen. Next base: position 79,120,394 of record OY755245.1, read on the forward strand.
TTGGTGTTGTTGGTGTTGATGGTGTTGGTGTTGTTGTTGGTGGTAATTGTGATGGTGGTGGTGTTCTTGATGATGTTGCTGTTGTTCTTATTGTTGTTATTGCTGTTATTGTTATAATCATAGATCGTATTCGCTTACACTGCAGATGGTGGTGATGGTGATGACATTTCCATAATTGAAGTGTGACTGACAGACGAGCGGACTGACGTACGGACGCAGTGCAAAACTATAGTTCCCTTCGGATGTGACGATAGGGGATTAAGAAGAACTTAGTGGTGTACTTAATATTTTAAGCAGATGACAATTTAAGCATCAGAATACAGGTTGGTTTCGTTTCGAACAATTGACATTTAATTCCCTCTAGACCGGACATAGTCTAGTCGGATTTCTAGATTTTGTGAAAAATGAAAGAGTAGTAGGCATTTCGTGTTAAAAGTTGGCAAACAGTTGTTTTTACATAATCTGGGTGTGCTGAATCCGAATATGCTGTTTGCCAAGCTGTATCTTCCGTATTTAAGATACAAAATGGTAGAAAACAAAATGGCCGCCAATGAGCACTATTCCCAGGCAAACAAGGATACACTACACCGAAAATCTGGGTGAAACATTAAAGTGTTCTGTTAAAATGTACAAACGACCAATGGAAGACAATGTTAAAGCTTAATTTCTTTTTATTGCATTCTAAATTATATCCAAAGGGTTAAACCAAAATGGCGGTAAAACAAAATGGCCGCCAGTAAACACTGCTTGCAGCCTAACAATTATACACGTTCTATATAGCAGTACAATCGACATTGTTTAAAGACTGATTTCAAGTAATAGAAAATAATTTAGGGTATACAAACCTTGGCCGCCTGCCATGCTATATGATAAACATATAATTATAATGGGAAGATGGTGGAACAGGAAATGGGCGCATATGAATAATAATTGAAAAAACACGTAGGACATTTTTACTGATATTTTTTTATAAAACGGAAAATACATCTGATTGAAATATCGATTCAGTGGAACATAGAACAAGTCCCCCCACACGCATGTACACATGGACGCATGCGTGCGTGCAAGCACACATACAGAGAGAGAGAGACATACAGGTAATAATCATCAGGGCGTATTTCTATTCTAGAACAAAATTAATGCTAGTCTCGTGGTGGCATCGCCTGGTTGTTTTTGTACATCGAAAACATGCATAATTTTGCACTGATGCTAAAGCTGTCTGGCCTTTTTGAGACAAATACATTGAAATAATTCCTTAAAAAATGAACATGTATACAATATTCAAAAAACATATAAATACGATTGCATATACAAATGCGCAAACTCACGTCTTCATAACTAAACTTGTCAAATTGTATACATTTTGCATAACAACCTGATTATCTCACAAAAGTTTTTACTTGTGACTCATATTATCCAATACGGGCATCCCTGCATTTGCAACGTACAAACATGCACCTTGTGGTATACATGTAGTAATTAAGTTTCTTGCAAGATCCAGGACTTGCCAGTAGCTTCAATAAAACAAGAGGGCCAGGATGGCCCTGACATCGCTCACCAGACAATCAGAGGAGACGATTTTCAGTTTTCACTATATGTTTCTATTGAAAACTGACTACCCCTGGGGCGGGGCCAATGTTGACCCCAGGGGCATAATTTATATAACTTTTGTAGAGGAACTGAACATGATGATATGTGCCAAATATTAAAGCTGAGAACATTCCAGCTTTAGGAGAAAATTTTCAAAGTTTTCACTATATGTTTCTATTGTAAACTGACCACCGCTGGGGCGGGGCCAATTTTGACTCCAGGGGCAAAATTTATATAACCTTTGTAGAGGACCTGAACATGGTGATATGTGCCAAATATGAAAGCGGAGAACATTCCAGCTTTCGGAGAAGATTTTCAAAGTTTTCACTATGTGTTTCATTGAAAACTGACCACCCCTGGGACGGGACCAATTTTGACCTCTTTTGTAGAGGACAGAAACATGGTGATATGTGCCAGATATGAAAGCTGAGAACCCTGCTGATTCAGGGAAGATTTTCAAATGTTTCATTGTATGTTTCTATAGACAACATTTCTAGCAGATGGCAGAAACTCAGTTTTATAACCCTATCTGTGACTGCTGAGCATGACTTGACTGAATTAAGCACATAGTTTGGATTCTGATCTGACACATATGTAACTTCATATGTGGTTTGTACAAGATAGTTAATTATAAGATTGATATGTATTAAAACAGTGTGAACAAACTTAAACAAGCAGACAACAATTCTGAAGCAGATAACATCACAGTACTGAAGAATGGTTAGTGCATAGAACACTGGAACTTGTATTAAGTTGAACTTCACAACAGATACACTGATTGGCTCTATATTGGTAGCCTGTAGCTGAATGCAAGGCATAGGTATGAAAAAAACCTTTAAGAGCTTTCTGCATTTTGAGAATTATCCAAATAGTTTTCTCAATCTAAAATGTATGTGTGTTATTTGTCTAAACACAATTTCTACTCTAATGATCTGGCTAAGGGTGATTACATAAACACTCACACTGGCTTGTCTCAGTCTGATTTAAGGAGGCACCTTTAAACTGTAGTTTCTGATGTGAAGAAGTCTATATACACAGGGCAGAGCTAATTTTAACCTCAGAACTATGATATTAACAAAACTCAGAAAGGTATGCTAAGTAAATCTATACAACAAATATCTAAACTCTGGGACATGTTGTTTTTGACAAGAAGGTTTTTAAAGTTTTTCCTATGCATAACTAGTGATCCCATGGGCTGTTTAAGCAGTCAGCTACAAAAAAACCTGGCAATCCCTGGGGTGGGACCAATTTTGACCCTAGGAGCATTATTTATATAATTTTTCTAGAAGACCTAAAGTTAAAGGTATGTGCTAAATATGAAAGCTTAGAACCTTCTAGTTTCAGAGGAGAAGAATCTCAAAGTTTTTACTATATGTTTCTATTGAAAACTGAACACCCCTTGGGCGGGGCCAATTTTGACCCTAGAGGAAAATTTATATAACTTTTGTACAGGACCTACATGTCACAGTGTGTAGGTTTATCATCACTTGTACGGCCTTGCTGTACAAGCTCGCTTTTATGGCGACGTGGTAGAGTGCATGACTGCGAACCTGGCGACCCGGGTTCGATCCCGGGTCTGAACGGGTATGTTTCTTTATAAGAACACCCGGTTACATTTGGCGCCCAACGTGGGGCTGTGACTGTATGAGTTCGATTCCCAGTCGTTCTCAAACCCATAGAAATTCGGGACGAATTTCAACTTGCTGGGGGAGTATGTCACAGTGTGTAGGTTTATCATCACTTGTACGACCTTGCTGTACAAGCGCGCTTTTATGACGACGTGGTAGAGTGCATGACTGCGAACCTGGCGACCCGGGTTCGATCCCGGGTCTGAGCGGGTATGTTTCTTTATAAGAACACCCGGTTACATACAGATGATGCTATGTACCAAAGATGAAAGCTGAGAACCTTGTAGATTCAGCGGAGAAGATTTTTAAAGGTTGAACTTGTTAACGCCCGACGACGGACGACGCACGCCGACGGACGACGAACATCAGGCGATCACAAAGCTCACCCTGAGCACAAAAGTGCTCTGGTGAGCTAAAACAAACAGTGAGCTTTCTTTAAACTTCAGTCCGATTTCTTCTTCGAAAAGCAAATATAGTTGTCCTATATTAGGCTGCCTCCATACTGCAGCTTGATAATGAATGCGATTGAAATGGATGCAGGCAATCTGAAGAAAGTGATTTTACGAACATCTGTGATCATGCCTCATTTAGAATGTCCTTACTGGACACGCTGTATACCCTGCAGATGAATTTGTCAATTCACCATTAATCAAATCTTTGAAAAGGTAATCCTCTAGGAAAAAATCAGCATTTTTGATGTTATGTCCTCCAATGCATGAGGTCACCACATCCCGTAGCTGCCTGAAATACCGGTAAAGTTCCAAGCTTTTTTTCACGTAAGGGAGTTGCCCTTACATGATAGGCACTTAGATGTACCTTTTCTTTTTAGAAGTACCAGCTTTAAATCGGAGCCTTTCGCATGACATTGTTTGAAAGTGTGTTATGAGGAATACATAAATGTCAACATCTTGAGCAGCCGCAATTTCCTTTGATAGTTTTCACTCAATACAGTGGATTATCACCCTTGTGATCGCTTCTTCGTGTTTGGATTCCAACATTTCAATTTCAACATCTGGAACAGGTGGTTTGATCCCTTCTTCTTCACTGAACCAACCCAAGCTACAATACTGTGCACACAGAATAAGATATTGGGGCAGAAATCTTGTTGAATCAGGTTTGAGCTAAGGGATTGTCCCATCTGCCTGGTAGAGAAATATCCCCGTTTTCAGCCGGTCTATTGATGAATTTGTACTCCCGTAGAATCTGTACTCCCAGTCCATATTCTACATAGAAAAGGTACTCCCCGTTCCATATTCTACATAGAATATGGACTCTCCTCCCGTAGAATATGGACTCCTGTCATAGAATATGTACTACCCTGGGGAGTTTTTTTAACAAGACAATTATTTTCTGTATAATGTAAATATACGCATTAATTTGTAACACAGTTGCTAATTAATCACATTGATGTCACTGACCGTTTCAATGCATTACTAGTACTCTCATATTTTTCCTAGCAAATGTTTGTTTCTGTTTTTTGTGTGTGAAATACTCCGGTGTTATAGCGGGCGCGTAGGCAAGTTTGGAAGTTTGGAGCCGCGGAGCCGCATATACGCGGTGTTGTGGGTAAAAGAGGGGCGTACCCTCCAATGCTGATTTGTTTTAAATTTGTACTTTCTTATATGCTATTTAGAGGCTTTCTAAAACGATTTTGGGACTCTTGTACATGTGGCACTTATTATTTAACCAATAAAACATCAATATGTTTGTCAATGTACCGCATCAGTCATACCTATCGACCTAAAATCTGAAAAAGAGTGCCAACTACTTATTTATTTTAATGTTAATAACTCCATTTCGTCGCCCGAGTGGAACGATGCTCCATCTACCATTTTCAGCTTTGGAGAAAAAAGCTTGCAAAGTTTTATATTTAACTGATCATGCATTTATCATTTCTCATTATTAATTATGTATGTTTGTACTGACAAACAGTATTTGGAAATAGAGCACTATAGCGATATATATTTGCACTATAGAGATATTAACGCGGCAATGAAGCAACCAAATCTGTCATAGAAATAATACCATATATGTGCTTTCAACAACTTTAGAAACAAAAGATTGAATCACTAAATGAAATAAATTACAGTTGTTTCAGAATGTGAATTAATTAAAAATTGCATCTCAAATCTCACCTGATTTTTTACGTAAAATAATAACCTAACAATTGCAGAAGCAAATTGACTAGACTAGTAGCTTGGACCTAGGATCAGACCCAACATTTATGGCGTTTGATCTGGATTCAAACTGCATGAACGCATTGCAGGTAATCAGTGAGAATCCATAGATTTATTCATTTCCCTGTAGAGCATCCCTGTAGGATATAATGACATCATGAGTATTTATTTCCTGAATTTGTATAATGGCACACCGTATGTGTATTAGTAGAAACTGTAGAGTCAGATCTCTTATTATTTCATAAGCAAACAGAGCAAACCCTGATCAGATGACTCCTACATTAGGTGTCTGATCTCGGGCCACTCTGTTTGAAAAAGCGTGATAAAGATTTTATTAGTTTTATTGCTCTGCATTATAGTATATGGATTTATTTAATCTAATCCAGGAAGCAAACTGCTACCAGTCACAAGGTTGCTCTCCAATAATGTTTAGTGTATATGATTCAAACAGATGGGCTTATTGGAGCTTTATTGCTCAACATTATAGTATTTAAGTTAATTACTATTTCTCTGATTTCTAAATAAAGGTGCCTTCTGCTTTTCCCTGCCCCCTCAATATCCCTCGAAAATATAACCTGTTTCAGATATGATTAAGATAAACAAAATATGAAGTAGTGTTAAAAGTATACAAAAGAATCATGCAGGAAACACCACATACAGAACAAACAGTCGCCCGAACAACAACACAAGGAAACAGTAAATGTACATAACTATAAAAACATCAAGAGACACACAAAGACAAAACAAACATACAATAGGGGGACGATGGAAGTATCGCCTTGGAACGGTCAGTGACAAAAGTCACTGGGGGGGGGGGGGTTAAACCGGTTTATGGGCGCCCAACCTCACACTTATTCCATCCCCACCCTAAAAGACAAACAGTGTAAATAAACGTATCCCCTCTCCGACTAATCTACAATGAACCGCGATGGCAAATACACCAGAAATATCTTAGTTCCATTTATCTGTCTAAATCAGTTTTCAATACAAATATATTTACATTTTTATTATAGTTAAAGCATTTAAATGTAGTTCCGTCAGCTTCTTACATGTTTTGTTTTAATTGGCATGGCCAGCAATATGCTTGAGAAGAGATGGTCTAATTCACCAACACTATTTGAATGTCAGTGTATGGAGATAAAAAAAAATAGCTAAAAACTAATTTTTCCGCAGTCAAAATGCAATTAGTGTTGAATCAAACACATATAAGAAGAAAATGACTGCGTTTATGAAACACATTTCTGCATTGAGGTTTGGCTGCCATTTTGTTTTCTGCCATTTCAGCTTAACGCTCAGGATACAACTTTGAATGCACTAAAGGATACTCAGCTTTAATAAATTGTCTTTCATTTTTGTATCCTTGTTTGGCTGGAAATAGTGTTTGTTTGCGGCCATTTTGTTTTCCGCCATTGCGTACCTTAAATACGGAACATACAGCTTGAAACAGCATATTCGGATTTAGCACACTCAAATTACGTAAAAACAACTGTTTGCCAACTTTTAACACGAAATGCCTAGTGGTGTCAGAATTTTCCAAAATCCGCCTAGGCTAATAGCAAATTAAGTTATGCAGTTTTGGCACAAAAGTTCCAAGTTCATAAAGGATTTACTGTATATCTACCACAGACCATCCTGTATTGAATGGTTGTTTGTGAACTTCCCGAGAGAAATAGCTTGAACATACAAAAGTTTGACAATTTAACTTATTTCACCACGTTGGCACAGACACAAATATTTTTATTGTTTACCTTTTGTCTATAAAATAGTATTATAACCATTCGTTTAGTTAAATGGAAAAGTAGTAAAGTCAAGCAGGGAAAGCCACATACAAGACACAACCACCACCAAAACACCGATAGATAACATGACAAACACACACACACACACATCCAACCATACACCAAAACGCACACTCACACACGAGATGAACACAGAAAACACCAACAGACACACAAGAACTAGAGACAAACACTCCACACATGAACACAATCACAGGCACAAAGACGTAAGGCAAACAAAAGGAAGGGTGACAGAGAGAGTACCGCCTTGGCACGGTCAGTAGCACCACTGGGGGTTTAAACCGGTTTACGGACGCCCTAACCACACACTTCTCTAAAAGTCACCATAGTTTTACAAGTAGTGTAAATAAAGGTATCCCCGCCGGACTTACTGTGACAATCCGTCAAATATGTACCCAATGACTTTGCTGAAGTCAGAGTACCGACAGGGAAGCCGTTAAGGACACGACAGGGAAAAAGTAATACATGAGTCTGGTAAGCTAATCCCGTATCTGAGTTAAAGATAACCGCGGATTCTTCCTCACCAGGCTAAATGTATTGGTCACTACAGATATATGTTCGACCAGAGTTTTATTGGATTGTAATGGCTATTACTTCGGATTTTATTGCGCTCAATCATGATCGAGCGTGTCTCAACATGCACTACGCTGGTGCATTCCTACGCTGGGGACCCCCGCAAGGGACTGCTTTTTTAGTGGTTTTGTCTGTCTCTCTTAAACGTGTCCAGACCCGCTCTTTCATTCCGTTTTTTATTTATTAATTATATCCTTTCTACTCGTATTACTACGTAACGGTATATTGAAATACCTGAGACTTTGTCTGCCCAAAAGTGGGTGTGAACCTCGTCCATCATCGGTTCTGACACTGGGGGGAATCCTCCGCCATTTCTTTTTTAGATGATGATATCACACATGCCTTACATTCCCTGACACCAAAGTGGTCCGACTGTTGTCATCTAAACCAGACGAAAAACTGATTATTAGTACCGGTCTTACATACATTTGGCAGCTTAATGCAGGTTATGTCATGCAGAAAACTCTTTTATGAATTTTCCGCATGACTTTCATCCTTCCTTTAGCAGTTACTCGTCTACAAATGACAAATTAATAAAGTCAATTTGGGCGCCCATAAACCGGATTAACCCCCCAGTGACTTGTCACTGACCGTTCCAAGGCTGTACTTCCATCTTCCCCATATTGCATGTTTGTTTTGTCTGTGTGCGTCTCTTGTTGTTTTTTATAATTGTGTACATTTGCTGTTTCCTTGTGTTGCTGTTCGGGCGACTATTTGTTCTGTATGTGGTGTTTCCTGCATGACTCATTTTTGTACTTTTGTATGGGTATTTTAATATAGTTGTTTTCCTACGAAGCCAGTGTATCAATGGGGAAATGTTTTCTTACGAAAACAAAGTTGCCTTCGTAGGAAAACAAATCTATTATAATACTCATATAAATTGTCGTAGCAAAACATTTGATAATAATACGTAGTTGGCCCCCAGTGTAAAATGTGATACTGTGCTACTTTCGATTTTAACGACATCCCAGCAGAGTACACTGTAAGAAGGCAACCGTCACACAATTAACACGCTATCTTACAGCTCATTGATGAGACTACCCCAACCCTAGAATAAACACTGTATTTTTACCATAGGGTCAAATATCACTCAATTCTTATCATTGTTTTGAGAGGTTTAACTTCATATCCGGTGTTTTGTCATACCAGTATAGCCTTTAGGTATTATTTTTGGGTGAATGACAACCAGAGTTCTAGATGGATCCATATTCTTTTAACAATTTGGACAGAGTATGGTACAAATATCATTTATGTAGAGTGTGGTTACATTCTGGCAGCTCCTCTGATACTACATCAGACATGTCAGACGAAATCCGAGATGTCGTTGTTGACGGACGATCAGACGATCACAAAAGCTCACCTGAGCATACTCAGAGCTAAAATGCAGTAGATTTCTTGCACAATCCGCTTCGTTATAACAATGAACGGTCATATAATGTAACATAACCCTACCTGCGGCGTCCCCACACAATCAAACCTCAATCAATGTAATGTTCTCAGTGGCATTGACGCAAGTCGAAGTCGGAAAAATACATAGCTATTACTTCTGCACGACTGCCTCAAGTATTTGGTAACGATCAAGGGCGTTACGCCCATTACGCACAATACGCACGTGCGTATAAAAGGATTTCAAAGTGAAAAAATTGAAATAGCCATATTTTGCTTACATTGTATTTATTTTGAAATTCAAGTAATTAAATTATAAGCTAAACAGAATCTGGACCATCTATCTGGTAAACCAAAATTTAATGTTCATGGTGTGTCATAATAGAAAAACTTTAAAAGTCATATTTATAACATCATAACTCAATAAGTGTCACGTGAACAGTCTCATCATCCTGTAAATTTACATCATCAACTTGCAAACGTCATCATACAGCAATGCTTTGACAGCATATTTTACTTATTATAATATTGAAGTTCCTACTTGTGCTGAATTAATCGGGAGTAGTTACCGCGATTAACCGGTTAATCGGAGCTCTGTCACACAATCATTCAAACACCGTAAATCTTGGTACAAAAATAAGACTGCACATATTAACATATGATGAAAGAGCAATGAGGACCATTTGTTATCATCAATATATGCACATAATAATTACCTGGGTGCTAATATTGATATGTTTCTGCGCGTAATAAGGGTCACAGATTTTTAAAGTGCAAGCACGTGCATTTCTGCCATTGTTTACAGTTATCAGTTGAGAACTCAGTATAGTTCAGAGACTTTCTCAAAATGCTATATTGCGGGAAGCGTTCAAGCTTGTGTTATGCATAAACCGAACGCGACTTCAAACTTGAGAAAAGAAATTGAATTTTGATGACATATTTTAATATTATAACGTCTTATCATATTCAAGTTAACCTTGTATTTCCATCACAATTCTTTTGAAATATTTCTGAACAACGAACATCGATCGGTTTGACGTGCTTACTAGAACAACCAACACATAAAATAATTTTGAAACAAATTCATATACTTCAGCAGTTTTATTGAACACTTTCAGGATATATTTACTTCACAACAACAAGTGTTACTTGATTGTTTGGCGGCCGTAAGAAGTCGCCCCGTACTTCATTCTCAGTGTTGTTATATTTTCTGGTCCTTTGGGATCATTAGTTTTGATGTTATTGGTTTTGAAAATTGAATACTGATAAAGCCGGTGCTAGAGGGCGTGAGTAGTGTTGCACTTTTAATTACTACTCATGAACAGACTCAACAAAACCGAGTCTGCAATTTTCTGTTTGCATTGCTACTTTTTCTTTCGAAGGATCTCCCACTTTCAGGATATAAAAATAAATTTAAATGTCTTTTTATGACCGTTTTAACCTTTAGCACTCTACTGACAAACTGAAGGAAGTAACCAACCCTTTAACCGGTTATGCATTTCAAAACCGGTTAATCGCCATTTCGTAATCGGCAACAGTTAACCGGATAATTGTTTCAGCACTAGTTCCTACACTGACAGCCTAAATTTCAGAACATTTAACTAAGTGGAGATCTATTCGTAGAAAGTTAAACAGCAGCGAGCCTAGATCTTACTGCAAAATGCATGTAGTCTCAATTGCACACTATTACGTATCGGTGTTTTGTTTCACTTTGAGTTTTTAAATCAAAGATCTTAGATCTACTCCTGCTTTAATATATAGTTAAATTTAATAACATCTAGCATTACTTAGATCCTACAGATCCAGATTAAGATAAACTTAAAAGTAATATAACTGTATATCAACGCTTACAGGAGTAGATCAATAGATGTAAAAAATTAAACTTCAATAGTATTAGATCTATATGCGCAACCACTTTGAAAGAAAAAAAGTATCTAGCCTGGATCTAATGATCTAGGTCCAAATAAATCTAGTCGTTATCTCAGGATCGGAAATGAAAAAAACATTCGCCAAATACTAGGACAAGCCACCCTGTTCAAAGTCTTGAAAAATTATACCTCTCAGACTGAGACGGAAGTGATAAAATATTCAATAGAAACATGAACAAATCAAAGTTCCTCTGAGACGACGAAATCGTCACCATGTGACGGTTTTCAAAGTAAACTTTCAGTCACTCATGCCTCTTCTTCTAATGCTTCTGAAAGGGTTTCATGTTCTCTTGGAGCACTTTTCTAGATATTGGAACTCTCGATATCAAAAGCAGACTTGGTATGTCAAATTCCTAGAAGTTGACGGTTCTCTGTACTAAGTACACGATCTGAACCACTGAGGGGTTGGGTCGCGCCTCTTTCGCTCATCACCACCTAACGAGCCCTCCTGGGTATTATCCAAACATCATACGAAATATTCTTTATTGTAATTTACACATTTGTGGATGATGACGAGGTTGGATTGTGCATCCGAAGTGAAACAAGGCACTTACATGTATTCATTTCCGAAACATTATCCTCCAAATGAAAAGGGGTATATGTTAACAAGACTTTGTTCAAAATAGGTCTAATTTCCCAAGACGTGCCATGGCCCACTTTTTGACATCTAAGTTTTCATCTTTAGAAATGCTCGGGGGACATGTTAACAAGAGTAGTATACTAAATAGGGGTTCTAGGCCACCCCTTATAGACATCTATACTTCAAACGAACCGCTATAACAATAGAAAATGGTTAGTTAAGGGTCTATGGAACTTCTCGTTTTATGGGTCTATTCGAATTATAATTCGCTATATAGATTTGTTTACTTTTAAGCACCTTCAATTTTGTTTCATTTTTATAATCGGGGGTGTTACTATTAATTCTTTATGCTTCTCTATGATTCTCTTAAAGAATTGGTTTATCTTTTCTGTAATACCTGTCCCATCAGAACCTAAAATATTTATTTTCCCGCTATTAAATATATTTACTCTAATTTTTCTTTTTGTCTTTGTCGAAGAATTTCATTGACATTCTATAGCTCTCATGGGGGGGGGGGGGGTTACAGATTTCACGTATTAACAGGTCGTCTTTTTCTTCATTAAAATAGTTAATGATTTTGTTTAAATTTAGGATCACTCGGCTACAAGAAAACCCATCCGAGTAATCTTTCATTAATACACCGGGGATTTGGATCCTGCCCGTCGAGGGGAAACATTTTAATACGTAATATTTGATTGTTGGCAGGTTGCTCAAGATTTCTTTCTATTCTTCTGTAAAGTCCGGGTTCTCTTTTTCTAAGAATATAATCACTTCTAATGCTGAATTAAAGCAGGTCCCATCCCCCTGATATTTTCCTTGTTTTAAAAAAGGTTTCGACAGATTAGATTTTTTTCTTTTACTTTCTAACGGCGTCATTTTGAGATATTCGTTATAACCGGGGCAACATGCGTGCCCATAATTAATATTTATAGCATTCACCCTACCATCCGTGTTTTTTTTATTAAAGGGATGATTTTATCGGTGAGATCTTTGTGGTCCTCTTTCAGATTACTAATATAACCATCTAATGTACAAGTAAACATGGTTAGGGGTGAGAAGTTATACATTATATATAATGATTTTTTATTTTTATTTTATTTTACTGAGTTAGATGGAGACTTATTAGAATCTGTTAATGAAACACTTTTGTGGTGTTCTTTCTCTTTATGAACTATCCACAACGCATAATTAGCCATTATGAAGGATGCGATGGGTAGACTTATTTGAATGAAATATGTCACGTGTATTATCGGTGGACACATATTTTATATAGGGTTATGTCTCTAATATGTAGGAGGGGGTCGTTATCCCTAACACATGTACTGATCATCGAGAATTCAATTTTTTGCGAGCTCGTCTAATGCTTCTTTGCGACCCTCTTCTAATAGTTAATTCATCCATAGTAATAGTAGGCTCTTTCTTTGCAGAGGCTTTTTGTTTCATGTCTTCATACTTCTGGGCTTCTTGAATAACAAGGCGGTACTCAACGTCTGATATATCCCCATCCTCGAGTGCTTTGCTTATAATATCGGAATTTGAGTTAATCTTTGCCCGTGCAATTGCCTCGATACGTTGATGTTTACTACACTTAATAGATAGACGACGTCCAGCCACCTTACTAAAAACAATGAGACTAGCGCATCCAAGAGAACCAGCCTGATATCTCCTAGATTTTTAACCCGACCCCCATTAGGTCTAGGTCGCCTTCCTTCGTCTTTTTTAAGTATTGAGAAAAATAAGGTAAATTAGATTTTTTTACGTATTGAGATAAATCAGGTAAATCTGAGCTGGGTTTCCAGCCCTTAACACCACTATAACCACCAAAGATATTCATTCTATTTCAAGAACAACATAAATAGGCAAACCGTGGTTGTCTATTTTATTACCGAGCTCATCTCTAATTGAGAGTGAGAGTTCTGATAGGGAGCCTTGTTGAAAAAGTTTAAACCGGTTTAAACCCCCAGTGGTGTTTTTGCTACTGACCGTGCCAAGGCGGTACTCTCTTTGTCACCCTTCCTTTTGTTTGCCTTGCGTCTCTGTGCTTGTGATTTTGTGGAACGTTTGTCTCTGGTTCTTGTGTGTATTTTGGTGTTTTCTGTGTTCATTTCGTGTGTGAGTGTGCGTTTGGGTGTGTGGTTGTGTGTGTGTGTGTGTCATGCTGTCTATCGGTGTTTTGGTGGTGGTTGCGTCTTGTATGTGGCTTTGCCTGCTCGACTTTACTACTTTTCCATTAAACTCTGGGTTAGGGAATGTAGACGATTTAGTTTCTCCGAATGACCAGCCACCGACTGCAACAATTGCGAGCAGACTGCTTGGCGCTCCATTTAAAGTGTTCCCAGATGTGTTAATCTGCTCTATGTGAATATACAACAACCTGTTGGGGGAGAAATTTACTGGTCTGGGAGGTGTGTAAGACTGTCCAGTTTCTAAAACGTAATGATCACCCCGAGATTTCAAAGGTAAAGAATGATAGGAGACATTAATAAGATCTATAAACGATGTAGGGACTAAAATAGAAGTTACCCCATTATTGTGTACTTGGATCCTTCCATTACTTTCATCAATATTTAATACCAGCTGGGGAAAATTGGTGGTGAACCAATCTTGCAGCAGATGAAAGGACTACATGCCCTCAGGATTAACACATAATTCCGGTTCTACGCAAAAATCAGTATATGTCTTAATATTATACAAGCCAACTATGTATGTGATTGATCGTAGCCCAATCTTAAGATGCCCTTCTCTATTATCCACAGGTTGTTAACGATATGCCGGACCATTAGTTATATTAGATATAGCCTGAAACAGTATCATAAAAATGAATGTGTTTAAGTTTAATAGTGAAGTAAAGTATAAGACAGGAGCGGTATATCCGAGAAACTTACATGCCAGCAATCTAACCACTCTCCTGATCACAGTTGGCCCCAATCAATTCTTTTTTACCAACATACCTGATACATGTATCTGGATACATTATAAATTGCCTAAAGTTACAACAGACGCCGCAGTCCAAGCTTGGACTAACAAACCGATGCAGTTCTGGCAAAATCAACTAAATTTCGCTATATGGTGTGCCACAGCAGGAAGCGGGGTTTCATTTAACGACCATCTGAATGAACCAGAGGCTCATCAAAACCAGTTACACATTCCGTATATCTCTTCCACTTGTATTACACCACTAGACGAATCTTGGAAGAGATGAAAGTCGCTCTTCCCCAAGATGACTATTGGAATCCCGTTAGTAACAAATATAACGGAAGAGTATATGAACGGCTTTGTTCGGAGTTTTGTGTTCACCCCCAAACTGATTGGCGTCAAAAAGAGTACCCAAATACTAACGGACTCGGAGATGTTCACACCAAAGCCCACGTAGCATTCACTCGAACATATTTCCGTCACGATAATCCAGACAAACATATTCAAAGTAAGAATGTTGGAAACCTAGATCCTACACGAATGACATTTGGTTCGGAAGTCTCTGGAGGACGCCACTGTGGGGTATCTTCTTGTGACTATCGCCCCCTAAAAAAACACATATTGAGTTCATCGAACAGGATCCACGAGTCGATGGGGCCTGGAGTACCTTCGTGCTAGATAAATCGAAAGGTTTCACTAAACCCGGAATGGCGCGTCTCAATGATTCAATCCGAACTTATGTGTGGGCGATACTTGGGGCCCAGGCACAAACTAAATCACGAATAATCGATGGGGCTGAGACACAAAAACAGTTCTTAGCTAATGTGGAGGATGCTATCAACTCACCCGTTAACATTCCAGATTCAATAACACGTTATCAAAATGTTTTACAGTATGCTGGAAACGAGGTAAATATGGTGTTTGGAACCGGTAAAATAAATCAAGATATAGCGGGATACAACAACAAAATACTAAAAGCCACAACCGATCTCCACATCGGAAAGGTAGATGTTCAGGGAGATAGCGTGGTTCACAAACAAACTATCGGTAGTTTTCAAGATGGGAATATAGTAGGCCCACCAGAAGCAGACCCACCATCATCACAGACGCCAACGCCAGTAAGTGATAGGGTCGCATCAGCACATGAAGAAGAGAAGAGAGCTCTTATAGTAGGTGATATAACTGTAGGGTTATTTTCTATGTGGCTTCTCTTTCGTTAACCATTCGCGAACTGCTAGAAGTAACAGGCCTCCTATACCAATTAATAATGCCCAGGTATTCCCTGCAAGCCACCCAACCGCCTTACCTACGGTCCAGAGCAACCACGAAACAATGCTTCCAATTATTCCAGGGAGCGCGGCTGCGGCCTTTCCAGCAAGGTTTGCAAGTAGTCTCCCGAAAGCCTTAAGCTGTTTTTTTTCACCCACTCCTTTAAACCACCCTTATTGGATGGAACTGGGGGTGTAGGAGGAATACCGCCACCTCCCCCAGTTAGTGCTAGAACGAGCGTGCTGATGGCCATTCCAATCGCTGTGATTATGGAAACTATTGTAATCCCCTGCTAAATAGCGTTCTTATCCGCTCAGCCAGCGTGGTGTCTTCATCTAGTATCTGCCGTATAGATTCACGAATTCTGGAAATTTGAGACCTTAAAACCTTTCGATTTACCAAAGCCGCCTCTAACCTTGCATACCTCTCGTCCTCGAGATTTCTTATTCTCTCTGAGATCTCCCGTTGCGACTCAGGATCTTCAACCTCTTCCAGCTTACTTTTCTCTTTTGCTATATCTTTGTCGAGTGGGGTGAGCCTTGCTAGGTTGTTCACAAGCTCAACCCGCTGAGTTTGCATAGCGTTATCAAGCCCTTTAAGCTCTCGGTAACGGTTCATCATTTCTGACCTATCCAAATCTAAACGGGGGTCGTCGATCGTTTTACGAGTTGTTTCCTCTGCTTCAGAAAGCGAAGTTGTTACACTGTTAAGATTTTCGATATTAATATCGCCCTCAACCGTTGCCAGTTCACTATCAGTCTGTTTTAATTTGTCTGCAGCCTCTTTAGGAAGTTTATTCTTTTTATAGTCCGAGAAACCAAGTCCATCTCGGACAAAATAAATGTCACCACCAATATTTGTTAGAGTAGACAGTGCATAGGGTTTTCCATTGTTTTTTATTTCTAAGGTCAATCAGTGGTTTGTCTTTAATGTGGAGTTGTCCCTTTTTCTGGTAGTCCATACTATCAGGTTTACCCGTTTTAT
Organism: Azorinus chamasolen; assembly: GCA_963576725.1. Classification (NCBI taxonomy): domain Eukaryota; kingdom Metazoa; phylum Mollusca; class Bivalvia; order Cardiida; family Solecurtidae; genus Azorinus; species Azorinus chamasolen. The sequence goes on from OY755245.1 coordinate 79,137,224, forward strand.
GTACCTTATCTAAAACCTTATAATAATCATCAACGGTACTAAAGAGTTATTCATTGGATAAAGAAGTCTCTCTAACATCATCCGAGACCATATAATCCTGGTTCTGGGTACCAATTGCATCCATTTCAATATCATAATCCATTTGAATTTATAAATTAAAGGTATATAACTTTAATTAAAATGAGTCAAAGCGAATTTGGTAGAAAACTTAACCCATACAGACGACTAAGGGAACCCATGGGCGTAAAAGGTATCCGCCAGACGGTCGGTATCACAAACAACCCAAGCACGATAGACCAGAATCAACAGCTTTTAGTGAGGTTCCCGAACCTCGGAGCCAACGTTGTTATAGTCCCTGGGACAGCCCACCTAGACTTCCAGATCAATCTGGAATCGACCGACGGTAATCGTACAGTTGTAAACAATCTGGGTCGAGCCATCGTAAAGAACACCACGATAAAGATCTCTGGGAACGAGGTGATGAGTGTTGATGATAGTGATGTTTACGAGTGCTACCGAGACCTCTGGAAAACCGATAATGAGCGGAAGAATTCCAAGTACCAGGGGATTGACGACACTACGAATAGAAATGTGACAAAGTTGAGAGTAAACGCCGGAGACAAGGCTAATGGAAAACAGAAGGACGTTGCCGTTGCAATTGCTTATGGTAATCGCTTCATCATCCCGCTTGATTTTGAAATCCTTGAGAGTCACATGCCCTTCTTCCAGTCGGCTTTCGGGGATAGGCTTGAGTATGAACTCACATTTAATGAATACAGCTGTGTGATCAAGGCAGACAATGACGCCAATGCTAAGTTCTCTATAGAGGGAATTGCAATGGAGTTTGAGATGGCCGCTAATAAGGAGTTGGCCGATATCGTCCGCCAACAGTACGCTGGGAGGATGTCTATCTTATACGACCGTGTTTTACGCCACCGGAAAATCCCAAAAGATAAATCTGATACACTGTGGAACATAAACCAGAACGTCCCCACCAGGTCTATGAAAGGAGTTTTAATACTATTCAAGGAGCCGGAAGATGCATTTGCCCCCCAAAGCGAGGCCTTCTATAACCCCAAAATAACTAAGGTGGAGGTAACGGTAGAAGGAGTTCCAAACCAGCTCTACGCTCAAGGAATGCGTCCCTACCAGCTGTGGGATGAAGCTAGGAAGCTTATGGCTGGAGGGTCTAAACGACATCCCGAAGTGACTATGGTTGCGAAAAATTTAGGGATGTACGCGTGTAAACTCGCAAATTACCTCACTGAAGAATTTGCACTTTGGCAGGACCTGAGGTCTACCGATGATGATAGTTTGCATGGTAATGGACGACGTCTCGACAGCGCGAGTGAGGGTATTACGATCCAGATTACTAAAGAAACAGAAGCGAAAGGTGCTTTAAACATGTACCTCTACATCATTATGGACGCACAGCTGAATATAGAAAATGGAAGATTCGTCTCAGCACTTTACTAAAGAACCTCACTTAGCGATTATCTGTGGAATGACAGGGTGTGGAAAAACGGTCTTCGCCCTAAACTTACTCGAGGGTCCGTTTTACGGAATATTTAATCATATTATTATCCTCTGTCCGACACTTAAGCATAATAAGACTTACCAAGAACGATCGTGGGTTTTGACAAAGATGTTTACGTTGTAGATCCGGGTGAACGTCTTCATGACTACCTGCGCGCTTTGTACCAGGTATTCCAGGATGAACCAACATTGTATATTATCGATGATATGGCCGCTAACAAGCAACTTACCAAAAAGAAAGATGCTTTCCGAATTGGCGTTTACTGGCCGGCATGCGAAGCAGTCGGTTTGGGTCTTAACTCAGAAGTACAATTCAGTTCTCATAGACCTTCGGGAGCAAACACGCTGGGCCGCTCTCTTTCACTGTAAGGACAGAGACTCATTTCAGGAGTGTCTGCGTGAGAACGATGTTATCCCGGCTTCTGATAGGCTTATAATTCGGGATAGGTTGGCTAAAACTAAACACGCTAAGTTGATTTTGAATACTTCCCAGCCTAGTAACTATAGAATAATATGATTAAAAGTTTTCATGTTGCTTTATTCGGTGGATTGCTATTCTTTTTAGGTTGGGAACTCTTAATTAAACTTGGGAAGTGTATGTGTATAGCAATGGAGTGTGATGAGATTATAGATTCGCTTATTGAGACAGAAAAAACAACACCCCACAACCGGTGTAATCGCCACGGAAGGATGGATGCCTGGAGATATTTTAAAAAAGAGATAGAAGTTAGCCGCCCTGGCCATGGGGGTCAATGAAAGCTGTACCTAGGTAAAGTAATGTCTGCAGGTCATGTTGAAGACTTGAGTAAAGAAGAGATAGAGAAGCTTTACACTCTCTACGAGACCAGGTTGGGGGCGAGTATGACAAAGACGCTTGGTACTGTAAGTCTTCAGTTATATAGCAAACTGGCGTTTTAGTAGATTTTAATAGTCGTAATGTAATTATTACTCATAAACTTCTTAAGCAAGGCTACAGATATCATAAAATTAGGAAAGCTTTTTCAAAATTCTATTATCGAAATGTACCCCTCATTAGTAAATATAACTGCAATTTACGGACGTTAATGCAACAAGGTATTTCTCATCCAGATTTCTATGGTGATGTTATCTACAAACTTAGGAAAAATCATGGTCATATCCATTTTCACGATTTGTTTATTAAACGCATTAAAACTTTTAGGAAGAAAGGTTATGACCCTATTATATTGCAACACACTGCATGTTTGGTTATCGACCCCTTTACAGTCGGTCGCTACGCTTTCCTCTTTGCTTGCACGATGACAGGCCGAGGGTAGTACTCTATGATGGTATACTCTTAAACCCAGAAATTGGATGAGCTTACCAGACTCATGTATTACCTTTTCTCTGCCGTGCCCTTAATGGCTTCCCTGCAGTTGCTCTGTCTTCAGCAAAGTCATTGAGTACATATTTGACGGACTTTCGCAGATGTTATGCTATGTTTTACATTTTGTACTGTGATTACTGTCTAAACTTCCTACAATGTATTGGTTACCAAAACTACATAAACAACCATATAAAGCGCGTTTCATTGCAAATTCTAGTTCATGTACAACTACTAAATTGTCTATACTTTTGACTTCTTGTTTAACGAAAGTAAAGGAACATGTAAGGTTCTACTGTGATAAGACTTATGAAAATTCTGGAATAAATCGCTTCTGGTCTATTAAGAACATTTCAGAAGTCTTAAACAAACTTAAGAACAAAAGGTATCTTGCATCCACTGTAAGCAAGTACGATTTTTCTACTCTGTACACAACTCTTCCTCATATTTTAATTAAGGATAAGCTTACTAGCTTAATCCAGAAAGTATTCGCCCGGGAAAAAACATCATTCTTGGCATGTAATGCTGAAATAGCTTTCTTTACTGACGAGCAAATGAAATATTATACCAATTAGACTTGCTCAGAGGTTTGCGAATCACTAAACTTTCTTTTGGATAACTTATTTGTACGTTATGGGAATGCTATATACCGTCAGGTAATTGGTATTCCCATGGGTACGAATTGTGAACCACTTGTCGCAGATTTGTTTTTGTACTGCTATGAGAGAGATTTCATGTTGCGTTTGAATCCACAATCACAAGAAGATGTTATTAAAGCCTTCAATGAAACCTGTCGATATTTTGATGATATTTTTAACTTAGATAACCCTTTCCTTGATGCTCTGATTCCTACAATGTATCCTAAAGAACTCAAATTGAATAAAGCTAACCCATCCGACAATTATGCAGCGTTTCTTGATCTCGACCTTAAAATTGATAATGGAATGATCTCTTCTAAAATATATGACAAAAGAGATGATTTTGCTTTTAATATTGTTAATTTTCCTCATCTTGACGGGGATGTTCCCCGTGCTCCATCTTACGGGGTTTATATATCTCAACTTATTCGTTTTGCTAGAGCTTGTTCATCTATTGACGAGTTTAACAGTCGAAATCTCATTTTAACTAAACAACTGCTTAAGCAAGGATATAGATACCATAAACTACGCTTATTGGCAAGTACCAATCTAATCTCAAGGAGCTTCTGCGACACGGTGTTTCACATCCTGAATTTTATGGTGATGTGATTTACAAACTTCGTAAAATTATTGGACACACCCATTTTCTCACTTTGTTTATCAAATATGTTAAAAAATTCATTAAAAAGGGATATGATCCTGTAGTACTACAACATACTGCATGTTTGGTTGTCAACCCTTTTACAGTTGGCAATCACGCTGGCCTCTTTGCATGTACGCCGACAATAAAGTTTTAGTACTCTATGAAGGCGACCTCTTAAATCCAGAAATGGAAGGAGAAAGTCGGATATCTGTACTATTTCGTTTTTGTCGTACGCTTTATTACTTTTCTACAGTTACTCTGTTTGCAGCTCAATCATTGGGTACACTAGCGATAGGTGGATACAGTTTGTTCACTTAAATGTTTTCCTTGTACATGCACTTTACCACTGTATTTGCCGTCGCGGTTGTTGTAGATTAGTCGGAGAGGGGGTACGTTTATTTACAGTGTTTGTCTTTTAGGGTGGCGATGGAATAAGTGTGAGGTTGGGCGCCCATAAACCGGTTTAACCCCCCAGTGACTTTTGTCACTGACCGTTCCAAGGCGGTGCTTCCATCATCGCCTATTGTGTGTTTGTTTTGTCTTTGTGCGTCTCTTGTTGTTTTTATAGTTATGTACATTTGCTGTTTCCTTGTGTTGCTGTTCGGGCGACTGTTTGTTCTGTATGTGGTGTTTCCTGCATGACTCATTTTTGTACTTCTATGTTGTGGGGAAGTCCGGCGGGGATACCTTTATTTACAAACATTCTGAAAATGGGTGATCCCTCGAAAGCAAAAGTAGAAATGCAAAAAGAGAAAATTGCAGACTCGGTTTTATTGAGTCTGTTCATGAGTAGTAATTAAAAGTGCAACACTACTCACGCCCCCTAGCACCGGCTTAAGCAGTATTCAATTTTCAAAACTAATAACATGAAAACTAATGATCCCGAAGCACCAGAAAATAACAACACTGAGAATGAAGTACGGGGCGACTTTTTACGGCCACCACACAAGCACTTAACACCTGCTGTTGTGAAGTACATACCTTCTGAAAATGGGTGATCCCTCGAAAGCAAAAGTAGAAATGCAAAAAGAGAAAATTGCAGACTCGGTTTGACAAAGTTTGTTTAGCTAGGGTGACTTTGAGATAAATGTGAGGTTAGGACGTCCGTGAACCGGTTTAAACCCCCAGTGGTGATTTTGCTACTGACCGTGCCAAGGCGGTTCTCTCTTTGTCACCCTTACTTCTGTTTGTTTTGTGTCTTTGTGCTTGTGTTTTGTTCATGTTTGTCTCTGGTGTTCGTGTATTTGTTGGTGTTTTATGTGTTCTTCTCGTGTGTTTGCTTGTGTGTGTGTGTTGCATGCTGTCTATTGATGTGTTGGTGGTGATTGCGTCTTGTATGTGACTTTCTGCTGTATGTGTGTGTATGAGTATAATTTGCTATGCTTTCTGTAGGTGTTTTGGTGATGGCGGCGTTTTGTGTGTGGCTTTTCCTGCTTGACTTTACTACTTTTTCAATTACCTACTACCGATACCAGATGACCGACAGAATTTACTTGTTACTGACCTTAAGGAAGACCCATTTGTTGGGCATGCAATAAGTGCTGCTACTTGCGAACTTTATCACCGTTATGTTATGTACTTAGCCCCACAAACGGCCATACTCAACACAATTCAACATTTTGAAAGACCTATAAATATAGATCATGGAAACACAACCGGAGATTGTAGAGAAAGTAACGAAAGTTAAGATCCTAAGAAGGTGGCTGCGGGCAAAAATGCGGCTATATAAAACAAATAAGAAGAGCTCATTAAACAGCTTCAGATTTATAAGGAAAAGTGTTTGACACCTACTGAAGATTGTTCAACACCTGCTGAACATTGTTTAAACCTACTGAACAGTGTTCAACACCTACTGAACCGTGTTCACCACCTGCTGAACAAAACTCTGCTCTTAGGTGGGTGTTAATTGGGGGAATTTCAGTAGTCTCAGGTTTTGTAATTTGGGGGTGGTCAAAAACGCCAAAAACACAAAATACACATCATACTTCGCAACCTACACCCATATTGAATATAAGAGATCCACATTATATGAGATAATGTCAACCGCAGATGGAAAAGAAATTGTTAACGCTATCTATCATGGAGCTATAATAACAGGGCTTGCAGTTGGGTATGCCCGGATTAGTAAGGCCGTTCTAGGGGGGCGTGTACCCTAACCTAGAGTTCACCCCTCGAGATCTTATGATTATAGCAGACGTCACAGCCGCCCTTGCCACTAGAGACCTTCTAGTCAAGCAGGGCATCATCCCGGCCGATATTTTGAAGTCATGTTTTCAAAGTAAATAAGAATGGCTAGTATAGCAATGATGTTAGGTGGTGCAGTCGCTAATGCAGTGGCGTTCACGGGGAGTAACTATTTATTCAGTATGTTCAAGAGTTCTGGCGTTGAAGAAGAGCGTCGACGGCACGATGCCGCTATAGAAAAACTTCAGGCAGCATAGGCGGCCTGGGCCAAAAAACGGATCCAGAAGTTGGATTATATCAAGGATGAGCTTCGCCGGCAAGGTCACTCATCCAAACATTTAAAGACGTAGATATGGCTATGCAGGAGTATGCTCTATTCATGCCTAAGAAAAGTAAAATGTTAGCACCACTTCCCCCCAAACCCCAATTATCTGACTATTATACTCCATCCGGTGACTAGCAAGCTAGGGAAATAGGTTTCATTAGTTTAGCACTTGGTGCTGCCGGGCTTGCTGGTTATTACATCGAAAAGAAAGTTAATTAAACAAATGATTTTCTTATATATGCCATGTCAGATTTTACAGAGAGTGATGAAAGCTTGTAGAGAATATTATCAAATAGACGATAACATAGCTTACCTAGAAATTGTAGAAGAAGAAAAAGCAATAGAAAAACTTCAAAAAGATATGCACCAAGAAAACCTAAAAAAAATCAAAAAGATATGCGTAAAGAAATCCTTAAAAAGAAATACTAAAAAAATATGTATTTTGTTTGTGGGGGAAAGTTTATATGTTTGGCCTCCCAATTTATTTTGTTTTCTAGGTATTTTTGTTTCTATTTTTGGCCCAATTATTACATAAAAAAGTTAATTAAATAAATATTTTTTTCTTATATATACTATGAAGAATACATGCAAATGGTTGAGCATCGGGAAGACGGAGTTATGCAATAAAAGCTGTAGGAAGGACTACTGTAAGGTTCATCTCGCTCGTTTACGGGTGAGCCCGGGGACAAAACCCTGTAATATCTGCGGGAGAGGAGTTAAAAATAAATATTGCGTATGTTGTAGGTGTCGATATAATAAAATTCTATGTAGAGAACGACAGCGGGAGGATATAGCCTTTCAAAAAGAGGTTAAACGTCTTATGTCTATAGATATTTCTATTTGAAGACTTATATGTATTATATATACACCAATAAAGAATGGTAAAAACAAACAATTTTGCGAAAGCTGCAAAAGATCTGAGGAACGAGTTTGAAAGAGAAACCGGAGAACGACCCCGTTTACCACGAACAAAAGATGATTATTTGGAATTATCACAGATATTAGATTCATTTATGGATATGAAAAAAAAACAGGTCAGAAGCTTGCATATCCACGAACCCCCACTTATGACGAGGGTCTATTCTGTTTGCTGACTGAATATAGATATCATGTTACAGTCACTGTTATGGCCAAAATAAATCATATGTTCCTATGCCATAATAATAATTCAGCTCATAGATGTTTATGATGTGGTTATGTCTCACATGAATTTTCATTAACGAAAGGCTTAATGATATACTATATTCAACTGTCACATGCACTCAACTCACAAGATCTACTTGGATTCTATACCCGCATACATTCTCAACGCAGAAGATACTCCGAAAGCAAAAGTAGCAACGTGAAAAGAGAATTTGTAAAATGCCACGTCGCAGTCACCTCTATTGGCTTAATGGAACGTATATCAAAACTTCACATTGCAGTCAACTCTCATGACTTAGCCATCAACTCCATGAATATTCATGATTTAACCCTCAACTCCATGAATATTCATGACTTAGCCCTCAACGCCATGAATATTAATCAAGAAATAATGAATGTATGAAACCACTGGGGGCCAACTACGTATTATTATCAAATGTTTTTCTACGACAACTTATATGGGTATTTTAATATGTTTGTTTTCCTACGAAGCCAGTGTATCAATGGGGAAATGTATTCCTACTAAAACAAAGTTGCCTTCGTAGGAAAACATATATTATAATACTCACATAAATTGTCGTAGCAAAACATTTGATAATAATACATAGTTGGTCCCCAGAGGAAACGTAAATAACTTATTTTACAATGGTACCATGAATAAGGGGTTTTAGCCATACCGTAAGCTGTACAGTAAAAACTCTCTATAACGGCCCATTAATTGTATTAATTGGTATTTAGGGCACGTGGCTGCTTAAACAGACTGAAAGTAAAGCAGAATGCTCCTATAGGAGCGTTCTGTTTTACTTCAACCTTGCTTTAGCAGCCACATGACTTTAACACAAAATACTTGATATACTTTAGTGGCCGTTATAGAGATGTTTTACTGTAGAATCAGATGTTAAACATGCGGAGCAGACCCTGATCAGACGGTGCCTACAATAAAATATATTAAGTATTTACTACGATCGTCTACAAGAGTCATCTGATCTGGGTCTACTCTGTTTGCAAAATGTAGAAAAGCGTATTTATGGAGTAAATGGTTACAGATCGGTGTTTCACGAATGTTTAAATGCTCAATAACTGGATCAATGTTGATCTATAAAACTGTTTGCTGGAGTCTGAGATCAGATTCTGAGCTTAAGAATGATCTCAGACAGTTTTATAACATTTGACCCTGATTACGTTAATTTGAGCCATGATAACAACAAGCTCAATGTCAAATTAACTTCATTTAATATGGCGCAGAATGAACGAAACATTCGACGTCTCGTTAGACATGAGATAATTAGGAAGTCATTTAGAGACCGGGGCCTGCTGTTAAATGTAGCACTGCAATAGTGTTGCTTATAATGTACCTTATTTCCATACATGTATAAACATTCAAAAGCAAGAAACGAGTATCTAGATGAGACGCCAGGTAGCTCGGAGTCTCATCAGTGCCCAAACCATTTAACACATGGTCAACGGTATCGTGATCGAATCGGAAAGAGTCAAACTTTCACCAGATCTAAATTTGAGCAGGCATTTTTTCACAACGGGCTAATGCCTTGTTACATGTAAGCATTGGATAATTAATTATATATCACCATGGAGACACTGTACAGTAAAGTCTGACTTATGCTACCATGTGATTTATTAACACAAGAGATTGGAATAGCAGGTGGTTTCTTAATGCAGGGCAAAAGTAATACAGACTGCTCCTAACGCTGCTGTCTGCATACCTGGTCTCCTGCATACCTACTGTCTGTTTTAAACACCGAGAATTGGACTCCTTCTGAGTGGTCTTATTAACAAGAGAGTACAGTAAAACCAGTCCTATGCGGTCATTCATTTATTGAACGTAGGAGTCTAAAAAGGCGCGTGGTTGCTTAATGCGGGACAAAAGTAATACAAATGGCTGCTATAGAAGCTTTCTGCATTACGTTTGACCTGCATTAAGCTGTTACCTGCCTTACAGACCCATAATTGACATATTTTTAATAACCGCCTAGGACATGTTCTACTGTATTTACAAACATGTTCTATCGCTTATTTGCAGGAGGGTCATTATTATTCTCATAGCACCAATAGTCGTTTATGTATTGCTCATCATCGTCTCGTCAACACAAATGGAGGCAAAAAGAAAACTGCCATCGTACAACTGGTTTGACGTTACAACGACTGGTCATTCTGCAGAACAATATCAACCCGTTATGAGCTGTCTTGGAGAAAAGTGTGATGAAAAACATCATGTTGCCCTCCTAAAAGTGCACAAGACAGGCAGCTCAACTGTTCAGAATATATTTTTCAGATTTGCAGATTCCAGAAATCTCACGCTTGTATTAGGAAATGACAACAAATCACTCGCAGAGAGTGGGTTTCCAAATGTCATAAGTTTTAAGAACTCCCTTCTCCCTTCTAACACTCTTCCACCCCCCAAGGGACGTACGTTTGACATGCTGTGTTGCCACGTGGTCTATAACAGAACACAATTCGAAAACTATTTGCCAAAGAACACCAGTTATATCGGTATAGTTAGACAGCCTTTCTCTAGAACTGAATCTGCCATTGAGTTTTTCAAAATGTTTCGTAATAAAAATTTATCAGAATTTGCCTCAAATCCGCTAAAATATGCCCCGGACCCACATTCTATGGTAAACAACAGAATGGCTTTTGAGTTTGGATTTCCACTGGAATTGTTTCCTATTTATGGAGAAAACTTTAATAATTACAAAAACTTAAAACGACAAATTAAAGAATATCTCTTGAAACTGTATAAAGAATTTGACTTGATTCTTGTAAATGAGTACATGGCAGAATCACTAGTTTTGATGAAAAGGTTACTGAAATGGGACCTGAAAGACATTATTTACGTGAATGTGAATGCAGCTAAACGCAATTATCGCACATTTGGCTCTTCAGATCGCGCTAAGTTGAGATCCTACTTGTACCTTGACATTGAACTTTACGAGTTTGCTGTTAAACAGTTTTGGTGGAAAGTAGAAAGCGCTGGCGGTGACTTTAAAGATGAGGTGGAACACTTTATTGCGCTTAAGGAGAATATTTCTGGCGTCTGCCAACACTCTTCTAAGACCGAATCGTTTGAGGTGAAGAAATCAAACTGGAATAAACGATTTACAGTTACAAAGAAGGACTGCAAATTATACCGTAAACCTGAGTATATTTACGTACGTCATTTACGGTATAAACAATACGGAGAACTGAATAACTGACGATTTGATTTAATAAGGAGTTGATGGATACGCCTAATCACGCCTTTGTAAACAGTGTAGAACCTGATCAGGTGTCTGATCCTGGTCAGCTCTGCATGCCTATGAACTAGTATAGTTCAGATTCAATTGTTTTGTCATGGTAAATCATTCATTTGTTCAGCCATTATACAAATTCAGCTAAATAATATTCATATGACGTCTTATATAAATACTCATCAGGTAAATGGTTAATTGGTACATTACAACAGTACAAAACATTTCCCGACAATATTAAGCCTTTCTCCATGAATATTCGGGCAATAGATAATGACATGATGAATATAAATACGCTGCATTTTCGTATTGGCACTAACAACATAATATATTTATCAAGACAGAGACTGCAGACACATATCAAACTGACACGCAAAAAAGTGTGCACTTGATTACAGTGACATTTTGGATACTTATTTAACCCTTTCGGCGCCAAATTTATAATTGTCGTCTGCAATGCAATGTTTGTTAAGTCATTCAGTAAAATAAGGAAGTGAGATAAATAAATTCACACTTCAAATGGATAAAGCATAGATATAGAAGTAGAGTTTGTTGCGACAAAAAGTGAAGACCCTGATCAGACGCCGCCGTGAAAAGGCGGCGTCTGATCTGGGACTGCACTATTTGTCATGGTGCATTTATGCGGCATCGGCGGTGACAGGGTTAAGCAAACTATGGACTTGTTTTGTATCCAAATTTGCATAAATGTATTGACAATACGATGATTTATAACTGTGAGTTTTGTAAATGTTTGTTTGCCTTTGGATACTTGTATAGTTACGTGACAGTAAATCAGTATGTGTTGTGTCCACCTCGCCTACGGATCAACGCAAGTGTTCTAGACCGCATCGACCTGACATAACGTCTTATGACGTGAGCGGGAATGGCGTTCTATTTATGTACTAAGGCTGCGAAAATGTCATTGACAATGTTGATTACACGGGTTGTCCTTGCTCTCGGACAAATCCCATAGGTGTTCAATAGGATTCATGTCTGGAGAGCAAGCCGGCCAAGGGAAGACGTTATCGTTATGTGTAGCGAGATGATTCCAGGTCCGGTGAGTAAGCCGGCCGAGGGAAGAGATAATTCCTGGTAAGTATAGGAATATGTGGTCTTGCATAACAACCAGAGTTATGTGGTAAGAAACGAACAACAACTGGGCGTAAAACTTGGTCAATATTACATTGGGCATTTAAACTACCACGAATAATAACACTGTATGTCTGCTTACTACATATCATACCCCGATTACACTACCCCTCCAAAACGTCCTCTTTGTAGTAATGAAAAAGGAGTAAAGTCAAACAGAAAAAGACACACACAAAACGCAGCCAACACCAAACCACCCAACAGAAAGCAATCAACACATTCACACAACACGCACGCACACGCACACGCACACACACACACACACACACACACACACACACACACACACACACACACACACACACACACACACACACACACACACACACACACACACACACACACACACACACACACACACACACACACACACACACACACACACACACACACACACACACACACACCACACACACACACACACACACACACACACACACACACACACACACACACACACACACACACACACACACACACACACACACACACACACACACACACACACACACACACACACACACACACACACACACACACGAGACGAAAACTTCAAACACAAACAAAAGCACATACACAAAGGCACAAACACCCAACAAATATAAAAGCAAGAGTGACAAACAGAGTACCGCCTTCGAACGGCAGTAGCAAAGCCACCACTAGGGATTTAAACCGGTTCACGGACGTCCTAACTTCATACTTACCTCCGTCACACTAGCTTGACAAATAGTGTAAATATAGATATCCCCAACAGACTTCTCCACAACATAGAAAACGGTACACACAGGACAATATGTATAACATAGCATGACAACCATCGTGAAAGTCTCTCAGTTATGTACTCAATGACTTTGCTGAAGTCAGAGCAACTGCAGGGAAGCCGTTAAGGGCACGACAGAAAAAAGGCAACACATGAGTCTGGTAAGCTCATCCCGTTTCTGGGTTTAAGAGTATTCCATCATAGAGTACTACCCTCGGTCTGCCATCGCGCAAGTAAAGAGCGAATCGTAGCTACCGACTGGAAAGGGGTCAATATCCAAACATGCAGTGCGTTGCAATATAATGGGATTATAACCTTTTCCCCTCAAACTTTTAATGTGTTTAATAAACTAATTATGAAAATTGATATGACCCCGATTCTTCCTAAGTTTGTAGATAACATCACCATAGAATTCTTGATGAGAAATACCTTGTTGCAGTAACGTCCGTAGACTGCAATTATATTTACTAATGAGAGGCAATTACCATAGTGAAATTTAGAAACAGCTTTCCTAATGTTATGATATCTGTAACCTTGCTTAAGAAATGTATCAGTTATAGTTAAAATACGACTATTAATTTTTTTAAAGCAAAGAACAGATTCGGGCAAAGCGAAAAGTAAAAAAAAAATTAGATGTAGAACCGTGCATATCTCCATCTAGAAAAGGATAGTGACCAATATTGAAATTAAACTCTCCCTTTTTTCATATGTTTTGGGGGAAAATTTCGCTATTTGAAGAAAAGCATATAGATTATAATAGCCTCTTCGTCTATGGACCTGAGACAGGAAAAGCGTAAAGACGATAAACGAGATAACATAAATCATGACTAGACATATGACGACGTAATTTACGATTAATATTGCCATTTCTACGTCACCATGTGATCTAATTTTACGTTTTCGAATAGACAATATAGAGAAAATATCGATTTTATATCTTTAAAATATTGCCGCTTTGGTAAATGTTATCATTCAGGCCCAGAGGAAAGGGTGTTTGTAACTTCTTTATCTAATCTAGCTCTATTATACAACGAACTTTAGATTTAAAACTGCTAGTTGTTTTAGAATCATAATGAATTTGTTCTACTAGTTGAAACGAAACATATTTGAAAGAATGCACTGTATGACGAAAATGCTGGTAAAATTGTTTTCGTTTTTTATCAGGTATAACGAAGTAAAGAGACCCCCATAGAATACTGACCCCTCCCCCGATCAGTATTTTTTTCAAAACAAGTGACCCCAGGTCATAGTATTTTGACCCCCGGTCATAAAATACGATCCATGCACACGAAGAAAACTGACCCCTTACGAAGAATTGTGACCCCCATAGAATAATGACTCCCTGTCTTTGTTTCAACAAAACATAACACGCACGCCTGTGCACGCACGCGCATACATGCACAACACGCATACACATACACAATTACACCAACGCACGCAAGCATGCAAACATACCGGCAAACACATGCACGCACGCACATATACCGGTACTTACACATACATTGCAAGCACACAAACGCTCACGCACGCACTCACGCGCATTCATAAAGATGTAAAATGTTGTATTGACCTCTATCGGACGCTTTACAAAAAGTAAATAGCTGTTTTCCTATTGTCAATGTTGTGTGCATATGCCATATATCATATCCTTGTACGACAGACCCCAGCAAAGCTATTGAAAAAGTGTCCTGATAACGGTTGTAAGTGGACAATTTTGTACGCACGTGATTCTTGTGGTTAAAAGTACAAAAATGAGTCATGCAGGAAACACCACATACAGAACAAACACTCGCCCGAACAGCAACACAAGGAAACAGCAAATGTACATAAGTAGAAAAAACAACAAGAGACGCACAAAGACAAAACAAACATACAACAGGAGGAAGATGGAAGTACCGCCTTGGAACGGTCAGTGACAAAAGTCACTGGGGGGTTAAACCGGTTTATGGGCGCCCAACCTCACACTTATTCCATCCCCTTCCAAAAAGACAAACAGTGTAAATAAACGTATCCCCTCTCCGACTAATCTACAACAACCGCGACAGCAAACACAGTGGTAAAGTGCATGTATAACGAAAAAACATTTAAGTGAACATACTGTATCCACCTATCGCTAGTGTACTCAATGATTGAGCTGCAAACAGAGTAACTGTAGAAAAGTAATAAAGGGTACGACAAAAATGAAATAGTACAGATATCCGACGTTCTCCTTCCATTTCTGGATTTCAGAGGTCGCCTTCATAGAGTACTAAACCTTTCTTGTCGGCGTACATGCAAAGAGGCCAGCGTGATTGCCAACTGTAAAAGGGTTGACAACCAAACATGCAGTATGTTGTAGTACTACAGGATCATATCCCTTTTTAATGAACCTATCTACCTAGGATTTGAATTGGGTGAACCAAGGGGAAAACATTTTTTACTCATTTGTGAAATATTCATTTTTAATCAAAATTAAAAGTCTACAACGTACTGTCGTACAAGTAAGATACATGTACTCGTCTTACTACCAAAGTGTCTTCTTACAACCGTTATCAGGACAGTTTGTTCGCATGACCTCAGACAAGTGTCCTCGGCTACGCCTCGGACACGTCTTCGGTCATGCGAACAAACTGTCCTGATAACGGTTGTAAGAAGACACTTTGGTAGTAAGACTCGTACTGTATCTATTACATATTTTGAGGACATTTGTTATTTATCACGTGTTGAAATTAATTGAATAAATATCATCGAAGTGAAGCAACCGAGGGGTTCGACGTCATGACTTTTTACTGATTTAGAGAATAGGGAATTAGTATTTGTTGTTGCTGCATTTGCTTCATCTACCACCATCATCACCGCCACTACCACTACTACTACTACTATTACTACAACTACTACTACTCCTACCATTACTACTACTACTACTACTACTACTACAAATATTACTACTACTACTAGTATTGCCAATACTACTACTACTACTTCTACTACTACTGATGCTACTGCTACTGCTACTATTACCTTCCTACCTACATATCTACCTACCAAACTACTACTACCACTACTTCTACTACTAAATACAATTGAACACATGTGTAATGAGCTGCAGACCCGTACAGATATCAGTTCGCCAGGTGCAACCTAGAAGCATCTAGTAGCTTGAGGCCACGTCTATCAGAAATCTCATAGGGAACATGAGAAGGCTTTGCCAAGCAGTTGTAGTTAGCAGTGGGGCACATACACGCTACTGAGTCTAAACTTGTAAACATTAATGGGAATGTGAAAATTTGAAAACAAGTCGCGTGTCCGAAAATCTTGGATATAGGGGGTCTTCCTCCTCTCTTGCAAAATGCAAAATCCGTAACAAAAATATTGAATTTGTCCTTCAATCAAATTGATTAAACATTAAATTGACGTTAAAAATCATTTGTACGACGGCAATCAAATCAATGCCGAAAATATCCACACTAAAACATTTGGTGCTTAGAAAAAGTTAAGTAGTATATTTAATATTGGTCATAATGTTTACAGATGTAGTGACACCCGGTCATAGCAATCTAAGCCGTGTTTATTATATCATGACTAATGCGCGAAATGTTATATTTACCCAAGTATTTTGTACATAGGGGGTCACATTTTCTGAGGAATATCGACCTCTGGTCGGTATGTTCTTTTGTCATATATTTTAGAAGAAATCATTCCATTATCAATTTTAAGGTCTAGATCAAGAAACGCTGCATAGTTGTCGGACGGGTTAGCTTTATTCAATTGAGTTCTTTAGGATAAATTGTAGGAATCAGAGCATCAAAGAAAGGGTTATCTAAGTTAAAAATATCATCCAAATATCGACAAGTTTCATTGAAGGCTTTTATAACATCTTCTTGTAATTGTGGATTCAAACGCAACATGAAATCTCTCTCATAGCTGTACAAAAACAAATCTGCGACAAGTGGTGCACAATTCGTACCCATAGGAATACCAATTACCTGACGGTATATAGCATTCCCATAACGTACAAATATGTTATCCAAAAGAAAGGTTAGTGATTCGCAAACTTCTGAGCACGTCCAATTAGTGTAATATTTCATTTGCTCGTCAGTAAAGAAAGCTTTTTCAGCATTACATGCCAAGAATGATGTTTTTCCCGGGCAAATACTTTCTGGATTAAGTTTGCTGGAGTTGTTCAACATATCATGAACGTGTGTCAAAGCACTATGCCCGGGTCGGTATTTATTTTAAAACAAAATATTGACCGGGGGTCGATATTCTACAGAAAATGTGAACCCCTATACACAATATACTTAGATTCAAGTAACATTGCGCGCATTAGTCATTATATAATAAACATGGCTCAAAATGATATGACAGGGGAGGGGGTCACTACATCTTTTATTATTATGACCAAGGAAAACTTATTTTTCGATTCACATGAAACGCTTTTTAAAAACATACCGGAGATAGATTAGGTTTGCGAGTGTTGCTTAATACTTTTCTTCATCTTATTCGTTTTGCTAGAGCTTGTTCATCTATTGACGTTTTTAACAGTCGAAATCTCATTTTAACTGAAAAACTGCCTAAGCAAGGATATAGATACCATAAACTTAGAAAAACTTTCTCTAAATTTTACTATCGAAATCTCTCGCTTATTGGCAAGTACCAATCTAATCTCAAGGCGCTTCTGCGACACGGTATTTCACATCCTGAATTTTATGGCGATGTGATTTACATCGTAAAATTATTGGACATACTCATTTTCTCACTTTGTTCATCAAATATGTTAAACAATTCATTAAAAAGGGATATGATCCTGTAGTACTACACCATACAGCATGTTTGGTTGTCAACCCTTTACAGTTGGCAATCACGCTGGCCTCTTTGCATGTACGCCGACAAGACAGGTTTAGTACTCTATGAAGGCGACCTCTGAAATCCAGAAACGGGAGGAGAACGTCGGATATCTGTACTATTTCGTTTTTGTCGTACCCTTTATTACTTTTCTACAGTTACTCTGTTTGCAGCTCAATCGTTGAGTACACTAGCGATAGGTGGATACAGTTTGTTCACTTAAATGTATTCGTTATACATGCACTTTACCACTGTATTTGCCATCCCGGTTGTTGTAGTTTAGTCGGAGAGGGGATACGTTTATTTACACTGTTTGTCTTTTAGGGTGGGGATGGAAGTGTGAGGTTGGGTGCCCATAAACCGGTTTAACCCCCCCAGTGACTTTTGTCACTGACCGTTCCAAGGCGGTACATCCATCTCCCCCTATTGTATGTTTGTTTTGTCGTTGTGCGTCTCTTGATGTTTTTATAGTTATGTACATTTGCTGTTTCCTTGTGTTGCTGTTCGGGCGACTGTTTGTTCTGTATGTGGTGTTTCCTGCATGGCTCATTTTTGTACTTTTAATCTACCTCCTGTATAGTTGAAAGAAAGGGTTTAACTTTAATCGAAAACTATTGAATCTTGGTCATAATTCTAACAGTTGTAGTGATCCCCTGTCATAGTATTTTGAGCCGTGTGTATTACATGTATATCATGACTTATGCGCGCAATGTTAATTGAACCCAAGTATTTAGTACATAGGAGGTCACATTTTCTGAAGAATGTCGACCCCCGGTCAGTATTATTTAAAAATTACTGACACCCGGTCATAGTGCTTTGACCTACGCTCTTGGTATGTTAAACAACACTCGCAAACTTAATCTACCAATGGTATTTTTAAAAAAAAGGTTTCACGTGAATCGAAAAATAATTTTTCATTGGTCATAATTCTAAAAGATGTAGTGACCCCCGGTGATAGCATGTCAGCCCTGTTTAATATATCATGACTAATGCGCGCAATGTTAATTGAACCCAAGTATTTTGTACATAGGGGGTCACATTTCTGAAGAATATCGGCCCCCGGTCAGTATGTTTTAAAAAGTAGCGACACCCGGTCATAGTGCTATGACACACATCCATGATTTGTTGAACGACTCCCGCAAACTTAATCTACCTCCAATATAATTTAAAGAAAGAGTTTAACTTTAATCGAAAACTATTTAACCTTGGTTATAATTCTAACAGATGTAGTGAACCCCTGTCATAGTATTTTGAGTCGTGTGTATTATATCATGACTAATGCGCGCAATATTAATTGAACCAAAGTATTTTGTACATAGGGGGTCACATCTTCTGAAGAATATCGATTCCGGTCAGTATTTTTTTAAAAAATAAAAATTACTGACCCCCAGTCATAGTGCTTTGATCCACGCTCTTGATATGTTAAAAACACTCGCAAACTTAATCTAGCTCCAGTATTTTTAAAAAAGGGTTTCATCCCTTGTGATATCATTCTGTGCCATGTGTATTATATCAAGACTAATGCGCGTTATTTTAATTGAACCCAATTATTGGGTACAAAGGGTGTCACATTTTCTGAAGAATATCGACCCCGGTCAGTAGCGACCCCCGGTCATAGTGCTTTGAAACACGTTCATGATATGTTGAACAACTCCCGTAAACTTAATCTACCTCCAGTATTTTTATAGAAATGGTTTCACGTAAATGGAAATATATTTTACCTTGGTCATAATTCTTACAGATGCAGTGACCCCCTGTCATAGTATTTTGAGCCGTGTTTATTATATTATGACTATTGCGCGTAATGTTAATTGAACCAAAGTATTTGTAGAAAGGGGGTCACATTTTCTGAAGAATATCGACTCCCAGACAGTATTAATTTTAAAAAATAATGGCGACTCCGGTCATAGTGCTTTGGCACTCGTTTATGATAGGTTGAACAACTCCGGCAAACTTTGTTATCATTCTCTTGCAGGATATGCAAGTAACATACACAACTCTCATTCGCCTCTTACATCTTTAGGATGGGGATGGAATAAGGGTGAGGTTGGGCGCCCATAAACCGGTTTAAACCCCCGGTGACTTTTGTCACTGACCGTTCCAAGGCGGTACTTCCATCTTCCTCCTATTGTATGTTTATTTTGTCTTTGTGCGTCTCTTGTTGTTTTTTCTACCTATGTACATTTGCTGTTTCCTTGTGTTGCTGTTCGGGCGAGTGTTTGTTCTGCATGACTCAATTTTGTACTTTTAATCTACATCCAGTATATTTTAAGAAACGGGTTAACCTTAATCGAAAAATATTTAACCTTGGTCATAATTCTTACAGATGTAGTGACCCCCGGTCATAGCAACTTGAGCCCTGTTTATATCATGACCAGTGTCCGCAATGTTAATTGTACCCAAATATGTTTTAGAAAGGGTGTTATTTTTCCAAAAGAATATCGACCCATTGTCTGTGTTTTTTTTAGGAAATAGTGATCCCCGGTCAAAGTGCTTTGACCCACGTTCAGAATATTTTGAACAACGTCCGCAAACTCAATCTACCTCCAATATATTTTAAAGAAATGGTTTCCCGTGAATCGAAATATATTTAACATTGGTCATACTTCTCGCAGATGTAGTGACCCCCGGTCATCGCAATTTGAGCCCTGTTTAGTGTATCATGACCGATGCGAGCAATGGCATTTGAACCCAACATTTTGTAAAAAAAAAAGAAGGGGGTCATTTTTCTGAAGAATATCGTCCCCGCTCAGTATTTTATTTAAAAAAAAATAGTTATCCCAGTCATAGTGTTTGACCAACGTTCTTGATACTTTGAACAAAGCCTGCAAACTCCAGTATATTTATTATAAAACAACTTGGTCATAATTTTGAAAAATGTAGGGACCCCCGTTCTAAGCTTTTTGACCCCTGATTATTGTATAATGACTAATGCGCGCAATGTTAATTGAACTCACGCATTTTGTAGAAAGGGGTTCACTTTTTCTGAAGGATATCGACCCCGGTAAGTATTTTTTAAAAATTAGTGACCCCGGTCATATTGTTTTGACACACGTTCGTGATATTTTGAACAACACCAACAATTTTAATCTACCTCAAGTATATATTTTTCAAAACGTGTTTCACGTGACCTGAAAAATATTTAACCTCGCCATAATTGTTACAGATTTAGTGACACCCTGTCTATCATTTTGAGCCTTGTTTGATATAGCATGACCAATGCGCGCAATGTTAATTTAGCCCCGGTATTTTATAGAAATATGGTCACTGAAGAATATCGACCCCGAGTTAGTATTTAAAATGCTGGCCCTATTTCATGATATTTGGAACCATGGACTCCAAATAATACGACTTGCAATCATTGTTCGTAGTTCGTACAGAATAACACACGCACGCACACGCACACGCACGTACCCAATCACTCATAAATAAGCACCCTTCCGCATGCACCAGCACATTCACACAACCCTCCAAAATATAATTTCGTTTATAGAGAATTGTGTCAATTATTTCGAAGAGATGCTGTTGATTTTCTTATTGTTTCTCTTGTTGATTTTTCAAGCACATGTGACATATACCATAGCAATATAGTGTGTGCATTTGCAATAGGCAATTTGCCTCCGCAGAAAATAAACATTAGATAAGTTGTTCATAAGTGTTTTTACTTTTTATTTTAAACGAGCCTTGTAGAAAACACCAACAGCCAGGATTTGATGCGTGTTTATTTTTGTCTAAAAGGACGAGTTTAATAAAGCCAATAAATCAAGAACACGAATGTTATATTCTATTCATAGCATAACCTAGAAAATATGGTTTTCCTTGAATGTTCGTCGCCTATTTGTGACTGCCTATTAAGTCAAATGCATGACATCGAAAATACTAGCACAAATTCTGTTGAGTTTCAAAACAGCTTGCCAATCAGACTGAAATAAATCGTCCACTTTTATCCTTTTATATTCAATTGAAGTTAATTTACGTTTGTTTTCGTTTATAATATGAATTATTATTAAGGGGTAAAAAACAAAATACACAAGTAATAGTGATTGCCTTTATAAAAAGAGTATACTTACCGTTCCAAGGCGGTACTTCCATCTTCCTCCTATTTTATGTTTGTTTTGTCTCTGTGCGTCTCTTGTTGTTCTTCTAGTTATGTACATTTGCTGTTTCCTTGTGTTGCTGTTCGGGCGACTGTTTGTTCTGTATGTGGTGTTTCCTGCATGACTCATTTTTGTACTTTTACTGTAAATATTTAAAACACATGACTTTGACAAGTAAGAGCAGTCGCTAATAGAAGTATAGAACCATTTATGATATCGCACAGAAAAGGTTGTTATACCCAAAATTGGATTGTGAATATCCCTTTAGAATAAGTTATGCAACCACTACCACTACTTCTACTAATACAACTACTACTACTACTTCTCCTTCCTCTTCTTCATTTACGTCTTCTTCTCATTCTAGTATTTCAACCAAAACCACCAGTACTTTTACAATCACTGTCACTCTTCTGCTAGTGTAAACAATTTTCAAAATACTGACAGTTTCTAAAAAAAGGCGTTTGCGTAAAATTTCGTTTAAACGCCGCCATACACACATACACATACCTTCCCACCCGATGCTGCAGCGACAACAACAAAAACAAAGCTGCAGCCACAACACTATTAGATATTCAAGCATTTGCAATGGTTGATCATTTGATAGTAATAGTTTGGGCGGGATCAATATTCAATAGATATCGAGGAGGGGGTCACTATTTTTCAGAGGGAGTCGGTATTTTTCAGAAAGGAGGTTGCTTTTTCTGACGAATAGTGACCGGGGGTCAGTATTCTATAGGGGTCACTTTGCTTCGTTACACCGGCATTGGTAAATGTGTTCACGAAACTTAGTTTTTAAAGTACGTCCTGTCTGACCGACATATTGAACGCAACAGCGTGGCCCATTTCATGTTAGAAAATATATAATATTTGATGATCTGCAATTTTCTCCTTTTGCATTTCTACTTTTGCTTTCGAAGGATCACCCATTTTCAGAATATATTTTATGTGTGGCTTGGTAGCTCAGTTGGTAGAGTGTACGCATGATCAGTCAAATACCATGCGTTCGAGTCCCAGTTGAGTCAACGCTTTTACACCATATTACAGGCGTATTTATGGATGAAAGGTTTAATAGAAAGCGGCTTGTGTATGATGTACTGCAGCAACTACCTTCTTAACTGGATGATAAAATTAGCATCAATGTAGTTATTTAAAACCCCGTGGTACCTTTATACATGATAAGGGTTATGCAAAAAACTCCTTTAGTGGTTTTGTTTTGCATTTAGCTCTGCAAAAAGCAGCCACCTGCCTAAAACACCTTTTATCCAGTCACCAGACGTCTCTAGTGACATAATAAAGGGGGTGCAGATAAACTTAGGTTTATTAGGTTACTTCCGGTAGTAGAAGGTTTATTAGGTTAGTAGATAGGCGTAATGATTCTACAACTATGGAACTATTTTAATTTTCTGTAAATATGCATAAAATCATGTTGACGAAATAGATCTAACAGAAAATTCACCAAAAGATTTATTCAAATGAGAAAAAATAAAAAATAATTGACTATAGCTGGATTCGACCCGCGCCTGATCCTACAAAACTAATCACTCTAGAGACGTCGTCCTTACCGATTACGCCACTGAGGCCACATACAAAGTGACGTTGATTTATCAGTTTTATTAATTTAATCCACCGCTGGCGAAACGCGTTTTGGATAAAATCAAGCCTGAAAGCAAAGATTGACAGATAAATAGTAAATGTTTTCTTTTCACTCTCATGATAATTTGATTAATAAACTCTTACAGGGGCAGTGATAGTCATAGACCTAAATATAGCCTGTTCAGTTCCATCGATTTATGAGTGACGTTCTAGGTCTATCTAAAAATAGAAACCGAGACTACGGAACTCGAATTTGACCAGAGAATATAACCATGTCAGTTTGAAATAATTTATCGACCCTCGATTCAAATCATCTTATTTTTCAAATTCAACCACGTTTTCCCCTCTTGTAATGCAAGTATCGAAACTATTTTCCTCTGCGGTAGCTCATTAGATCTATTTACGTCTAAATGGAAATGAAAAGGGAGGGATCCGTTGATCGAAAAACCGCATTTTCAATGTAAATTCAAGAGTGTTATGTTTTATCAGTATGAAAAAAATATTTAACTAAATTGACTGGAAAAATCGAATAATAGGTTAGTGTCGTAGATGGGACGCCTTTATCCGACTCGGAGAGAAAACAGTTGAGGTTCG
The DNA here is from genome assembly GCA_963576725.1 of Azorinus chamasolen. Classification (NCBI taxonomy): domain Eukaryota; kingdom Metazoa; phylum Mollusca; class Bivalvia; order Cardiida; family Solecurtidae; genus Azorinus; species Azorinus chamasolen. The sequence goes on from OY755245.1 coordinate 79,161,297, forward strand.
GCAAGCCTCGCCTCAACGTTTTCTCCCCTCGTCGGATAAAGCGTCCCATCTACGGCACTAACCTATTATTCTCTATAACTCCTTCCATTAAAATCTAGTTTAGAGGGATTTTACTTAACATATAGGACAGCATATAAGATTAGCTTTTGAATTGACTCGGATAGGCGATTCTATAATGATTTAATTTCAACGGAATCCGTTACAGAATGTCCCCTAAACGAAATTGACAGCAGGTGGTGATGAGCAAAATATCTAAATTTCAGCCAATCACATGCTATCACTGGTTAACCATGACAACCAACACTTTTGAACACCAATGAAGTTTGGGGTTCCCATGCACCCCTACTTACCATATTTTAGCAAAATAAAATAAAATATACAATGTGACCAATCAGATGCCACCACCTCGTCACAATGGCAACCAAGTTTTTTTCAAATGTTCAGCAAAAAAGATCAATGTCTAAATTTCGTCGAAAAATATCTAAATTTCGACCAATCAGAGTCCACAATTCATTTACCATGGCAACCATTTCATCGAAACATCTACCAATCAATTCTGAACACTAAAATATCCCTAAATACCAATTTTTAGCAAACTCGAACAATATCTAAATTTAGTTGAAAAATATCCATTCATGTAGCATGGCAACCAATACTGCAAAAACACATATCAATAAATTTGGAGTACTAAATTATTATTATTATTATTATTTATAGCACTCTTTTTACACAGGATATGTGCGTTCAAAAGCGCTGCACATGGATGAAATCACTAACCGGAACGAACCCCATGATTATCTATCCAGGCGATGGAAGAAATACAACAGATATACTATAGATATAAATGAAAAAGTAGTAAAGTCACTAGCCGGAAGAAACCGCATGATTGTTTATCTGGTCAATGAGAGATACACAATAGATATATAATAGATATGCAAACACTAACCGGAAGAAATCGCATGATTGTCTGTCCAGTCAATGAAAGATATGCAGTAGATATACAATAAATATGAAATCACTAAGCGGAAGGAACCGCATGATTGTCTATCCGGTCAATGAGAGATTGATTCCTACAACATACCCCACAGGTTGCAATGGCAAAATAATTCATATCGGACAAATCGACACTGATTGAGACACGCGATGCTGCATCGGATCTTACAGGTTTAACCTGCCCACTGTCCATATATTACATGTCCCAGTTCACCGGTAAGCAAAAGTGAGGAACCTGGGTTAGATTAACAGGAAATTCCTGGCACTGGTTGGGGGCAGGGTAGCAAGTCATACCAGCACGACTCCCAATGTACCAGCGTGGTATAGGGATGTCCTGTTCCACTACGGTGCTCCCTCCGGCATTGGAACTGGAGTTACCAAAGGTACCAAGCATATAGGTTAGCCCCGTTTGACAACAGCACTCCCTCGGTATCGACCACCTGGACAGCGGAATCCTGCTGACAAAACATCCGCACGTACAACAGCAATGCGATTCCCTAAAAATTTGGATGTTTTCTCTTTTGTTCGGTTTGTTTTCTACATTTGTGGAACATTATGTTTAAAATGGGGTTTAAAAATGTCCCACTTTCATAAGAGAATGGCAGAATCAACACGCTGTGGTTAATGCATCAGTTATGATAAGTGATAATTATTAGCTACGTTTTCTAAACTGTCATAGTAATATATGTTTAAGACATGCGTTTTCAGAGCTCTTTTGAAACATGCCGGTGAGCTTGCATCTCTAATGCCTGATGGTAGAGCATTCCGGAGTTTGGGAGCTGCATGCATGAAACTTTTCTCATCGTATTTTACCCTACGACGTTTTGATACAACCAACGTCAAGGAACTACTTGCTGACCTTACTTCTCTGCAGGGCCCATACACATCAATCATGCCGATTCATTGTAGATGGCTTTATAAGTAAGTGTCAGAATTTTGAATTCAATCCGATGTTAAACCGGAAGCCAGTGAAGTACCTTCAAAACCGGCGTGATATGACTATATCGAGGAGGGTTGGTTATGATGCGGCTGCTGCGTTTTGCACTGTTTGAAGTTTCCACAGTGTGTTGTTTGAAGATCCATGCAACAATGAGTTGCAGCAGTCTATGTTTGATGTAACCAAAGTTCACCAAAGTCTTGGTAGTATCAGGTGAGAGGTACTTTCTTATATGACCTATTCGTCGGAGCTGTGCATAACTAGACCTACACACGGAATTAATATGTGATGGCATATCCATTTGTGAATCGAGCCATGCAGCAAGATTGTTTATACACAAAGATGGTTTGATTTTAAGAGCGTCTTTATTGCACATGAATCTCTTCAGGTACTTCTGTAGGATTAGGGATCAGTCTTAGGACCAAAGAACTACATCGTGTACACAGAACCTGTCTGCTCAATCTGCAGAAACCATGGACTTAACCACCATTTCTATGCCGATGACTCACAGTTATACCTGTCTTTTAAGCCCAAGGGCATTTCCTGTCAACAAGAAAGACTGTCTCAAAGTAATAGTCTGTTGGATGCACCAGAACATGCTGAAGCTCACTACTGACAAAAATGAGGTCATCCTGTTTCATATAAATAAAACACAGAAACACCTGCAGAGGTTAATGTGCAAGTAGGACCCTCCAAAATCAGACAATATTTGTGTATAAACAATCTCGGTGCATGGCTCGATTCACAAATGGATATGACACCACATGTCAATTCCGTGTGTAGGTCTGGTTATGCACAGCTCCGCAAAATAGGCCATATTAGAAAGTACCTCTCACCAAATGCTACCAAGACTTTGGTGAACTCTCTTGTAACATCAAAAGTAGACTACTGCAATTAACTGCTTCGTGGATTTTCAAACAACTCACTGCGAAAATTTCAAAGAGTGTAAAACACAGCCGCCTGCATTATAACCAGAACTCTTCGATATAATCATATCACGCCGGTTCTGAAGGAACTTCACTGGCTTCCGGTTCATCATCGGATTGAAGTCAAAATTCTGACATTTACATATAACGCCATGCACAATGAATCTCCCAAGTACATTGTCGACATACTTGGCGTGTACAGGCTGCGCAGAGAGTTGAGGTCAGCAAGTATATCATTGCCGTTGGTTGTGCCAACATGTTGTAAGGTAAAATATGACGAGAGAAGTTTCATGCATGCAGCTGCAAAACTTTGGAATGCTCTAATGTCAGGCATTAGAGATGCAAAGTCACTGGCATGTATCAAAAGGTGTCTGAAAACGCATTTTTGTAACATTTGTTACTAGGACAGCTTAGTTCAGAATATGAGTGGCTTTCAGCCAACCTATTAAGCTAACAGTTGACCCAATAGTCATGTACAGTGGCAACTGAGGATAGAAATGACTTTCAACCTATTAAGCTAACAGTTGACCCAATAGTCGTATAAATGGAATGATTTTCAGTCAGCCTATTTATTCTAATTTATGATATTGATGAGCATGGATTTCAGTCAGCTTGTCTGTATCACATATGTTAATACAGATTGTTCAAATTTGTGGTACGGATGAGCATGGATTTCAGTCAGCTTGTCTGTATCAAGTTTGTTAATACAGTTAATGCGATTCCTTGCAGTTAGTGATTTCATATCTATTGTATATTTTTGCATATATTTCATGGCCGGATAGACAATCATGTAGTTCCTTCCGGCTAGTGATATCATATATATTGTATATATTTCATTGTCTGGATAGATAATATTGCGGTTCGTTCCGACAAGTAATTCATCCATGTGGAGCGATTTTGAACGCACATATCCAATGTGAAAAGAGCGCTATATAAATGTGGTATAATAATAATAATTATATTTCAACGCACTGCATGTTTGGTTGTTGACCCTTTTACAGTCGGTAGCTACGCTTCCCTCTTTGCTTGTGCGATGGCAGGCCGAGGATAGTACTCTATGATGGTATAACAGGATGAGCTTACCAGACTCATGTATTACCTTTTCCCTGTCGGCTTCCATGCAGGTGCTCTGACTTCAGAAGAGTCATTGAGTACATATTTGACGGTGTTTTCACAGTTGTTATGCTATGTTTTACATATTGTCATGTGTTTACCGTCTTTTATGCTGTGGTTAAGTCCGGCAGGGACATCTTTATTTACACTATTTGTAAAGCTAGGATGACTCTGAGATGGATGTGAGGTTAGGACGTCCGTAAAACCGATTTAAACCCCCAGTGGTAATTTTGCTACTGACCGTTCCTAAGCGGTACTCTCTTTGTCACCCTTACTTTTGTTTGTCTTGTGTCTTTGTACTTGTGATTGTGTTCATGTTTGAAATGTTTATCTCTAGTACTTATGTGTTTGTTAATGTTTTCTGTGTTCATCTCGTGTATGTGCGTGTGTTTAGTAGTGTATAGTGGATATTGATCAATGACCCATGGTTTTGGAAATTACCCTTTTCACTATCAACAGCCATACGAAAATCCAAATTGGATATCCCATATATAAATTAATTCCCATTCATAAAAACATGAAAAACTTACCGAAAACATTTTAAGAGCCATCTGTTGGACTGCATCACATTAAACCTACATCAATCAAATACAATCAAAAACACGATGATCTTGTCGAACGAAAATATATGCTTTATTTCGAGAGAAAACAATAAACCTGTTTGATCAAATATACCTAAACTGTATGTTAAACAAATCTACTCCAACAGTACGTGTGTGTAGCCATACCTATTGCAAAGGCAAAAGATACAATTGCATATGCATCAATACAATTCGAACATATTACACAGTTCAGAAACCCAGATCAGAAAGTTTCTGATCCAGGTTTGTGCCCCTTATCTTAATATTACCCTGTAGCGCAAAAATACTTTCTGTCTATACAAATCTTCTTATTCACTAACCCAACTAAATGCAGCATTCCAAAAGTACAAAAATGAGTCATGCAGGAAACACCACATACAGAACAAACAGCCGCCCGAACAGCAACACAAGGAAACAGCAAATGTACATGACTATAAAAACATCAAGAGACGCACAAAGACAAAACAAACATACAATATGGGGAAGATGGTCACTACACTGCAGCGATTGCGTCTAGCAATCAATTTACATTTCAAAGAATTGTCTGTTCGGACATACGCTATGTAGTTAATGCATGTAGACAAACATTGCAGACGCAGACACAGCGGTCTTAAAAAACCTGCTTGTCCCATCTCCGACTCAATTTGAGTATAAATCACCCACGTATAGTGTAAATAAGTACGAGACAGCTTTTTAGATGCAGCACTTCATCGCTGCATTGTGTTTTCAGCAAATGCATTATGAACACCTAACAAAATATTAACATAATCAATTTATCCAACTGTAGTATATAATTTAAACACACACACACACATACATACATATAGACTAATATTCTGAAAATGGGTGATCCTTCGAAAGCAAAAGTAGAAATGCAAAACGAGAAAATTGCAGACTCGGTTTTATTGAATATGTTCATGAGTAGTAATTAAAAAGTACAACACTACTCACGCCCTTAGCACCGACTTAAGGCAGTATTCAATTTTCAAAATTAATAACATCAAAACTAATGATCCCGAAGGACCAGAAAATATAACAAAACTGAGAATGAAGTACGGGGCGACTTTTTACGGCCGCCACACTAGCACTTAACACCTGTTATTTTGAAGAACATATATTCTGAAAATGGGTGATCCTTCGAAAACAAAAGTAGAAATGCAAAAGGAGAAAATTGCAGACTCGGTTTTATTGAGTCTGTCTACGAGTAGTAATTAAAAAAAATGCAACACTACTCACGCCCCCTAGCACCAGCTTAAACAGTATTATTTTCAAATGGAAAAGTAGTAAAGTCAAGCAGGCAAAGCCACATTCAAGACGCAACCACCACCAAAACACCGATAGACAGCATGACACATGTATACACACAACCACACACCCAAACGCACACTCACACACGAGATGAACACAGGAAACACCAAAAGACACACAAGAACCAGAGACAAACATTCCACACATGAACAAAATCACAAGCACAAAGACGCAATGCAAACAAAAGGAAGGGTGACAAAGAGAGTACCGCCTTGGCACGGTCAATAGCAAAAACACCACTGGGGGTTTAAACCGCTTTACGGACGTTCTAACCTCACACCTCTCTCAAAGTCACCCTAGCTTTACAAATAGTGTAAATAAAGGTATCCCCGCTGGACTTACCCACAACATTGACGACGGTGAACACAGGACAAAGCTAATAACACCAACTAATTATCCCGCAGGACCAGAATATATAACAACACTGAGAATGAGCCTTTTTACGGTAAGTTCATTTTGACTTCACACACTGAGAAGTTTGTACTGTGTTCAAAATTTTACATGCTTCAAACAATTCGTTTTATGCAAATCTGCCGAAGGTCTCTGGACGATACAAACGAATGGTCTTAATATATTACCACTTCGATTCATATTTCAAACAACTTGCAAACGGAGTATATTCAAATCAGAAGGCTCCTGAAGGAATCGTTTGACCAGTGTCTGTTCTGTGCTCCTTTATGTACAGTAGCACTCCTCGTTTGACCAGTGCCTGTTCTGTGCTCCTTTATGTACAGTGGCACTCCTCGTTTGACCAGTGTCTGTTCTGTGCTCCTGTATGTACAGTGGTACTCCTCGTTTGACCAGTGTCTGTTCTGTGCTCCTTTATGTACAGTGGCACTCCTCGTTTGACCAGTGCCTGTTCTGTGCTCCTTTATGTACAGTAGCACTCCTCGTTTGACCAGTGTCTGTTCTGTGCTCCTTTATGTACAGTAGCACTCCTCGTTTGACCAGTGTCTGTTCTGTGCTCCTTTATGTACAGTAGCACTCCTCGTTTGACCAGTGTCTGTTCTGTGCTCCTTTATGTACAGTAGCACTCCTCGTTTGACCAGTGCCTGTTCTGTGCTCCTTTATGTACAGTAGAACTCCTCGTTTGACCAGTGTCTGTTCTGTTGTCCATACCATTATATAGGCCTGATTCTAAAATTTCATCCAACATCTTTGGTCGTGTACCATTGTAAGAATTCAGCTGATGTTATTGACTCTGACATGAATATGCACCACCATTCCCATCCAACACTTAAATTTTTGCATGATGCATAATGATGCATAATGTGGGACTTTAACCCTTCGCTTGCTATTCACGTCAATACACCTACCTGTAAAAAGTGTAGACCCAGATGATACAGCTCCTGCAGGAGCTGTCTAATCTGGGTCTGCACTATTTACACGTTGATTGTGCAACCAGTGCACTCCAGAGCAGTGATTGCACAGCGAAATACTTGTACACAGTGAAGATATCTGAAGCTTTCTGTATTACTGTTACCCTGTATTAAGAAATCATCTGCCTTTGGGAGTTTAATGCATGAATTATAGCCTGCATTAAACAGTTACCTGACTGAACTATTTATATTTTGTTGACTTTATTTCCTATATAATGTAGTTTTACTTTACTCTAATTGCAATGTGACAATGTCTCCTGTGCAAAATGTCGTTCATTCCACTTCAATTTGCCCATGTGTGCATACTTTGCATCTGTTTTGTTCAACTTATGATCGCGTCTTCGATCCTATATTTGACACTGTATTGGACTGAGAAAAGTCTTACATATATTAAATGCTTCAGACAGACGATATTATACAAAATAATGCAATATGAAAGAAAACTTAATCCTTACTACGCTTGGAAGGAGAATATCAGCTCAAATTTGATTCTAACGCAATTTTGACTACAGTAAAACCCGCCAATGCGACCACTTTGAAGAGGTATAATTCTGGGTGCTAGATGCAGGTGGTAGCTTAATGCAGGACAAAAGTAATGCAGAAAGCTCCTAGAGGAGCTTTCTGCATTACTTGTGTCCTGCCTTAAGCAACTACCTGCTTATAAATACACCCGTGTTTATTCATTAAGTGGTCGCATTAGCGGGTTTCTACTGTAATTTCGATTCGACTAAACCTTTTAGATACAATGAAGTGTGTGTCAGACAGATGATATTCTGTTTAAACGCCAAATTACCCGGCATCTCGTCTGGAATCAAAATGTTTGCAAATACGAGCTGGATGGGCTGGAGAATGGTTAAATGTACAGTCGGCTGAGCGGTCATACGGACTGAAAGTAGACTATAACTAGGTACTGTTACTTTAAATATTCGTCCGTATTGAACATGTTTGCACAAAGCATTTACAAACAATTTGGATCCAGATGAGATTTGACGTCTTATCAGGATACCAGTTGTTTGACACTCGCTCGCTCAATCGCTCGCTCAATAGGTTTTAAACATTTTAATCAAATTGAATGTTGCCCAAATCGCACCTGATCCAATTTTGAGCCGCTAATAGGTTTATTACAATGGAGTTAACTATTTACTCACTGAATATTAATGTAAGAAATAATGACATCATCAATATTAATTAGATTAATGGTTATAATAGCAAATGTACACGCCATTTTGTGACCATGGCAGAAACTGTAGTCACATGTATATTATAACAGAGCAGACCCTGAGCTTGGTTTATCCTGTTTGCAAAGGCATAGAGTAAATGGATAATTACCAACATAATAATTTACACCGCGCTAACATATCCGACGAAACAGTAATAAATATAACACATCTGTGATGGGAGACTTCAGATTGCTGAAATACGGCGCTCTAGTTTGGGTGAGAGAAGGGTTACTTTACTACAAGGCTTGGTGGTTCATATAGTATTGACGATTAATGGGTTGGTGTTGATAAAGATGGTAAACTGAAAGAAGATAGTAACTAATCTTACACATAAGGTAACAGTTATCCCGCTATCACGACATGGCTGTCATTTGCAAACAGCTTGGATCCAAATGAGCGGCTGAGCAACTCCGTGTCCCATCAGGATACAAGATGTTACTCAGGCAATAGTTTCTCAAAAGCTTACTCGCATTTGATGTGGCCAAATTGGAGCAAACGATGAGTCTGATCTGGGTCTACAGTGTTTGACATATTAGTATTTACGGATCTTTATATCCAACATATCAACCAAAATCACTACTAATAAGATGCTGTGTAGATGACAATATGTTCAATTGGACCAAACACTATTAGCATGTTATTAACGCTGGTTTTGTCATAGTGCGGCTTATATGTTTAATGCATGCATTCCATTTAGGCCTATATGTTTTATGTTTGCATGTCATTAAGACCGGTTTTATCATGGCGCGATTCATGTTTAAAGTCAGTAAGTCATTAAAGCTGGTTTATGTCATGGCGCGGCTCATATGCTAACCCTCGGTTATCTTTTAGAGTACTAGTATGTCTAGTATGTCAGTAAGTCATTAAAGCTGGTTTTGTCATGGCGCGGATCATATGCTAACCCTCGGTTATCTTTTAGAGTACTAGTATGTCAGTAAGTCATTAAAGCTGGTTTTGTCATGGCGCGGCTCATATACTAACCCTCGGTTATCTTTTAGAGTACTAGTATGTCAGTATGTCATTAAAGCTGGTTTATGTCATGGCTCGGCTCATATGCTAACCCTCGGTTATCTTTTAGAGTACTAGTATGTCAGTATGTCATTAAAGCTGGTTTTGTCATGGCGCGGGTCATATGCTAACCCTCGGTTATCTTTTAGAGTACTAGTATGTCAGTATGTCATTAAAGTTGCTTTTGTCATGGCGCGGCTCATATGCTATCCCTCGGTTATCTTTTAGAGTACTAGTATGTCAGTAAGTCATTAAAGTTGCTTTTGTCATGGCGCGGCTCATATGCTATCCCTCGGTTATCTTTTAGAGTACTAGTATGTCAGTAAGTCATTAAAGCTGGTTTATGTCATGGCGCGGCTCATATGCTAACCCTTGGTTATCTTTTAGAGTACTAGTATGTCAGTAAGTCATTAAAGTTGCTTTTGTCATGGCGCGGCTCATATGCTAACCCTCGGTTATCTTTTAGAGTACTAGTATGTCAGTATGTCATTAAAGCTGGTTTATGTCATGGCGCGGCTCATATGCTAACCCTCGGTTATCTTTTAGAGTACTAGTATGTCAGTATGTCATTAAAGCAGGTTTTGTCATGGCGCGGCTCATATGCTAACCCTTGGTTATCTTTTAGAGTACTAGTATGTCAGTAAGTCATTAAAGCTGGTTTTGTCATGGCGCGGCTCATATGCTAACCCTCGGTTATCTTTTAGAGTACTAGTATGTCAGTATGTCATTAAAGCTGGTTTTGTCATGGCGCGGCTCATATGCTAACCCTCGGTTATCTTTTAGAGTACTAGTATGTCAGTATGTCATTAAAGCTGGTTTATGTCATGGCGCGGCTCATATGCTAACCCTCGGTTATCTTTTAGAGTACTAGTATGTCAGTATGTCATTAAAGCTGGTTTTGTCATGGCGCGGCTCATATGTTTACTCTCTATCATCTGAATTTTAGTAAATGATTTTGTCTACAAATGATTTTAAACTGGATTATTTCGGGAGTACATTGTACACTATTTCCTACCATATATATCTAGAATAGACTCACAAAACACTATCTGTTTTAAATTAAACTTGATTATAGAGTATATAATCAATGAAATAAGTTGTTAACGGCACCATTTAGAAATGCATAAATATAATATTTATATATACATATACATTTATAGTTCAGTATTGTGCAAGGATTTGGTGGTATAATCAATTTTATTAGTACAGTTAATCCGTAAACTGCGGGATCCGAGTATATACAGCCCTTTACAACAGTGTAGACCCATATCAAAGGGCTCATGAGGAGTCCTTTGATCAAGGTCAGCACTGTTTATCACACAATTCTTTTTAATTTCGTCAGTGATTAAGTTAGATACAACTTAATTAAAATTGAGAAATAGAGGAACCAGTTACAGTTACCCAACCCTTCTACATGGACCATCAAGAAACTGGGAACAACATGTCGCAGCAAATAAAGCATCTTCCTACATTAGCCAATGGTCCTTCATGTACAGTAGAACACTTCTAAAACGCCCCCCAAAAGATTTAGTTCTGGGTCTCTTAACCCTTCTCTTGCTGAATTTTAAAATACATTTCTCATTCTTTACCCATGCCCGGTTGTATAATTACATATATCTTCACTGTGTACAAGTATTTCGCTGTGTAATCACTGCTGTGGAGTGCACTGGTTGCACAATCAACTTGTAAATAGTGCAGACCCTGATGAGACAGTTCCTGTAGGAGCTGTCTCATCTGGGTCTGCACTATTTACAGGTACGTATATTGACGTGAATAGCAAGCGAAGGGTTAATAACAGGTAATGGGTTAATCAAGTAGTAATAATGCAGAAGCTGTATTACTATATTACTTTCGCCATGCATTTAGTAAACATTTGATCTAAACTGTATGTTTATTCAGAAGGTGGTCGCTTTAGAGATGTTTTAATGTACAATATATTGCTAGCCCTTCTTATAAGTTATTAGGATGAAGTGTGTGTACCAAGTGAAAACAATGTTTAAAAATTCTTACATGAAAACCTACTTATTCTGATTTTAAAATGCATGTACATGCAAACTGATATGTTCTATAGATGATCATGTTATGAGAGTCTTTATAATGGTATAATCCCATCGCGGCCACCCGTACGTCTATATTTCGTGTTCTGTCTATATTTTCTACACTCCGTGTCTGATATTTATGAAACTTCACATAAATGGTTGTCTTAATATGTCGATATTCAGAACCTATGTTTCATTTGTGACATATCAAGGTCCCAAGTTCAGGCTTAATCTTTATAGCCAGTGTCATGTTCAAGTCAATGTCACTAGTTCAGATCATACTCTTCAGCCTAACTTATTTACCTAATCCATCTCCTAAGCATAGTTTGTGGTTTTCCTGAATCTCTGGCGAAATGTTTTCCTCGATGAGTCGATATGCGTACTTTATCAGCATGTTTGTTAAACAAAACGAAAGAAAATTTCCATTTTTACAGGCTACTCTATATGGCAGCAACGATAAATGCTGTTCCAATGTTTACAGGCTACTCTGTATGGCAGCAACGATAAATGCTATTGCATTTTTACAGGCTACTCTATATGACAGCAACGATAAATGCTGTTCCAATGTTTACAGGCTACTCTATATGGCAGCAACGATAAATGCTATTCCATTTTCACAGGCTACTCTATATGGCAGCGACGATAAATGCTATTTTTACAGGCTACTCTATATGGCAGCAACGATAAATCTATTCCATTTTTACAGGCTACTCTATATGGCAGCAACGATAAATGCTGTTCCAATGTTTACAGGCTACTCTATATGGCAGCAACGATAAATGCTATTGCATTTTTACAGGCTACTCTATATGACAGCAACGATAAATGCTATTCCATTTTCACAGGCTACTCTATATGGCAGCGACGATAAATGCTATTTTTACAGGCTACTCTATATGGCAGCAACGATAAATGCTATTCCATTTTTACAGGCTACTCTATATGGCAGCAACGATAAATGCTGTTTTCCCTGTCTGAAATAATACAAATACACTTCTATGGCGCAAAAACGTTAAATATTCAATTGCGCTTTACATAGTCCTAGTACATACTAAAACTTTACTGATGCATTTGCACTTTTAGCAAACATGCATTCATGTAGAATAAAACTAAACATAAAGAATAAATATATAATATGAAACGGAATACTAAATAACCGACATACATTTCAGAGGACTGTAGATTAGATCAAATATTGCTATATATCAAAATGGTTCGATACATATACAATAACCCCGCATCCCTGAACCAGTTACCTCATCTGCTATTTTAATATCCTTATTCTTTGGAGAAAAAACTAGTGAACATGAGCTTTTACTAGACACAAGGACATATTTAGAATTGTGTGTGTTAAAACCATTGTGATAAGTAGTACACTGTCCTAAGGAGCCAATGCTCTGTTTACCACTGTGGTTTCAAAACGTGATTTTTGCGGAGGCTTCAGAAGGGCGACAATATCAGGGAATATGTTGAGCAGTCATTTGTGAATAAACCTAGATGCATTTAGTAGTAGGCCATAGCTTAATATGGGACAAGCGTAATGCGGAAAGCTCCCGAATGAACCTTCTGTATAATATTTACACTGCATTAAGCTACCACCTGCCTTTAAGACCAAGACTCTGTCTCTGTTTTTAAATGCGTTAAAAGAGCTTGTCTATGAAGTAAACAGTTACAGATAAATAGTGCACACTAACGTTACGATTAATCAACCCTTATTAACTCTTAATTAAGATTAATCAACACTATTCCTGTGGTGATGATGGTGTCGGTTTAATTCTGTCCCTCATACAAACACATTTGCAAACAGAGTATACCCTGGTCAGATGGCTCCAGTAGGAGCTGTCTGATCAGGGTCTGCTCTGTTTTCTTATAAAATTATAATAGATATGACTGTGTTTCCTGCAAATATTTAAAAACACATATGTACAGAATTATACTTTATGACAATTCAGCCAATAATCAAACTGTTGATAAAGTATTGACCGAGTGTCAAACATCATCAAGTCTTTTGGGACACAGATATATACTCAATATCCCATCTGGGTCCATGCTACGTATAAACAGCAGGGAACGGTATCATAAATAATGAATTGATATCTGTTCTTTAACGGGACTGGTATTCAGATCACGAGGTTGTTATGTCCAGTAATCTAATTACCACGTCATTAATCTAATTCGCGATAAATCGCTTCTTATAATTTATTACTTCAATTCTAGCACATCGTTAACTATGTACCTACACAAACTGTTTATTTGTTCATATCATGAATATTCATATCAAAAATGACGTTTTTAATATTGATTTGCTAGATATTCATAATTCATATTTACACCAGAACAGATGTTAGGGTCTTGTTTGAAAACTATACTATTCCATAAGCAAACACAGTAAACCAAGTTATGATGACTCATACAGGAGCTTTTTTGGTATGGGTTTACTCTATTTTACAAATGCGTGAACAATCATTTCTATCAGGTAAAGGGTCAGAAGCCAAAATATTAGAAGCACATATACAGTAAAATCCCGCTAATGCGACCCCCTAAAATAGGTATACTTCTGGGTGTTAGATGCAGGTGGTAGCTTAATGCAGGACAAAAGTAATGCAGAAAGCTCCTAGAGGAGCTTTCTGCATTACTTTTGTCCTGCATTAAGCAACCACCTGCTTATAAAGGCACCCATGTTTATTCTTTAAGTGTTCGCATTAGCGGGGTTCTACTGTATTAAATAACGGTACGTATCCATGTTTACTGGAATTTGGAGTGGAAGAGACAAACAAATAACGTTTTACTTGATGAACATTCATGCAAACCTCTGCTCATTATGAAGATTGACTAATCGAATTCTTTTATTTAAAATGCGATCATTTGTAGCCATTGCAAACAGTAGAGAATCTGTTTTATTCAAGAAAACATAGCTGACCCGGATCAGACAGCAGACCTGGATAAGACAGATCTACAAGCCAACACAGCAGACCTGGATCAGACAGCAGACCTAGATAAGACAGCATACATGGATCGGACAGATCTACAAGCAAACACAGTAGACCTGGATCAGATAGATCAACAGGGCAAACATACCACACCTGGATCATTCAGATCTAGGTATATTCTGTTTGCAAAATGCGCGATATCTAATAAAGAGTTAAGCTACCCCTTAATGAATATTAAAAAGGTATAACAAAACTGAGTTTATATACATTTTAACCCATTTGCTCCCATACATATATATGGGACGTAGGCAAACAGTGTAGACTCTGATCAGACGCCGCATAATGCGGCGTCTGATCAGAGTCTACACTGTTTGCAGATAGGAAATTCAATATAAAACAAAACAAAAATGAAAATTTAGACCAGACATCCCTTAGATAAAAGATAGACTAATCCAATATATAAGCATGGAAGAATCCACATTACACATAAAGTATTGCCTTACAATAAAATAGATCAATTTTGTAGGCAATGCAATGTGATAAGTAATTACAAATAAACAACCATTATATACACCCTATATGCAAAAATGGCAAATAAATAATATCACTCTATAGCACTCAATACCAATTGATTGACACTGACTGAGACACAGAATGCTGCCTCGAGCCGGTTCGAGGCTTATCTGCCCACTAACCATACATTAAAAGACCCAGGTCTCCGGTAAGCCGAAATCAGGAACTTAGGTTAGCTTAACATGATTCCCTGACTAGTTGAAGCAGGTTAGCAATGCAAGCTAGATATTCAAGGTACCAATATGTACAGGGATCCCTGCTTGACAATTGTGGTAACTGGACAGGGAAACTTTGCTGACCGAGCATCCTCATGTCCAACAACAAGGGGATTCCCTATAATTCCATAGAAACTTACAGGTGCTTTTTGTTAATGTTTTTTTACTCCATGTGTAGAACATTACGTATATTTCAAAGACATATCTTTTGTTCGAAAGATGAATTCGAAAGTACAACCAAGTACAACAATGTAAAGCGCATGCAGTTATACATGTACAATAATGGTTGGGAGATTTCTAAACAATATGCTATACATGTGTAGGGATGGTTGGGACATTTCTAAAACACGTGCTATACGTGCAATTTTCTCTTTTCTCATTGCTGTTTTTGTTTTCGAAGCATCTCCTACTTTCGGAATTTATGTACAAGGGTTTCTAAATCATTATGCTATACATGTTCAAAGATGGTTAATACATTTCTAAAACACATGCTATACATGTACAATAATGGTTGGGATATTTCTAAAACACTATGTTATACATGTATAAAAATGGTTGAGACATTTCAAACATTATGCTATACATGTACAAGTAATGTTGAAACATTTCTAAAACACGTGCTATACATGTACAAGGAGTATTGAGACATTCCAAACATTATGCTATACATGTACAAGTATAGTTGAAACATTTCTAAAACATATGTTATACATGTACAAGGCGTAATGAGACATTCCAAACAGTATGTTATACATGTACAAGGATGGTTGAGACATTTATTAAACATATGTTATACATGTACAATAATGGATAAGATATTTCTCATTTCTATGCTATAAATGGTGACCAAAACAATTCTATATCTATGCTTTAGTTGTACAAAGATGGATAAGACATCTCTAAACAATATGCTATACAAGTACGAAAGAGACATACACTATGCTATATAATGATTGACTTGATGACATCATTTCTAAATACTACACGATGTACAAGGATGAAAACATCTTTTCTGATCACTGTGTTATAGAAGGATGAATGAGACGTGTCTAAACACTGTGTGTATACTGTGTACTGATGAACGAAGCATTTAAAACTCTCTATACAAGGATTAAAGAGACATTAATAATCACTATGCCATACAAGGGTGAAAACACATGTTTATTCACTATACTGTACGAGGGTTAAAACACATTTTAATCATTATGCTATACAAGGGTGAAAAACATTTTAATCACTGTGCTAGGAAGGATGGGACGTTTATAAACACTATAATGTACGACGATGAACGAAACATTCAAAACTACTGCTCATATTCTGCTACACAATGACGAAAAACACATTTCTATCACTATGCCATAGCCGGGTGGATGGGACGTTTCTAAATAATGTACAGTAAAACCCCACTAATGCGACCACCTAAAACGGGTAAACTTCTGGGTGCTAGATCCAGGTGGTAGCTTAATGCAGGACAACATTAATGCAGAAAGATCCTAGAGGAGCTTTTTGCATTACTTTTGTCCTGCATTAAGCATCCACCTGCTTCTAAAGACAGCTATGTTTATTCGTTAAGTGGTCGCATTAGAGGGGTTCTACGGTACTGTACAATAATAAACGAAACATTTCAAACTACATGTAATACTCTATACAAGGATGAACGAGATATGTCCTAACAGTATGCTATATAATCTGAGGACTACTTACACCCTTACTTCCAAACTTAAGTATATAAGCACATAACTATGGTGGTGCATACGTGTCCGACTGTGGGAACATTATGTTTTTACAGACAATTCGTTTTTGAAGTGAGATCGAAATAACTAAATTAGTTTATGCAAGTGATTGGATTGTTAAATTAGCAATATCAACTGTTATCCTCTAGGGAAATTTCAAGACGTTTTCGCTTCCATTCATTTGCCAGATATAACTAGTTTTTTTCTGTCAGGAGATCCTCAGTGCAGATTTATAACAAACATTGCCAAATTATTAGCTATTTTCGCACCCTCCAAAAGGTCTTATGAGTAAGAAATTTATTTGATACCGTTATGCAAAACATGCCATTAAAACATGACCTTTTCTTCTCATACGCAACTTATAATTACATTATATAAACACGGGAAAACCTTAAATTAAGACCAGAATTAATAGAAAAGACAGCAACAATTAACAAATAAAATCTAATATTAACCAGCCAACATAGTCATTTGCTGCATGAATATTATTAACCAGTCAACGTAGTCATTTGCTGCATGAGTATTATTAACCAGTCAACATAGTCATTTGCTCCATAGTATTATTGGCCAGTCAGCATAGTCATTTGCTCCATGGATATTCTTGTAAGAAGTAACGACATTGTGAATATTGATAAGCTGATTTTTATGTTGGCATATTAACACATGAATGTTTGGCAAAGGCCAAGACTGTTGAAACAGATCTATGCCATTCTATAAGCAAGCAAAACAGACCTTGATCAGATGGTTCCTACAGGGCCGTCTGATCTGGGTATACTCTATTTTGATCAGATGGTTCCTACAGGGCCGTCTGATCTGGGTATACTCTATTTTGATCAGATGGTTCCTACAGGGCCGTCTGATCTGGGTATACTCTATTTTTAAATGTGTTCAAAGTGGTAACTATGGAATAAAGGCATAACATGTATGAAATAGATCGTGTCAAACTTCTTTTTGATAAAAGAATACCAAAGAGAATATCGCCGTTGACAACATTACTTATCGTCAATCTTCCTTGGTGACTTTCGATAGCACTGGCACAGTGTATGCCTGTGATAATTAGATAGGTCTAGACGAAGGCAAGTGTGTGAGGTTCCCTGGGTGTTAAGGACAAATTTCGTAAAACACCTCAGACACTTAAATGAACTCTTACCTACTTTCTACCAAGCGCGACCCGCCTGGTAAGTGCTAATAACTTTGAACCAGATATGACACCGAGTAGTGTAGTAGTAGTAGTCTTTGTCAGGGTTGTGTCTCGTTTATGTGTAAATTCAATCGCGCAAGGTTTTAAAACTCCTATCTGATCGTTTGACCCTTACCCCTAAACATCGGTACAGCATTTCGCACATCTGGGGCACGGTGTCAATATCACCAGCTCCTCCGAGCGATGTTAGTCCCAATCAGAAGATCAGTCTGCTGATGAAGTCCGTAGTACACGGACAAATGGACAGGTTAGCTTTCAGGTAACAGTGAGTGTGTGAGAGTTTTAAACGCTTAGACATGTGTCAGAACTTTCATAAAAACAACACATTTGATGAGTAACTTAGCGTCTCATCAGAATTCCAGCTGTTGAACACCAATAGCTTCTAAAATGCTTCATTGAATCGGACGATCAGACCTTGAACACCAGTCCAATAGCTTCTAAAATGCTTCATTGAATCGGACGATCTGGGTCCATGCTTATAAAGCTTTTAGTTGAGTCTGAGTTTCGTTCTCAAGCTTTTGATTGGTCAGATTTGAGCCAAAGGCTCAAATCTGACCAATCAAAAACTTGAGAAAGAACTCAGACTCAACTAAACGTTTTTATAAGCATGGACCCTGACCTTGGTCATATGTCATGTTTTATAGCATGATATAGGCTAATGAAGAAAACTGGAAAATGATGAACTCGTGGTCATGTGTAATATATGAATCATTTCAGTGTGAAATAGGTCCCATATTATGTATAACAAATTGGTCGCATATTATGTATAACAAATAGGTCAACTCTTCCGCTGTCATGTTCTATCCCTTTCCCTGTTGGATATTCAGGTGAGGAATGATAACACTAAACATTTTCATTACCTGATTTTTTATAATCGCATATGTACAGTAAAACCCCTTTAAACCGGACGTCAAATGTGGTATAAATATCTGTCTTGGAGACGGCTAACAGATTAATGCAGGTTGAAGGTCATGCAGAAAAATCCTCCGGGAGCTTTCTGCATTCCTTTTCACCCTGAATTAAGCAGCCACCAGCCAAAATATCTAAATTCTTCTCTACTAGAATTTCGGTTTAGAAAGGGTTTACTGTGCTAAAAAATAGTTTCTATTAGTAGAAAATGTAGAGGTATTATAATTTCATAAGCACACAGAACATACTATGATCGGACCTACAGGGACCATCGAGAGCTACTCTGCAAAGGCGTGAAAAAGTGTTTGCATGAGGAAAAATATTAACACACTGTCAATATCAAACTACAGTAAATCCCGCTAATGCGAACGCCTAAAAGAGGTATACATGTAATTCTGGGTGCTAGATACAGGTGGTAGCTTAATGCATGACAAAAGTAATGCAGAAAGATCCAAAGGGATGGTTTTTGTCCTGCATTAAGCAAGGGCATTATTTTTGTCCTGCATTAACAAACCACCTGCTTATAAAACATCCATGTTTATTCATTAAGTGGTCTCATACACTACTGTATGTGGATCCTGGTGAGAAACTGAATATTTCGATGGGAATGCTTGCTTTCTCTTTTGTTATGGAAGATGGGAATGCTTGCTTTCTCGTTTGTTACACGAGTGCCCTTCGCATGCTATGTCTCAACAATAACAACAGCTCCATCACAAATACATTATTGTTTTAATTACATGTCATAAATATATAAAACATACCAAAAGATAGTTTTCTGACATAACCAAAAAAAAGAGATTTTTTTCGCGAACACCCCTGCTCTATGTAATAAGTAAAGGGTATTTAACTCCGGCGGAAATCTACTCAAAAATCGATGGGTTCATTCACTGTGATCGTCCTTGAAAGCTTATTTGACCACCGATTTCCATAAACTGTATCTTATTTATCAAAGAAATCATCACTCTTGATGATCAGTCATCTATTTTTTCTCAGAATATTAACATGCTTTTACAACGAGTCTCCAAAATGACAAATATTCCTTTAGTAAAATCTTCAACGTGGTGTAATTGTATTTCCGCTCAATAGTTTAACATTCGTGTCAAGAGTAAGTAAGAATTGACCATGGCAGAGAGTGTAGAATCAGATATATAGTATCCCATAAGCAAACAGAGCAGACAACTCATATAGGACCATGACAGAGAGTGTAGAATCAGATATATAGTATCCCATAAGCAAACGGAGCAGACAACTCATATAGGACCATGGCAGAGACTGTAGAATCAGATATAAAGTATCCCATAAGCAAACAGAGCAGACAACTCATATAGGAGCTGTCTTGTCAGGGTCTATTCTGTTTTCAAAGGCGTTAAAAGACATTTGTATGGAGAGAAAAGTATTACAGCAAGTATAGTTCTAGTTTATTGAAACATACCGTAGATTAATGCTGACGATTGCTATTCGGAAAGTTTTCTACTCCACATTCCTGATGTTATCAGGATCTGCTCTGTTTGCATAAATTATGGAATAATAAAGGTTCAAAATTCCATTGGTTTTTTGTTTTGATTTTTGTCATTAAAAATTTCAGAAGTTAATTATTTATTTCTTCATGGACTAAATGGTTAAAGACATGCCTGAAATAAGTACAGTAAAACCTCTCTATAACGGCCTCTAAATTATATCAAATATTTTGTGTTATAGGCTGCTGGCTGCTTAAAGCAAGGTGAAAGTAAAACAGAATGCTCCTATAGGAGCGTTCTGTTTTACTTTCACCTTGCTTTAAGCAGCCACCTGTCCTAAATACAAACTAATTAACATAATTTAATGGCCGTTATAGAGAGGTTTTACTGTACAATTGTTGCACAATCATAGATAGTGTGTGTATCAGCTATAGGTCATCTAAACCAATTTTGAAATAAAAGCAATATTCGAATCCACAAGGGACACCCAAATATAAATCCGACAATTCGGGAAAGAAGCGAGCTTATAAATTGGTCTGCATCTGAAGAACTCTTTATGACACTAATAAAGTCCAATCTAGAAATACAATGCCAAGTGTGAAACTTGTTACGAAGTAAAAGATAATTACTGAATGGAAATGTGGTGCGAAACGGTGACATTTTTGTCGAAACGGAATCCGTTCTAAAAACCGCTTTTAGTGTTATGAGTTTATTCAATATACGGCGACAAAGAACAGATCGATATTTTTTCTTCTCTATCGTCAAAGAACAGAAGAGAATGTCAACGTTGAGTTTTCAAATGAAAAATCTAAAATTCAAACAATTCAAGCTTACCGCGAATATTCATGGATCTTGTTTTAAAGAAAATAAATGTAGCGTGACAAATAGTACTGACACGATTGAGAAGGCCCTTTCATCTGGGTCTACACTGTTTGCAAAGCGCATTAGTGACTTGTGTCCCGCACTGAAAAGGTTTAATCCACAGTAAGGACTCGCTATTTAACCATTTCGCTGCCAATCCCGGATCTGTGATTACCTATGCAAACAGTTTGGATCCAGATGAGACGCCAAGTAACTCGGCGTCTCATCAGGATCCAAACTGTTTGTAACTGTTACTATGTTTTTGAAACAAAAATGAAGAAAATCAAAAAAATGAAAATTTGTTGCAGACGACAAAGTTAGCAGACAACAGAGTTTGGCAGCGAAAGGGTTAAGCATTTATCTTATAGGTGTGCCTTGTAACCCCTTTGCAAACAGAGTGGACCCAGATCAGACTAGTAGACCCAGATCAGACTAGTAGACCCAGATCAGACTAGCAGACCCAGATCAGACTAGCAGACCCAGATCAGACTAGTAGACCCAGCTCAGACTAGTAGACCCAGATCAGTCTAGCAGACCCAGATCAGACTAGTAGACCCGACCCAGATCAGACTAGTAGACCCAGATAAGACTAGTAGACCCAGATCAGACTAGCAGACCCAGATAAGACTAGCAGACACAGATCAGACTAGTAGATCAAGATCAGACTAGCAGACACAGATCAGACGGGTAGACCTCTATCAGACTAGTAGACCAAGATCAGACTAGCAGTCCCAGATCTGACTAGTAGATCCCTATCAGACTAGCAGACCCAGTTCAGACTAGCAGACCCAGATAAGACTAGCATACCCATATCAAACTAGTAGACCCATATCAGACTAGCAGACACAGATCAGACTAGTAGACCCAGATCAGACTAGTAGACCCAGATCAGACTGGTAGACCCAGATCAGACTAGTAGACCTATATCAGACCAGCAGACCCATTGAGATGTGGGTAATTAGATCACTCGGCCTAAACCACATATTAACTCCTAACTGTGATCTAATGCGCGATAATGCACAGCTACGAATTTGTTATTTCTTAAGTAAGGTCACGCTTGGTAAGATAAAGGTTATCATTATTCTGAGATTATCAGACATTTCTTACAGAAGTCACAGCGGCATATAACGGACTACGTTTCACTTTTTGTGCCAGACAAATCTGAAACAAATATGTAACTAAAACTCACGCGGGACATAGAAGACGATAACATGAAATTTAATGTCACGAAAGTAATATTGATTCCTAAATGCGGACAAGGCTCTAGGGAAATGTTTTTGCGAAATGTCTATACAACTGACAAAAAATGCCATATCATAATACGAGATTGGTTCAGCAAATGGAACAGACCCAGGTTAAAGGATTCTACTGTCTAAGAATTCTCTGGTCAGGGTATACACTGTATGCCTCGATTCGATTTAAACCTTTCTTCCATTAATATTAATTCAAAATCACTACTAACTGTGTATTCATAAACTATTTTTGTTTTATATTTACACATTAACACGGACTGGTTTGATTGTGACAAAACACTTCCGAATTATATAAATAATTATCTAAATGCTATATGGAGAAATTAATGAGACGTTATGAAACGTAAAATAATCAAAACGTTAGAAAGTGTTTCAGCTTCGTCGACATTTGTCGTACTGTGTAAATAATTATCGTGATTATCTGCACAACATATGATGCTTCTCGGCGTCTCATCAGGATTAAAGCCTGTTGACACTAGGTCAAACGTTTCTCAAAGCGTATTCGACTCTGAAGTAGTTAAAAGTACACCCGATGAAAGATGTAGCGGATCTTACTTTTTACAGTTGGATAAGGACTGAAATAAGTTTGAGTCAAGTGTTTAAACCTTTGCTAATGATTGTAAGATAAAATTGTTAAATCAAATTCTGAAAGTAGGAGATCCTTTGAAAGTAAAAGAAGCAACGTGAAAAGAGAAAATTGCAATATTCGTTTTTATTGAGTCTGTTTATGGTCGGTTATTAAAAGTACAACACTATTCACGCCCCTAACACCGCCTTTAGTGGTATTCACTTTTCACAACTAAAAGCATTCAAACTTATGATTCCAAAGGACCAGAAAGTATAAAACTGAGAATGAAGTACGGGTGACATTTTATGGCCGCCACACGAACAATTAACACCTGCTTTTGTGAAGTACATACATTCTGAAAGCAGGAGATCCTTCGAAATTAAAAGTAGCACTGTGAAAAGAAAAATATAGCGACCCGGTTTTATTGAGTCTGCTAATGGGCAGTTCTTAAAAGTCCAACACTACTCACGCCCCTAGTACCGACTTAAGCGGTGTTCAATTTCCATAACTAAATGCATTGAAACTGATGATCCCGTTAGACAAGAAAATATAACAACACAAGGGGTTTTGTTTACGGCTGCCACACGAGCACTTAAAACCTGCTGTTGTAAAGTACAGTTGAACTCTGATATCTCGAACTCGGATAACTCGAACTTCGGGATAACTCGAAATGGTCCAGGTTAGATATCGGATAACTCGAACTTCTGTTATCCCGAACTAATTTGTACGATCCCTTGAGGTTCGAGTTATCGAAGTTCAACTGTACATACATTCTAAAGTAGGATATCCCTCGACAGAAAATGTAGTCAATGTGATGTGTTTTTCAATATTCGGAATTCACGAACACTACTTCAATGGGATGGTTAACATATTGATTTTTTACATTTATTTTCGTTCTAATTAATTATACTCATTCGACCAAAGTACTATTCTGAATATGCAATACAATCGAAAATTAATTATGAAAACACAGACAATCATTTTACGAGTATAGTTCAACCCTTTTCTATGTGTTATTTAGTCTGTACATGTTTATATATGTTTCAATCATTAAATTGGAAATAGATAATACTTACGATGTTTCCCACTGTCAGAAAAAGTTTCTGATAGTTCTGCCAGGACGGAATATGTCTTTCAACGAGCCCTCCTGTATAAAAATGTAGCCAATGCACACTACATGATATGTTTGGTATTAGCAAATTGTGAAGGTAAATTCGTTAAAATTTAATTTGCAAAATGTCCATAGTTTCATAATTAAGGGGTTTCTGCTCTTATCTGGATCTACACTATGTTTTATTGCAGTATTTATGGGATCGCGGGAGCAACTGGGTCAAAAGTCTTTATGCAGATGTCCAGATAAGATGCGTAAATCAAAACATTTTCAAGAATAACTTCTTTATTTCTCCACCAAACCCTATTGTTGTGATCACGCTTGAGAATCGTCTCAAAGAAACGATTCTAAAGAGTCGTCACATCATATAGTTTGCTGCAGAAATGACGATTTTAGTATTTGAGTACGCACCTTTATCTGTTGCCAAAAAAGGTCGTATATGCTAAACTCAATACATGTTTAAATTGGATGGGCAAATTACAGTAACTCTTTCATCACCCAAGTCGCTGGAACGGGCGAACCCGTGATTGCCTATGCACACAGTTCGGATCTAGATGAGACGTCAAGTAACCCGGTATCTGATCAGGATCCAAACTACTCGACTCATTCCCCTAATTTGTGTGTGTTACGTCTTGGCATGTCTCTGTTTGTCTTTCGATTTGGCATGTACATTTACTGTTGTTATTGTTGTCATGGTGCTGTTCGGGCGACTGTGTGTTTCGTGTGGTGTTTCCTGCATGCCTTATACACTTAACGTTACATTTTAGTTAAGAAATTGAAGGTATGTTCACTCTAAAACTCTGACAAGTTTTTGCAGACGGAAATTATTTCTCCCAAAAAAGCTTAATTAAAACTGGCTCCTTTTACCTAATAGCCGAGATTATAATACTTGTATACATAGCAAATAGTAGTAATAGTGGCTATACATTCGCTGGAAACAATTGATGCAACTTCATAGCTTAGACAATGTCAGTGTCTTTAATGCGTTATTTATCTATCAAGGTCAATCGTACAAGACAATTCTCAATATTCACCTACGTCTACAAGGTTACTAATGTATCCTTTCAGGCAATGGTGCCGCAATAAGGTGATACAGTTGTTGTATTTAAATTGAATTGTTTTTATAGAGAACCTGTAAATAATAAAACGTTGAAATGCCGATACTTACCAAAGGATGGTAGCTTGTTGCAGTTTATTTTCAAATTCCTTTCATCTGCAAAACCATTAGCGAGACTAGTTTGTAAATCCAGAAGCATTCCACGGCTATATTCATCAAAGCTAGGACATGTAGAGTAATAGAGGGAACATTGCTAGTTAATTTGAAAGAGTACCTGTCGTGTAACATGGTTGTCTGTAATTAGTTTTATATGTGGGAGTCAAGTATCTTGCACTGAGTAATGCCTTCCTAATTTTCTACGATGTTATCTAATTTAATAAACACTTTTCCAATTATAACATAACCCTTCTCCCGCCAAACGCGACGTGACTCGTATTTCCAAACCGTTTGGATCCAGATAAGACGCCGAGTAACCCAATCAGGACCCAAGCTGATTGACACTCGGTCTCTTCCTTATCAAAAGCTTGAACAAATCGAGTGTAGTCACAATTCTATCAGTTCCAACTTTAAGTAGACATGTTGTTACAACGTGGTAAGAGTTATGTAGACACCATCAACCATCCGTTACAACATTGGAACGCTACTTAACCCTTATACCGCTGTGAAAGAAATATTATCTCACCAAATTTGGATCGAATACCATTTTGCTTGCTGTCTCATCCTGATCTACGCGAATTGCAAATGGGAGTAATGTCGCGAGTAGCGGGTCAGAGTTACACAATACAGTGGGACTGGTAACCGTTACAACGCTCAATTTGCACATAGGTTATTCCAAAATTCAAAGAGGTCAGGTTTATAGTGAATATTTGGGGATTTCTCTAAAGAAATATATAATATGATAAACAGTGCAGACCCTGATGAGAAAGTTCCTTTCGTCTATGTCTACACTGTTTGCAAAGAACATTAGTGACATGTGTCCCACACAGTAAGGGTTAAACAATTCATTAACATTACACATAAATCAGAACGAAATGGCAAGCATACCTGAATACCAAAGTCAAAATGCGATTATATATATCAACAAGACATGTAGCATGTTATTTTATAACCCCACCCTCAACCGAATGTTGTACCTTCTATTAGATAATAAACAGTACATAATTATCTAATTGGTTTAGTGGCATGTTTTTGCATACATTTAAACAATAAAAGTACAAAAAATAGTCATGCAGGAAACACCACATACGGAACAAACAGCCGCCCGAACAGCAACACAACGAAACAGCAAATGTACATAACTATAAAAACATCAAGAGACGCACAAAGACAAAACAGACATACAATATAGGGGGAAGATGGAAGTACCGCCTTGGAACGGTAAGTTGTCTCGAAAAACTGCAGCGTAATAAGCGAACTAATTATGAATTATATATTAAATTATCCATGAGATATAATTTCTGTTGTTTTGTCTATTTAGTATTTTCTTTTTTGTATTTGGTATTACAGCACACAGCTATTGATAGAACCCTTGGCAGGAATCGGTGTTGCTTCTGTTCTTTTTAGCATTGTATTTCGATTGCTTGGTTTAAACCTTTACTCCAATGAATATTCATGTAAAGAATAATGTCAGTGTGAATATTAATTAGCTTGATATCTATAGTAGCATGTGAACAAGGACAGTTTTGGACCTGGTTAAAACGGTAGAATCAGATCTATTCAATTCGTTAAGCTAACAAATCTATACAGTAAAACCTCTCTATAACGGCCAATAAATTGTATTAATTAGTTGGTATTTAAAGCAGGCGGCAGCTTAAAGCAAGGTGAAAGTAAAACAGAACGCTCCTATAGGAGCGTTCTGGTTTACTTTCACCTTGCTATAAGCAGCCACCTGCCTTTAACACAAACTACTTGATGTCATTTAGTGGTCTTTATAGAGAGGCTTGACCGTATAATTCCATTCGTAAACAAAGTGGACGCTGATCACACGGCTCCAACAGGTTCCTACTCTGTTTGCAAAGGCGTTACAAAGTGTTGCAATGCGTTTCCAAACGTTCACGAATTGTTCCTGCAAACATCATACCATTTCGAACTACTTATCTGAGTAAACAAAGTGAAAATACAAGTGACAATATCGAACTGGTTTTTCTCCAGGAAAATCATACAGGTCCCTTCCGACCTAGCCAGAATCATTACGAGCCATTGTGAAAAGATATGTCCAGTTTATAATATTTATAACTAAATTAAATCGCACGTAATGTGACATTCTTGGTGAATAATAATTATCACAAGTTATTTCGATACCGCTGAAAAAATTAAAGTGTGTTTTTGTTTCAAAGAACAGTTGTAGTAGAATATACCAGAATTAAAAGCTTATTTAGAATGGTACATGTATCTTTTAGAATACTTATGATTATATCATTCCTCGACAGACCAGGCATAATAAACATTACCTGCATTATTATACACACTTTCTTGACAGTATTAGTGTGTTTTCGTAAGTTGTATACTGTTCAACAAAAGATATACACGGAGTATGCGTTTTATATGCATTGCTTTTAACTCTTTTGCTGCCCAACCTTGTCGCCTGCAAACTTTGTCGTTTGCTACAATTTTCTTTTTTTCTTCATTTTTGTTTCAAACAACAGTCACAGTAATAAACAGTTTTGATCCTGATGAGACGCAGAGTAACTCTGCATATCGTTTGGATCCAAGCTGTTTGCGCATGTTATCACAGATGCGACATTGGCAGCGAAAGAGTTAAGCGAAACAAGCATCGGACCCTGAACCCGTATTCACAAAGCGCCGAGTCTGAACGGCATTTGATTAATTGAATTGCCCTAATAAACAAAATTATTCGGACATATCTCCCATCTAATTGCGTTTGTAGAGCTAAATATGTCAAAGTAGCACTAATTAGCACCATTTAGCACCGTTTAGCACCATTTAGCACCATTTAGCACCATTTACCACTTTTTAGTATCATTCGGATTACGTTATTAACCCATTCCCACTTAGGCTATTTTAAGACCCTACCTCTTTAAATAACTCTACCGAAAAGGAGCATTAACTAGAGAAAAGGACATTTTTAGAATTTTGTAGTTTGAAACCATTGTGATAAATAGAACATTTGTTCCAATAGGAACAAATGCTCTATTTATCACAATGGTTTCACAAAGTGTCTTTTACAGATGCATCAAAAGGCGTCAATATGCGGGAAGGGGTTAAAGTTGACGTACATAGCAGCAAATAATGAATACCCCTGAATAGCCTGAAGGAACGTTACCTGTTTTGTTTTTTTGTTTTTTTTATTCAGGCCCTGCAGCGAGGGACGCCATTTATTTTCCCCGTCCATTTGACGTGTGATGGTCGGAGAACAATCCCTCTCCACATCTTACAAGCTTGCATACAAAACATAAATCTACAAGCAATACAAAGAGTGGATATCGTACTAATATAACGATAACAAAGTTTTTGTAGTGAGGTGTTTGTTATACATTTAAATGTCAAGCTGGTGTTAGACCTTAGGCACAAATCGTCCTAGTTTCGGTTCAAGTCTTTTAAGATACTTTTGATATTTTTTAGCTAAGAACAATCTGCAAGAACCTGTTGAGCTGAACTATAATATTAACAGACTGAAAAAACAACAACAACCCCCCCCCAAAAAAAACAACAACAAACTCTTAGCTGACAGGCCGTTTATTTGTTTATAATGTTTTTATTGTATACACCCTACATGTACCAGTATACTCATCTTTTAAGATCTTTGTATAGGACGTACTGAATTTTAAGATTTTTGAAACAGACGTTCTATATTTTGCCATATTTTTTCAAGTATATATTCTATATTCGTTGTTATTTTGTACGGTGGTCTGGCTAAGTAGATTGTATTTCAAAGATATGTATTTTAGCACCTTGCTCAGTTGGAAGAAATTTCAGGTTTCTGCATTGAAAAATATACATTTTGAAGAACATGAGCACGAGATCATAAGCTGTATCTAAAGCATTTGTGTATCCAAATAACATAGTTTCTAAATATGGAAAAATAGTCAAACAGGGAGAGTTAATTCTCTGAAATGGTGTTGATCAAACATATTTTGTTTTAGGTTTAAGGTAATTGGACAGTGCCAAAACAAATGTTCAATCGTTTCTTGATTTCTTTTACAAAAGGTACAAAGTGGATCGTCCGTGTATTTCATTTTAATGAGGTATGAATTTACTCCTAAAAGTCTATGAATGACTTTTACCTGAAACCACTGCATTTGTGTATCAGTAGTAATTTTGAATGGCAGCGAAAATATGTCCGAGATATGTGCTGTTAATTTGTTATTCCAAGTGTAAATGCATTTTGGTTGAATTTCATTTCTATTCAAAACTTTATAAAATCGTTTGGCACCTTTGCTGTCTTTAATAATAAAATCAATATAAGGCGGTATATAGGGTTTGTGCAAAGGTTCAACTTGTTTCAAAATTATATCCAATTTTCCTGCTGTTACTGGCAATGCACATATAACACTATTATAAGTTAAAAGGTTAGTTTTAAGATTGTATTTTACTTTCAATTGTTCGAACCTATGATCGAGTTGTTCTCGTTCAGCAAATCACCAATACAGTGTATCCCTGCACGAAACCACGATTTTAGGAAAACACTTTGTGACCCAATTAAGAACATATGGTTATAGAAAAGGGGAAAGTTGACTATGTTTTCTTTTTCCATACATTGAGTACACATTAACTTTGAAAATGCTTCAAAAACATGTGCCCAGAATTTATTACTGCATTTAAATGATAATAATTCGGGATAATGTTTACCACAATTCATTAATCTTTCTACGTCTACATATTTCCTGGTAATTGTTGATCATCTGCTTTCACAATGCAATGTACTAATCTTCTTATCCAAGAGATCTATAAAGACTCAATAAAAGCCTTGATATTCACCATTCTAAGACTACATTCTGTGTAATCTTTGAGTACTATTTCTTTCTTAATCTTGTGAGGGCCAATCCAGATAAAATGAAATAAGGAACTTTCTAGTTTCTTCAAAATTTCGTCAGATGGGTTTGGTAATGAAAGAAATAAATGGTTTTAACAACTGTAATTTTTCCTATTGGAGAAAAAATACGTCTGCTCCACTCTTTAATTGTATCTTCTATCTCTGCAATTTTAGATTTATAATTCAAGTCAATCATTTTAGTCAGATCAACATGAAAATTTATGCCTAGCATACTAAACTGCTGTTGATTCCATGTTAGTTTCCATTTTAGTTTTAATTGTATCTGAGCTATACTTTTTCTGACCATGAGAGGGAATCAAAAGCCTTTTCGAAATCTATTAAAAGTAAAATGCCAGGAATGTCGTTTTCTTCGGTATAATGAAGTATATCTAGCGTTTTCACCAATGAATCGACCTTTAAGGAACCCTGTTTGGTCAGTATGTATTATGCTTATTGATAACAAAGATTTAAGTCTGTTTGCAATACATCCAGTTCCAATTTTATAAACAGTGTTCAGTAATGTGATGGGGTGCCAGTTTTTAAGAAGGTATTTTGATTTATTTCCTTTTGGAATACATGTAAGTAAGCCTTGTGTCTGAGTGGTTGCCAATATATTCATACTAAATGCTTCATTAAGAGCTCTAACAACAACAATACCTATCTTAGCCCCAAATACCTTATAAAGATCTGTACTAAAACCGGAAGTCCCCGGGCTACGATTGTTTTTCATATTTTTCAAAGTATTAGTTGCTTCATTCAGAGTTATTTCACCTTCGATACTTTTTGAATCTTGATCATTCAGTCTTGGTATATTTTCGTTTTCAAAAAAGACATTTAATTGTTCTTTTGATACTATTTCATCTCTTGCTTTGTATAAGGTTTCGTAAAAAATGTTTATTTCAGCTAAAATACCGGTTTGGTTTGTGATTTCCGACCCATCCTCTCTTATAATTTTCTGAATTGTCTTTGATATGATATTAGATTTCTCTAGTCCACAAAAATATCTGGTTGGTTTAGACCTTATTACTGACCCTCTCATGTTTTCATCGTTAATATTTCTTAATTCCTTGGTTAAAAATGAATGCTCTTCTAAATTGTGTTCCGCTAAGATTTGCTCTAAGTCACGTATTGTATTTATTAATTCTATTTCTCTAACCTTTGTTTGCTTTTTTTTAAACGAACCATATGATATTGATTTAACTCTTATCTCCATTAACAAAATATCTAGGAATAATTGGTGACTTATGCTTAATAGTATCTCCTGTTTTGGTATATCTTTAATTGACTCTCTATTATAAACTGGTAATGCATATTGTTCTATTACATCTTCTATTTTCTTGTTTATTTGTTTGAATATATTCTAAGTCTTTAAGTAAAGAACTGTTGTGTTTCCAAAGTCCTGACTTGTGTTCAAAATTGATAAATTGAAACATTGTCGTAATTATGGAGTGGTCTGATTGAAAACTATGTTCTATAGAGGAGTTACTAGAATAAACAGACAAGGGTTGCGAAATAAGGAAGAAAATCTAAACGAGCTTGTTGTATGGGTTTTTGCTTTCTCCAAGTATAACGTTTCTCTTCTGGATTCATTTCCTGAAAAGGATCTATTAACTCCCTATTTGTTATGTGATTTAAAAGAACTTCTCGTGATTTTGTGTTGTTTACATGTTTATAATTATGATAGTCTAGATCATTATCCAAAACTAAATTAAAATCTCCGCAGATTACATATGTCATATTTCCGATGCTATCTATGATGTCAAAAATGTTATTATAAAAAGACGGTGTATCACTATTTGGTCCATATATCGATACTAGAGTAAATCTAACATCTTGTACACTTAAATGAAGTAAAACATAATTCCCATACGGATCAATTATTTCATTATGTGTCTTAAAATCACATTTTCTAGAAAGCACTGCTACTCCCCGGCTATTTGAGGAATTACAACTTAAATAAACTTCAGACCCCCATTCTGTATAAATAGTTTTGTATAGATCTTGAGTAAAATGGGTATCTTGAAGACAGAATATATCATATTTAGGGATTTGAGATGATGGAAAACATTCAGTCTTTTCTGTTTACCGTGCAACCCTCTACAATTCAGAGACAGGATTCTCAGACTCTCCATTTCCAGTTTTGTTGAAAGGGGAACCATACATTAATGTGCAGAAAAATAGTTGTCATTGACCTGGGCAGTAAGATAAACAAAAAGGTAATAGCATAAAACACAAATACATAGCAATCACTCACAAACATTTCACCAAAGATATTCAATGGCAGAAATCAGACACTCAAAATACCCTGAACGATTATAATACAAGCAGATATAGATAGTAATATATGCAGCATATCTATGAACACATCAGCAAGCTTATCGAGCTCATCAAAATTAATCGAATTAATTGCTATAAAATCGCACACATATTTAAGGCTTAGGTCAACACACAACTAACTTTCGATCCAACGTACTTTCGTATTTAAAGATTACAATTGACCTTCTAGTTAAAGGTCAATGCCACTTGAAAGTTATTCTGTTATATCACACTGTGATCCGTCACGATGCATTCACATGCCACATGTGTGAGGCCTAAATAAAAGAACAAAATAAGGTTAAGGCATGACAATGGTGTCTTATTTAAGATACAAATATTTGACCCTGATGTTCAATGTCAAAATGTCCTTGAGATCAAAAGTCAAGGTTGAATATAGTTCAGTTTGGTTCATGACAGACACTTTGCTTCGTGATTATACACCCACGTGTCAAATGTCTAAGACTTATGTCAAAAGACAAAACAGTTTTGCCCCAGACAATGTTTATATAAGAAGCAGGAGAAGAAACAGAAGAGAAAAAATCACACAGAAAACCCCCCTCAAAAACCCTCTTTCCTGGGACTATTCGCTAACAAGTAGATTGTAATGAAAAACGGGATGGGCGGCCTTTTAGTAACTAAAGAAACAAGATCCATAAGTAAAAGGTAAACAGATCAGACCCTATAAGACGGCTTTTTAGTAGCCGTCTAATCTGGGTCTACTCCGTATGTAGATGTGTAAAAACAACAATATCTATTTGAAGGTAAGGGTTAACCGATATTTAAGAGTATGCAAATACAGTAAATGTAACAAGGATATCGATTACCGCGAACTATTTCCAAAGGAAGTGTTTGCTTCGTAAAAACTGTTGAACCAGTCCTATATCTTGAACAGCAAAACAGATCCTGATCAGACGTCTCCTACAGGAGCCGTTTGATCTGGATCTAGTCTGTTGTACATTCCGATATGAAGGTCTCCTATGGGGTTTTCTCATCTGCATCTACACCATCGTCTTTCTGTTGAAAATTCCTATCGTGTGACAGACAGGTGATGCAAAGTATATTACATAATAATGCAATGTTATAGAATAATACAATAAACGGCGCATATAACGATATGTACAGGAGAGCATTACAAGACAAAACAGGCAAAACATGCATTATAAGCACGGTTATTAGACATGTATCTACTTTTGCCGTACATACCCGACTAAAATACTATGAGGTGGAGGTTACTTGTCTAATATCTGTGCAACCTGTGTAGATCCAGGTCAGAGACTTCCAGTGTGTTCAACGCTTAGGATCCATACCGTTTGTACATTAATTAGGAAATACCGCAAATGTACTATATAACTATATCGGGATAGGCTAAGTAACTTCAAAATCAGTATGACATGGTTAAATGTGGGAGGATAAGCAGTGTATAGACCTCTAAAGCGTACTATGATCCTGATCCATACTGCTTCTTTATACCTTTACGTGAATGGAAAGCTATACTAACATAAATATTATGCCGCGTAAAAAGAGCGAAATCAACGTATCAAAGGCTACCCGGGCTGACCGCTCTTTAGGTCTTTCTCCAACGAAAGAAATTTGGAGAAGAACCACAAGAACTATCAGTTCAACAAGAAAAAATATAATTATACAAAATGTTTAGAAGTATCACTTCCTAAATTATGATCAGGGTTACCCGTTAGTCTGTCTCTAACGAAACGAAAAATGGAGACACGACTTAGGTAGGACATCGCTCTTTGTACACTATCATGTATAATTAGTCACATGATACAAGCGATAGCTAGCGGGCGGTAATCCTTCTAAAAATAGCGTCTTACATATATATATATATATATATAGATATAACGGACTTTTAAGTTCTATAAATAGTACAGCCTAACCGCTGGTTTCCCTCGATAAGGGTTTTAGGAACATTTTCCTTGACTTAGTATTTGTAACATGTGTATGTCGTAATGCTATGTGCCTGGTACAGAAATTAGTCCAACATGCTGGATCTAGATCGGGCGCAGAGTACGTCGGTGTCCAATCCATATCAAACACGTTTAATGCGACTGCTTATCACTAAAACATTACGTACAGTTGCGTTTCACTATATATAGTGCACAATTAGGGAGACAGCCGCATTCATTTTGAGTTAATGCAACAAGGTTTACTACGGAAAGAAAAAAAATCAACACATGCCGGATCTAGATCGTGCGCCGAGCACGTCGGCGTCCGATCCATATCCAACATGCTGGTGCGGCTGCTTTCCCTCTGAAACGTGACGTACAGTGTCGTTTTAGTATATATAGTGCAATTTAGCAGACACCTGCTAAAGCCACGCAATGTACGTATTTGCACAACAAATTTATACCGAATATCTTGGCTATTTTCTTGATTTAATTTATTCATTCATTGTTCTATAATTATTCCAAATTACATACAGAATATTCATGGACAAAGTAGTTATACTGAAATATGGAACTCTGTAACCATCCTAGAAAGTACTGACTTTCATTTGCACAGAGAACAGGTCACTGTCAGAAGGCTCGGGTAGGAGCCGTCTGGTTTGGGTCTACTCTGTTTGCATATGCGTGACAAGGTGTTCATATGAGGGAATGTGCTAACGCTTTGTTTCTACTTGTCTAATATATGACGTATTTTACTTAACATATGAATTGCCAAAACTGAACAGAGTCTATCTTATGTACAAGAGAAGTATCTGGGGCAAACAGTTTGGATCCAAATCAAATATCACCTTAAGTATGATCCGATATGAGATCAAAACATATTTCATGTCGAGACATATTTCTAGTTATTATTATACAAACAAAGCATATTGTATTCCATTCTTCGTACAAACAGCAGTGTCTGCAAACGACACGGGTTAACCAGCATGAATAAAATAAAGCAGAATCAAAGAAAGGCTATGTATTCCCCGTGTATTTAGTGCATTTTAATGTATTTTTCAAGTATTTCAGTGATACAGATGTACTCATTACACCACTTTCTTTAATTTTACTAAGCATCTACTACTTTATACGTGCACATAAACTTATTAATAACAAGACACCAATGTATTAGTATAGTTATGCATATGATATATAGTATATGGTAATAAATAATCATTTCATACACACAAGAGGGGCAACAGCTAATACAGTTATATTCTCTCATATCCTGTTTCTTGTGAAGTTCGTCACCGTTAGCTCAATATCTACGATTCACATTTCATATTAGCTTTTGCAATATTCTTTCCGTTTTCTTTCACAAGACGATAAATTACTACTTGACGTTGTACGTTTTACTACGTGTCACTGTTTTATACATATTTTAAGCAACTTTTGTCAGAGCTTACAATTCACTGTATTTTAAATGTCAAGCATATGCCTGAACTGTGCGGAGCATGTTTAGATACAGTCTGCAATATTTTAAACCAGCACATTGAAAGGCATACTTCGGTGCTTTAGTTTAAGAACGCAAGTACTAATGGCATACATATGCATCTGCGTCCCTCCAGCACGACACCGATCACATGACATAATATGCACTTTGGACCATCCGGCTTAAAACAAAAGATTTACTGTAGATACCAAATACGATTTCACACAAAGTCTGGCTTCGAATTATGTAGGCGTGTCATAGTTAGAAACGTACTTGCTCACATTCAGTTTCTAGTCTGCAGATTGCCTTTGTTAGCCTGTCC
The DNA here is from genome assembly GCA_963576725.1 of Azorinus chamasolen. Classification (NCBI taxonomy): domain Eukaryota; kingdom Metazoa; phylum Mollusca; class Bivalvia; order Cardiida; family Solecurtidae; genus Azorinus; species Azorinus chamasolen. The sequence continues at coordinate 79,197,675 of OY755245.1, forward strand.
AAATAATTAATAAGGTAATTAGGTACATTTACCTTGTTGCAAAGTGACCCTTCGTGAAATATCATGTCAGTAAGAATGCCATCATAGATATTAATTGGATGAATGTGTAAGCTATGTGATCTTTTGGCGCACACATGCATCATTTATAGATTGTGTCGACATTTATTCTTCGCCATCCCTTGTTATGTACAACATTTTCCTTTTTCCTATCAAAACACGTATTCATTTGGTCATATCGTATTTACTATGACCCATCTTTGTTAATTACGTCGGCTGTATGGCTGAATAGTTTGTTGAATGTCCGTACCGCACCATCAATGGCTAATGGACGCACTTCCGGAGTTACTTTATTTCTTCAAACAACAATAGAACATTAATGTCATTTTCCATTACTAGCGCTTGGGTACGGTTTAGTAATATATTTGTGAAAATGTAGTGTTCAAAAGCTTCTTCCAAGATAAACAGTAATCCCCTCTCACACGGCTGTATCATAAATGAATATAGGTGTCTTTAAAAGCAGGCGGTTGCTTAATGCAGTGCGAAAGTAAATGCAGAAAGCTCCTGTAGTATTTGTCTCCTGCATTAACCCTTCGCTTGCTATTCACGTCAATATACCTACCTGTAAATAGGGAATACCCAGATGAGACAGCTCCTGCAGGAGCTGTCTCACCAGGGTCTGCACTATTTACAAATGGATTGTGCAACCAGTACACTCCACAGCAGTGATTGCACAGCGAAATACGTGTACACAGTGAAGATGTATGTAATTATACAACAGTGCATGGGTAAAGAAGGAGAAATCTATTTAAAAATTCAGCCAGTGAAGGGTTAAGCTACGTGTCTTTTAGACCAAGAGTTATACTTGTTGATGGTGACTTTAGAGATGGCTTACTGTACAAAATATTGGCTTAATGTTCTTCGGAAAACAAGTTAAACTTCATTCTCGCGATCGCGATCGCGATCGCAATTAGATTGTCATTTTTAAACAGATTTGGTCTAAATAAGATTTTGGATAATTCTGCCCGACGGGGTCTAATCAGGATCCAAGCTGCTACACACCCACACGGTAATGTCTCGAAAGATTCAACAAACTGGAAACATTTCAAATATACAGCCGGCCAGTGTTTTAACAGGTAGAATAACAGTGTGTGATCATTTTCAATGAGTCTGTATTATAAGCTTAACAATGACAATAAACCGTGTTTGTAAACGATGTAAAGTCCCTGTACACGTACAGGTATTGTCGATAAGGTTTGACCTGGCACTGCATGAATATTCCGCCCTTTTCCGTAAGCTGTTTTTATCCTTCCAAACACACACGTGAAACATGCGTCACTATCACTTTTTTTCATCGACGAAAGTCAGCGGAAAGTGATGAGTGCCAGTTCAAACCTTACGGATAATAAACCACGCTATATTGAGACTTGTTGTTATTTTTTTGTTTACATAACAGGACACAAATATAGGACCAGACAACATAATGTAGTAAGTTGCCACCAATAATGTACTGGGCTTTGGTCTAATGGATATGTATCTGGTCTTGCAAACAGGGGTTCGTGGGTTCGAATCCCGGGCTATGCAGTTTTCTTTTTTTAAAACAAAAATGTTTTGCTATTTGTAATCATCTTTTTAATTTTAAGTCGTTTTCTATTATATGTTAATATTTTGTTATTAATTATTATATGTTATATTTATTGTTGTTTTGTATGGACAATTAATTAATAAAACAATATTGGCCATTGATCAGAATCGAACTCGAGACCCGCCGCATGCAAGCCCAGACACATAGCCATTGCACCACGACAATTAGTTTGAAGGGTTGTGGCTTGCGAAGTCCTTTAAAATTTAGGAAGCGCCATAGTCGCTTCATTTTGTTTACATTAGAGTAGGTCATGTTTTGTTCCAAAATAAGTTGGTCTATCTGTACGTTACAATGGACAGTTAACGCACCACTGCGTATGCTGCGTGTTATACCGGTATATTCAATAACACGTCGTTTATTCCCTAATGCACGGGAACCGAGTATATTAAACCTTTGCAAACAGCGTAGGCCTCGATCAATGGGCTCCTGATGGGGCACCTTAATTAGGATCTGCACCGTGTGCCAAACAAATCATTAATTGCGATACATTTTGATACTTTTTTAAATATAATTCAGTAAAGGAGGAATCAGTTTTAATTTTTCCGTATTCAAAGGTCAAGTGTCTTTTTATCAAGGCTGACAAATCATTCCATGTTGGGTTCAAAGTCCCTTTCAGAGACGAATTTTGTGAAGGTTGTCTTAGGTCTAAAGGAACAAGACCCATTCCTAACATAATTGACCAAGGAGTACAGTACTTCGTTGTTGCTTGCAATCATCTGAGTAAGGGGTGATTTGCTGAACCACATTTCAAGCACTAGGCTATTCCATTAAGCCATAAGTACATGTGATTTTCACATCCTCGTATGAATTTTTGGACTATTCCATGAAAACATAATGCATGCATGAGATTTACCTTTAACTCTTTGCACGCTAAGTATGTTTTTCGTCCGCAACAATTGTCGTCTGCTTCAATTCTTCAAATAAACTTTCTCTCATTTCTTTGCAAAAAATATGGTCAAGATGACAAACAGTTTGGATCCTGATGAAACGCCATCTCATCTGGATCCAAAATGTTCGCATGGGCGATCACAGTTTCGTCGCTAGCGTGCAAAGAGTTAAAAAAGGAGTATTACAGGCAAATGTCGAAGTGGCCGATAGTATTGTGCTTTTGAAACGGTGTTTTATAGTTGATGTCTTTGTCAAATGTGATATTTAAATCATATTTATATCTGGGTTTACTGGAAATACTTGTTTATGTTTTATCACTAAAAGCGATTCTGTAAAGCTAACAATAAGCCCATAATTTCCAGTCAACCGATGTGTAATGGTGTTGTAACATTGAACCAAAACGCTTTTTGTTAGACACTTTAATAGTTAATGTTACAGTGTGACATTTATTTGTGTATGATTTAATGGGTTACAAGTGCTTGAAAGTGGTCAAAAGTACAATCGGTAAATGCATGTTGAAGTGTCAATATTAATGAGAATGACGGTCAAATTTTAATCTCAAGAAAAGAGGTGTTATTACTGATAGTCATGTTGAAGTGAGACAAACGTCAATCCAAGCTACGATTTTAGGTTAACTTGTGTGCAAATGTCACACAACACACACTAGTAGTGCTGACCCGGTTAATTGTGAGTATTAACCGGGATTAACTGGTTAAGATGAGCTCTGTCCTACACTCATTCAAACCTGGGTACACTGCAAATCTTTGTACTAAAATGCGACTGCACATATGAACATATGATGAAAGAGCAATGCGAAAGACCATTTTTATTATATTCTTATTATCAATATATGCTAATATTTATATGCTGTTGTGCTCAACAAATGTCACAGATGTTCAACTTCAAACACATGTTTTTCTGCTATTGAATACAATTATCAGCTGAATATTAATGACATATTATATCATTATAATGTCTTACCATAATCAAGTTAAGCTGATATTTTCGTCACAATTATCCTGAAACCTTTCAGACCAACGACTTTTAAAAAATACTACAGATGACAAATAAGTGAAGAAGAAAATCGATCGGTTTGATGGACTACAGTTTTATTTAACATGTAAACAAATTTAAAAGTCTTATTATGGCCGTTAATGATCTGTTATCTGTTAGAAGTGTCAAATGTTGTGAACTATTTGCTAAATAGACGCGAAAGTGAAAGTAGTACTAGGCGAATCAAGCGAAGGATGAACACCGCAGACCATTTCATAGAACAACGGGGTACAACGAGGAATACTAACCAAATAAAAAAAGTGTAGCGATGAATTATGGACAGCAAATACCAAAGCAATGCCATGAGTAGCTTCATGTGTTGCCGGCTCAAAAAACTTGTAACATATAAAGGCCAGGGCACTAACTTGCCGCTCTGCAATCACAACGAAGTGATGAAATAATCATTCAGCGACTCTCGTTCAACTTCGGGGAATACCAAAGAAACCCTATCTTGAATTGTTATACTTCTTTCAAAAATAGGGTGTTTGATTTTGTTGCTCCCAGATCAGATCTGGGGACATATTTTCTTTGCCATGTCTGTTTGTCTGTTTGAGAATAACTTTAACATTGGTCATAACTTTTCAGCCAGTACAGTTAGAGACATTATATTTGACATGCCTATGTATCTCATCAAACCGCCATGTAAAGGTCAATGTTATCCTTCAGGTCAGAGGTCAAATATATAGGTAAAATCACAGACTTTAACATTGGCCATAACGTTTGAACGGTTAGCGATAGAGACTTGATATTTGGCATGCATGTGAATCTCATAAAGTTGCACATTTTAAAGGGTGACCTGTCAAGGGCATCCTTCGGCGTCAAAGGTCAGATGTTTGTTTGTTTGTCACCAACTTTAACATTGGGCATACATTTAATATCTGTAGAGATAGAGACTTGATACTTGGCATTCTAAGGTCAAGAAGGACATCCTTCAAGGTCAGGGGTCAGATATATAGGTCAAATCACCGACTTTAACATTGGCCATAACTTTTGAACCAGTAGAGATATAGACTTGATAGTTGGTATGCGTGTGTATCTCATGGAGCTGTAAATGTCAAGGTAATACTTCAAGATCAAGGGTCAGACATTTGTTTGTCAGTAACTTTAACACTGAGCATAACGTTTAAATCTGTACAGATACATACTTGATATTTTGCATGCATGTGTATCTCATAAAGCTGCACATGTTGAGGGGTCAAGGTCATCATTCAGGGTCATACGTCAGATGTTTGTTTGTTTGTCAGCAACTTTTAATGTATAGAGATAGAGACTTGATATTTGGTATGCATATGTATCTCATAAAGTCGCACATTTTGAGGGGTAATTTGTCAAGGTCAATGTCATTCTTCAAGGTCAAAGGTCAGGTATGTAGGTCATATCACTTACTTTCGAAGCAATAGAGATATAGACTTGATTTTTGGTATGCATGTGTATCCCATGAAGCTGCACAGTTTGATTGGTGACATGTCAAGGTCAAGGTCATCATTCAGGGTCAAAGGTCATATCGGGGGCATACTGTTTCACAAACACATCTTGTTTGAATTAAAACTACCCATGTTGGGTTTTTTTTTATCTTGGAAACATTTTTAATTACCTGAGAACATTTTGTTTAACACTTTTCCCTCATATTGACATACTTTCCTGCATTTGCAAACACAGACGACCAAGACTGCTGAAGCTAAAACTTCCTTTTTCGGTCTGTAATTTCTAAACTGTTCATTAAAAGGCTATTGTACATCTTTAATATGGAATGTATATATAATGTATCCTTTCAATGCAAATTCCCTTATAAATAAGATTTCCCCTCCGAAAACCGAAGTTCCTCACCCGATCAAACACTGTCTGCATTGCTCGGTTAAAAGAAAGGAGAATAAGAACGGGAATATTCCCGGAATATGTTCCGACCTAATTCTGATATCGAGTGCGTCTACTTTGCACTTCCACTTGGGATTTTGGGTGAACCTCATCTGCAGGCGACACATGTGTTCTGTGAACACCTCTTGTATTGTTCCTAAAATGGCTAAACTATTCCACCTTTAATTATCTATTATAACGATTTCATTCGTGAATATTTATGAATGAAATCTTCAATACAGTAAAACTTATTTATAACGAACTCTGATAAAGCGAATTCCCGCTTATAGCGAACTAAATTTCGTTCCCCGGTCAATATCTTCATTAATTCTATACAGACTATAATGTTTAGTGCGAAGTTGGTTAGAGCGAATTTTCGCTTATGGCGAACTAATTTTCCAGTATCATTATTCACAAAACACTTTAAAATTCCTTCATTAAAGCGAAGTTTCACCTTGCTACTATCTTCAAGCACCTGTGTATTTCGCACGAGTAACACCATGTCGCATAGGTGTTAAAACACACACTAGTGTTGGGGCGAACTGTGAAGCGATCCGTAAAGCATGTATTCTTCACGATAGTAGGGTATAATTAAACACCGCTAGCCGCGGGGCATATATATGCACTTAAAAGTACGGGTTATAGCTAAACATTGTTAAGATATGATGTTGTTTTTTTTATTTTCAAAATAAATACTTGAAGTCTTTTGGTTTTGTTATTCCCTCCCCGTTCGCATATTATTTCAGCATTTTCCGCTAAAAATAGAATCTACCGCTGACTCCGATGACGACACAGATCTATAAGGAATATTTGCCCCTGCCCACATACGCGGAGTCTTTGTCCGCTATACCCAATTTGCATCGGACATTGGAGCAACGACCAAATGCTCCTGATTTTTTTTAAACACTGACATTTATAAAACAGTTATTTGGCAAGTTTCAAGCATCCACATGTGTTCAAAAGCAACTGACCGATTTATTCCACAAAGAGTAAGCTGTACAATGAATGATGTGCATTTTGGAAGTTTGATCGCTACGCATACATGTCTGAATTATGGTTTAGTAAATATTGAACAGTCGTGTGTCAAAATCATAATTTATAGCGAACTTCGTACTATCAATATAGCGAATAATGTTTATAGCGAAGTAAATCCTTCAGTCCCTTGGAATTCGTTATAACCGAGTTTTACTGTAAATACTGAACAGGGAAAGAGTTAAACATCATAGCTTTGTTTTTATTTCAATGTAACTTGTTGTTAACTAGTGCAAACCTACATACACCTTTAAAACAATGCAGTATTATGACATGTTAAATCTACACTTTTCAGCACCTAAATCAAACTAAACAAATGTAAAACAATTAAGAACAATGTTTATTATTTCGTTTTCCTTCTCAGAAAGTCATCATCAATTTTGCAATCCGTTTCTGCACTATATATATACTTATATAACAGAGAAGAACCAGATCAGAGAGCTCATTCTGGACCTTTCTGATTAGGAATTGCTGTTTGCATATGAACATCCATAGCTGAGTGTCTACAGTTCCTCATATTATGCCATGTTTTGTAGTGGCATATATTTCACATACTTACCTAAAACATTTACACTCTTGCATGTCTTTACATTGAACATTAAACTTTCCTTTACTTGGAAAGCCATTGTACTTTTTTCCATTTTCCACCTTTACTTTTTGCAATCCATATACTATATATAATAAGTATTTCCCGCACATCCTTTTCACACCTTGGCAAACAGAATATACCTAGATCTATGTGGGCTATGTGACCATGGTCTGTTCTGTTTTCTTAATGCATTTAATAGATATGTTTTTGTAGTTTCTACCAGGATGAAGTGATGCATAGACTATGGTTTAGGTGGAATATTCTGTCCATGAATATTCATGAGGTCAAGAAAATTTGAACTAAATATTGAAAAGGGAAAGGGGTTAAATTACATCCAACTGTTATACTACTATTTTGTTTATAACTCATTTTCTCATTACAAAAGGTCAAATAACAGATCTAAATCACTCTACTTCTTAAAGTTTTACAATTTATAGATAAAGATGAACTCTTGTTTTCTTGTTTTATGCTTCTGCCTCTTCAAACGACAAATATTGAAGTTGTACTGCGCTGGTTTTAGCATAAATATAATTTTGCAATAACAGTTTCATACCTTTAACTGCAATGTCGCATTCATATTTTACTTTTCACATTTGCAAGTTACTCAGTGCAAAAATTGTATGTGGCTGCAGTATTTCACTAAGTCTGGACGTCGCGCTGAGATTACACTATATAGATATCTTTTCCAACCGATTGTTGCTCGTGCTGATTATGGAGATAGAAAGATAGAAAGCAGTACCTTGGCCAACATTGACGGTGTCACGCAACAAATCCACAAAATTCTCTTTCAGTACAACATTTGAGTATCATTTGTCGTACTTCCCAGTTATTGATCGAAATTAATTAGCCCTAATAATGTTCACACTACATGTTTCATGTTAGTAGGACATTAGTGGGATTCGTGCCTCCGTAATTCGGTTTATAGTGCACAATTTAATGTACTTAATATCATAAACCAATATCGTAAATTATACATCTTTCTAGAAAATGATGTAGAGACCATATTCCTCAATTAGTCATTGGCTATCAAGTCATCACAGGTATTGTATAGCCAAAGATCTAGATCAGGGCAAATGTGTTATTGTCCAACGTTGGTTTCTATGTTACATTTGGAACTCTAACTAATCATGCTAATGAATGAAAGTAAATAATGTAGAGAAAACAAACAATATATTTGATAACAATAATTTATTATAACAGATATATTAAAATCTGTACTTGTAAAGAACAAACTCCTTGTTGGTGACTCAGCTATATTTGTGACTGACAGACACACATTTCCTACAAAAAAGCACTGACCGAAAACCTTCATATTATAATTGATTAGTTAATTAGTAACAAACTATCTCTTCTGCCAGGTAAAATTGAATCATATACTTGAATAATTTACTATTTGGATCCAAACATAAATTAAGTTCGCATTGTTCTCTCAATGAAAATCACCAAGCCTACAGGAAATGTTACTTATCTAGGGAGGGGGTCTACGCTGTTTGACCAATGTTATCGTGCGAATTATAGTTAGCTGTGTTATAAAGAAGCTAATACAAATTTAAAATCATGGTTTAAACACACATTTGAAATATAAGCTGCATAATCTCAAAATAAACTAATAAGATTCGGATTTAGATCATAGATCTCGGATAGAGAATATGCATTAATTTTGTAAATGCCTGGCCTGTTGAAGAAAATGCATTAAATCATTTATACAGACCCAATGCACATTCTATACACGTCTATAATACAAGCATTGGATCAGAGGGATTATTTCCCCGTCCGCAAAACTATCAGGAGGTATGAACTCCTTTCTGTATAACATCCGTAAAACTCGGAATAATCTTCCTGCATCAGTAAGAATTAAAATCAATCAAGCATCTTTTAAATCCTGTGTTAACCCTTAGCTTGCTATTCACGTCAATATACGTACCTGTAAATAGTGAAGACCCAGATGAGACATCTCCTGCAGGAGCTGTCTCATCAGGGTCTGCACTATTTACAAGTTGATTGTGCAACCAGTGCATTCCACAGCAGTGATTGCACAGCGAAGTACTTGTACACAGTGAATATATATGTAATTATACAACAGGGCATGGGTAAAGAAGGAGAAATGTATTTCAAAATTCAGCAAGAGAAGGGTTAAGAGACACCTATGGATATATGATTTCATCATTTTTTATTTCATTGTGCCTGTGATACACATTTTCTTATAGCTTATGACTATATTTATAGCTTACGACTATATTTATAGCTTATGACTATATTTATAGCTTACGACTATATTTATAGCTTATGATAGCTTATGACTATATTTATAGCTTATGACTATATTATAGCTTATGACTATATTTATAGCTTATGACTATATTTATAACTTAGGACTATATGACTATATTTATAGCTTATGACTATATTTATAGCTTATGGCTATATTTATAGCTTATGACTGTATGTATAGCTTATGACTATATTTATTTTGACTTGATAATTTGGCGTGCATACTCTGCCATTAATTTATTTATTTTATTTAAGTCTCTATTAAACCTCGCTCATTCGAATACTCGAATAAGGATTATTATCTGTCTTCAAGACAGGTGAAAACTTAATACAGGCTGAAACCCATGCAGAAAGCTCCATTCAGCAGCTGCCTGACAAAACATTATCCATCATTCGTACTTAAAATGTGAATTGACATATTTTAGTGTAGATCTAATGAGCAAGAACACTGACACATCAATCATTATTAACGATTAAAATATTAGTAAAGTGATCTTTACATAATCGAACGAGGTGCTACCTTTAATTGAACGTTGTGCTACCTGTAATTGAACATGGTGATATCTGTAATTGAACGTAGTGCTACCTGTAATTTAACGTTGTTCTACCTGTAATTTAACGTTGTGCTACCTGTAATTTGTTGTGGATGTAACTATTTCACTGCCAAAGTTACAATGGCCGAATCTGTAATTACCTTGGAAAACAGTTTGAATCCAGTATCGGACGTCGAGTAACCTGGCATCAAACACCAGGAACCAAAATATCTGACATGCCACTTATGTCCATTCTGACACGTATAACCAGACGGTATTGTATGACGAAAATTAGTTTGTGCCATAAGAGTGATTAAGAATGTTTTTCTCGTTTTAAACCTGCTCATTCTGAACACAATAGTGTCTACTTCGTCGTTGATTTGCAAACTTTGTCAATAACTTTCGATTTAATCAACCTTTGAGAAGTTTTTGACCGAGGTCGAATGTATAAAAAACGTACAGCAGAAAGCTTCCATAAAAGAGTTCTGCATTACTTTTGTTCTTCATAAAGCAACCACAAACTAAAACGACTTCTGTGTAAATACAGTAAAACTGTCTTACGTACGTGACCATTAAACAGAGGACTACATTAAAACATGTCTAAAGCGGCTATCAGCAATACGTACGTATGATTATTGGCCTGTAAAGCAGTCGGTTGCTTAATGGAGGACAAAACTAATGCAGAAAGTTCCTATAGATGCATTAGTTTTGCGCTGCATTAAGCATCCGCCTGCTTTTTATGACTCTTACGTTCCATAAATCAATAGCTTCTACTGTATACAAGGAAGGTGGTCATTTAACCCATGTTCTACTACTGACGACTTCTTTGTACCTATATAAAACTCATTTGTGAAACCATTGTGATAAATAGAGCATTTGCTCAATAGAAGCAAATGCTCTATGTATCACAATGGTTTCAAAACTACACATTTCTAAAAGTCTCCTTTTCTATAGTTAATGCTCTTTTTCGGTAGAATAATTCAAAGCGGTTGTGTCAGCAATAGTCTAGGATGGAATAAGTTAACACTGGAGAACACTTATTCAGCAAATCCCCAAATGAACACGTGCTCATTACAGCATCCACCTGATGTTTTGTTTATGCTTGTAACCAGTCCGCTGTCACTTAACACACGTGTTTCTGTATATCAGTTCATAACCCTTTACCCCTACATGAATAATCGCGTAAGAAATAATGACTGTATGAATATTCATGTAAATGCCCACCAAACACAAGCACAAAAAGGAGATGAACACAGAAAACATTAACAAACACACAGGTACTAGGGATAAAAATTCCAAACATGAACAAAACACAAGTATAAAGACACAAGACAAACAAAAGTAAGGCTGACAAAGAGAGTACCGCATTGGAACGATCAGTAGCAAAATCACCATTAAAACGTAATGACTTATGAATATTAATTAGATTAATTTTTATACCAAGGGTGTAGGGCGCGTTTAGTCCGATTTCACACTACCACCCACCCTGTTACAACCATATAAATATGTTGAAATAATGTAAAAATATTTTAGCATAGCAACTGGTAGATATCTCTTTCCTACAAAACAACACCTCTAGTTAATGTGAAATGGTTGCCAATATTCACAAACTATTACTCTTCCTTCGTTTGAAGGTTCTCTCTTAACTGAATATCAGCAGAGAAACTTTCACTGTCTTACATATTCTGAACGAAATTGTGTAAAAAGTTTCAATTACGCATGTTCGGCTGTCCCCTGACTGCTCCCAGATGCAGTTTGGCGCGAATAAAACGTTTGTAACAAAGCAATGCGCAGACTAAAATAACAATCAAAATGTCTATTCTTTCATAGTGCGTTGTTTAATCGGAACATCTTAACGTACACTGATTTTGTTTTCAAATTACGCCAATGTAGCACATTTGACGCATTGTATAAAAAGTATAAATTGTCATTCATAGCAGCAGTGGTAGTAATAACAGATCTATTTCTTGTGTAAATGAACGAATACACAGTTCATTTACGAGAAGAAGTGGTAGCAGAAGCAGTTACAGTATGGCAAAAGCAATAGTCAAGCAGAACATAAGAAATAACAAAGGGCTTAGGATATTCCCTCGTAAATTCCACGATATTCTTCTGACTCAAAGTACAAAAATGAGTCACGCAGGAAACACCACATACAGAACAACAACCGCCCGAACAGCAACACAAGGAAACAGCAAATGTACATAACTGTAAAAACACCAAGAGACGCACAAAGACAAAACAAACATATAATAGGGGGAAGATGGAAGTACGGCCTTGGAACGGTCAGTGACAAAAGTCACTGGGGGGGTTAAACCGGTTTTTTGGCGCCCAACCTCACACTTCATCCATCCCCACCCTAAAGGACAAACTGTGTAAATAAACGTATCCCCTCTCACACTAATCTACAACAACCGCGATGGCAAATACAGCGATAAAGTGCATATATATCGAAAACTTTATGGTGATGTGATTTACAAACTTCGTAAAATTATTGGACATACCCATTTTCTCACTTTGTTCATCAAATATGTTAAAAATTCATTAAAAAGGGATATGATCCTATAGTACTACAACATACTGAATGTTTGGTTGTCAACCCTTTTACAGTTGGCAATCACGCTGGCCTCTTTGCATTTACGCCGACAAGAAAGGTTTAGTACTCTAAGAAGGCGACCTTTTAAATCCAGAAACGGAAGGAGATCCTCGGATATCTGTAGTATTTCGTTTTTGTCGTACCCTTTATTACTTTTCTACAGTTACTCTGTTTGCAGCTCATTCATCGAGTACATTAGCGATAGGTGGATACAGTTTGTTCACTTAAATGTGTTCTTTATACATGCACTTTACCACTGTATTTGCCATCGCGGTTGTTGTAGATTAGTCGGAGAGGGGATACGTTTATTTACACTGTATGTCTTTTAGGGTGGGGATGGAATAAATGTGAGGTTGGGCGCCCCATAACCGGTTTACCCCCCCCAGTGACTTTTGTCACTGACCGTTCCAAGGCGGTACTTCCATCATTTGCTGTTTCCTTGTGTTGCTGTTCGGGCGGCTGTTTGTTCTGTATGTGGTGTTTCCTGCAGGACTCATTCTTGTACTTTGTTTCTGAGATATTGTCTGTTGTTTCTTATTCAAAGCATTGATCGGAGATTTTTAGTAATAAATTTGCATGTTCGTTTGAAAATCGTAGGCTAAATTCTGTTGATAATCCGAATACATGTAGTTCGGGTCTGTTATTAGTGACCATGTTTTTCTGCTTTGATTGGACCATCACAACTGTTTGCATCGTTTCTGTTCAAAACGTTTTCTAAGTTTAAAACATTAATATAGCGACATTTTTCATTGCCATAACTGTTTAACGTGTTGACGTGTAGAGTCGTTTATAAAATTTCAGTTTTTCATTTATGACCCCTCTATATTGCAGCACACTACATGTTTGGTGGTCGATCCCTTTACAGTTGGCCATTATGCTTTCTTCTTTGCTTGTGCGACGACAGAAAAGACTTAATACTCCACGAAGATTTCCTCTTAAACCCGATTACTGAGGGAGGAAATTCGATATTTGTATTTTGCCAGTTCTTACCAGTTCTGTCGTACCCCCAAATGACTTCTCCACAGTTACTCTGGCGTCTGAATAGTCATCGAGTACATGTCTACGATATCAAGTTTAATCTTTTTCAAATAAAACAGTTGTACACATTTAGTATCCATTTCGAGGGTTCAACGCAATAAGGGCGTAACTACATTTTTGAAAATTTTACAGGAGAGTCAAAAAACCAAACTGTTTTATTCTGTTTTGAAAAACATACAAATGTTCCATTGTGAAAGCTTTAAAATAAGACATGTTACAGGAAATATGTAACACTGTAAATTAAATCTAAGAAAGAAACAGTATATATTAAAACATTGGACTTACGCCTTTATTGCACTCTTTTGCAAGCGATTCTGAAGGAAATTTATATGCAAGATGGGCGTAAGTGCACTTACGCCTCTATTGCAGGGATATTTCTATTGAATTTGGTGAAGTTTTGCAATGCAACATGGTAGTAAGTACATTAAAGTAAAACATTTTTGGACTTTAATATGTAACCTTCAATGAAACTTTTATGATCAGGACTGATAAATCAAAATATTGCAACATTATATAAAAACATCTGACTTGCGCCCTTATTGCAAGATTTGTTTCATGTTATTCAGGATTTTTTTACATGCATGATGGGCATAAATATTCCACAAGCTCTTCTACAGTAAGATCTCTGATAAGAAGTTTGAGGATTTTGTCATTTGTTATTCAAAATGGTATTATGTATAACAAAGCACTAGATATTTTTTTTATTTTGTCCGCATAATTTATTTAGATATAAATAAAATGCAGTACTCAATATTCCATCATTGCTTTTACAACAATTTGTTCAATCTCATTACAAATTATCTGTTAATTTTTCACAATTAAACTTAACCTATACATTAAATTACTGGTCATTGTAACACAATATAAGCTACTTCTCTATATTGGAACAGTGGAATCTGAAACAATTTCACAAAAAATGCTGTCACCTAAAGCCTCTTTTGCTTCAATTATTTCATAAGGCACATAATAATTATTATATTTGACAAAATCAGAAAGTACAGCAATAACTGCTGAATTCAAACAGATATAAAAACTACAACTATCACTAAAAGGTGATGGAATATTGCCTTTATCACAAATCAAGAGATTGTGCCACGGACATACATGGACCACATACGAATGGATGGACAAGACAGACAGACAGACAGACCAACCAATACACTGACTCCTATATACCCCCTCTTAAACTTTGTTTACGGGTGTATAATAATATTATTATATACCAATGCTGACAAATTTCCATGCCCCTAATACGGAAAAAGTATCATTTACATTGAACTGTAGTGCTGGAAACTAAGACATTAATTACTAGGTACATGTATGTGCAATTATACAACTACCATTATCAAATATTTTGGTTACTGCTCAAATGTTAATCATGGTTACTTTGTATAAAATTTCATCCCATCAAAATTATAAATGGTACTTACACAGCCCTCAAGTCATATACTGTTATACAGATAGAATCTTTGACAGGAGCAATAGCAACACGTTTCTTATTTCTGTAGAACAGCTATGGATGAAAACTAACATACCTAGTGGCAAGCTATACAAGTATGCATGATTTATGTCACATACCGTTATTTACTAAAGTATCAAGAAAAATAGTGACTATGAGCAAAATTTGATGTATTAAGTTTAGTCTTTCTACACATGAAGCTATGAATAAATGCAGCATTTTCAATGGACGACAAGTACTGTTACATATAATTATAATAATTTCAGAACTTTCTGGTGACTTGTGGCATTTGATATTAATGTTCATATTATCAATATTTAAATATTATCTTAAGTGTTCAAATTTTATTGAGTGGGATATTATACATAGTACAGAGATTTTGCTAGGATTGTGTACTGAGTTTTCAAGCAAATTAATAGCAATACATTTTCAGTTCTTGTTAACAAGGTTTAAGGGCAAGCATGTTGCACTGTTATCCAAATTCAATACAGCTTCATCTAAGATATCAATTTTGTTAGAAGATATACTGACATCAGACAAAGTTACACTTGAACATGAGCTTACACTACTTGAATCAGAAAAATGTTCGGCAAGGTAAAGTTTGCACGCTATCACACTTCACTGACAGAACCAAAACTGGAAAGTTCACCATATATGTCAGAAGAACCTGGGTTAAGAAAATTCAATTCACCTGGAAGTTTTAGGCTTCCAACTTCAAACTGAACATCAGAAGATAATTTCAAATATATAGCTAATTATAAGAATCAAATAACAAATAATAAACAAACCAAGGTCACCAATATTCTTATGGCAGGTTATTATGAGTATCAAAGCCATTACAAACTACCATTCCACATTCATTATGGCTATACAGGTCAAAGAAGTAAAGTTTAGTGGAATTGTTCAGAATTGCACAAGAGTAACCTGCGTTTGAGCTCAGCCAGCATATTCTTGCACTGTGATTTTCACCAACTGCGCATCCTCCATCATAAACACATGACCAGTTTTACAAGTAGGTGACAATGTGCCATGTAAATAAGTTCTGAAACTAGGAGATCCTTCTAAAGCAAAAAGAGAAAATTTCTGACTCAGTCTTATTGAGTCTGTTCATGAGCAGTTATGAAAAGTGCAACACTATTTACGCTGCTTAAGCGGTATTCAAACTAATAACATCGAAACTAATGATCCCGAAGGAACAGTAAATATAACACTGAAAATGAAGTACAGGATGACTTTTTACGATGAAATTATGAAAACATGAAAAGATGAAAACATGATGAAATTAGTTAAGATTAATGATTTTATAAAATAACTTTCAGTCATAATAAGAAAATAGACATCCATTATATTTATTATCTTATTGTTGGATCAAGCTAGGTTTCTGGGTTATTTATTTATTATTTTGTTTTGGTTTGCAGCCACCAGTCATGAAATTTCTGGTAAAAACTAGTCATTCAGTATGTATTTGTATAAAATTATGGTATTATTATAAATTTTAGCTGTATTTAAAGTTTTAATAAGCTTCTTTAATAAGGTACTAAAAAAATTCAAAAAGAAAAAAAAACATACCGGTACCCTTGAGTCTTCTTCAAATCTTTTTCGAAAGTTTGAAGGTCATAAAATGTGACAGTATTATGCTGTCTTAAGTTCATAAATTGTGTCAATATTATAAATATTATAATAATTCCATCAGGATGACCTCACAGAACATGTATTTGTTTAATTACGCCTGTATTGCATGAAAAATAATAAGGCTACCAGACACTGTTTAGCCTGCAATATGGTAGTAAGTTAACTTACTACCATATTGCATGTAATTTTTTTTATCTATCTGAGTTAAGCCCTTATTGCAATATCACAAACATGATATAAATGTCTAAAACATTTTGTTCCCATTTTCACAGTTTATGCCCAACAGAAAAAGAAAGTGAAAAATATAAAAAAAACACATTTTTGACAAAATATGTAGTTACGCCCTCATTGCGTTGAACCCTCGATTTGTATTTATATTTTCTTGCGATTTATCTTTTTAAAAATATCGGTGTGGAAATGTTTCATATATTTTGCCGTACTTTTAAAGTATGACGTCATTTGAATGATGACATCGCTTGTTTACTTCTTCCGTTTATTTTAAAATCATTTGACCTTGGCATACATCGTTATTCATGTTGTGAAGTTGTCTGGAGGGGGATTTTATTTACATTTTGACTTTGGTGAAAGACGGATAAGAGCGAGGTTGGGTACCGGTAAACCAGGTTTAAGCCCCCAGTAGCCGTTTTTGGCTACTGACCGTTCCAAGGCGGTACCCCTGATTTCAGCCTATGGTCTACTTTGTTGTTTAATGTGTTTAATGTTTAATGATTTTCGTCTGGATACGCGTCTTGTTATGTCTTGTCTTGTGGCTGTACCGTTTCTTGTTTGATGTCGTTTCGTGCGGGGTCATTTCGTATGTGGCTCTCCCTGTTTGACTATTTTTCCATATTGGCTATTTGTCCAGATTTAAAAAGAATTTAGTATATGGTTCTCCCTCTTCTAGAATTTGTACACGTGGTCTTATTTGTGTCCTCTGTGCTTGGAAGTCATATATCGATTGTATTTCAGCATCGATTGGGTGTAGTTGGCCATGTTTATATTATTATTATCAATTTCAGTTGTTCTTTCCAAATGTCGTGATTTTCTTTTTAGAGTATGATATTGACGACATTGGTTAATAATATTAGTAATGAGTTTATCATAATCGTCATATTTTAAATACGTGTTATTAACACTCCATTAATAGGGCTCTTTACATAGAGAATAATAGGTTAGTTCAGAAGATGGGACGCCTTTATCCGACAAAGGGAGAAAACGTTTAGGCGAGGCTTGCCAAACCTCAACTATCTCTCCGTGTCGGATAAATGCCTATTATTCGATTTATCCAGTCAATTTAGTTTTATCTTTTTTGATAGACTCATAAACAGTTCAACCTTGATTACAATGAATTAATATGTATTTTGCCTTGCTTCGATTAACGGACCTCCATTTTCATTAGACAAACTAAGAAAAGTTGCAATGTGGTTTGTACATTGATTAATAGTCGGTCTAATATCAGTGGGTAAGATTAGAGTCTCAGATTTCAAACACACGCTGGTGCTCGCTTCAAGACCGAAACAATGATACAGCTCGTGTTTGTAAATTAATATGTCTGTTGGACAACGGTTTCAATATAATAACGTATTTCATAAATACAGATGCCTATATTACATACTATGCTATAGTATTGTTTAAGGACAATAAAACAATACATCTCTACGCTGTTAGCTCTATCACTGTTGTTGTATGTTGAATTTATTATCTGTATTATAATGTTATCCTAAATAAATTGACTGACAATTGGTCGGTTAAAAACACTTAAACGTCCTCTTATTGAAATTATTTGATATCTTTTCTTGATATGGTTTTTGCATATAGGGCGATGTTGGTGGGGAGTTGTTTCGTTTAACACGTTCATATAAGACATATGGAGAATAATTGAGCCACAGAGGATATGACGTAATCCTGCTAGTTTATCAGTTTTATTATTTTAATCCACCACTGGGGAAACGCGTTTTTAATACGTATCAAGTCAGAGAGCAAATATTAATGGATAAATAGTTGATGTTTTCTTTTTACTCGCATGATCAATTCGATTGAGAAGCTCTTAAAGGGATAATAATTCCTCCGGCATGCTTTCTGAACAAAACGAGTTTACCGTCGTTTCAGTTTCTATTTTAGATATGCCTACTCATAACTCGATTGAGGGAGTAGAACAGACTCTTAATAGTCTATGACAATTCTCATAAATCTGTTAATATCAGGAAATGGTAACCTAAGACAGAGAAATATTACTGTTCAATACTATACGTTTTTAAAAGATGTAATGGACTGAATTCATACGTAAATGTTAGTTATCTGCATTATGTAACATTTGAAACCAGATAATATGCATTCTATTTCTAATATTTCTCTCATTATATCTGAATGCTAGATGTTAATTTCAAATCCTTTTTGCTGTCTAAATTGATTTCCAACGGATAACAACATTCCATGTAATACGTCTTTACTAATGTAAACATTGTAGAACTGCTACGAAACATGGTCCAAACCCGAACAGTACTTCGAGCGTGTATCTGAAGTGACATTGTCCAACGTAGCATACATTTTGAATTCCGAAGCCTTGTATACGGATGTGTTGAAGGTGAACTGAGCATCAAAGTTATTCGATAATGATGAAAGCAAGGTCAACTAACACACCCGTCTTCGAGGCTTCAGAATACATACATAGGAAGCTTAAAAAGCATGTGTAGAAAGTTGAAATTAAGATAGAGAAAAACGGAATGTAAAATACCATGTCGGGCTTAAATTGAATAACAATACATTTGATTGTTTCGATATTTGTTATATTGTCATAGTCTGATTACAGTAATAAGAATGGGCTAACTTCCATGCTCAGTTCCACTTTCTCTAATTTTCTTTGATATTGTAAGTTATCAGACACTAGGCCTATATATCATCCCGACATGGCAAGGCACAATCATTTTATACAATATTGTCAATTGTATGCCATACATTACATACACTAGTCGAACATATTGTATAAATAAATGAAATTGAAAATATTATAAGCTACTTATCCTTTTTAATTAAAATTAAAATTGTGTGTCTTTTTGCCGTCGATGATAGACCTTCATAAATGTAGGCAATATTGTTAGTAAACTATTCAATGTTTCACGTCCACGTTCAGCTCTAAGTTTCCATTTTTCATTGTTGCCAAGCCTTTAGCCACATGTTATACATCACAGTTTCAGACGAGTTCAGCTATATACTTATATTTACGGATGCAAAGAAACATTTTCCCCGCTGTAGACATTAACCATTCTCTATGTGTACTTTGCTATGCGCGACTTAAAAGCATTTGCAAACAACCTGTATCCAGATGAGACGCCGGGTATATCATCAGGATCCAAGCTTTTTGACACTTGATCAATAGTTTCTCAACAGCTTCATCGAATCGGAGGATGTAATCATTTTTGCACCAGACCCATCTTTGAGCCGACATTAATGTTTAACCCATTACCTCATATTGACGACTTTTGACGACTCTGTAAAAGTCACTTTATACAAAACCTTGCACAAGAGAGTTCTGCATTACCTTCGTTCTTCATAACGCAACCATCAACTAAAACGACTTCTGTGTAAATACAGTAAAACTGTCTTACGTACGTGACCATTAAACAGAGGACTACAGTAAAACATACGTATTAGTATAGGCCTGTAAAGCAGGTGGTAGCTTAATGCAGGACAAAACTAATGCAGAAAGCTCCTATAGGACTTTTCTGCATTAGTTTTGCGCTGCATTAAGCATCCGCCTGCTATCTAAGACTCTTACGTCCTATAAATCAATAGCTTCTACTGTATTCAAGGAAGGTGGTCATTTAACCCATACTCTCCTACTGACCTTTTGTACCTATATAAAATTCATTTTTAAACCATTGTGATAAATAGAGCATTTGCTCAATAGGAGCAAATGCTCTATTTATCACAATGGTTTCAAACTGCAAAATTCTAAAAAAAAATCCTTTTCTCTAGTTAATGCTCCTTTTCGGTAGATTTATTCAAAGAGGTTGTATCTAAAAATAGCATATGAGGTAATGGGTTAACAGCGTGGTAAGAGTTGATTGATCATTGCAGAAGGAACATGTCCCATCAGAGTATCACTGACGACATTACTAGTGTACCATTCAATTATCTCACAACTCAGACACTGGCGAGGAACTGTTGTCCACATGCATTATAAAAATTCTGCGTCTATGTACATGTATGTGTCACGTTATCCGCCGCTATCGCTTCTGTCAGCCAATCATGTCATGTCTCACATATGGTCTTGTGGGATATGTCTCGTAACAGCCATGCTCAGCCAATCATAGGAGGACATTGCATTTGGAAACGACTTGCTTTTGCTTTGAATTGCATCCATTCGCTTGGGGCTTCCGTCTGTTTTGCTAAACTCGCCGCTGGCTCATCTCGCGTAGCCGTCTTCTACCCTATTTCGGCTGGCCATTTTATTTCAAATAACTTTTCATTTATATCTTTCTGATTCCTTATTATTGGACTTGTTTTGTCAATTTAGCGTAGGATACCTTTTTAATATATTATTACTTGATGTGCAATATTGACAATAAACTGTGCAGCATGTCTGTCCACTAGTCATTTTCAAATAATGTTCCGATTGGCTTATTATTCATGTTGACCGACCTTAAGCCACAATTTGAAGTTCAGCTTTACATTCTCGTTCATATGTACACAAGTGTTAATGGTTGACTTTCGTTGGTCCTTCGGGATCACTAGTTTCAGTGTTTCAGTATGAAAATTGAAGACCGCTTAAGCTGGTGCTAGGGAACGTGAGTCGTGTTGCAGATTTGTACTTGTAATAGTTCTGTTCCAACCTTATACCAGCTACATAGAGAAGAACCTGTCTAACGTGGCCATCAAATGGAGTTTATACAGGTATATAAAGCAGGTGGTAGCTTAATTCAGGTCATGAGTAATGCAAAATTATCCTACAGAAACCTTTTGCATTACCTTTGTCCTGCATTAAGCAACCAACTGCATTTTAAGACTCCTATGTTCATTAAATGAATGACCGCTTAGGACAGGTTCTACTCTATACAATTATCGGTAAACCATTTGCAAAACACTTTTTAAGTTCACAACCCCTATCCTAATTTATTTTGTCGAATGTGCAAAAATAAAGTTTAATAGCAAATGTCAAGACATGTTTTGTTTTCTCTAATGTCAAAACAAAAGATGGACTGTTAAACATGTCATAAAACCCCAACGATAATTAGACTCGTTGTTTTGTTTTATTTCCCAGGCAAAGAATGATCTACTATCACCAGTCTAAAAATAAACATATTTTCGCAATGCATGATTCAACCTTAACCTGGCAGAGACGCAGTTTGGCGCATGTCGAACAGAGTATACCCAGATCAGATAACAGAGTATACCCAGATCAGATAACAGCCAGCGTATATCCAGATCAGATAATAGCGCATACCCAGATCAGATAACAGTGTATACCCAGATCAGATAATAGCGTACACCCAGATCAGATAACAGAGTATACCCAATAGAGTATCTGATACCCGAGTCCATACGTATTGTTATAAGATTTTGTGAACCTGTATTATATAACGATATATGAAAACAAGTCAATTGATAGTCATCAAGGGTAAAGTCTACCATACATAGTCACTAGGTACAGGGGTTAAGACAGTTAGAGGGGATACAAGGAGCACCAATATTACCATATGTACTCTGACAGACAAGATCATTCAAATAGTGCAGGTCCAGATTAAACGGTTACATAAGGAGTTGTCTGATCAGAGACTACACTATTTGCTATTATGGTTTTCTAATTTAAAGTTATGAACATAGGGCCAGTTTGAATTATTCAGCTTTATACATTCATCTAAAGGTGACAGTGGGTAATTAGGAGTAGAGTAGAACATCTCTTAACCGGTCATTTATTTATTGAACATAGAAGTCTTTAGTCATAGAGACGGTTGCTTAATGCATGGTAAAAGCGATAAAGAAAGCTCCTATAAGACTATCACTGTTTTCATGCATTAAGCTACCACATGTTTTAGAAATCCAGATTTAGAACTGTTTTAATGGCCATTTTTGAGACAGTTCTACTGTACATAAACGTTAACATACTGAGAAAATGGCGGTGTACTGTGTCAAACTGGCGGTGTACTGTATCAAACTGGCGGTGTACTGTATCAAACTGGCGGTGTACTGTATCAAACTGGCGGTGTACTGTATCAAACTGGCGGTGTACTGTATCAAACTGACGGTGTACTGTATCAAACTGGCGGTGTACTGTATCAAACTGGCGGTGTACTGTATCAAACTGGCGGTGTACTGTATCAAACTGGCGGTGTACTGTATCAAATAAGTTTCTTCATTTGTCTAACAAAATATCTCGTTAAATCAATTACCTTATCCGAATTCCAAGTTGCTTGACATTCGGTCAATAATGTCTCAATAGCTTGCACGAAACATACAAAAGTACAATTTGTAACAGGTCGAGATTTAATCATTCATTTATACAACAAGATTTTCTGGTGCAAACTTTATATATGGTTGAAACGGATCCTCATTGTTTTAAAATGTCTGGATTCGTTTGACATTCATGAGTAAATTGATCTAACCTTATTTTAGTTTGTCGTTCCCAATACCGATTTACACATTCCCGGCACGACTGTACACAATTAAATTGTCCCCACTGAACTTCCTCTCGAGACGTTTTATAGTTCTTATGATTACCAGAAGGTGGTAGCAGCTCATCCCTTTTCCTTAAAATCTACATCGACTGTGTTTATCTACATCACTCCTAAATGAACTCGGATACAGTTCTCTCTGAGGTTGTAGTATGCTGTAATTATATATAAACAGTCAGTCACTTGTAGCTTCTGTTTGTGTCATACTCAAGTTTAATTAAGAAACGCATCCAATGTTCTCTGAATTTAAACCGTACCCCGCAGTGTAAACATCATTTCTGTGCTAATTGGGGCGGCCTTGTGCATGTTTGACTACTTCCGAATTCGAACAAATTTGAAAAGCAATTGACCAAGCTTAAACAGATTGGATCCTGGTGAAATGCTGGGTTCATCAGCACCCAATCTGGATCAAAGATGTTTGCAAATATGAGTCAAGTCGCAAATAGCGAGATAAGGATTAATTTCAGCTTATTAGCAAGCTTTAGCAATCATTAAGGCGCACTGCTATGCCGTTAGCAAAGTAATCGAGTACATTGTGTTACATATACCATTCATTTAATGAACATTGCTCTCACAGGCAAACTTTAAGGGCATGTCGTAAATCTTCCGTTTTCGTTTAATTACGAAATTAATTCTGATATCCTATAAAGTACATTATTCCTGCACTTGTTCTTCAGCAGACATTCATTTCGTTAATTGTAATGTTACAAAGAACCCAAGAATTACCCTTTATGATACTGTGATAAAAAAAGAAATTCTAGGACAAATATCAAACCATGTTAATCCTGAGGAGAGGCCGAATTACTGTGTGTCTTATCTGGATCTAACCTGTATACAAATGTCTGCTAGCATGGTAAGTGTTAAGATAAGAGAGAAAACACATAAATGGTTTGTTGAAATGGAATAGATCTTACAATTAAAACACTTTTCTTTGGTTCATGATGTGTTCTACTCTTCAAAGGGCAAACATTCCGAAAATAGGATGATCCTTCGAAAGTAAAAGTAGCAATGCAAAAAAAGAAAAGAAAAATGCAAACACTGTTTTATTGAGTCTGTTCATGAGCAGTAATTAAAATGCAACAGTACGCATGCCCCCTAGTACCGGCTTCAGCGGTATTCAATTTTCAAAACAACTAGCATCAAACATAATGGTCCCGAAGGATCAGAAAGTATAACAACACTGAGAATGAAGAACGGGGCGACTTTTACGGCCGCCACACAAGCACTTAACACCTGCTGTTGTGAAGTACATACATTCTGAAAATATGAGATCCTTCGAAAGCAAAAGCAGCAATGCAAAAAGAGTGTGCAGACTCGGTTTTATCGAGTCTGTTCATGAGCAGTAATTAAAAGTGCAACACTACTCATGCCCCCTAGCATTGATCTTGACCTAACATTGATCTTGTAAGAACTGCCTTCTCCTATTCAAAATACAGCTAAACGCTCTATAAAAGTAAGACAATGTTCATTTGCAAAATGGAAACTATTGTTCTATGTTGTATAATTTAAAGGGTTATTAAATGCTGGAATAGACAAGCAAATCATGTTCACCTGTTATATCTTCTATGGTCCTCGTTGCCTTTCCGCTCAAGTGATCAAAACAGTTATGTAGCTATTTTGAACCGTAAACTACTAGTAAACTAAATAAAAAGGTATCTTTTAAAGGTGTGTAAATCTCTTACCTCCATCTATTTTCTGTTTATTTTATTGGTCAATGGACTTCAAATGAATACTGTTTACAATTACAATTCTATAGCGACCAACCAAACCCATCGGGTTTTAACCCTTCGCTTGCTATTCTCGTCAATATACCTACCTGTAAATAGTGAAGATCCAGATGAGACAGCTCCTGCAGGTGCTGTCTCATCAGGGTCTGCACTATTTACAAGTTTATTGTGCAACCAGTGCACTCCACAGCAGTGATTGCACAGCAAAATACTTGTACACAGTGAAGATATATGTAATTATACAACAGGGCATGGGTAAAGAATGAGAAATGTATTTTAAAATTCAGCATGGGAAGGGTTAATGATACTCCTGTTTCTTTGTTACGTTTTGGGAATTATATAGAATATCTTACATAAGTGTGATCGCGATATTCAAGCCTCATTTATGCCATCGTTTTCCGAAATACTCATGTAATATAGCTAATTGAATCGTGAGCACTTCTGCAAGGTTATATTTATAACGTAGCTAATATGTACGCTTTAAATTATTTGCGTGCGTGAAACGAGTATACTAGTATTTGCAAAACTGTAGACCCAGATCAGAAGATCCTATATGGACCATCTGATCAGGGTCTGCACTGTCACTCAAATTCTTCTATCAACTGTTCAGCATATCATCCCAGTGAAGCCTTCTGATCAGGGTCTGCCCTGTTCGTAATTCAAAATGTTAAGTCTTTTATACTAAATAGACTCAACACTGGTGGGCCATTCTTGTTTTGAGTAATCAGCACTTAAGGGATTTATTATATTGTTAATGAGTAATTAAAGCTGGATATATATGTGTTCATTAATGCAATACATTATTCGTTTGTAAATAATAAGTACAAAGTTCTTCTCAATATTTATTCCAACGAATACTAATAAATATGTAGTCTCTTTTGATTCTTCCATTGGCAGTTTAAACTGAAACCATTCCAAAACCGGATTTAATTGCACTAAGAACAAGGATTTTTATCATTACAGAAAGTGAATAATTAGATCTATATTTTATCATAAGCAAACAGAACAGTCCATGATCAGACGGCTCCTACAGGATATGGATGTACTATGTTTATAAAAACACCAACCGCCGTATCTATGGAGTAAAGGGTTAAGACAGGCTTAATGCATGACGAAAGTAATGCACAAAACCGTTAAGCTAACATCCTTCATATAAACGCATTTTAAGGTATTGTTGAAAATAGGGTTTATCTAGATAACACGGCTTCTATCTGACCAGTGACTGATTTGTTTCTTTATGGAAATATATAACTGGTTTTTCAGTTTCTGCCATGTCCAAATGTTATCTTGTTAATGTCAGGACCTACTGTATCGTTTATGGGATTATGTAACTCAGATTAGTCAGTTTCGGACATGCTCAAATGTTATCTTGTTGATATGCTTCTATCAGGATCTGCTGTGTTGCTTATGGGATAACATAATCCAGATTATTCAGTTTCTGATATGCTCAAATGTTATCTTATTGATATGCTTACATCAGGATCTGCTGTGTTGCTTATGGGATAACATAATCCAGATTATTCAGTTTCTGATATGCTCAAATGTTATCTCATTGATATGGTTCTATCAGGATCTGCTGTGTTGCTTATGGGATAACATAATCCAGATTATTCAGTTTCTACCATGCTAAAATGTTATCTTATTGATATGCTTCTATCAGAACCTGACGTGTTGCTTATGGGATAATATAAGTCAGATTATTCAGTTTATGCCATGCTCAAATATTACCATGTTGATGCATCGTATGAATCTATTAAAAACAGCAAAATAGTATTAATAAAAAGACACGGTTTCGCATGAATAGTTATGAGGAAAAGGATAGAGTGACTATACTGTTAACAGTTTGTATAAAGTTACTTTCGGATATGTTGGTTAGTATGTAGCACTGCCAAACAATGTGTCGTAAATGTCGAGACGTATCATCTTAAATCATTTGCTTGCGTCTGTACAATTGAACCCCAACAGTGAATCATATTCCTCAAATACCACCATGAGACTAAAAAGACAGTTATTTTCTTTTATTTCCCAGACAAACATAATAATGGCGTCGTACTCCTCATAATGTTCCCCCTTCTTTACGAATTATGACAAGGTCAAACAATGGCAGTCGATGCATGTTGTGCACAATGACCATGACATGACCCCATGTGTCGTTACTTAAAGATTGATATGGTTTTGGAGCTGGCTATTTTGCGCAACTATATATAATACAGTAGAGTCTCGCTGAAGCGATCACATGATTTATTAGCATAGGATACTGTATAGGCAGGTGGTCGCTCATGCAGGAACTTTCTTTATCAGTTTTTCCGACATTAAGCTATCGCCTGTTTTAAAAAGGCCGAGTCTATTGCAGCGTAATACATGCCGCTAAGGAGATCTTCTATTGCCACGTATACACATATTACTATTCACATTTGCAAGGCATTTACCTTTACCGCAAGAAAGTGTCCGCCCTTTATCTAAATAAAGTGTACGTATGAGAAAACATAGCTCTTTCTTTTACTTTTAATGTATTGATTTATTCAGGTGATGCATGTTATTATATAAAATGCGAAATGTTCAGCATATATAAAACCACAATTGAACTTGTTTTAGTGTCACGTAAGTAAATTTAGACGTTTGCCTATTGCCACGTATGGATTTTAGACCTTTTTGTATAGGTTTCTTCTCCAGCGCTTTTACAAAATATACAAAATAGATGTTTAAGCTTAATATATATATTTACAAAGCGTACGTTACCGTTATGTCCTAAAATACAGGAGAAAATGAACGATAATCTAATTCCATGCAACTGATCAATGGTGATTTCCCTTGGCTAAGTGTCACGTAATGTTTAGACCCCGCTTTTCATAGTTTTGCTCCCGATTGTTTTGCAAACAGACGTGATACAATTACATGTTTTACAATGAAAATATACTGGTTTGTCTGTTACATGGTAAAATGGTTGGGACTCGAACCCAGGGCCCTTGGCTTACCATGCCAACACTCCACCGACTAAGCCACCAAGCCGCACAGTCTAAGCTTATCAATTATTGCACCACAATCTCTACCCGGCTACACAACATCCTCTACACAAGAATTCGTCCCGAATTCTTACTCAGAGACCACTCCACGAGTTTCTTGCTATTGCAAATAGATTTCATATAAATCACCATTGTGTTATTTACATAGAGCGCCAAATGTAACATGGTGAAAAGGTTGTAACTCAACTGATACTCGAACCCAGGGCCTTTGGCTTACCATGTCAAAACTCTACCTTCCTAACATCCTGTTCCTCACATCCTGTTGTCGAACTCAATATTAGTTACTAGTAACTCTCCGAGCCGTCTCATATATTTGTCCTGGCCCGGTTTGGGTGAAATCTACCGATTGTGCTAACGAGGCCTCAGAGAAGTCCAACCTTCTCGCCACAATGTTTATTCGCGTGCACATTTGCTTACCAGGTGTAAGGTACCAGCGGTGTCCTTTGCTTCAACTATCTCACCCACTCTCTCCTTTATAATACGACCGCTGTCCTGACTTATCACTGAAATCTACAAAAAAAGAGGAGCTCGCCGAAAATCGCCAAATTATCATCTCGTGTGTGTGTGTTTGTGTGTGTGTCACTTATTTTCTGTCGATGTTTTGGTGGTGTGGTTGAGTCTTATGTGTGTGTTTTCCTGCTTGACTTTACTACTTTTTCATTTACTGTAATAGCCATACCCGTTTTCCGACACATTCCTTGTTACTTGGACACACATTCCTTGTTACCTTGATTGTCAAAGGTATTAAAATGGCTATAACCCTATATACTGAAGTGCACTGCATGTTTGGTGGTCGACCCATTGCAGTTGGGCACTATGCTTCCTTCTTTGCAAGCGCGAAGACGGGGATGACCTTATACTCTATGGCGGCGTCCTCTTAAAGCCACATACGGATGGAGGACGCTTCAATGTTTGTGTTTTGCCATTTCTGCCGTTCCCCAAATGATCTCTTCATCATTGGTCAGGGCGTCTGACAGGTTACAGAGTAAATGCTATTGATGACTGTTTTGTTTTCTTTTCAATATAAACCGTTATATTTTAAGAATCCCCTTGTATTTATTTCCAACTTTTTTTTATATCGGAGTAGAAATGGTTGGTTCATGCAACGTCTTTAAGTTTTATGACGTCACTTGTTTTACAGTCCCACGGTTTATTTGAATATTACTTTGTATTCGAGTCGGTACTCCTAGCTATTGTGAAGTTGTCTGGAGCACAGGGGCCTGTACCGCTTCCTGGGGGTCTCTAACTCTATATGTACTATATAATAACAAGGGTTCCAACTAGCAGAACGGACATCCGTGTACCACAAGTAGAATCTATAAGTATGAATGTAACTCTTGCAATTTCAATGATAATTTCGTAATTCTTTCGGCTATTGAAAGTCAATATATTTTACTATCAAATAAATATAACCTTCTGACGGTAACTTATGCACATTTATCAATCCAACAATGATTTTCTAAAACATTCGCGTGTTTTCTGGGTCATTGACAAACGTTCGTTCACCCGGTCTCATTATATATCACAGCAATAACCTGGCAATTTGCAGATGGCGTGGTTCAATAAAACAACCCAATTATATCACGAATCTCCAACTGTTTTGTCCTCTACATATGTAAGCAACTAGCAACAGCGGCATTTCCGTCTGTCGTTATGTTTCTATTTCGGATGGGGCCATTTTGCAACAAATATGAATGGAGCCATTTCATTGGATGAGCGAAGGAAAACTTGGGAGGAAATCCGTGACGTCACGTACAATGGCTCCTTCCTCGATGATTTGAAGCTAACTGACAAAGCTCGCTAGTTTTACATCATTATTTCGATGCTGGTCACTAAAACGATGGAGATCGGTGATAGAATCGAGTCGTGTTATTGAATTACGCCATCCTTTTACAGACTTGTTTATTCTTGAGGTACACGGGTGTCCGTTCTGTCAGTCAGAACCCTTGTTTATTGTATAGTACATATAGATCGTCATGAAGCGGTATAGAACCCTGTGGTCTGGAAGGGGAATTTCAGTTAGTATTCTGACATGGGTGAAGGTTGGATAAGGGTGAGATTTGGTACCCACAAGCTCCCTGTAGCCTTGTTTTGGCTACTAGCCGTTCAAAAGCGACACGCCTGCTTTCAGCCTATGATCTTTGTTTGTTTTTCTATGTTTGCTTTTGAATGCTAAATGTTTTATGTCTTTATGGGCGATTCGTTACGTTTGGTTTTGGAATTGTATTGTTTCTGTAGGTGGTAGAAAGCTTCTGTCCCGGTAGGAACATTCTGTTTTACACTTGTCCTTTATCAAGCAACGACCTGCTTTGAAATACAAAAAAATATGTATTCATAAAGTGGTCGCGTTAGAGGGGTTCTACTGTATTGCCAATCTGAGGGTTTGTTAAAACCAATCATAAAATAATAACTGGTTTTAACAAACACATCATTCACTCTAAAGAAAGTTACAGAGAAGCATGAATTGCTAGTACCAGGGAGTGTCAGAATGTGTAACAGAACTGGCAGGAATGGCTAGGTGCAGGGGGAAAGTGTTACTTAATCCTTTAGTTGATGAACTGTCACGTGGCAGACATATCAGCATCAGATCCATAGTAATTTTTAAACAAACAGAATGGATCCTGAGCAGACTGCTCATAACAGAGCTTGTTATATTGATATACTATTAAACAGCGAGAGAGTTAACCCTTTTCCTCATGTAAACGCATTTCCACGCATTTGAATATAGAGTAAACTCAAATCAGACGGCTCCTATCCGTCTGATCTAAGTCGTCTGATCAAAGTCTGCTCTGTTTGCTTATAGCATTATTTAATAGATCTGGCTCTTCGGTTTCTACCAAAACATCGTGTATATGCCATTATAAATATACATGACGTCATTATGTCTTACACGAACATTGAAACAGGGCAGTCCTACTAAAACCCGTGACGCCCGTGACGTTCCGTGACGGTTATGTCACGGGTTTTATTCTTACTGTCACGGGTTTTCCAGCAATCGTCACGGGTTTTGTTCTAAACGTCACGGATTTTCCATCTATTGTCACGTGTCTTATTCAATTCGTCACGGCTTTTGTATTGTCAGATAAACAACGTCATACATGTACAGATATCATAGCAACGACGTCAAAGTCATTATTTCTTCTTAACAACGTCATTTTGTTGCATTCATAATAGATTATTTTCCAAGCCAAATCATGTAAAAGTCCGAAACAGGGAAAAGGTTAAGTAAACGGTGGATTACACGCAAGACCTCATCAAGGAAAATCTAAACACAACATAAAGTCATAGAACTTACAACTATGTTTGCGTGGTCTGTTAGAAAGTTTACAAACTGATACATATGTTGTGTATTAATCTGTGTCAGTGTTTGAACTCATTTTGTCTGGATACAAAAACACACACACACGCACGCACGCACGCACGCACGCACGCACCGCACGCACGCACGCACGCACGCACGCACGCACACACACACACACACACACACACACACACACACACACACACACACACACACACACACACACACACACACACACACACACACACACACACGCACGCACGCACACGAAAAAAATTTAGCGTATGTCACGTACCAAACCGCTTGGATCCTGAGTTACCCGGTGTCTCACCAGGATCGTAACTGTTTGTTGCAAATGCTCAGAAACAGTTCGGGATGAGGTTTAATAATAGAACCAGTTGGACAATTTCTAATAATTTATTTATTGTTTCTGATAAATTGTGCTTAACTACAAGCTATTATATTTTGTCCTATATTGAGATACCGATGCGCTGTATTCGAAAGAAAAGCAAGCTCCAGTCTGGCTCAGCCCACCGTGAACTAAATAGGAGCACTCCTTCCAATATGGCTCACCATAAGCTGAATGACAAGGGCTGCTTCCCATTGTTCTTGTGAGTGAGTTGAATGGCAAGTCGGTCAAACGCAGCAATACACTGGTAATACAGCGTTTTGTATAATAACGGATAACAGGTGTCCCATCTAGATCCAAACTGCTTGACATACATGATCCAAACTGCTTGACACTCTGTCAATACTAACCAGGACGCGGTTTGCAGGATGAGGATGACTATAATATGTACACTATGTCTTTTACAGCAGAACCTGTCCTAAACGGCTATTCATTTATTGACCACAGGACCATAAAAAAACAGGCGGTTGCTTAATGCAGGGCAAACGTAATGTAGAAATATCCTGAGCTTTCTGCATTACTTTTGACCTGCGTTATGTTACCACCTGCCTTACAGACCCATGCTTAGACCTCTTTTTGAAGTTTGCTTAACCCATTCCCTCATATTGACGACTTTTGACGACTCTGTAGAAACCATTGTGATAAATAGAGCATTTGCTCCTATAGGAGCAAATGCTCTATTTATCACATTGATTTCAAACTACAAAATTCTAAACGTTTCCTTTTGTCTAGTTAATGCTCCTTTTCGGTAGATTTATTTAAGATGGTGTATCTAAAATTAGCCTATGACGTAATAGGTTAAGACATGTTATATTGTATATTGTAATTAGTTTATTTGACATTTAAAATGTATTTGCATAAAATAATAAGATATCCAACTGATCATTTAAGTCTTACTCAACATTTGAACATTACAGTAAAACATCTCTATAACGGCCACTAAATTGTGTTAATTATTTGGTATTTAGGGTAGGTGGTCGCTTAAAGCAAGGTGAAAGTAAAACAGAACGCTCCTATAGGAGCGTTCTGTTTTACTTTCATCTTGCTTTAAGCAGCCACCTGCTTTTAACACAAAATACTTAATGTAATTTAGTGGCCGTTATTGAGAGGTTTTACTGTATGTATTTAACCATTAGCCCGCTGTGGAAAAATAATGTCTCCTCCAATGTAGATATGTAACAATGTCTCCTCCAATGTGGATATGTAACAATGTATCCTCAAATGTGGATATGTTGCAAGTTTGACTACTTCAGAATCAATCAAAAGTTTTAGAAACTATCGAACGAGTGTCAAACAGCTTGGATCCTGATGAGAAGCCGAGTTACTAGATGTCTCATTTGGATCCAAGTCTGTGTATGCCAGTGAGGTTACGGATAGCGTGATAGAGGTTAACGTCAATTTACTAAATTTCATTTCTTAATGCATTTTCTTAATTTCGACGCGTTTATCAAGACAGTAATAAGCGCGAGAATCAAGTTGAAATAATTAGGTTGTCGATTTTTGTAAACAGATATCCGGTGAGCTGGACTGTTCAATGAATACAGAATGACCCGCACACTACTCGGAGCTAGGCATTAGTTTGTGTTAACCTTTGACCTGCTGTAAATAATAATAATAATAATTAATAATAATAATAATAATAATAATAATAGCCTATGAAACGCCAATCTACAACATTATGTACAGTAAACCCGTCTAAACAGGACAGTTCATATAGACCACGTTAGGTCTTTTAATGAAGCTGGATGCTAAATGAAGGATTAAAGTCATGCAACAACTCCTTGGGAACTTTCAGCATAACTCTCAACCTGCATTAACCCTTCGCTTGCTGAATTTTAAAATACATTTCCCCTTCTTTACCCATGCCCTGTTCTATAATTATATATATCTTCACTGTGTACAAGCATTTCTCTGTGCAATCACTGCTGCGGAGTGCACTGGTTGCACAATCAACTTGTAAATAGTGCAGACCCTGATGAGAGATTGGGACTGATACTAATTTGATGTCCGATTTAGAGGTGTGAGCATTTAAGAAGCCACTAACCGAGCGACAGCCATCTTGGATCCTGGTGGAATGCCGAGTCAACTAGTGTATGATGTTAATCCAAGCTGATTTCTAATCCAAGTCAAGTCGAGCTAAGCAGGGTAAATGGTTAAAGTTTATAACGAACACTAAAAACCTATTATAACAAATGACATACAAAGTGTAGGAAAAAAGAACAGCATTTTAACTGTTATCATATCTGGCTGGTATTGTCGCTAACAGCTTTCGCAAAACTTTAAACGTATCGAAAGAAAGCAAAACAGATCTGACATCATTTTAACAGGATAAGGGCCGCCATGTGTGTCTTTGTTCCATACAAAACATATCAAGGCTAGTCTTGGCTTATCCGTGATTCTGGCTCTATTTACAACTTTAGCTTCTATTTCGATTAGGGATTTATGTGGACGTTAACTACGGATGTAATAAATTTGAAATAAATTCAAATTATCTCTGAGTTTGTCAGATTCGAGACTAGTTTTAACCCTGTGGCTGTGGGAAATGAGTATAATGTCATTTGCAAAGAGTGTAGACCCAGATCATAGGGCCCCTGGGGGAGTCTTCTGATCAGTCTTTGTACTGTTTGTTATGCAGAATCCACTCACCCATTTAAGACTTATACACTGAATGGACATCATTAAACAATGATGGGGCGGTTACTCTGATAGTACACCGGTGGAATGGTTAACTTTATGTTTACTGTAGCCTGATGCAATAAGTGCCTTCGTCTATGAATTGCGTCTCTGTTTAGACAGAACTGCTATTACATTACAAGGAAGAGAAGTGTTAATTCTTTACTCATAGAAATGTTAGCGCGTTCGCATACAATGTAGACCCATATCAGGCCATGCATCGTTTCTTTATGGAATACTACAGGCACGTGTCTACAGTGTCTGTCATGGTCAACATTTCCTGAATTAATATTTCATCATTAGATTATAAAATTAATCTACATGGTGCCATTGTTTTCTTACATGAATATACATGGAGCAAAGGGATTTATTCCTGACGATAATGCATTACGTTTAGGGGATAACCGTTGCATATTTGAAAATTTGCAGCAGTATATCGGTGGTTTATATGTCGCAAATTTTGTTTTACATGCGACACGTTAGCGGAGCATGTAAAACGATTATTTGCGACATATAACCCACCGATATACTGCTGCAAATCTTCAAATACGCACCGGTTATCCCTATTCTAATGAAACCATAGATCCAGATGGTAAAAACAATACTTATTACGCACATAGAAAATAGTTCTCTCGGAACCTAGCAATTGTGCTTATATTTAACATACCAAGAACTGGTGTATTCACTTGACACTTTGATTTTCTCAAATGAAAATCGTTAAGCCATGGTCCTTTTGAATTTCTAACGGTAGGTCCCTTTCAAAACTACCAAAAGATGAATCGAATTTGACC
The DNA here is from genome assembly GCA_963576725.1 of Azorinus chamasolen. Classification (NCBI taxonomy): domain Eukaryota; kingdom Metazoa; phylum Mollusca; class Bivalvia; order Cardiida; family Solecurtidae; genus Azorinus; species Azorinus chamasolen. The sequence goes on from OY755245.1 coordinate 79,232,857, forward strand.
TCGACATTGCTGCTGTGTAGATCTTAATGTAATAAAATTCCATAATAAGTGTGTACATGGACAACGGACTGATTTATTTTAAATTGTTTGCAATGTGGAACTGGTGGCATATATAATTTGACTGATTTGTGTATTTGATGAGAATGATGATAAGCTAATAGGGACAATACCAGGAGCGTCAATCTATGTACAGGCGTGTTTGGAACTTGCAAAGATTCCTGGAGTGGTTAGAGTGGGTGGGGCGAATTCTCCATTATGGGACTGAGTCTGTCCTTGAAGAATTGAAGATTACTGCCGCTTCTGATTGTCGGACGAGTCGACACTATAGCTTCTGACAGTGGCTTCATTCTGATGACCGGACTTTTTCATTACTTACACCGGCTTAGGCCAACAGCTAACTACTGGTGCATGATTGCGGTCTCCCGGACACAGTGATTTGTGTCAACTTTTGACGAAAGCAACCTCGGCAGAAATTGTTTTCATCATTTCGTTCAGCACACGCTAACCAACAGGCCTGGACGTGTATATGATTCTTCATAATCGACTGAAGGTTTGGGTTACTGAATGAAATCGTTCGATCCCGGCTTCAGTTTTATCAGGTATGTTTTCATAGATTTGCAGGACATGTTTCCTCTTGATTACTGTACATTCTTGTATTAATGTTTGAATCGTTGTTCTTGATAGTGTCTCCTTTGCAATATTTGTTGTGTTTTTGTTTGTACGCCGTCTGGCAAAAAATAAACACCAGCCTCGTTATGGAAAAACAAAGATGGTTTTTTGCTCTGTATGTGATGTTTCCTGCATGACTCATAAATTGTACTTTTGTCAGAGATCTTAGGTTTTCTATGTAGATCTATACCACGAAGAGCAAATTTCAAGGTTATGTCAAACCACACTTTTCTTTGGAAAGACTTGTGATTTATGGCAGAGAGGAAATCTGAGTTTTTTTGGTGTTTTTAGATATTTTTATGTGATTGGTTGGGAATGGTAAGTGTGGTCAGGTCCTTCTTAAATAGTTTTAGCATGGATATAAATCTCACAGCTACATGGTTATAAATACCTTAAATCTTATATTTACAGGGTGCAAGTGCCACATACACCTCAAAACAGAATAGAGGAACAGGAAAGATTGTTCAAGGGCTGTGAACTACTGTATATCTACATGTGAAATAAATGGACCCTGTATTAACTTGTGGGACTTTGCGATAGATATTTGAGTAGAATCGTCAGACTCACATTGACTAAGTGTGTTGAAAAAAAACCACACAAGCAAATTGAAAACATTTAACATTTCATTCAGCCAGGGTCTTCGTTCATTCAGACCCATTCATTGAATTTTACTATGAATGCGCGTATGAATATTTCGTAGTAAATTTTCTAGTGATATTTTCGGCTAACGTCAATTTAATGTTTAATGAATTTTATTGAAGGACAAATTCAATATTTTTGTTACGGATTTTGCATTAGTTATATGCAAGAGAGGAGGAAGACCCCCTATATCCAAGATTTTCGGACACGCGACTTGTTTTCAAATTTTCATATTCCCATTTATATTTACAACTTTAGACTCAGTAGCGTGACCCACTGCTAACGACAACTGCTTGGCAATGCCTTCTCTTGCTCCCTATGAGATTTCTGATAAACGTGGCCTCAAGCTCCTGCATGCTTCTAGGTTGCACCTGACGAACTGATATCCGTACCTGCATGCAGCTCATTCCACATGTGCTCAATTGGATTTAGTAGTAGAAGTAGTGGTAATAGTAGGTTGGTATGTAGATATGTAGGTAGGTAGGTAATAGTAGCAGTAGCAGTAGCATCAGTAGTAGTAGTATTAGCGGAAGTAGTTGTAGTAGTAGTAGTAGTAGTAATAGTAGTAGTAGTAGTAGTAGTAGTAGTAGTAGTAGTAGTAATAGTAGTAGTAGTAGCTGCAGCAGCAGTAGTAGTAGTAATACTAGAAGTAGTAGTAGTGGTAGGAGTAGTAGTAGTAATAGTAGAAGTAGTAGGTGGAGGAGAAGTAGGAGTAGTAGTAGGAGTAGTAGGAGTAGGAGTAGGAGAAGGATAAGTAGTAGTTGGAGTAGTAGTAGTAGTAATAGTAGGAGGAGGAGGATGCGAGAGAGTAGTAGTAATAGAAGTAGTAGTAAGAATAGAGGTAGTAGTAGCAGTAGTAGAAGTAGTAGTAGTACAATTGTAGAAGTTGTAGTAGTTTTAGTAGTAGAATGAGAAGGAGGAGTAGTAGTGGTAGTGGTAGTAGTAGTAGTAATGGTAGTAGGAGAAGGAGTAGTAATAGTAGTAGTACTAGTAGTAGTAGTAGTAGGAGGAGGAGGAGTAGAAGTAGTGGGAGTAGAAGTAGTAAGAGGAATAGTAGTAGTAGGAGGAAGAGGGGAAGGGGGATTAATAGTAATAGTAGTAGTAGGAGGAGGAGGAGGAGGAGTAGTAGTAGGAGGAGGAAGAGAAGGAGAAGTAGTAGTTTTAGTAGCAGTAGTAGTAGTTATTGCAGAAGTAGTAGTAAGAGGAGGAGGAGAGGGGGGAGTAGTAGTAGTAGTGGTAGTAGTAGTAGCAGTAGTAGTAGTAATAGTAGTAGTAGTTGTTGTTGTAGGAGTAGTAGTTGGAGCAGTAGTAGTAGTAGTAGTAATTGGAGTAGTAGTAGCAGTAGGTGGGGAAGGAGTAGTAGGAACAATGGTAGTAGGAGTAGTAGGAGTAATGGTAGTAGGAGAAGGCGTAGTAGTAGTAGTAGTGGTAGGAGGCGGAGGAGGAGTAGAAGTAGGAGTAATAGTAGTAATAGTATAAGTAGGAGTAGTAGTAGCTTGAGTAGTAGTAGCTTGAGTAGTAGTAGTAGTAATAGAAGTATAAGAATGAGGAGTAGTAGGAGTAGTAGTGGTAGTGGTAGTAGTAGTAGTAGGTGTAGTAGTGGTAGTGGTAGTAGTAGTAGAAGTAGTAGTAGTAGTAGTAGTAGTAGTAGTAGAAGTAGTAGTAGTAGTAGGAGGAGGAGTAGTAGTAGGCATAGTAGGAGTAATGGTAGTAGGAATATGAGTAGTAGTAGTTGTAATTGTAGTGGTAGTGGTGGTAGTTGTATTATTAGTAGTAGTAGTAGTAGTAGTAGTAGTAGTAGTAGTAGTTGTAGTAGTAGTAGTAGCAGAAGCAGTAGTTGTAGTGGTAGTGGCGGTGATGATGGTGGTAGACGAAGCAAATACAGCAACAACAAATACTATTTCCCACATCTCTAAAATCAATCAAAAGTAATGACGTCGAACCCTTATGTTGCTTCACTTCGATGATATTTATTCAATTAATTTCAACACGTGATAAATAACAAATGTCCTCAAAATATGGCATATGCACACAGCATTGACCATATGAAAACCGCTATTTATGTTTTGTAAAGCGTCAGATAGAGGTCAATACAACATTTTACCACTTTATATATGCATGCTTGTACATGTGCTCACACGTGCGCGTGAGTGCGTGCGTGAGCGTTTGTGAGCTTCCCATGTATGTGTAAGTATATGTGCGTGCGTGCATGTGTTTACCGGTATGTGTGCATGCTTGCGTGCCTTGGTGTAATTGGGTATGTATATGCGTGTTGTGCATGTATGCGCGTGCGTGCACAGGCGTGCCTGTTATGTCTTTGTTGAAACAAAGACAGGGAGTCATTATTCTATGGGGGTCACAATTCTTCGTAAGGGGTCAGTTTTCTTCTTGTGCAGGGGTCGTAGTATTATGACCGGGGGAATCAAAATACTATGACCGGGGGTCACTATTTAAAAAAAAAATACTGACCAGGGGAGGGGGTGGGTCAGTATTCTATGGGGGTCACTTTACTTCGTTACATCTGATAAAAAATACGAAATTTGCTTACCAGCATTTTCGTCATACAGGGCATTCGTTCAAATATGTTTCGGTTCAACTAGTAGAACAAATCAATTATGATTCTAAAACTACTAGCAGTTTTAAATCAAAAACTCGTTTTATCATATTGGATAAAGAAGTTACAAACACCTTTTCCGCTGGGCCTGAATGATAACATTTACCAAAGCGGCAATATTTCTAAAGATACAAACATCGATATTTTCTCTATATTTTCTATTTGAAAACGTAAAATTAGATCACGTGGTAGACGTAGAAATGGTAATATTAAGCATAAATTAAGTCGTCATTATTCTATTCATGATTTACATACCATTCTTAAACAAACTGGCAAACATTTTATGTTATCTTGTTTATCGTCTTTACCCTTTTCCTGTCTCAGGGCTATAGACGAAGAGGCTAATAAAATCTAGATATGTTTTTCTTCAAATAGCGAAATTTTCCTCCAAAATGTACGATAAAAGGGAGAAGTTAATTTCAATATTGTTCACTATCCTTTTCTAGATGGAGATGTGCCCCGTTCTACATCTAATGGGTTTTTACATTTCGATTTGCCCGAGTCTGTTCTTTGCTTGAAAAATTTGATAGTCGTATTTTAACTATAACTGATACACTTCTTAACCCTTTCGCTGCCAATGTCGGATCTGTGATTACCTATGCAAACTGTTTGGATCCAAACTGTTTGTTACTGTTACTATGTTTTTGAAACAAAAATGAAGAAAATCAAAAGAATGAAAATTTGTAGCAGACGACAAAGTTAGCAGACGACAGAGTTTGGCAACGAAAGGGTTAAGCAAGGTTACAGATATCATAACATTAGGAAAGCTGTTTCTAAATTTCACTATGGTAATTGCCTCTCATTAGTAAATATAATTGCAGTCTACGGACGTTACTGCAACAAGGTATTTCTCATCCAGAATCCTATGGTGATGTTATCTACAAACTTAGGGAAAATCGGGGTCATATCCATTTTCATAATTAACACATTAAAAGTTTGAGGGGAAAAGGTTATGACCCCATTATATTGCAACGCACTGCATGTTTTGATATTGACCCCTTTCCAGTCGGTAGCTACGATTCGCTCTTTGCTTGCACGATGACAGACCGAGGGTAGTACTCTATGACGGTATACCCTTAAACCCAGAAACGGGATGACCTTACCAGACTCATGTATTGCCTTTTCTCTGTCGTGCCCTTACCGGCTTCCCTGCAGTTGCTCTGACTTCAGCAAAGCCATTGAGTAAATAATTGATGGACTTTCACAGTGGTTGTCATGCTATGTTATACATATTGTCCTGCGTGTACTGTCTTCTATGTTGTGGGGAAGTCTGTTGGGGATATCTATATTTACACTATTTGTTAAGATAGTGTGACGGAGGTAAGTATGAGGTTAGGACGTCCGTGAACCGGTTTAAATCCCTAGTGGTGGCTATGCCACTGCCCGTTCCAAGGCGGTACTCTTTTTGTCACTCTTGCTTTTATATTAGTTGGGTGTCACTGTGCCTTTGTGTATGTGCTTTTGTTTGTGTTTGAAGTTTTCGTCTGGTGTGTTTGTGTGTGTGCGTGTGTGTGCATGTGCGTGTGCGTGTTGTGTGAATGTGTTGATTGCTTTCTGTTGGGTGGTTTGGTGTTGGCTGCGTTTTGTGTGTGTCTTTTCCTGTTTGACTTTACTCCTTTTTCATTACTACAAAGAGGACGTTTTGGAGGGGTAGTGTAATCGGGGGTATATGATATGTAGTAGGCAAACATACCGTGTTATTATTCATGGTAGTTTAAATGCCCAATGTTATATTGACCAAGTTTTACTCCTAGTTGTTCGTTTCTTACCACAGAACTCTGGTTGTAATGCAAGACCACATATTGCTATACTTACCAGGAATTATCTCTTCCCTGGGCCGGCTTGCTCACCGGGCCAGGAATCATCTCGCTACACATAATGATAACGTCTTCCGGCTGGCTGTGCAGACAGGAATCCTATTGAACATCTATGGGATTTGTCGGAGAGCAAGGAAACCCCATGTAATCAACATTATCAATGACCTTTCGCAGCCTTAGTACATAAATAGAACGCCATTGCCGGAATTATCTCTTCCCTGGGCCGGCTTGCTCACCGGGCCAGGAATCATCTCGCTACACATAATGATAACGTCTTCCCTTGACCGGCTTGCTCTCTAGACATGAATCCCATTGAACATCTATGGGATTGTCAGAGAGCAAGGAAACCCCGTGTAATTAAAACATTATTAATGACCTTTTCGCAGCCTTACACCCATTTTCAGAATATTAGTACATAAATAGAACGCCATTGCCGCTCACGTCATCAGACGTTATGTCAGGTCGATGCGGTCTAGAACACTTGCGTTGATCCGTAGTCGAGGTGGGCACAACACATACTGATTAACTGTAACGTAACTATACAAGTATCCAAAGCAAACAAACATTTACAAAACTCACAGTCCCAAATTTTACTTTTCACCCTTCCGTTATATACACATAAAACAAACTTCTGATAATAATCAACTTTCACTAAAAGGTAAATCATCGTATTGTCAATACATTTATGCAAATTTGGATACAAAACAAGCCAATAGTTTGCTTAACTCTTTCACCGCCGATGCCGCATAAATGCACCACGACAAATAGTGCAGTCCCAGATCACGGCTTCACTTTTTGTCTCAACAAACTCTACTTCTATATCTGTGCTTTATTCCTTTGAAGTTTGAATTTATTTATCTCACTTCCTTATTGTACTGAATGACTTAACAAACATTGCATTGCAGACGACAAATAGAAATTTGGCGCCGAAAGGGTTAAATAAGTATCCAAAATGTCACTGTAATCAAGTGCTCACTTTTTTGCGTGTCAGTTTGATATGTGTCTACAATCTCTGTCATGATAATATATAATGTTGTTCGTAGTGCCAATACGAAAATTCAGTGAATTTATATTCACCATGTCATTATCTATTGCCCGAATATTCATGGAGCAAAGGCTTAACCTTGTCGGGAAATGTTTTGTACTGTTGTAATGTACCAATTAACCATTTACCTGATGATTATTTATATAAGACGTCACATCATGAATATTATTTAGCTGAGTTTCTACAATGGCTGAACAAATGAAGGATTTACCATGACAAAACAATTGAATCTGAACTATACTAGTTCATAGGCATACAGAGCTGACCAGGATCAGACGCTGACCAGGTTCTACACTGTTTACAAAGGCGTGATTAGGCGTATCCATCAACTCCTCATTAAATCAAATCGTCAGTTATTCAGTTCTCCGTATTGTTTATACCGTAAATGACTTATGTAAATATACTCAGGTGTACGGTATAAATCACAGTCCTTCTTTGTAACTGTAAATCGTTTATTCCAGTTCGATTTCTTCACTTCAAACGATTCGGTCTTAGCACGGTGTTGGCAGACGTCAGAAATATTCTCATTAAGCGCAATAAAGTGTTCGACCTCATCTTTAAAGTCATCGCCAGCGCTTTCTACTTTCCTCCAAAACTGTTTAACAGCAAACTCGTAAAGTTCAATGTCAAGGTACAAGTAGGATCTCAACTTAGCACGGTCTGAAGAGCCAAATGTGCGGTAATTGCGTTTAGCAACATTCAAATTCATGTACATAATGTCCTTCAGGTCCCATTGCAGTAACCTTTTCATCAAAACTAGTGATTCTGCCATGTACTCATTTACAAGAATTAAGTCAAATTCTTTATACAGTTTCAAGAGATATTCTTTAATTTGTTGTTTTAAGACTTTGAAATTATTAAAGTTTTCTCCATCAATAGGAAACAATTCCAGTGGAAATCCAAACTCAAAAGCCATCCTGTTGTTTACCATAGAATGTGGCTCTGGGGCATATTTTAGCGGATTTGAAGCAAATTCTGATAAGTTTTTATTACGAAACATTTCGAAAAACTCAATGGCAGATTCAGTTCTAGAGAAAGGCTCTCTTACTATACCGATATAACTGGTGTTCGTTGGCAAATAGTTTTCGAATTGTGTTCTGTTATAGATCACGTGGCAACACAGCATGTCAAACGTACGTTCCTTTGGGGGTGGAAGGACGTTAGAAGGAAGAAGGGAGTTCTTAAAACTTATGACATTTGGATACCCGCTCTCTGTGAGTGATTTGTTGCTATGTCCTAATACAAGCGTGAGGTTTCTGGAATCTGCAAATCTGAAAAATATATTCTGAACAGTTGAGCTGCCTGTCTTGTGCACTTTCAGGAGGGCCACATGATGTTTTTCATCACACTTTTCTTCAAGACAGCTCATAACGGGTTGATATTGTTCTGCAGAATGACCAGTCGTTGTAACGTCAAAGCAGTTGTCAAGCCATTTTCTTGTTGCCTCCATTTCTGTTGACAAGATGTGGATGAACGACACATATACGACTATTGGTGCGATGAGAAAGACAATTACCATCCTGCAAATAAGCGATAAAAGAGCATGTTAGTAAATACAGTAGAACCTGTCCTAAGCGGTTATCAAAATATGTCAAATATGGGTCTGTAAGGCAGGTAACTGCTTAATGCAGGCCAAAAGTAATGCAGAAAGCTTCTATAGCAGCCATTTGTATTACTTTTGTCCCGCATTAAGCAACCACACGCCTTTTGAGACTCCTACGTTCAATAAATGAATGACCGCATAGGACTGGTTTTACTGTACTCTCTTGTTAATAAGACCACTCAGAAGGAGTCCAATTCTCGATGTTTAAAACAGACAGTACGTTAATGCAGGAGACCAGTTATGCAGATAGCAGCGTTAGGAGCAGTCTGTATTACATTTGCCCTGCATTAAGAAACCACCTGCTATTCAAATAGCTTATGTGAATAAATCACGTGGTAGCATACGTCAGACTTTACGGTGCAGTGTCTCCATGGTGATATATAATTAATTATCCAATGATTACATGTAACAACGCATTAGCCCGTTGTGAAAACATATTGCCTGCTCAAATTTAGATCTGGTGAAAGTTTGACTCTTTCCGATTCGATCACGATACTTGGAAAACGTAGACCATGTTTTAAATGATTTGGACACTGATGAGACACCGAGCTACCTGGCGTCTCATCTAGATACTCGTTTCTTGCATTCAAATGTTTATACATGTATGGAAATAAGGTACATTATAAGCAACACTATTGCAGTGCTACATTTGACAGCAGGCCCCGGTCCCTAAATGTCTTCCTAATTTTCTCATGTCTAACGAGACGTCGAATGTTTCGTTCATTCTGCGCCATATTAGATGAAGTTAATCTGATATAGAGCTTGTTGTTATCATGAAACAAATTAACGTAATCAGTGTCAAAGGTTATTAAACTGTCGAAGATCATTCTAAAGCTCAGAATCTGATCTCAGACGCAAGCAAACAGTTTTATAGATCAACATTGATCCAGTTATTGAGCGTTTAAACATTCGTGAAACACCGATCTGTAACCATTTACTCCATAAATACGTTTTTCTACACTTTGCAAACAGAGTAGACCCAGATCAGATGGTTCCTGTAGACAATCTTTGTACATCCTTAATATATTTTACTGTAGGCATCGTCTGATCAGGGTCTGCTCCGCATGTTTATGTAACATCTGATTCTACAGTAATACATCTCTATAACGGCCACTAAATTATATCAAGTATTTTGTGTTAAAGGCATGTGGCTGCTTAAAGCAAGGTTGAAGTAAAACAGAACGCTCCTATAGGAGCGTACTGCTTTACTTTTACCCTGCTTTAAGCAGCCACATGCCCTAAATATCAATTAATACAATTAATCGGCCGTTATAGAGAATTTTTACTGTACAGCTTACAAAATGGCTAAAACCCCTTGTTCATGGTACCATTGTAAAAAATAGTTACTTACGTTTTCACTGGGGGCCAACTACGTATTATTATCAAATGTTTTGCTACGACAATTTATATGAGTATTATAATAGATTTGTTTTCCTACGAAGGCAACTTTGTTTTCGTAGGAAAACATTTCCCCATTGATACACTAGCTTCGTAGGAAAACAAATATATTAAAATACCCATATATATTGTCGTAGAAAAACATTTGATAATAATACGTAGTTGGCCCCCAGTGGTTTCATACATTCATTATTTCTTGATGAATATTCATGGAGTTGAGGGTTAAGTCATAAATATTCATGGAGTTGAGGGTTAAGTCATAAATATTCATGGAGTTGAGGGTTAAGTCACGGGAGTTGACTGCAATGTGAAGTTTTGATATACGTTCCATTAAGCCAATAGAAGTGACTGCGACGTGACATTTTACAAATTCTCTTTTCACATTGCTACTTTTGCTTTCGGAGTATCTCCTGCGTGCAGGCCGTATGCGGGTATAGAATCCAAGTACATCATGTGAGTTGAGTGCACGTGGCAGTTGAATATAGTATTATAAAACATCTATGAGCTGAATTGTTATTATGGCATAGGAACATATGATTTATTTTGGCCATAACAGTGACTGTAACATGATATCTATATTCAGTCAGCAAACAGAATAGACCCTCGTCATACTCCTCCTACGGGAGCAGTCTGATATGGATCTACACAGTTTGCCAAAGGCGTGCGTCAAAGGCCGTTAATTTAAAGATTGAATTACATTTTTGTTGTGTTCATCGATGTATAAATCCAGACTGATCACACACAACTTGCATGAAGGAATTCATGTAAAAAGTTGTGTGTGATCAGGTTATAATCCCATCCATCTGTCCTTTTAAAAAATGTTACCTGTATACATAAAACAAATATGACATTGTCAATTTTAAGTGCCGTGCGTAGGAAATCAATCAATGCACATTCTAACAACACTATGTCACTTTGTGTACTGTATCCTACGTCATAGATGACGTATCATAGACTGTTCTCAACTATTTGACCTAGTTGCAACAAATCGAAGTTAAACGATAACGTCGCCCCGTACTTCATTCTCAGTGTTGTTATACCTTCTGATCCTTTGAGATCATGAATTTCAGTACTTCTTGTTCTGAAAATTGAATACCGCTTAAGCCGGTGCTAGGGGGCGTGAGCAGTGTTGCACTTTCAATTACTGTTCATGAACAGACTCAATAAAACCGAGTCTGCAATTTTCTCTTTTTGTGTTGCAATTTCTGCTCTCAGGGGATCACCTCCCTTCAGAATTAACAATAACTAGAAAGCAATAAACGGAATTATTTGAAAACATGTCCTACCTTACTACTTTGTTATATTTCTTCTTAATCGAATAACTTGCATAATCCTCACTGGAATCGATCTCTATAAGCTCTGAACATAGACCAGTGGAATACATGTCCAAATCCTCAACAAATCCCTTATATTTTAAATAAAATGCCAGCTGCACGAAAGTTTACGCTTGATATACAACCACGTTTTCTCAATTATATTCAAACCCCGATGATTGTGCAGGCCAAGAATTGGATCTAGAATGTTATTTCTGGCCTGGTAAGTAGCTATCATACCAGACTGAGTACGTTTTACTGGGATCGTCCTGAAATAACTGAATTGACGGGGAGGTGTCTTGTTATTACTGGCAGATTGGCCATGCCACTTTGATACATGTACTAAAAGTACAAAAATGAGTCATGCAGGAAACACCACATACAGAACAAACACTCGCCCGAACAGCAACACAAGGAAACAGCAAATGTACATAGGTAGAAAAAACAACAAGAGACGCACAAAGACAAAACAAACATACAATAGGAGGAAGATGGAAGTACCGCCTTGGAACGGTCAGTGACAAAAGTCACCGGGGGTTTAAACCGGTTTATGGGCGCCCAACCTCACCCTTATTCCATCCCCATCCTAAAAGACAAACAGTGTAAATAAACGTATCCCCTCTCCGACTAATCTACAACAACCGCGACAGCAAATACAGTGGTAAAGTGCATGTATAACAAAAAAACATTTAATTGAACATACTGTATGCACCTATCGCTAGTGTACTCAATGATTGAGCTGCAAACAGAGTAACTGTAGAAAAGTAATAAAGGGTACGACAAAAATGAAATAGTACAGATATCCTGGTCTGTAGCCCACGCTTTGGTTTCTCCAAATCAACACACGGTTATCACTGCCGATCATCACTTTACTTCCATCCGAAAAAATCACTTTATCCCCCCTCCCAGATGTTCACCTCGTCATTTTCTCTCTACACCGTGCGAGCCGCCTGGCTCTGCTGGTTCTTGGTATACAAGCACTTGCTTTTTACCATAAATTTCACTCATTACACTTAAATTTCAAACTACGCGCTCCACAAAACTTCGAAACAAAATTTTCCCCCAATTATTATATGTCAACGTGGTTTCAATGAATCTGTCTATAAATAGAAATTCATGCATAGTAAAAAGAAGTAGTTCCATAGTGTATCGGATACTGGTTACCGAATTCGTGTAAATCATGGGGCAACGACCAATAACCAGCTCTATACATTCATTGAGAAATGAATGTCAAATTTCAACCAAATCAGATGCGGCGATTTTGTGTAAACATCGCTGGATTGGAATTATATCAGGTTAACGGTTAACCAAACTGAATCTCTCGAAAGAAATGAAGTTCTGCAAGAAGCCTCTGAACAGGAAAAATAAATAACAAAGAAGAGTTTAGAACTTGAAACAAGAAAGAAAGAACAAGAAAGGTTATGACCCAATTATATTGCAACACGCTGCAAGTTGGGTTGATAACCCTTTACAATCGGTCGCTACGCTTTCCTCTTTGCGTGCGCAATGAAAGACCGATGGTATTACTCTATGATGGTATACTAACGGGATGAGCTTACCAGACCCATGTATTGCCCTGTCCCTATCGTGCCCTTAACGGCTTCCCTGCAGTTGCTCAGACTTCAGCAAGTCATTGAGTACATACTTGACGGACGTTTACAGTTGTTGCCATGTTATGTTATACATTTTGTAATGTGCTTAATGTCTTCTATGTTGTGGAGAAGTCCGATGGGGGTAGTTTTATTTACACTGTTTGTTTAGCTATGGTGGATTTGAGAAATGCATGAGGTTATGACGTCCGTGAACCGGTTTATGCCACGTTGTGGCATTCAATATGTAGGTCAGACAGGACGTTCTTTAAAAACTAGGTTTCGTGAACACAGTTCACGTTCACATTGCCGGATCAAAAAAGTACGCAATTTTCTTTACCAGCATTTTCGTCATACAGGACATTCTTTCAAATATGTTTCGGTTCAACCAGTAGAACAAATTTATTATGATTCTAAAACTACTGGTAGTTTAAAATCTAAAGCTCGTTTTATCACAGAGCTAGACTGGATAAAGAAATTACAAACACCTTTTCCTTTAGGCCTTAATGATAACATTTTCCAAAGCGGTAACATTTCTAAAGATCCAAGTATCGATATTTTCTCTATATTTTCTATTCGAAAACGTAAAAGTAGATCACATGGCAGACGTAGAAATGGTAATATTAAGCGTAAATTACGTCGTAATATGTCTATTCATGATTTACATACCATTCTAAAACAAACTGGTAAACATTCTATGTTATCTTGTTTATCGTCTTTACCCTTTTCCTGTCTTAAGTCAATAGACGAAGAGGCTGATAAAATCTATATGCGTACAGATCCGTTAATTAATACTGCCTCACTTATACAAAGTTACACACAGCATGTTCTTCGTCCACGTATTGATAAAGAATCTGAACATAAAAGACATTTTCTGAAACTTCAGTTCCTAAATAAAGGTATCGATTTTATTGATATTCAAAGTATATTTCGTGATAAGAATGTAATCGATGCTATTCCCAAATATTTCATCAACTCTGAATCACCTATCATCTGTATAAATAGGTATAATAAACCTATTAGAAATGTTATTTTTAACTACAATAAAATTGTCTCTGACTTAAATATTGATGTTAATACCCCTATTTCTTGAGATTGTAGCATTTCTAGCTTTTGCTATAAACCAGTTGGTCATGTCATTACTGGTAATTTTGATATCATTAAGGATAAACGTCTCAGGACCCTCCTAACTAAAGGACCTAAATATAGATTACCTTCCTTTATTGATTTTGACGCTTGTCGAACTCATATTGCGGAAGCTATTCAAGAATTCTGCATCAAATGGTGTCGACGAGAACATGCTGATGTTAATGCCCTTTCGGATTGGAAGAAATGTATTTTCGATATTATTGATACGCGAATAACTTTTTACAAATCAAATTACCATCTTTTACCACCTCGACCTAGAGTTACATTTCGCTACTTGAAGAAAAACATTTCTAGTTTTCATTCAGATTATGTTCTTGTTCCTGCTGACAAGGCATCAAACAATGTAATCATTATTTGAAGATTGTATTATGTTGATGTTTTAAAGAAGGAGCTAACTGATTCAAAAACTTATATAACAGTTCAAACACCTGAAAAAGATATAGTCTCGGAACATGTAAAAATGTGCAATAATTTTAAGTCTGGTCCTAACATAAAACAACATAAACTTTCTACTTTGTACTGGATTCCGAAACTACATAAAAACCCTTATAAGGCGCGTTTTATTGCCAACTCTAGCTGTTGTACCACTACTAAATTATCTATACTTTTGACGTCCTGTCTTACCACGATCAAAGAACATGTTAAACGCTACTGTGATAAAATATATGAAAATTCTGGTATTAATGTTTTTTGGTCCATAAAAAATTCAAATGATGTTTTAACAAAACTTGAAAATGAACAGTATAACATTTCTTTACTGAGCTCTTATGATTTCTCTACACTCTATACTACTCTACCTCACCATCTTATAAAGGATAAACTTATTAAATTAATAGAAAAAACATTTGCCAGAGAAAACAAAATGTTCATTGCTTGTAATGTTCAACGTTCATTCTTTTCGAATTCAGAAGTTGAACATTACACAATGTGGACTTGCCTTGATGTTTGTAGATCTCTTACCTTTCTTTTAGATAATATATTTGTGCGTTATGGGGATACCATATATCGTCAAGTTGTTGGTATACCCATGGGTACAAATTGTGCCCCTCTTGTTGCAGATTTGTTTTTGTATTGCTACGAGAGGGATTTTATGCTTAGCTTAAAACCTGATACACAGACAGATATTGTTAATGCTTTTAATAAATCTTCAAGGTATTTAGACGATATTTTGAATTTAGATAATCCTTATTTTGATACTATGGTTTCCTCAATTTACCCAAAAGAACTGTCTTTAAACAAAGCTAATCAATCTGACATTAATGCTTCATTTTTAGATTTGAATCTTTCAATTACAAATGATAAAGTTTCGTCCAAAGTATACGATAAAAGAGAAGATTTTAATTTTAAAATTGTTAATTATCCTTTTCTAGATGGGGATGTGCCACGTTCTACATCTTATGGGGTTTATATTTCTCAACTTATTAGGTTTGCCCGAGCCTGTTCTTTGCTTGAAGATTTTAACAGACGTAATTTAGTTATAACTGATAAACTTCTTAAGCAAGGTTACAGATATCACAAACTTCGGAAAATATTTTCTAAATTTTATTATCGAAATTTACCTCTCATTAGTAAATATAATTGCAATCTACGGACGTTACTGCGACAAGGCATTTATCAACCAGAATTTTATGGGGATGTTATCTACAAACTTAGGAAAATTCGGGATCATATCCATTTTCATGATTTGTTTATAAAACACATTAAAACTTTTAAAAAGAAAGGTTATGATCCTATTATATTGCAACGCACTGCATGTTTGGTTATCGACCCTTTTACAGTCGGTAGCTACGCTTCCCTCTTTGCTTGCGCGATGACAGGCCGAGGGTAGTACTCTATGATGGTATACTCTTAAACTTGGATACAGGATGAGCTTACCAGACTCATGTATTACTTTTTCCCTGTCGTGCCCTTAACGGCTTACCTGCAGGTGCTCTGACTTCAGCAAAGTCATTGAGTACATATTTGACGGATTGTCACAGTTATTATGCTATGTTTTACATGTTGTCCTGTGTTCACCGTCGTCTATGTTGTGGGTAAGTCCAGCGGGGATACCTTTATTTACAATATTTGTAAAGCTAGGGTGACTTTGAGAGAAGTGTGAGGTTAGGACGTCCGTAAACCGGTTTAAACCCCCAGTGGTGTTTTTGCTACTGACCGTGCCAAGGCGGTACTCTCTTTGTCACCCTTCCCTTTGTTTGCCTTGCGTCTTTGTGCTTGTGATTTGTTCATGTGTGGAACGTTTGTCCCTGGTTCTTGTGTGTCTTTTGGTGTTTTCTGTGTTCATTTCGTGTGTGGGTATGTGTGTGTGCATTTGGGTGTGTGGTTGTGTGTGTGTGTGTTATGCTGTCTAGCGGTGTTTTGGTGGTGGTTGCGTCTTGCATGTGGCTTTGCCTGCTTGACTTTACTACTTTTCCATTAAACCCCCATTGGTGATTTTGTCACTGACCGTTCTAAGGCGGTACTCTCTTTGTCACCCTTCCTTTTGTTTGTTTGGTGTCGTTGTGTATTTGTAATTGTGTGTTTGTTCAGGTTTATAGGGAATCGACCGGGTGCCGAATGCGCCGTTGATTCCCTCTACGGTACAAAAGGTTAACCCTCGTAAAAAGTGTGTGACAAAATCCATTGGGCTATTTCGGGAGTTTTCATTGGAAAGCATTGACCAGCGCCGAAAATCCGAATTCGACATGTAATTTTCTGAGAAATGCAATTGACGCGGCAACGCCGTAAATCGGGTAATAAATCGTGGTGCAGTCAATTTGTTAGAATTTTCGCTACATCTCGGACATTCTTCAATTTTCTTCTGACAGCTGCCGCCATGTTGAAATTGACTCGTATCGACACATTACAGTGAATTAAAGTGAATAAAAGGTGTCTACATCCAACAAACATTGGATATAATGCCTTTTAATTCACAAGAGGCTGCATTATATAAGATTTATTGTAAGTGAACGTAACTTACGTCGCCCCGTACTTCATTCTCGGTGTTGTTATACCTTCTGATCCTTCGAGATCATGAATTTCAGTACTTATTGTTCTGAAAATTCAATACCGTTTAAGCCGGTGCTGTGGACGTGAGCAGTGTTGCGCTTTCAATTACTGTTCATGAACAGACTCAATAAAACCAAGTCTGCAATTTTCTCTTTTTGTGTTGCAACTTTTGCTCTGGGGGATCACCTCCTTTCAGAATTCATAATCTTCACAACAGCAGGTGTTAAGTGCTTGTGTGGCGGCAGTAAAACGTCGCCCCGTACTTCATTCTCAGTGTTGTTATACCTTCTGATCCTTCGAGATCATGATTTTCAGTACTTCTTGTTCTGAAAATTGAATACCGCTTAAGCCGGTGCTAGAGGGCGTGAGCAGTGTTGCACATTCAATTACTGTTCATGAACAGACTCAATAAAACCGAGTCTGCAATTTTCTCTTTTCGTGTTGCAATTTTTGCTCTCGGGGGATCACCTCCTTTCAGAATTTATGAAATTACGAACAAGCCGCTATGCGGCTTGAGAGAACTTCAACTTCTTCAACTTCAACTTTTTTCTGCCAAAATCGTCATAGGCGTAACCAGGGCTTACAAATTATACGCACATCGAGGCACGAAATGTCGAGCGGGGGAGAGTGTGGGAGGGGTCTCCCTCCCGCGGGCGGGGGTTCGGGGGACGTCCCCCGAGAAAAATAAATAAAATTAGATGTCAAGTGGTGGGCTGTGGCATGCCTTGGACAATAATTTTTCATGGTAATAACTTGCAATTAAACCTATTTATTTTTCAAGAATTAGATATATGTTGAACAAGGTCTTGTTAACATGTCCCCCGAGCATTTTATAAGATGAAAAACTTAGATGTCAAAAAGTGGGCCATGGCATGTCTTGGAAATTTAGATCTAATTTGGACAGATGGAAAAGTAGTAAAGTCAAGCAGGCAAAGCCACATGCAAGACGCAACCACCACCAAAACACCGATCGACAGCATGACACACACACACACACACACACAAACCACACACACAAACGCACACACACACACACACACACACGAAATAAACACAGAAAACACCAAAAGACACACAAGAACCAGGGACAAACGTTCCACACATGAACAAATCACAAGCACAAAGACGCAAGGCAAACAAAAGGAAGGGTGACAAAGAGAGTACCGCCTTGGTACGGTCAGTAGCAAAAACACCACTGGGGGTTTAAACCGGTTTACGGACGTCCTAACCTCACACTTCTCTCAAAGTCACCCTAGCTCTACAAATATTGTAAATAAAGGTATCCCCGCTGGACTTACCCACATCATAGACGACGGTGAACACAGGACAACATGTAAAACATAGCATAATAACTGTGACAATCCGTCAAATATGTACTCAATGACTTTGCTGAAGTCAGAGCACCTGCAGGTAAGCCGTTAAGGGCACGACAGGGAAAAAGTAATACATGAGTCTGGTAAGCTCATCCTGTATCCAAGTTTAAGAGTATACCATCATAGAGTACTACCCTCGGCCTGTCATCGCGCAAGCAAAGAGGGAAGCGTAGCTACCGACTGTAAAAGGGGTCGATAACCAAACATGCAGTGCGTTGCAATATAATAGGATCATAACCTTTCTTTTTAAAAGTTTTAATGTGTTTTATAAACAGATCATGAAAATGGATATGACCCCGAATTTTCCTAAGTTTGTAGATAACATCCCCATAAAATTCTGGTTGAGAAATGCCTTGTCGCAGTAACGTCCGTAGATTGCAATTATATTTACTAATGAGAGGTAAATTTCGATAATAAAATTTAGAATTTTTTTTCCGAAGTTTGTGATATCTGTAACCTTGCTTAAGAAGTTTATCAGTTATAACTAAATTACGTCTGTTAAAATCTTCAAGCAAAGAACAGGCTCGGGCAAACCTAATAAGTTGAGAAATATAAACCCCATAAGATGTAGAACGTGGCACATCTCCATCTAGAAAAGGATAATTAACAATTTTAAAATTAAAATCTTCTCTTTTATCGTATACTTTGGACGAAACTTTATCATTTGTAATTGAAAGATTCAAATCTAAAAATGAAGCATTAATGTCAGATTGATTAGCTTTGTTTAAAGATAGTTCTTTTGGGTAAATTGAAGAAATCATAGTATCAAAATAAAGATGATCTAAATTCAAAATATCGTCTAAATACCTTGAAGTTTTATTAAAAGCATTAACAATATCTGTCTGTGTATCAGGTTTTAAGCTAAGCATAAAATCCCTCTCGTAGCAATACAAAAACAAATCTGCAACAAGAGGGGCACAATTTGTACCCATGGGTATACCAACAACTTGACGATATATGGTATCCCCATAACGCACAAATATATTATCTAAAAGAAAGGTAAGAGATCTACAAACATCAAGGCAAGTCCACATTGTGTAATGTTCAACTTCTGAATTCGAAAACTCTTGTTTTGAATTATCGCCCATTTGTTTAGTGTTTCCTGTACTAAGTAAGGCTTGACATTCACCTACTTCAATATTTATTGTTTTACGTCATTGCTCACAGACAGTACAAATTAATGTCTTTGTGTGTGTACTACTTGCTTTCTATCGATGCTTTGGTGGTGGTGGTGTTTTGTGTGTGTGTTTTCCTGCTTGACTTTACTAATTTTTCATTTGTAGACGAGTAATTGCTAAAGGAAGGATGAAAGTCATGCGGAAAGTTCCCAAAAAAGGTTTTCTGCATGACATAACCTGCATTAAGCTGCCACCTGTATGTAAGACCGGTATTAATAATCAGTTGTTCGTCCGGTTTAGATGAATACAGTCGGGCCACTTTGGTGCCAGGGAATGTAAGGCATGTGTGATATGATCATCTAAATAGAAATGGCGGAGGATTCCCTCAGTGTCAGAACCGATGATGGACGAGGTTCACGCCCACTTTTTGAGCAGACAAAGTCTCAGGTATTTCAACATACCGTTACGTAGTAATACGAGTAGAAAGGATATAATTAATAAATAATAAATGGAATGAAAGAGCAGGTCTGGGCTCGTATAAGAGACACAGACAAAACCAATCAGAATAAAGCAATCCCACAATAGAAATGGCGAGGGGTTCCCAGAGTAGGAATACACCAGCATGTTGAGACACGCTCGTTCATGATTGAGCGCAATAAAATCCGAAGTAATAGCCATTACAGTCCAATAAAACTCTGGTCGAACAGATATCTGTAGTGACCATAACCTTTAGCCTGGTGAGGAAGAATCCGCGGTTATCTTTGCAATCAGTCTGGATCCAGATTAGTAGTCGATTTGGACTTTAACTAAACGGATGGTTATAATACTATTTTATAGAACAAAGGTAGCCAATAAAAATATTTGTGTATGTGCCAACGTGGTTAAATAAGTTAAACTGTCACACTTTTGTATGCTCAGGCTATTTCTCTCGGGAAGTTCACAAACAACCATTCAATACAGGATGGTCCGTGGTAGATATACAGTAAAACCTTTATGAACTGGGAACTTTTGTGGCAAAACGGCATAACTTAATTTACTATTAGCCTAGGCGGAATTTGGAAAATTCTGACACCACTAGGCACTTCGTGTTAAAAGTTGGCAAACAGTTGTTTTTACGTAATTCGAGTGTGCTAAATCCGAATATGCTGTTTGCCAAGCTGTATGTTCCGTATTTAAGGTACAAAATATCGGAAAGAATGGCCGCCAACAAACACTATTTCCAGCCAAACAAGGATACACTACACCGAAAATCTTGGCGTAACACTAAAATGTTCTGTTCAAATGTACAAACCACCAATGGAAGACAATTTAAAAAGCTAAGTATCCTTTAGTGCATTCGAAGTTGTATCCCGAGCGTTAAGCTAAAATGACGGAAAACAAAATGGCCGCTAAAACTCAATGCAGAAATGTGTTTTATAAACGTATAGTCATTTTCTTCTGATAAAGTGTTTGATTCAACACTAATTGCACTTTGACAGCGGAAAAATAGTTTTTAGCTAGTTGTTTATCTCCCTACACTGACATTCAAATAGTGTCGCCAGTTAAAACAAAACATGTAAGAAGGTGATGGAACTACATTTAAATGCTTTAACTATAATAAAAATGTAAATATATTTGTATTAAAAACTGATTTAGACAGATAAATGGAACTAAGATATTTATGTCTTAACATTACTTCATATTTTGTTTATCTTAATCATATCCGAAACAGGCTATATTTTCGAGGGATACTGAGTGGGCAGGGAAAAGCAGAATACACCTTTATTTAGAAATCCGAGAAATAGCAATATCTTCATCATCATCATCATCTTCATATTCAGTAATCGCAATAAAAATCAAATAAACCCATCTGTTAGAATCATATACACCAACATATATGGAAAGGTTGTTACTGGTAATATAACTATTCCTGAAATATATTTAATTAACTTGTAGGAGTCATCTGATCAGGGTTTGCTCTGTTTGCTTATGAAATAATAAGAGATCTGACTCTACAGTTTCTACCAATACACATACGTTATGCCATTATACAAATTCAGGTAATAGATATTCATGATGTTATTATATCCTACATGGATGCTCTGCAGCAAACTGAATAACTCTTTGGATTCTCTCTGATTACCTGCAATGCATTCATGCAGTTTGAATCCAGATCAAACGCCATAAATTTTGGGTCTGATCCTAGGTCCAAGCTACTAGTCACTTTACTTCTGCAATTGTTAAGTTATTATTTTACGTAAAAAATCAGGTGAGATATGAGATGCAATTTTCATTAGTAACATACTAAAACAACTGTAATTTATTTCATTTAGTGATTCAATATTTTGTTTCTAACGTTGTTGAAAGCACATATATGGTATTATTTCTATGACAGGTTTGGTTGCTTCATTGCCGCGTTAATATCTCTATAGTGCAAATTGTTCCATTTCTTTATTATGATTTAATGACATACACTACATATATTACCTTCTATTTCAGTAGCCAAGTTTGTATTACTATTTTGCAGTTACAAATTATCGCCGCTTGTTATTATAAGAAATTGTTTATATTCTTTGCGTTTTGTAACAAAGACTTACGAAGGTGACAGATAAATTTGTGTTAATATTTCTATTGAATAGTATTATATTGCCCTATGTCAGTTTGTTCCATTTCCCAATACAGCAGTACACATTTAAAAACTTTTCAGCTTTTTTCACCAAAATGCTCTATCTCCAAAGTAAATATTGCGAATAATTAAAACTCTGTCATAAAATACAAATGTATATTTATGTTTTTACATTTCCAAATACCGTTTGTCAGTACGAACATACATACTTAATAATGATAAATGATAAATGCATGATCCGTTAAATTTAAAACATTGCAAGCTGTTTTCTCCAATGCGGAAAATGGTAGATAGATTAGCGTTCCATTCGGGCGACGAAATGGAGTTATTAACATTAAAATAAATAAGTAGTTGGCACTCTTTTTCAGATTTTAGGTCGCTAGGTAGGACTGATGCGGTACATTGACAAACATACTGATGTTTTATTGGTTACAAAATAAGTGCTACATGTACCAGAGTCCCTAAATCGTTTTAGAATGCATCTAAATAGCATATAAGAAAGTATCAATTTAAAACAAGTCAGCATTGGAGGGTACGCCCCTCTTGTACCCACAACACCGCGTCTACGCGGCTCCAAACTTCCAAACTTGCCTACGCGCCCGGCTATAACACCGCAGTATTTCACACACAAAAACCAGAAACAAACATTTGCTAGGAGAAATATGAGAGTACTAGTACTGCCTTGAAACGGTCAGTAACATCAATGTGATTAATTAGCAACTGTGTTACAAATTAATGCGTTTATTTACATTATACAGAAAATAATTGCCTTTTAAAAAAACTGCCCAGGGTAGTACATATTCTATGACAGGAGTCCATATTCTACGGGAGGGGAGTCCATATTCTATATAGAATATGGACCGTGGAGTACATTTTCTATGTCGAATATAGACTGGGGAGTACAGATTCTATGGGAGTACAAATTCGTCAATAGACCGGCTGAAAACGGGGATGTTCCTCTACCAAGCAGATGGGACAATTTCTTAGCTCAAACCTGATCCTGCAAAATGTCTGCCCCATCTTATTCTGTGTGCACATTATTGTAGCTTGGGTTGGCTTAGTGAAGAAGAAGGGGTCAAACCACCTGTTCCAGAGGTTGAAATTGAAATGTTGGAATCCAAACACGAAGAGGCTATCACAAGGGTGATAATCCACTGTATTGAATGAAAACTATCAAAGGCAATTGTGGCTACTCAAGATGTTGACATTTATGTATTCCTCATAACCCATTTTCAAAGAATGTCATGCAAAAGGCTCCGATTTAAAGCTGGTACTTCTAAGAAGAAAAGGTACATCCCAGTGCCTATCATTGTAGAGCAACCCCTTCTGTGAAAATAAGCTTGAAACCGTACCGGTATTTCAGGATGTGGTGACCTCATAGATTGGAGGACATAGCAACAAAAATGCTGAATGTTTTCCTAGAAGATTACAACCTTTTCAAAGACCTGATTAATGGTGAATTGACACATTCATCTGCAGGGTATACATCGTGTCCAATAAGGACACTCTAAATGAGGCATGATCACAGATGATCTCCAGATTGCCTACAAGTTATGCTCTGAGCTTCCATTTCAATCTCATTCATTATCAAGCTGCAGTATGGAGGCAGCCTCATAAATGACGACTAGATTTGCTTTTCTAAGAAGAAATTGGACCGAATTTCAAAGAAAGCTCACTGTTTCTTTTTAGCTCACCAGAACACTTTTGTGCTCAGGGTGAGCTTTGTGATCGCCTGATGTCCGTCGTCCGTCGGCGTGCATCGTCCGTCGTCGGGCGTTAACAATTTCAACCTTTAAAAATCTTCTCCTCTGAATCTACAATGTTCTCAGCTTTCATCTTTGGTATATAGCATCATCTGTAGGTCCTCTACAAAAGTTATGTAAATTATTCCCCTAGGGTCGAAATTTGCCCCGCCCCAGGGGTGTTCAGTTTTCAATAGAAACATTGAGTAAAAACTAGAGATTCTTCTCCTCTGAAACTAGAAGGTTCTAAGCTTTCATATTTAGCACACAGCTTCAACTTTAGGTCTTCTACAAAAGTTATATCAATTATGCCCCTTGGGTCAAAATTGGTCCCACCCCAGGGATTGCCAGTTTTTTGTAGCTGACTGCTTAAACAGCCCATGGGATTACTAGTTATGCATATGTAATAATATCATAGTTCTGAGATTAAAATTGGCTCTGCCCTGTGTATATAGACTTCTTCACATCAGAAACTACAGTTTAAAGGTTCCTCCTTAAATCAGACTGAGACTAGCCAGTGTGAGTGTTTATGTAATCACCCTTAGCCTGATCAGTAGAGTAGAAATTGTGTTTAGACAAATAACACATACTCATTTTAGATTGAGAAAACTATTTGGATAATTCTCAAAATGCAGAAAGCTCTTAAAGCTTTTTTCATACCTATATCTTGCATTGAGCTACCGGCTACCAATATAGAGCCAATCAGTGTATCTGTTGTGTAGTTCAACTTAATACAAGTGCCAGTGTTCTATGCACTGCCCATTCTTCAGTACTGTGATGTTATCTGTTTCAGAATTCTTGTCTGCTTGTTTAAGTTTGTTCACACTGTTTTAATACATATCAATCTTATAATTAACTCTCTTGTACAAACCACATATGAAGTTACATTTGTGTCAGATCAGAATCCAAACTATGTGCTAAATTCAGTCAAGTCATGATCAGCAGTCACAGATTGGGTTATAACACCGAGTTTCTGCCATCTGTTAGAAATGTTGTGTATAGAAACATAAAATGAAAAATTTGAAAATCTTCCCTGAATTTGCAGGGTTCTCAGCTTTCTATGGCACATAACACCATGTTTCTGTCCTCTACAAAAGTTATATAAATTATGCCCCTCGAGTCAATAATGGCCCCGCCCCAGGGGTGGTCAGTTTTCAATAGAAACACATAGTGAAAACCTTGAAAATCTTCTCCCAAAGCTGGAATGATCTCTTTTTCATATTTGGCACATATCATCATGTTCAGGTCCTCTACAAAAGTTATATAAATTATGCCCCTGGGGTCAAAATTGGGCCCGCTCCAGGGGTGGTCAGTTTTCAATAGAAACATATAGTGAAAACTTTGAAAATCTTCTCCTCTGATTGTCTGGTGAGCGATATCAGGGCCGTTCTGGCCCTCTTGTTTTATTGAAGCTACTGGCAGTTCCTGGATCTTGCATGGGACTTATCTCCCACAAGTATACCACAAGGTGCATGCTTGCACGTTGCAAATGCAGGAGTGCCCGTATTGGATAATATGAGTCACAAGTAAATTTTCTGTGAGATATTCAGGTTGTTATGCAAAATGTATACAATTTGACAAGTTTAGTTATGAAAACGTGAGTTTGCGCATTTGTATATGCAATCGTATTTATATGTTTTTTGAATATTGTATACAGTACATGTTCATTTTAAGGAATTATTTCAATGTATTTGTCTCAAAAAGTCCAAGAGAACTTTAGCATCAATGCAAAATTATTCATGTTTTCGTTGAACAAAAAAAACAGGCGATGCCAGCACGAGACTAGTATTAATTTTGTTCTAGAATAGAAACACGCCCTGATGATTATTACCTGTATGTCTGTCTCTCTGTATGTGTGCTTGCACGCACGCATGCGTGCCTGTGTGCTTGCTTGTGTGGGGGACTTGTTCTGTGTTCCAATGAATAGATATTTCAATCAGATGTATTTTCCGTTTTATGAAAAATATCAGTAAAAATTTCCTACGTGTTTTTCAATTATTGTTCATATGCGGCCATTTCGTGTTCCCATTATAATTATATGTTTACCATACAGCATTGCAGGCGGCCAAGGTTTATATATCCTAAATTATTTTCTCTTACTTGAAATCAGTCTTTAAACAATGTCGATTGTACTGCTATATAGAACGTGTATAATTGTTTGGCTGCAAACAATGTTTACTGGCGGCCATTTTGTTTTACCGCCATTTCGGTTTAACCCTTTGGATATAATTTAGAATGCAATAAAAAGAAATTTAGCTATTAAAAATTGTCTTCCATTGGTCGTTTGTACATTTTAACAGAACACTTTAATGTTTCACCCAGAATTTCGGTGTGGTGTATCCTTCAGCACACCCAGATTATGTAAAATCAACTGTTTGCCAACTTTTAACACGAAATGACTACTACTCTTTCATTTTTCACAATTTCTAGAAATCCGACTAGACTATATCCGGTCTAGAGGGACTTAAATGTCAATTGTTCGAAAGGAAACCAACCTGTATTCTGCATGCTTAAAAATGTCATCTGCTGAAAGTATTAAGTACACCACTAAGTTCTTCTTAATCCCCTATGGTCACCTCCGAAGGGAACTATAGTTTTGCACTGCGTCCGTCCGTCAGTCCGTCCGTCTGTCAGTCACACTTCAATTATGGAAATGTCATCACCTGCAGTGTGCGAATACGATCTATGATTATAACAATAAAAGCAATAACAACAATAAGAACAATAGCAGCAGCATCAAGAACACCACCACCATCACAATAACCACCACCACCACCAACAACAACAACTTCTCCACCACCAACACCAACACCAACAACACCAACATCGTCAACAACACCTCTAGAAGCTCATTTGTTAGCTCTTCCTAAGCCTCCTCTTCCACTACCTTCACTACCACAACCACCACCACCACCAATAACACAAACAACAACAGCACAACTCTAGGAGCTTATTTGGGAGTTCCTCCCCCCCTCCAATAGCAACTACAGCAGGTCATTTGGGAGCTCCTCCTCTTCCTCCCACAAAAGAATCACCTTTGAGAGCACTGGCGGTGTATTTGGGAGCAATACAACAACATTGACAACAACAGCAACATCAACAACAGCAAAACCAACAACGCCAACAACACCAACAACGAAAACGAAAACAACAGACTGGGTAGCGCATTCGGGAGCTCCGAGAGCTCCGTAGCGCATATTGGTGCTCACTGTGCTTCTAAATGAGATCCAGGAGCACCCAAATGTGCTCGCGGGCTGTTGATGTCGTTGTCTTTGCTGATGTCGTCGTTGTTGCTGTTATTTTAGATGATGTTACTGTTGTTATTGTTGTTGTCGCGACCCCAAAGGCACTGACAGTGCTCCCAAAGGTGCTCCCATTGGATTAGGAGGATGAGGAGCTTCCAAATAAGCTCCCAGAGCTGTTGTTGTTGCAAGATAATGAGGATGAGCCATTTGGTAGTTGTGTTGGAGAATGAGGTGGCTTAGGAGGAGCTCCAAATTGAGCTCCAAGAGCTGGCTTTGTTGTTGTTGTTGCCACAGCTGTTGTTGTTGAGGAGCTCACAAATGAGCTCTCATAGCCGGTGTTGTTGTTGTTGGAGGAGGATGGGGACAGAAACTTCAAAATGAGCTCCCAGAGCTGTTGTTGTTGTTGGAGGTGGAGGAGGAAGAGGAGCAATTCCCAAATGAGCTACCAATGCTGTTGTTGTTGTTGTTGTTGTTGGACGAGGAAGAGGAGGAGGAGGAGGAATTCCCAAATGAGCTACCAGAGCTGTTGTTGTTGGTTGTGTTTTTTACTGTTAATGGTGGAGGAGGAGGAGGAGCTCCCAAATGTAGTTAGATGGGTTTATCCATTGACACCATAAATACGCCTTGGTACGCCTTTGCAAACAGAGTATTCCCAGATCAGACGGTTCCTATAAACCGTCTGAGCAGGGTTTTCTCTGACTGCTTATTAAAAATTCCTTTATTCATAATGCCATTTTAAAAACTACAGGTAATTATTATTCGTATTTGTAATTTTTCTTAAGTAATAATTAAATATAAATAGAGTAAATGGTTAAGGGTATTGTGCTGGAGGTTGTGACGTAGATTATACATACCTAGTTGAACAACCCTGCATCTGAAGAAGAAACAGGAGTCATTAGTCGGTCGGCAGTAAGCGATTCAAGGCCTTTGCTGCATTAGACGAATGTGTGATTACATTTGCAAATAGTTCGGATCCAGATGAGACGTCGAGTGATTCGGTGTCTCATCAGAATTCAAACAGTTTCATACTCCAAGTTTATGCATTGAGTAAAACTTGAAGGAAACGAAGTATATTTGGCGCCAAAAGAGTTTATTAGAACATATACAGATATCAGTGATCACAGCGATAGGGGGTACACATAACAACAAACAAAGATTTACGCAAGCGTAAAATGGCTGCCTAAGATCTTTAAGCAGGATAGAATTAAAAGAGAGAGCAATATTACTACAGCGGTGCCGGTTTGGAGTATTTACCGGAAGTGACGCCAACGCGTCTCCACGTCACCAGCGCCTTCCAAATGACCCCTTAACCTATACTCTTTCTCCTTTCCCGTTTAAACCCAAAACACAAACGCGATGCAACCGCATGTGGAAAGATACGTCGTTTTCAGAATGTACATGTATCACCAATTCACCGAACCGCAAAATAAACGCAACGTTTGGGGAAACACATATAATTCAAACTTAAAAAGTTCAAATGACAAATAACGCCGATTTCAATATTTCAAACTTCATTACCCTCCAGTTCAATTTTCATACATTGTCAATACATGTATCTCGTGTACCCTACATTGGCCTGGATTCAATCAACGTATCTACGTCTCATGAAGCCAATTATTTGAACTGTTAATTTGTGTTTCCCTTCTGCGATTACCTTTGCAATCAGCCTGGATCCGGATGAGATGTCGAATCGAACTTTAAGGAGGAAGTCCCTACAATGAACCCATATTTTATTAGTATCATTAAACTTGTAATTTATTATGCTCAATCGATTTTATGAAGATTGTCAATTTGAACTAGGGGACATAGGCAGTGTTGCAGTTTCAATTACTGCTCATGAATAGACTCAATAAAACCGAGTCTGCAATGTCCTCTTTTTTTGTTGCAATATTTGCTTTCGGTGGATCACCTCTCCTCAGAACTTATATTCTTCACAACAACAGGTGTTAAGTGCTTGTGTGATGGCCGTAACACGTCGCCCCGTACTTCATTCTCAGTGTTGTTTTACTTTATGATCCTTCGAGATCATGAGTTTCAGTACTTTTGTTCTAATATTGAATAACGCTGAGCAGTGTTGCACTTTCAATTACTGCTCATAAACAGACTCAATAAAACCGAGTCTGCAATTTTCTCTTTTTGTGTTGCAAGTTTTGCTTTCGGGGGATCACCTCTTCTCAAAACTTTATTATATCGAAAAATGCCCCTGTGATAAAAAAACAGATTTCATAAACTTCTATCTTTTGTTCTACAACAAAGGATTCTCGGCCTTTTCCATTCAAATTTTCCGCGTCTTGCCAATGATCACCCAATCCCTCCATTGGGGAATCAAATCGGGATCGTCGATATCAAACGCATGGATGTTTTGTCATTTTCAGTGTTTATGGGATAGGTTTTCTTGCGATATACTGCTTTTCAGCATATAAACAAATGCGTTTTACATGTGTTAGGTAAATTTGAAACCCTTTAACTAAACGTGCGGATATAATATTACCTCATTGACAAATGGTAATCGATGAAAATATTCGTGTCTATGACAGCGTGGTTAAATTAGTTAAACCTTTGGTACGTTCGGGATATCCCTCGGACATAACGGTACTAAAAACATTACTACTTATGCTGCTAATGATGATCAGGCTGGCATTTGTAAACAGTTCACGTCCAGATTAGACGATGAGTAAATGGTTTCCCCATAAGGGTCATGTATGTTATTCAGTCAGTTTGAAAGCATCGGTGAAACAGGATAGTGTAAAATCGCGTAGCGGACGGGAAAATTGAGCAAACAACCATTTACCACAGGATAGCTTAACGTGTAAAGGTCTTCGCAATTTATCGTCTGCTACATATTTCTATGTTAGACTGTATCCATCGCTTGCAAGAAAATCACGAACATCATGTCGAACAATTTGGATCCAAATGGGACGTCGATTAGGACATTTTTAAACTTACGGGTGGTTATAATATTACTTTAGTGACAAAATCACGCTTGTCTATGTAATGCCTAGTTTAAATTTGCCCCGCTATGAGTTTATGGCGTCCTTAGACTCGTCGTAAGGTTAATATCCGCACGGTCTCTGTACAGAGGTATACGGCCGCCGTACGGTTTTCTTACGGATTCCCAGTTGCCGTAGCCTCTGCGATTTGTCGTAAAAAGTTAGTATACGTATTTTCAAAACTCCCAAGCCCGCAGCCCGTAAACACGTGTTTATGGGCATCGAACGACCTTCGCTGAATAGAAAATGCAGTCTGCTATCCGTGACAATCGTTTATTAAGAGCGTCTACGTTGGAATTCTCTTTCATCTTCGTCGTTTAGGTTACCTTTGTGTCAAAAGAGGTAGACCCGGGAATAGAAGGAGAGTTACATCTAGATCCAACCTATGAGGACGCGTTATCGTAGGCTCATCTTTGATGTGATAGAACAATTTACTAACTTTTTTCTGGCGTCGACTCGAGATGTATTAAAAAAGAACAATCCGTTTCACAAATACGCGACTTGGACGTCAGTGTCGAGTCTTGTATAAAGGGTCTCGGGGCGTCCGTATTTATTACCGTGGACGGCATTTGCGGGAAAGATCGCGTCCTGTTTTGTATAATGACATGGCATTTCCGGCGGAGGCTGGTATTTTTTCTTTCTGAAAAGAACCGTTCTTTTGAAAACAGTTTGGGTGTAACGGGATTTTTTCGTGCCCCATCGCAGTCGTGGAACATTTTTCTCTCGATATGGTCACGGCATTACCGGCGATACTGGAAAATGTTTTCCTGTGACATGTCGTTGAGGCGAAAAAAGGACGCCTGTACTCACGCTCGGTTACCAAATATAGCTGATGACTCACACTCTTGGGCGGGGCTACGCGAGACTCACTCGCATGTGGCGCTGATGACGCGGTAACTTCACATACGGTAAACTTTCCAAACCGGCCCACTGGTAGTAATAGTGTTTAGTACTTTTAATTAACAGATACGTGGGGAAACATGACTATATAAAATAATAGCAGAAAAGGGGGAATGTTTTAATGAGCCATTGTGCATTATATCCGTGTATGACACCAATAGCACACATAACGTCAAAGATTAATGTCACTTGCTGAAACACACTGGCGTAGAAACCATTATCACATCACTATTCAAAAGTAAAATTAATGATTAGCACCACACGAATTCCACCACTAATTTCATTAAACACTTGAAATAACTACTGCTAAATACTAACAGGCATACAAACTCACATACTTACAGCAAAGGAAAAACTAGCCTGACCTAGGATTCGAACTCGCAACCAATACAACGTAAAGCACATGCTCTACCGAATAAGCTATTGTAAAATACGCTATACACGTGGCTCATACCAGCGATAAAGATCTACACTTCGAACTAAACCACCGATTATTCAAAGTACTAAAATGGGTCATGCAGGAAACACCACATACAGAACAAACAGTCGCCCGAACAGCAACACAAGGAAACAGAAAACTACCTTTAGTCTTAGAACTAAATAACCGATTGTTTAAGACTACCTTAAGTTTACATTGAATTATTCCAGTAGGTCGACTCAACGCCCATTAACGTTTTTCACTTACATTGCCCCACAATTTACAACAGATAAGTATAAGTTATACATCTAGCTGACATAAATTCAGACACAGTGGTGAAATATGTAAAAGGGGTCACCTGAAAACAAAAGCACGAGGTCTAAACTATATAACTTTTCAAAAGCTGAAATGTTAACAAAGGACTTAATATTTTTATTTTTCAAAACGGATTTAAACCAAAAGCACGTAAACTAAGGGTGCTAAGAAAACTTAGGGATAAACGGAAAATAATTATATGTGCATCTACCAAGGGTCGAACACACGAACTCAGGTTTCTTAACCCTTCGCTTGCTTAATTTTAAAATACATTTCTCCTTCTTTACCCATGCCCCGTTATATAATTATATATATCTTCATTGTGTACAAGTATTTCGCTGTGCAATCACTGCTATGGGGTGCATATATTGACGTGAATAGCAAGCGAAGGGTTAAGCGGGCACTTTATCATTGCACCACAGTGACCATAACACTGATTGAGATATTTTAGTGATTTATTTATTCACTAGCATTCACTATTCAGTGGTTGATAAGGGGTCATGGCAGAAAAAAGTGTTTAACCTCGACACAAATATGTGCGCCCACTGGGGATATATATAACAATACGGTAAATAAATATAAAACGTATTCGGAATTTTCTATCACACATTTAAATAAATACTAGTCTCGTAGTAAAGCATGGTCATTCTATAGAAGGACAGTAGTAAATCATGCGTAAGTGTTTAGCCCTTATCACACTATCTAAATTAATATCAGCTCAAACACTCGTCTGCAAATTTGTTCAATTCATTAAATAACAAAGTAGTAAATAAATTTTGAAGGGAGGTGATCTCCCGACAGCAAACATTGCAACACAAAAAGAAAAAATTGCAGACTCGGTTTTATTGAGTCTGTTCATGAGCAGTAATGGAAAGTGCAACACTGCTCACGCCCCCTAGCACCGGATTAAGCGGTATTCAATTTTCAGAACAAGAAGTACTGAAAGTCAAGACAAATAAAAGACCACCACCAAAACATCGATAGATAAAGCAAGTAATACACAACCACACACATCCACACCCCACACACAGGCACGCATGCACGCACACACACATACACACAGATATACACAAATGTAAGGGTGAACACGAGATGGATTCGAAACAGGAACAAACGCACTAGTACAAAGACAACAGACAAACGTAATCACGCTGGCATCTTTGCATGTACCCTGAAAAAAAAGGTTTCGTACTCTATGAAGGCGACCTCTTAAATCCAGAAACGGAAGGAGAACGTCGGATATTTGTACTATTTCGTTTTCGTCGTACCCTTTATTACTTTCCTACAGTTACCCTGTTTGCAGCTCAATCGTTGAGTACGCTAGCGATAGGTGGATACAGTTTGTTCACTTAAATGTTTTCGTTATACGTGCACCTTATCACTGTATTTGCCATCGCGATTGTTGTAGATTAGTCGGTGAGGGGATACGTTTATTTACACTGTTTGTCTTTTAGGGTGGGGATGGAATAAGCGTGAGGTTGGGCGCCCAAAAATCGGCTTAACCCCCAGTGACTTTTGTCACTGACCGTTCCAAGGCGGTACTTCAATCTTCATCCTATTGCATGTTTGTTTTGTCTTTGTGCGTCTCGTGGTGTTTTTATAGTTGTGTACATTTGCTATTTCCTTGTGTAGCTGTTCGGGTGGCTGTTTCTGTATGTGGTGTTTCCTGCATGACTCATTTTTGTACTTAAATGTAAGGGTGAACACACCAAGACACATACATACACACACCACACGCACACCCATAATATTAAAATACTAGACATGAACAAACGCACAAGTACAAAAGACACAAAAACTCCTAACAACCATAAAAGCAAGGTTGACAAAACGAGTACTGCCTTGGAACGGTCAGTGGCAAAAATGACCACTGGGGTTTAATGAAAAAATAGTCTAGCAGGCAAAGCCAGATACAAGACGCAACTACCACTAAAAACCGATAGACAGCATGTCACACACATAGGCGTAGTCAGGGCTTTAAAAATTATACGCACATCGAGGCACAAAGTGTCGAGCGGGGGAAAGTGTGGGAGGGGGTTCCCCCTCCCACCGGCGTGGATTCGGGTGACCTCCCCCGGGAAAAATAGAAATTTAGATGTCAAATGGTGGACTGTGGCATGTCTTGGAAAATTAGATCTATTTTGGACAAAGTCTTGTCAACATATACCCCTTTTCATTTGAAGTTCAGGATGTTTCGGAAATTAGTATATTTAAGTGCCTAGTTTCACTTCGAATGCACAATCCAACCTCGTCATCATCCACAAATTTGTAAGTTACAATAAAGAATATTTCATATGATGTTTGGATAATACTTAATAGTGTGTAAATTAACTGTATGGATCTCCCAGGAGGTCTCGTCAGGTGGTGATGAGCTATAGAGGCGCGACCCAATCCCTCAGTGGTTCAAATCGTGTACTAAGTACAGAGAACCGTCAACGTCTAGGAATCTGACATCCTAAATCTGCTTTTGATATCGAGGTCTCGTCAGGTGGTGATGAGCTATAGAGGCGCGACCCAATCCCTCAGTGGTTCAAATCGTGTACTAAGTACAGAGAACCGCCAACGTCTAGGAATCTGACATCCTAAATCTGCTTTTGATATCGAGAGTTTCTATATCTAGAAAACCTGCTCCAAGAGAACCTGAAACACTTTCAGAAGAATGAGAAGAAGAGGCATGAGTGACTGAACGTTTGCTTTGAAAATCGTCACATGGTGACGATTCGTCGTCTCAGAGGAACTTTGATTTGTTCATGTTTCTATTGAATATTTTATCACTTCCGTCTCAGTCTGAGAGGTATAATTTTTTAAGACTTTGAAGATGGTGGCTTGTCCTAGTATTTGGCGAATGATTCTTTTCATTGCCGATCCTGAGATAACGACGACTAGATTTATTTGGATCTAGATCATTAGATCTAAGCTAGATACTTTTTTCTTTCAAAGTGGTTGCGCATATAGATCTAATACTATTGAAGTTTAAATTTCTACATCAATTGATCTACTCCTGTAAGCGATGATCTACAGTTATATTACTTTTAAGCATATCTTAATCTGGATCTGTAGGATCTAAGTAATGCTAAATATTATTAAATTTAAATCTAAATGAAACCAGGAGTAGATCTAGATCTTTGAAATAAAAACTCAAAATGAAACAAAACACCGACGTTTTACGAAAAAGTTGTCGATTACGAAATGGCGATTAACCGATTTCAAAATGCATAACCGGTTAACCGGGTTGGTTACTTACCTCAGTTTTGTCAACATAGTGCTAAAGGTTACAACGGTCATAAAAATACTTTTAAATTTATTTTTTATCCTGAAAGTGGGAGATCCTTCGAAAGTAAAAGTAAATTGATGACTCGGTTTTGATGAGTCTGTGCATAAGTAGTAATTAAAAGTGCAACACTACTCACGCGCTCTAGCACCGGCTTAAGCAGTATTCAAATTTCAAAACTAATAACATCAAAACTAATGATCCCGAAGGACCAGAAAATATAACAACACTGAGAATGAAGTACGGGGCGACGTCTTACGGCCGCCTCACAATTAAGTAACACTTGCTGTTGTGAAGTAAATATATCCTAAAAGTGTTCAATAAAACTGCTGAAGTATATGAATTTGTTTCAAAATTATTTTATGTGTTGGTTGCTCTAGTAAGCACATCATACCGATCGATGTTCATTGTTCAGAAAGATTTCAAAAGAATTGTGATGGAAATACAAGCTTAACTTAATTATGATAAGACGTTATAATAATATTAAAATATGTCATCAAACTTTCTTTTCTCAAGTTTGAAATTAAATTCTGAAGGGAGGTGATCCCCCGAGAGCAAAAATTGCAACACAAAAAGAGAAAAATGCAGACTCGGTTTTATTGAGTCCTTTCATGAACAGTAATTGAAAGTGCAACACTGCTCACGCCCCCTAGCACCGGCTTAAGCGGCATTCAATTTTCAGAACAAGAAGTACTGAAATTCATGATCTTGAAGGATCAGAAGGTATAACAACACTGAGAATGAAGTACGGGGCGACGTTTTACTGCCGCCACACAAGCACTTAACACCTGCTGTTGTGACGATTATAAATTCTGAAGGGAGGTGATCCCCCGAGAGCAAAAATTGCAACACAAAAGGAGAAAATTGCAGACTTGGTTTTATTAAGTCTGTTCATGAACAGTAATTGAACGTGCAACACTGCTCACGCCCATTGAAGTCGCGTTCGGTTTATGCATAACACAAGCTTGAACGCTTCCCGCAATATAGTATTTTGAGAAGTTCTCTGAACTATACTGTATTCTCAGCTGATAGCTGTAAACAATGGCAGAAATACATGTGCTCGCAGTTTGCCCCTTTTGTGCCAGGTACGGTGGCATTGGCGTTCGCAAACAATTAAGATCCAGATCAAACATCGCGTAATGGGATGTCGGACCAAAATCCAAACTGTTTGTCATTCACTAAAGAAAACTCGCTTATTTATATTTGACGTGAATTTTCCATGATAAACTCGGAAATTATACGTTTCCTCCTTTTCTGTATTGATTTATTACTGTCCTGCTCTTCTCATTTAGACAGAGCCTCTTGTTGTATTAATATTTATATATCCTCATGTATTCATGTATTGTGAACTGAGAGAAATAGGGTGAATTTGAATTTGATTTTGAACATCTGTTACCCTTCTTGTCGGCAGAAAGTTTGGAAACATAGTAATATTAGCACCCAGGTAATTATTATGTGCATAATTATATTGATGATATAACAAATGGTCCTCATTGCTCTTTCATCATATGGTAGGGTTAGCATTTTGGTTTGTTTGTTTTGTTTGTTTGTGTTGATTTACGTCCGTTTCTGCTCACTATGGGCTGATTGGACGTCCCAGGGAGGCATTTTTGTACCAAGATTTACGGTGTTTGAATGATTGTGCGACAGAGCTCCGATTAACCGGTTAATCGCGGTTACTACTCTCGATTATTGCAGCACTATAATGTACTATAATGAACTTCAATATTATAATGAGTAAAATATGCTGTCAAAGCATTTGATGAAGTTTGCAAGATGATGACGTAAATTTACAGGATGATGAGACTGTTCGCGTGACAATTATTGATTTATGATGTCATAAATATGACTATTAGATCTGAAGCTTTTTCTATTATGACGCACCATGAACATTAAACATTGGATTTCCAGATAGATGGTCTAGATTCTGTTAAGCTTATAATTTTATTACTTGAATTTCAAAATAAATACAATGTAAGCAAAAAATGGCTCTTTGAAAATTTTGGCTTTCAAATATTTTATACCCACGTGCGTATTGTGCGTAATGGGCGCTACGCCCTTGACACACACAATCACACACACAAACACACGCACACACCCGAGATGAACACAGAAAACACAAACACACAAGCGCTAGATAAAGGTATCCCCGCCGGACAAAATGCTGGGCAGGTTAAAAGCTACACATTAGTTAGCATTATCATGATAGTAGTTGTACTCGTATAGCAATGAAACGCTTTGGCGCGATCCATCTTAACAACTAGACTTGTTATTTGCAAATACCAACTGATATATAATACCAGATGTTT
Source organism: Azorinus chamasolen (assembly GCA_963576725.1). Lineage (NCBI taxonomy): Eukaryota > Metazoa > Mollusca > Bivalvia > Cardiida > Solecurtidae > Azorinus > Azorinus chamasolen. The sequence continues at coordinate 79,269,967 of OY755245.1, forward strand.
TCATTCCGGGAAGATTTTTTCTATAGTAAAATTTCTTTATAATAAGCTTGATAACGTTAACGGAAGGTCCAATCTGTTGTTTTAACAGCTATTTCTCAGCCACAGTACATTGATTGTCTTGCCAAACTGTGTAGACCCAGACCAGTGTACTCTTTGAGAAGCCCTCTGATCATGATCTGCCATGTTTTCCATCCAAAATACTTCTTACAAATTAAATACTTTCATAATAAATGATAAGTACTGCTAAACAATGATAAACCGTGCTAGTTTAAAAATATAATTTTTACGAATAGTCTGGGCTTAAATTGGTATACAGTAAACCCCCTCTAAACCGCAATTCTAGGAGAGAAGAATTTAGATACTTTAGGCAGGTGGCTGCTCAATGCCGGGTGAAAAATCCTAGTGGAACTTTCTGCTTGGTATAAGTATACTCTATTTGCAAAGGTGTCTATTGTGTAAAGGGTTAAATTAATCGATATTTTCAAGTGGCATATATACAATTTATTTGTTCATACGGCCAAGCACTCGATAGATCGTTAAGTTTGCAATTTATGTAAAAAAGTACCAATTATAGATTTGACTAAATAGGACTCTAAATAAAGTACGACTCTATCAAAAATGAATTTAGTGCATCTGATTTCTATATATAAATTTTTATATGTTTCCCTGTTAGGGTTATCTACATGTTGTATCAAGATCACTAAAACGCATTCACATTTAAGGCATTTGAAGACAGAGTAGATCAAGATAAGACGGCTCATACAGGAGCCGTTTGATCAGGGTCTGTTCTTTTTGCTTATGAAATAATATAGATATGATTCTACAGTTTCTACTAATGTAAAACGTTCCTGTGATCATATGATGTTATAAAAGCCAGCTGCTTAATAATATTCATGGTATCATTATAATCAGCATATGTGTTCATGGAGTATAAGGGTGTCGTGTTAAATTTAGCAGGCTGTCGGCGAGTTAGTGATAGTATTTGTCAATATTACGGATCCAGATGTGATACCGAGTAGCTGTTCGATACTTTAGAACTTTGTATCACTTTGTGGTTTGTAATGTTGTGGCGGAAATGTCTACAAGCAAACAGTAAAACAGATAAGATGCGTTCATTCAAGCATATTCAAAAATAGCTCCTTTATGTTTCCAACAAACTCTGTACAGTGATCCTCACTTTAGAATGGTCTCGAAGAGTGGTCACATTACAGGGTTTGTTGAAGAAATGATGATTTTAGTATTTGGGTACACATCTCCATCTAACGCTTTGTTAAAAGTACTTGCCTTGTTTGTTTAGTACAGTCCCATAAACTATGCCGGTATAACCACAGGGTACTTGTCTGTAATTCAGTAGCTATCAAAATGCAACTGAATAATACGCACGCCACCTTCAAGCTGATGCCGACTGTCGTTACACCTTGTCACATGGTCTTAATTTTTGTTCCCTCTCAGTGTACGTTTTATTTTTACCTGCTGCGTTCTCAATGTCATTTTTCTTCTTTGATTTCTCTTCAATAATACAGTCAGAATGCCAAACAGAGAGGATACTGGTGAGATGCCGAGTTACTTGGCATTCGGCGTCTGATCTGGATCCAAACTGTTAGCACATATCCACAAATTCGCTGTTAGCTTGTAAAGAGCTAAATCAATATATAGAGATATTCATTCAGTGATAAATCATAGGTAGCGGTTTCGTTGAATGGCCAACCACAGGTAGCGGTTTCGTTCACTTTATCACTCTAAAGAATTGTTGTCTGTAAGTATCATCGTCTGTTTCACCAAGTGATTTGATTTAACACATTTTCTCCTACTGGCGCAGTCTGGCGCCTCTGTAAAGCTCAATTTTAAACCATTGAGATAAAGAGAGTATTTGCTCCATAGGAGCAAATGATCTATTTATCATAATAATTTCATAACTACACAATTTCAAAAGTATCCTTTTCTATATTTAATGGTCCTTTTCGGAAGATTTATTCAAAGAGAATCGATCCAAAAATTGCCTAGGAGAGAATGTGTTAACCTACATACATTGCCAGAAACACAATCACGGTGACAAACAGTTTGGATTCCGATGCGACGCCAAAGTACTTGGCGTCTCATCTGTATCCAAACTGTTTGCATTGATAACGTTTTAGAACTACATTTGAACTTCATATGTCGAACTGGACCATACAGCTTACTTCGAGATAAAGGAAGTTTGAACCATCCGATTTCTAATCTGGACCATTTCTAAATATAGTCTGAAGGTGGAGATCCTTCGAAAGCAAAAGTAGCAATGCGAAGAGAAAAAATTGCAGACCCGGTTTTATTGAGTCTGTTCATGAGTAGTAATTAAAAGTGCAACACTACTCACACCCCCTAGCACCGGCTTCAGCGGTATTAAATGTTCAAAGCTAATGACATCAAAACTAACTAGAGCATTGTTTTTGTCACAGAAACAGATGTCTCCCTCTCCCATCCTCTTTCCAATACACAAGTGTAATGTCTGTAACTCCAAACTTATCCGGGTCTAATTGTAAGTCGTCAGGGGCAATAACTCCAACGTTATCAGGGGGAGACAATTCAAAAACCCCAGGTACACAACAATTCATGCTGGTCAACATTCCTGTGAAGTATGGTGACTCTAGTACTAGTGGTTTCAGAGATACACGCGACACAAAGTAAAGTTTCTCTTATTTTAAGTCATAAGGGGCTATTCCTGCAGCGGTATAGACGAACCTTCGATTGCGGTGTATAGTTTTTTTCTCGTTTGATTATAGTCAGGGATTGTTGGCACTCTTGAAATATGCCGGGTGCCACCTTGACACCTTTGAGGGTTTCGAGAAATTCAAGATGGCGTTCAAAATGGCGTCCGCGAGTGAGGACAAAATCATAAAAAATATATTACAATTCATACATTCGTAATGTTTTGAAACTTATGGCCTAACAGTAATTAAATTGAACTAATCTTGTTAAAAATAACGTTTACTACTGTTAAATCAAGCATATTTGCCAATATGGCCTCCAATATGGCCTCCAATATAGCGGCTTAAGCTATGTAAAGCACGTGTATTATTTACTTGAGAAATGAAAAGCATTCCGATGGATTCATCAAAAGTATAGTTTTTTTCTCGTTTGATTATTTCCAGGGATTGTTGGCACTCTTTAAATATGCCGGGTGCCACATTGGCACCTTTGACGGTTTCGAGAAATTCAAGATGGCGTCCAAAATGGCGTCTGCGAGTGAGGACAAAATCATAAAAAAAATATGTTACAATTCATACATTCGTAATGTTTTGAAACTTATGGCCTAACAGTAACTGAATTGAACTAAACTTGTTAAAACTAGCGTATACTACTGTTAAATCAAGCATATTCGCCAACATGGCCTCCAATATGATTTCCAATATGGCGGCCAAAGCTATGAAAACCACGTACGTATTATTTACTTGAGAAATGATAAGCATTCCGATGGATACATCAAAATTATAGTTTTTCTCGTTTGGTTATGGTCAGGGATTGTTGGCACTCTTTAGATATACTGGGTGCCACACTGGCACCCTTGAGGGTTTCAAGAAAATCAAGATGGCGCCCAAAATGGCGTTTGCGAGTGAGGACAAAATCATAAAAGATATATTACAATTCATACATACGTTAATGTTTTGAAACGTATAAGCTAACAGTAATGTTTTATTAAACTTATGGGCTAACAGTAATTGAATTGAACTAATCTTGTTAAAAAAAGTTTACTACTGTTAAATCAAGCATATTCGCCAATTTGGCTTCCAATATGGCGGCCAAAGCTATGTAAAACACAACCTCATGTATTATTTACTTGAGAAATGATAGGTATTCCGATGGATTCATCAAAAGTATAGTTTTTTCTCGTTTGATTGTGGTCAAGGATTGTTTGAACACTTTGAATATGCCGGGTGCCACCTCGGCATCCTTGAGGGTCTCAAGAAAATCAAGATGGCGTCTAAAATGGCGTCCGCGGGGGAGGAGAAAATAATAAAACAATGTTACAATTCATACATACGTTAAAGTTTTGAAACGTATAAGCAAACAGTAATTAAATTGAACCAAACTTGTTAAAAATAACGTTTACTAATGTTAAAAGTACATGTATGAGGTATGCAGGAAACACCGCATACAAAACACCCAACCGCCCAAACAGCACCATGACGATCAAGCATATCCGCCTATATGGCTTCCAATATGGTGGCCAAAGCGTTAGTAAAGCACATGTATTATTTGCTTGAGAAATGATGACTATTCCGATGGATTCATCACAATTATAAATTGAATGAATGATTTATTCAATTGTTTTATTATTTCATCAATAAATAAATAAATAAACTAGTATTGTGTGGCATCCTTATTGTAGCAGCTCTAAAATGTAGTGCAAATCATGTTTGCAGTTTTGCAACTGCACATTCGCATATTACAGGACATCGTGCTCTGACAACCGCAACAATAAATCTAAGAATGAAATCTGGTACTTGGTTTATAATTAGTCAAAATGGAAAAATAGTCAAACAGGGAGGGCCACACACAAAATGACACCGCACCAAACACCATCTAACAAGAAACGGTAAAGCCACAAGACAAAACATAACAGGACGCATATCAAGACGAAACACATTAAACATTAAGCATATTAAACAACAAAATTGACCGTAGGCTGAGCACCAGCTGCAGGCGTTTTGACCTTTCATCCTTACTCCAGCTGAAGTCTGTTGGGCCTAGGTAAGGAGGGTGTTGTCATCCGGCTGCTTGAACGTGGGATGTATTGACATTTTCTTCTGCAAAAAGCCTCACTCGTAGGAGGAAGACTTCAAAGATTGGATGGCGTTGAGCCAATATCTAGCCTTGATGCCCATACGTGTCGGTGTGTGTCGGACCCATTACAATCAATATGTCCATAGCAAAACGACATAAGTATCGTTGCTTGAAATATAAGTAGTGCAAGGGGAGATACGAAAGACCCAGGAAGAAACAGAGAAAGACTAGAACGTAATGTCTTGACAACAGGTCCCTTGCCTGTCCCGTAACACACTGCAGCAGTGTCACATCCTGACAATGGACGAGCAGGCAAACGTTCTTCGATAATGCTACTGTTTTTCAACAGTAACTGCAGTGTCAGTTTCGACCCTTGATGGCGGACTCCATCAGTATTACATTTGTTATTTCGATTTTATGGTAGGCGAAAAGTAGAACACACCAGTGCCGTCACACAATAAAGTTGTCTTTGCACAGGGGTCAATTCCGACACAGTCTGCTACTTGCAAACAATACCCTTTTGTTGATCTCTATTGATATGTCATCTGGATCTGTTTTTGCATCATTTTCTATTTGAGACCTCCATTCTTCATTGTGTCTCACAACAGAAATGTCTGGGTCAATACTGTGAATGGTCATCTTATCCAAGCTTAACTTTGACTACTCTAATGGAAGTTCAGGGAATGCCACCAGGCGTATGCCCATACCGCATAAACGTGCTCCCAATGAACATGTCACTTCATATCCCGTTCAATATATCCCTATCTTGCCTATTACATGCTCGCCAGCTCTTTGAAAACCCGAGAACTGGATCTGGGAGTGAATCCGTTGCTGGCAAGTGACATATCCCATGTATGGCACAGTTCACGTGGCATGCGACTAAGAAGCACCGCATCATTTGTTTGTACACTGCTATATGAAGGCACAAGCCACCTTGTCTTTCAGAATTGGTACAGACCATCATGATAAGCACTGGTTTTAGAAACACATCTACCCATAGCTTTTCTGTTTTGCTTTACTAGTTCTGGTGACTCTGGACAGTGCTCTTGCATGACATAAATTATCTTAGTAGGTCCTCAGCAATTAGTGGCATTGCTCTGACGCTTTGTTGAAAGTTCCTGTCTGTCAACATGTGTACGTCACTTATTACTTTAATCAAACCAATCTCTACAATCAGAATGGCAATGATCTCGATAACGCTCATGAGCATATACTTGCCACCAAGTCTCAAAGGTCTCATACGCCCATTTCACATCCTGCGCCACCTTATACAGCTGAAGGTCACATGTGCATATAAAACACGACAAAAAAGTTCTTTGCTAATGTGCAATTCAGGTATTGTGCTTTTGTTAGATCTGCCATCATTGTGTTTTGGTAAGAAAACAGTATCATATCTATGAAAGGTATGTATACAGCGTAATTTGTTCGGATTACGGCTTAACCCTGTACTCTAGAATGTTAACAAAGAACCTTTAATGGAAGAAATGATCTGGGAGCTGCATAATTATTATGTCCATGCTGAATACTGATACGCAGCCGAATAAAAAAATGATATAAAAGGTAGAATTGGTGTAGCAGAATTATTAATCCCTTCATTAAATAGATATGTTTATGAATTATGTTATGATCGGGGGCTTGCTGAATTAGGTATACATTGTTTACAAAAAATATAAATACGAGGGCCATTCAAAAAATACGTAGCAATCGTGATAATTAACCATTGGCTTGAAGGAAAATACTAAAATTTGGTATAAATGATGTTTATCTAAATTCTAGTTCATCCATTGCAATTATAGTGCTATCCTTTATTTCTACTTCGAATTATGGTTGTTACAGCAACGTAAATTTATACGCACGGCGCAACGCATATAATTTGGACAACCTCATTTTTACCGGGCATGGCAGAGCTTTATCTACCGAATACGGCGGGAAAACGTGATAAAACTACACTTGCATTTAGCATGACGTTACGTCATCATTTGTTTTGAATTTCAGCGTCATATTCGCACAGATTATTGAAAAAACTGTTTATTTATCTAAGTAACCAATTTTAATTGGAGGGAAAACATGACATCATGCAGCGATACGGAGCAGCACTTTGCGATAAAGTTTTGTGTTGCACTTGGAAAAACTCCGACCCAGACGAGATAGAAGCTGGGAAAAACAGATTTGAAACCAAAGCTGTGCCAAGCCTTAGTTTATAAGGGAAGAACATCTGTCGAGGATGATTCGGGCCAGGGGCGAAAGAGAAAAATTTACGGAAAGTTAGTCAGCTGTGTCAACGACGTCATGGAGAAAGACAGACGTCAAACAGTTGCAGAAGTTGCAGCGCAGGTTGGAGTTAGTGTTGGGACTATCCATACTGTTCTAACCGACCATCTTGATATGAGGAGAGTTTCGGCCAGATGGATACCATGATTGCTGTCAGCTGACAACAAGTTGATAAGGGTCAATCTGTCAAGAATGTTTCTCCGGCGTTATGACCAAGAGAGAGAAGCATTTCTCCACCGGATAATAACTGTGGATGAGACTTGGTTGTTTCACTACGATCCTGAAACCAAGCAACAATCATCTGCATGGAAACGAAAATCATCACCCCCACTACTGAAGGCAAAGGTATGACAGTCATCCCGTAAGAATATGTTTATATTTTTGTGGCAGGCATGCTTCTAGTCCACACTGTACCAGACAGTTAATGCAGCGGAAGTTCAGCAATACAGAGGAGTTGAAATTTGCAACTAGATCCACAATAGCTGGTTTCAACAAGGACTGGTACAAAAACATTTTTCAGGAATGGATCCACAGGCATAGATGTTGTATAGAGTGCAGCAGCGAGTATTTCGAAAAGATGTAACATGATTTTTGAAAAACAATGTCGATGACGTTAGGTGACGTGATTAACTGTGCGCCGTGGTAACTCTGGTTATGTAGCATAACATGATGTATCTAGAAAACCAGCAGACCGATCGTCGAGATATTTCAGACTTTAGCTGTATTAAGATTAGGCTACACCATATTATGAAGCCATGAAAATATCACGATAAATGACACTGTAAAATGAATTGTCTACGTATTTTTTGAATGGCCCTCGTATATAAGAATAAAAGTAAAGCAACACAACAAACGGTGAAAAAACCCACACAAAAACAAAACCTAGCGTTTAGCACGAAACTGGATTTCTACTATTACTTTTTACCTTCTAATTAGTATTCATAAGTATGTAAATGAGCTTATTAGCATGAATATATCTTAGAATGTGTCCCTGCTATAACTTCAATTTCCGCTAATTTTTAAACAGTAGACAACGTCAGCTGTAGTAATTACAAATCCGCAATAAATCTATAGCGTTACCGAACTTTGATAATGTAAACTATGTGGGTGGGGTAACATTGAAAGGTCTAAAAAGTTATTACATTACTCATTTAAGGGATAATTTATGAAATATGTTGTAATTTGGAGATTGTTGAAGAATGTCTATATTTTTTTAGATATATAAGAATAAAAAGGAAGAAGAGTTGATAAGGCAACATAATAAACGGTTACAAAACACTTAGAGATTAGCACGAAACCAGTTTTCTATCATTACTTTTTACCCTCTAATTAATATTCATAAGTATATAAATGAAGTTATTGGCATGCACATATCTTAGAATGTGTCTCTGCTATACTTTCAAATTACATCCCTACTAATTTCCAAGCTATATAAACAACCTCAGCTGTAGTAAATCAGATAAAACAGCAACTTTATAGCTTTACCGAGCTTCGCTAATGTAAAATAGGGTGGGTGGGGTAAAAGCGTAATATCTCAAAACCCTCAAGGATGCCAGGGTGGCACCCGGCAGATACTTAGTATTCAATCAGGACCCTTTCCTCTACTTATATCGACAATAAAAAAACTATACACCGCAAGCGAAGCTCCTTGCCAAAAATCCAGTTTCGCTGCAGGACTAGGCAGTAGCTCCAAAGTTATCAGGGGGAGACAATTAAAAGCCCAGATGCACAACAAGTTATGCTGGTGATCATTCCTGTCACGTTTGGTGAATCTAACCCTACTGGTTTCAGAGACACGTGCAGCACAAACTTTCCCTAATTTTAAGTTATCATTTCAGGGGCAATAACTCAACAATTATCAGGGAAAACAATTAAAAAAAACCGGTGCACAACAACTCATGCTTGTTAACATTCCTGTGAAGTTTGGTGACTCTAGTTCTAATGGTTTTAAAGATATGCATGACACAAAGTTTCTCTAATTCTAAGTAATCATATCAGGGGCAATAATTCAAAAGTTATCAGGGTGAGACAATTTGAAAATCTCAGGCGTACAACAACTCATTATGTTCAACATTCCTGTGAAGTTTGGTGACAATAGCACTAGTGGGCTCAGATATATGCACGACACTAAGTAAAGTTTGTCTACTTTTAAGTCATCAGGGGCAGTAATTCCAAGGTTAACAGAGGGAGACAATTCAAAAACCTCAAGTGCAAAACAACTCATGCTAGTGAACAATCCTGTGAAGTTTGGTGACTCTAGCCGTACTGGTTTCAGAGAAACGCACAACACAAAGTTTGTATAGATTTAAGTGTTCATATCAATGGCAATAACTCAACAATTATCAGGGGGAAACAACTAAAAAATACCAGGTGCACAACAACTCATGCTGGTGAACATTCCTGTGAAGTTTGGTGACTCTAATACCAGCGGTTTCAAAGATGCGCGCGACACAAACTTTTTCTAATTTTAAGTCATCTGGGGCAATAACCCCCAAGTTATCAGGGGAGACAATTAAAAAACCACTGGTGCACAACAACTCATGCTGATGAACATTCCTGTGAATAAAAAGTAGTAAAGTCAAGCAGGAAAAGCCACACACAAAACGCCACCACCACCACCAAAACACCTACAGAAAGCATAGCAATTTATACTCATACACACATACAGTAGAAAGTCACATACCAGACGCAATCACCACAAACACATCAATAGACAGCATGACACACACACACAACCAAACACACGCAAACACACGAGAAGAACACAGAAAACACCAACAAACACACGGGCACCAGAGACAAATATGAACAAAACACAAGCACAAAGACACAAGACAAACAAAAGTAAGGATGACAAAGAGAGAACCGCATTGGCACGGTCAGTAGCAAAATCACCACTGGGGGTTTAAACCGGTTTACGAACGTCCTAACCTCACACTTATCTCAAAGTCACCCTAGCTAAACAAACATTGTAAATAACGGTATCCCCGCCGGACTTCCTCAGGGCGCGACAGAGAAAAGGTAATACATGAATCTGGTAACCTCATCCTATTTCTGGGTTTAAGAGTATACCATAACAGAGTACTACCCTCGGCCTGTCATCTTGCAAGCAAAGAGGAAAGCGTAGCGACCCACTGTAAAGGGCTCGATAACCAAACATGCAGTGTGTTGCAATATAATAGGGTCAAAACCTTTCTTCCTAAAAGTTTTAATGCGTTTAATAAACAAATCGTAAAAATGGATATGACCACGAATTGTCCTAAGTTTGTAGATAACATCACCATAGAAATCTGGATGAGAAATACCTTGTTGCACTAACGTCCGTAAATTGCAGTTATATTTACTAATGAGGGGTAAATTTCGATAATAGAATTTCGAAAAAGCTTTCCGAATTTTATGATACATGTAGCCTTGCTTAAGAAGTTTATGAGTTATAACTAAATTACGACTATTAAAAACTACTAGCAAAGAACAGGCTCGGGCAACACGAATACTTTGAGAAATGTAAATCCCATAAGATGCAGACCGGGGAACATCTCCATCTCAAGAAGGATAATTAACAATTTTGAAATCGAAATCTTCCCTTTTATCGTATATTTTAGACGAAACTTTATCATTAGTGATGGAAAGATTCAAATCTAAAAAGGAAGCCTGAATGTTAGATAGGTTCGCTTTGTTTAAAGTAAGTTCTTTTGGGTAAATAGAAGAAACCATATTTTCAAAATAAGGATTATCCAAATTCAAAATATCGTCTAAATACCTAGACGTTTTATTAAAAGCACAAACAATGTCAGATGGTGTATCAGGTTTTAAACTAAGCATGAAATCCTTCTCATAGCAATATAAAATCAAATCTGCACCAAGAGGGGCACAATTTGTTCCCATAGGTATACCAATAACTTCACGATATATGGTATCCCCATAGCGCACAAATATGTTATCTAAAAGAAATGTTAAAGATCTACAAACATCAAGGCAAGTCCACATTGTGTAATTTTCAACTTCAGAATTCGAAAAAAATGAACGTTGAACATTACAAGCAACGAACATTTCATATTCTCTGGCAAAGGTTTTTTCTATCAATTTAATCAGTTTATCCTTTATAAGATGGTGAGGTAGAGTAGTATAGAGTGTAGAGAAATCGTAAGAGCTCAATGAGGAAATGTTGTACTGTTCATTTTCAAGTTTAGTTGAAATATCATTTGAATTTTTTATGGACCAAAAACCATTAATACCAGAATGGTCATATATATTATCACAGTAACGTTTAACATGTTCTTTGACACGACGTTAAAAGTTTAGATAGTTTAGTGGTAGTACAACAACTAGAGTTTGCAATAAAACGCGCCTTATACGGATTTTTATGTAGCTTAGGAATCCAGTACATAGAAGAAAGTTTATGTTGTTTTACATTAGGATTAGACTTAAAAGTATTGCACATTTTTACATGTTCCGTGACTATATCTTTTTTCAGGGGTTTGCACTGTAATATATGTTTGTGAACCAGTTAATTCCTTCTTCAAAACATCAACATAATACAATCGTCACATAATTATTACATTATTTGATGCCTTGTCAGCAGGAGCAAAAACATAATTAGAATGAAAATTCGAAATGGTTTTTCCTCAGATATCGAAATGTAATTCTAGGTCGAGGTGGTAATAGATGGTAATTAGATTTGTAAAAAGCAATAATGTCAAAAACATGTTTTCTCCAATCCGAAAGGGCATTTACATCAGCATGTTCTCGTCGACACCATTTGATGCAGAATTCTTGAATAGCTTCAGCAATATGAGTACGACAAGTGTCAAAATCAATAAGGGAAGGTAATCTATAGTTGGGTCCTTTAGTAAGGAGGGTCCTGAGACGTTTATCTTTAATAATATTAACATTACCAATAATGACGTGACCAACTGGTTCATAACAAAAGCTTGAAGTGCTACAGTCTCAAGAAGTAGGGGTAATGACATCAATATTTAAGTCGGATACAATTTTATTGTAGTTAAAATAACGTTCCTTATTGGGTTATTGTATTTATAACAGATGATAGGTGATTGAGAATTTATGAAATATTTAGGAATAGTATCGATTACATTCTTATCACGAAATATACTTTGAATATCAATGAAGTCGATACCTGTATTTATGAATTGAGGAGTTGTCTGGAGGGGGAATTTTATTTACATTTTGATTTTGGTGAAAGTGGGATAAGGACGAGGTTGGGTACCCGTAAACCAGGTTTAAGTCCCCCAGTAGCCCTTTTTTTGGCTGCTGGCCGTTCCAAGGCGGCACTCCTGCTTTCAGCCTACGGTCAATTTTGTTGTTTAATATGCTTAATATTTAATGTGTTTCGTCTTGATATGCGTCCTGTTATGTTTTGTCTTGTGGCTTTACCGTTTCTTGTTAGATGGTGTTTGGTGCGGTGTCATTTCGTGTGTGGCTCTCCCTGTTTGACTATTTTTCCATATTTAAGAAAATGTCTTTTATGTTCATATTCTTTATCAATATGAGGACGAAGAACATGCTGAGTGTAACCTTGTATAATAGAGGCAGTTTTGATCAGTGGGTATGTACGCATATAATTTTATCAGCCTCCTCGTCAATGGATTGAATACAAGAAAATGGCAAAGATGATAAACAAGAAAGCATAGCATGTTTGCCAGTTTCTTTAAGAATAGTATGTAAATCGTGAACTGACATATCAAGACGTAATTTGCGCTTAATAGTACCATTCTACGTTTACCATGCGATCTGCTTTTACGTTTTTTAATTGAAAATATTGAGAAAATATCGATGTTACGATCTTTAGATATATTACCACTTTGGTAAATGTTGTCATTCAAACCCAAAGGGAAAGGTGTTTGTAATTTTTTTAATCCTGTCTAGCTCTTTAGATTTCAAACTACTGGTAGTATTAGAATCATAATAAATTTGCTCCACTGGTTGAACGGAAACATTTTTAAATGAATGTCCTGTATGACGAAACTGCTGGTAAAAACAATTGCGAACTTTTTTGATACGAGAGTGGTAATCATGTTCCCGAAACCTTGTTTTTAAAGAGCGACTCGTCTGACCTACATACTGAATACCACAGCGTGGCGCATTTCAGGTTATAACATATATAATAATTGACGATTTTCAGTCTACATCAGAATTAATCTTCACATTAAACACTCTACCATTTACAAGAGATTTAATAGTTGATCTAGTAGAAATAAAATTGCAACACATACACCTCTTCCTAATGCACTTTGTAAGTATTGGATATACTCTATGTCTTTTGTTCAAATAATGTGAATTTAGATTAGCTTTAGTATAACGAAGGATACATTGCTTTAAAGTAGAAAGCACGATTTTAGGTCCATTATGTAAAACGTTATTTATAGCAGACGAAGGAACATGAAAAGACGAAGCCGAAAATAGTTTTAGAGGTTTTATACAAACAGACGGCTGTAGAGATTAAAACTTAGCCAGATTATGAGGAATCTGAACATAAGACACAGAGTGTAATTTTATGTTTTTAAGTTTTAGTGTAGGGAGACTATTCATAGTTTTTGTAGTAGTTGTTTGAGCACCCTTCCGAAAAAATCGACATAAAGGTACCTATGTTTGTTGAATCATGGCATCTGTCTTTACGAATTATTAGTATTATTATTATACCACATTTATATAGCGCTCTTTTCACACAGGATATGTGCGTTCAAAAGCGCTGTACATGGATGAAATCAATAATCGGAACGAACCGCATGATTATCTATCCAGACAATGAAAGATTTACAATAGATATACAATAAATATAAAACTCACTAGCCGGACGGAAACGCATGATCGTCCATCCGGTCAGTGAAGGATATACAAAAGATACACAATAGATATGAAATCATAAACCGGAAGGAACGGCATGATCGTCCATCCAGTCAATGAATTGTATGCAATAGATATACAATACATATAAAATCACTAACCGGTAGGAACCACATGATTATCCACCCGGTCAATGAAAGATATGCAATAGATATACAATAAATATATAACCACTAACCGGTAGGAACCACATGATTATCTACCCAGTCAATGAAAGATATGCAATAAATATACAATAAGTATAAAATCACTAACTGGTAGGAACCACATGATTAATTACCAAGTCGGTGAATTATAAGCAATAGATATACAATAAATATGATATACAATAAATATGAAATCACTAACCGGTAGGAACCACATGATTATCCACCCGGTCAATGAGAGATTGATTCCTACAGCATATCCCAAGGGCTGCAATGGCAAAGGAATCGTAAGGTATGAGAATTGATGATTATAAGCTACTTTTCCTAAACTGTCCTAGTAGTATATGTTGAAAAAATGTGTTTTCAGAGATCTTTTGAAACATGCCAGTGAGCTTGCATCTCTAATGTCTGATGGCAGAGCATTCCAGAGTTTTGGAGCTGCATGCATGAAACTTCTCTCACCGTATTTTACCTTACGACGTTTTGGTACAACCAACGACAAGGAACTACTTGATGACCTTAATTCTCTGCGGGGCCGATACACGTCAAGCATGTCGACAATACACTTGGTGGATTCATTGTGCATGGCTTTATACGTAAGTGTCAGAATTTTGAATTCAGTGTGATGTTGAACCGGAAGCCAGTGAAGTTCTCTCAAAACAGGCGTGATATGATCATATCGAGGAGTCCTGGTTATGATGCGGGCTGCTGTGTTTTGAACTCTTTGAAGTTTCTGCAGTGTGTTTTTTGAAATTCCATGCAGCAATGGGTTGCAGTAGTCTATTTTTTATGTAACCGGGAGTTCACCAAAGTCTTGGTAGCATCAGGTGAGAGGTACTTTCTTATATGACCTATTCGTCGGAGCTGTGCATAACCAGACCTACACACCGAATTGATGTGTGATGCCATATCCATTTGTGAATCGAGCCATGTACCGAGATTCTATATACACAAAGACGGTTTGATTTTAGAGGGCCCTACTTGCACATTAATGTCTTCAGGTACTACTGTGTTTTTGTATGAAACAGGATGACCTCAGTTTTGTCAGTATTGAGCTTCAGCATGTTCTGGTGCATCCAAGAAACTATTTCTTTGAGACAGATCTCACCTCGTGATAAAGCTTTTTGTTGACAGGAAATGACATTGGGCTTACAGGATAGGTATAATTGCGAGTCATCGACATAAAAATGGTGCTTTAGCCCATGGTTTCTGCAGATTGAGCCGACAGGTTTGGTGTACATGATGTAGTGTTTTGGTCCTAGGACCGATCCCTGTGGCACGCTATATTTCATATTAACTGGGGTGGACAACTCCCCATCTACTGACACTATTTGATAGCGGTCATTTAGATAGGAGGTCATCCACTCAAGGGGTTTCCCAATGATTCCGAAATCTTTTTTCTAGGCGCTTTAGCAATGTTTCGTGATCGATAGTGTCAAATGCAGCCGATAAATCAAGCATCAGCACAACTGTAGTTTCATCTTTATCTAGGAATTGAAGGATGTCATTCTGAACTAGATTGTTTGAGTTCAGGTGGGACTCAATGCGTTTGTCAACCACTTTTTTCTAACACTTTGGAGACAAATGGCAGATTTGATATAGGCCTATAATTCTTAAGTTCATTTGAATCGAGATCCGGTTTCTTTAAAGGATGTCTGACATGTGACCTTATGAAACGTTTTGGAACATAGGCATTGTCTAAAGAGGAGTTTACAATGTTTGTCAAAATCGGTAGGAGTTCATCAAGGCATGACTTTAATAGCCATGTAGTTATTGGATCCAG
Organism: Azorinus chamasolen; assembly: GCA_963576725.1. Classification (NCBI taxonomy): domain Eukaryota; kingdom Metazoa; phylum Mollusca; class Bivalvia; order Cardiida; family Solecurtidae; genus Azorinus; species Azorinus chamasolen. Next base: position 79,285,792 of record OY755245.1, read on the forward strand.
TTCGCAAGACTTACAGGGGGATGCCTTAATGATATGTCCTACTTCTTCTACTGTAGTTGTAGCAAACTTTTCCAATACGTTTGTTGAATGCTGCATCTCAGTGTCAATCGGCGCACTGGATACAGTGCCTGGTGCAATATCTGCACGTATATTGTCCACTTTGTCAACGAAAAAGTCACTGAATTCTTGTGCAAGATGCTTCGAGGACGAAGTCTTAGTCAATGAGATGTCACTAGTTGAACCTAGCAGATGCTTAGTGGCTCTGAAAAGACATTTTGAGTCTGCCTGGCATGCTTCGACTTTCTCTGAGTAGAAATCAATCTTTGACTTAATTAGTAGCCTGTTGACCTTGGCACACTGTTCTCTGTATAGCTAATGGTCTATGGTGAGTCTGGACTTTTTCCAGTTCCGTTCCAACTTGCGCCTTACATGTTTAGCATCATGCAAGAATTGCGTCGATAACACAAATACAACTGGCATTGTCCATAAAAGCACGTGCTATCACGAACAATAAGAAAATGTATTTATATGAACGAAATATCGTACAATGAAATGAAATAAATGTGTGTTCCTTTCAGCTGACAGTTATTGATTTATTTTTTAAAAATACATCAGTGTTCGGAAATACCCGATGTTCTTGTTCGGTAGAGCCGACATGTTCGGTAATGGGCTCACAATATGGATATTTTCAAATAAGTCTATCTTAATTAAGAAGAGCACTACACTGTCGTAAATAGGCGCAGATCAAAGCCAACGTTCGTTAGATTCTACTGGTATGGTTCAGTTTTAAACAGGTGAGGGCATTACCGAACAATAAAAAAATCTTTGGTAGTCGGAAATAACCGCCCCGCTCTACATTTAAATTGAAGCAAGTTCATGCACAATGGTGAAATATGCAAAACGGTCAACAAAACCACGAGTAAAATGTCTCAGCTATATAACTTTAACAAAGCCAAAATTCAAACAAAGGGCTTATAATTTTTAAGTACACATGGTTTTAAACCAAAAGCACGTACACTAAGGGTGCTAAGGAAATATGAGAGAAAAACAAATAATTAAGCTTCCACCGAGGATCGAACCCACGACCTCACATGTCCTAGTCCATCGTTATAAGCCTTAGACCACACTGACAGCTATGGTTAGGAATGTGATTTTAATCAGTTATACCTAATTCACTAGCATTTTCACTGAAACTGGATCATGGCAGAAAAGAAAGAAATAACCCCGACAAACAATATACTGAGAAAAATATATGAATCAAAATAAATAAAATAAATGAATATATATAAAAACAAACTTGTCTCACAGTAAACCATAGTTATTAAAAAAATATTGGCTTTTATAGAACCACAGGACCGCTGAAACGCATGGTCAAAATTCAAAGCCGTATGAGATTGGGCTGCTTTCGCAGCCCAATAAAGAGTGTGAGCACTCTGTGAAAAAGGACAGGGCTGGCGAGAGGCGAGTTTGGAAGGCTGGAAGAGAGAGACCGTGCCAGGGAACAGAAATAGTAATAAAAGTTGGACGGAAACGTTCGGCTTGTTTTAACGAAGATTCCACGAATCTGGGTTTAACGTTAACTACACTACACTAGTCAACATTGCACTTGGAGCTCTGCTTAATCTGACAGTAATAGTTCACAGATGTCTAAAGGGTAATGGCTTTAGGCTTGTTGGTTATCTCGATGTACGAGGAAGCAATAAGGTGAGCTTTTCATTTTCTTTGTCAAACGTTGCTTACAATTGATTTATCATTTATTCAGAAGAATTCCAGCGTAAAATTACAGACAAATAATGAGGCTATTAACAAATAAACACAGCATTAGATGCGTACATACGAATCTCGCCGTTTTCGTTCTCAAAGATTCAGCAAAGGACAAATTCTGGAATACTATTTTGTTCACGTCTCGAAGCGACGTTTAATGAAATCACAAATGCGACGAATGTTTCTAATGAGACGACAAGTCGTTACTCTTATTGCTGAAATGTTATTGAGATGAATACCGGTAGATTTCAGTATTTGAAAGCCAGACATCGGAGTTTAAATTTGAAAAATACTTCATACATTAAAATAAAAGATTGCCTAAACATGCTGTCACATGCCTATTGCCATAAGAAATTCTATTATAAAATTTCGGGATACATTATTTGCACATTTCCCGCATTCAAAGGGTTAACAAGATGCTGATTATAACGATGTAGGGAGCAGTGTATCTGAGTGCAGTTTGCACGGGACGTGAAATATTTATAATTTACAGTGGACAGGGTTTTGTAATGTGTCTATGTGTATATGTTTTCCACTATACATCAATTAGGTTTTTAGTATTTGTATAAGGATCAGTGTAAAACATTACCAATAATTCTGACGACCAAGAGGTAATCTCATTACAAAATGCATTGGAAGTTACTCTCAGGGACGAGTGACACAGTTTTGTATGATACTGCTCTATTTAACAAATCAAATCTATTGGTATTTTCTCATGTGAATAACATGTGAATACTATTTGAATTCTGAATGTAAATCAAATGGCTTATATAAACCAACATATAAATATAGAACTAGTTTTAGCCAAAAATCGTCGAAAAAACATATTACCATGCCGCTAATGGAATAAACCAGTATGTTACAGTACAATCCCTCTAAATCGGACGTTCAAATTAGATAAATGACGGCCTTTTAGATATGTGGAAGCTTAATAAAGGGTGGAAGTCACGCGAAAAGCTCTTCTAGGAGCTTTTTGCATGCATGACTTTCACTATGCATTAAGTAGACACCTGCATAACAGTATCTACATTCTTCTCTACTAAACGTCCGGTTCAGTGGGCTTTTACCGTATTGCCTTAACCGTTTACCTCATTGATACATATACATAAATTAATGTATTGGTGAAATTAATTAGTATAAATTGTATTCTGACATAAGAATAAGGACCACACATACGAATTCAAACAGAAACTGTAGAATCAGAGTTATATTATTTAATAAGCAAACAGAGCACGCAATGAATAAGCCAATGATCAGCCAGCTCCCACAGATCCCATGATATGGGTCTGTTCTGATTGCAGAGTCGTTTCTATCAGGCAAAAGATTAACCCATTTGCTCCCACGATCCCATATAGGGGACGTAGGCAAACAGTGTAGACTCTGATCAGACGCCGCATAATGCTGCGTCTGATCAGAGTCTACACTGTTTGCTGAGGAAATTCATTCAATACAAAACAAAACAAAAATGAAAATTTAGACCATACATCCCTTAGATAAAAGATAGACTAATCCAATATATAAGCATGGAATAATCCACTGGGAGCAAATGGGTTAATAACAATAACTGAAAATTGCGCGTCTATGGCACGTTAAACGTTAACATGGTGTACTGTCATATGTTGTAATGTTCTATGCTGCTATTATTAAGCCACCAATCCTATATCGCTGTATAGCCTGTTTAGGGTCGAGCTATTGTTATATTTAACTCACTTACTCACTCATTGAAGTTTAAATGAGTGAATGAATAAGGCTAGTTAAACCCAACATAATATAAAGGTCACATATATGAGTCATACATAAAGAGCAATGTGATACAGAGTATGACGTTTACTATTTCCGAGCGTCTTGACAATATTCAGGTGATATACATATGCACGTATTGTTTTCTGTTTCATGCTCCTTCCAATTCCTCTCGGAACCTCAGTTGAGTGTGAAACAGTTTGGAACATGAACAGACGCCTAGGTACATAGCATCTTATCTTCACCCAAACATTGCCAACATAATCGCACAGTCGCAGTAAAACAACAGGAGTCGTTTTCCGGTGGCCCTTTCGAGGAAAGAATAAAACGAACATGATAGGAGTAGCACCAGTGTCCTGCTGAGTTTATAGTTGGACCTTGAGGATAATTGGATACCACTGCACCAGAGACATACATTATATATAGATTATAATAGAGCTAATACAATGTAGTTTTTAATGACATATGTACATGTGTTGGTATTGGTAGAAACTGTAGAGTCAAAACTATTATAAGTGCATGAGCAAACAGAATAGACCCGGATCAGATGACTCCTATAGCCGTCTGATCTGGGTCTATTCTGATTTAAAAGGCATTGAAAGGCGTTTAATCCTTGTGAAAATGTGGTCATCTTTCTTTAACCCTTTATTTCATCAACATTCATGTAGAAAAAATGAAAACATAACTGTTAATTAGATTATTTGTTTTAGTAATCATTTAATGACACATCAGTGATATGGACACAGGGAAATTTAAAAATAATATACAAACTGTAGAATCATCTCAGATTCTCTATATAATAGTATTTCAAAAGCATCCAGAAGAGACCCTGATCAGACAGCTTCTGTAGGAGCTGTCTGTTCTGGGTCTACTCTGCAAATGCATAGAAAGGTGAATTTATGGTGTAAAGGATTAACCCTTTCCCATTTTAATATTCGTGTAATAATTATCATCAATTATTCGATATGTATTAGCTGAATTTTTATAATGGCATATGGAAACATCATTTTTTTGGTGTTGATAGATACTGTAAATATAGATTTATTTTAACATCATAAGCAACTTGGCTCCAAAAGGAGCTATTTGATCTGGGTCTACTCCGTTTGAAAAGGTGTGAAAAGCATACATTATATGAAGGGAATAGTTAAACAAATCATTTCAGGGGATCTTAACGATATATGACATAGTTTACTGGTTGTGCTTTCAGATTCCTCAGTTGTTTTGCAAATTCATTGCAGGCTTAGCCAGAAAGTGATTTTCTTTACCATTTTCAGATGGAAATACGTTCAATATTTCCCGATCTTAGGAATATTCATTGACATATTTTTTAGGACAGAAAATGACAATTTTGGATCATAATGATAAAGGTAACATATTCAGAAATCAAATAGATCTATCTACCCTTTTTCATAAGCAAATGGAGCAGATCCTGATCAGACTCTTCATACTGGACCTGTCTGATTGAGGTAAAGCCCGTTTGGTTAAAAGTGAACAAATATGTCTTACATATATTTCTATTAACACGTTCACTCTCTGTTTTCAGTCACTTTGGAAGCTTATGGAACCAAACTTAGATGTCTGGACTATCAGCATGGAACAGAGGAACCTAGTGTGCATGTGATATTCATGACAGCAACCAAGAGACTTTCTAAAGTGTTGCAGCTTGTTTCGGATTGAGTAAGGAGTCTCTTCATTACTACCTTGGGAATTCTGCAGGCTAATAAGTGGAGACCAGATATTGTAAACCTTAATATTCCGGACTAATGAGAGGGGATATTTAGGGGCTGCAGAGAAATCTGGTCTATCCGACTGGATTTCCCAGTGTTGTAGGAGCCATTGATGGTACAAACATCCCACTTCCAAGACTATAGAGTTTAGATATTCGTAGATACATAGGAAATACTTTCCTGCTTTTCATCTCCAATGAGTTTGTGATAGTAGTTTAAGGTTTGTGGATGTATACTCTGCTTTCCCTGGTTCTGTACATGAATCCAGGGTTTTTTAAAAGATAAAAATGACTTACCTTTATGGGGATTCTGCTTGTAGTTTTAAAAAATACTGGTGGCTTCAGGGACAATGGCCATCTCACAAATGAACAAAAAAGATTAAACTCAATCACATAGTTTTACAAGAGTGGACACTGAGCAAAGTTTTAGCCTTTTGAAAGGGAAGTTTAGGAAATTGAAATTTCTCGATGTGACATGTTGTGCACTACACACTTTCATAATAAACAGGACTCAACTTGGAACCAGAATTTCAAGATGTTTTGGAAGATAAATGTAACAGAAAATACAGGTGACAGAACATCAAGACGGGGATCTGCTTTATTCGTACAAAAACAAGACATCATGAATTTACTGTCATGGTAAAAAAAAAGTTGTTAGAATATTACATGCAAATTAATCCTTTCTCTGAACTAAAAGCTTTCCCAAGCCTTTGCGCACACATAAAACCTAGGTCATATGGTTCCTATAGTGTTTACTCTGTTTGCTATTGAAATTATGATAGACCTGACTCAACAGTTTCTACCAATACCAACACAATATTCTGATGTGCATGCACATATGCCATTATAAAAAATCAGCTAATAAATATTCATGACATCATTATTTTTAGCATGCATATTCAACAGGAAAAGGGTTAACCCTTTATTCTATGAATATTCATGTCAGAAATAATGACACCATGAATCTTAATTAAATTATTTTTTATAATGACACTTGGACACATGAATTGTTTATTAGTCCCCCACCGGTTACCGGTTGGGGGACTATAGGTTTGCTCGATTCCGTCTGTCCGTCTGTCCGTCCGTCCGTCTGTCCGTCTGTCCGTCCGTCTGTCCGTCCGTCTGTCACGCTTCTTGTCCGGGCCATATCTCCTACAAAGTTAAGCCAAATTAATTATAACTTCACACATTGAAGAAGCATGATGAGGGCTAGTGTCATGCACAAGGGTCATAACTCTAGCATCAATATTTTTGGAGTTATTCCCCTTTTACATATTTTTTTGTCCGGACAATAACTCTTTATCTATTGGTTCAATTGATTTGAAACTTCACATATGGAACAATCATGATGAGGGGTAGTGTCATACACAAGGGCCATAACTCTAGCATCAATATTTTTGGAGTTATTCCCCTTTTTCATATTTTCTTGTCAGTCCGTCTGTCACACTTCGTGTCCGGGCAATATCTCCTACAAAGTTAGGCCAAATTCATTATAACTTCACACATTGAAGAAGCATGATCAGGAGTAGTGTCATGCACAAGGGCCATAATTATAGCATCAATATTTTTGGAGTTATTCCCCTTTTTCATATTTTTTTGTCCGGACAATAACTCTTTCTCTACTGGTTCAATTGATTTGAAACTTCACATATGGAACACGCATGATGAGGGATAGTGTCATGCACAAGGGCCATAACTCTAGCATCTATATTGTTGGAGTTATTCCCCTTTTCATATTTTCTTGTCCAGTTAGTAACTCTTTATGTACTGGTTCAATTGATTTGAAACTTCTCATATGGAACAAGCGTGATGAGATGTAGTGTCATGCACAAGGGCAATAACTCTAGCATCAATATTTTTGGAGTTACTCCCCTTTTTCATATTTTCTTGTCGGGACAATAACTTTTTATTTACTGATTCAATGTATGAAAGTAGGTACTAATACCATTCAGATGGTCATGTATATATACCATGGTCAACCACACCATGGGTGGGTGGGGTGGGGAGTGTGGAGGTTTTTTTCAGTCCGGTGGGGGACTCATGTCTTGCATAGCAATACAACATGCCCTTGTTAAACATAGCAGGCCCTAACAAGACAACTCTTACAGGATACATTTGGTCTGGGTTTACTCTGTATTAAAGGGTGTTGGAAAGGTCTATTTATGGATTACGTGTTAACTTTCAACGAACTCACAGCTGGTAAAGTAGTCTTTTGTAGTCATCTTGAAAAATATTGGGTAATTTGTTGAGGTCAAAACAAAAAATAACAATAAAATCATGATGTTTTTCTTTTAGAACATATGCCACTTATACTTGAGCTGTTATATCATACACTGTCTGCTTGTGACCCTCTACCAAACCTCTAAAATCATCTTGATATCTCAAAAAGTATGTTCACTAGAGGCAGTGCTAATTTCCTTATATGACTATTTTGGGAAAACGTAAAAGACATCTCTAAAACTGGTTGTCCAATTTAACTAATATGTGACAGGAATAGTCCCCTGGTGACCATATTGAGAATAAATTAAGACAACCATGCATAATTTGAACAAACTGAATAATCTTCAGTTAAATAAATAAATTATGACCCTGTTATTTTCATTTTCTGGAGATGGTTGTGACTAGTTCATCTTTATCTAGTGCTACAATTCTCAGGTGAACAATATATGGTCATCATGGCTCTCTTGTTTCTTGTGCCATTCACTTTAATTCCATTTCTGCTGTTGCAGCTAGTACTGATGAAACGTTCAATTTCATCGGCATGCCCATGATTTTGAGGTTGTGGTGCTGATACTTAATAAGTCTCCTCAGGGGCATCAAGTAGGTAAGGGACTGGTCGATGTTTGGGGAGTTGTTCAGGTCATACAAGGCACTGCTTCGGACACACATACTCAATTCGACTGAGTGAAGTCGTGGTCTTTGTCGACGACGACAGACGAACAACATATACAAGGCACTGCAGTTGTGGGTAGAGCTGCTGCATCTTCAGCATACATCAATTCCATGACCTCAAAGTCCCTCTAAGTTTGTTGACTATTCCCAGTTTGTTTTATATGCCCTCAATACATATCAGAATCCATACTTTACTCAACATAATTGAAAGCATCTGTTACTGTTATAAAAAAACAATACGCATTATATTAGTGTTTTGTTGAGAACTCTTAATGGCCAAGTGATCCTAACATTATTCAAGTCCAACGCTATATTCATTTTATTTGCAGATAAAACAGATTAATTGCTGAAGTATGCAACTTCAAAATAATATTTTGTACTTATCAGTCTCCCATCGGCCACTGGAGGTGGACTATAGGTTTTCATACCGTCTGTATTATCACTAATAATGCTCTCAAGGGACCTACATGTTTTAAAAAGAGCTTGCTGCATTTTTGTACACATGTAGTTACTGCATGTATAATGAAAGCAATGCAGAAAGCTCCTTCGGAACTTTCTGCATTTCTTTCAGTCTGAATTAAGCTACAGCCTGTATTTTGAAAACACCTATATTTGTTTATTTAATGGTTATTATATAGATTTTTAATTGAATTCCTCATTAGTTTCACCTCAGAAGTAAGGGGCATTTATTAGAGAGTGGCATTTATTAGGGAAATTACAGTATAACTTGTATTTTGAGCAGATCCTTACACCAATGCACATAATTTAGATCAGTGATAAAGCGGTGAGGAGGACCAATTTGAAAAATTCAGTTCTTATAGAAATGTAATCTGTAGCAAGTGAATTAGGAGTTCTGCCACAAAAACTGAACAGAGATAGGATTGTGGGTTAAATCAACTCTCATACAATGCCCTGATATTCCAAGACTATTAAGCTTGAGCTGCCTAAATTATATCTTCAAGAATTATTGTTTTGATATGATCCAAAGCACTGATGTTAATTTGTGATGCTACAATTCACAAATACCTTAATCAGCCACAAATATATGCCATTCAGCAGGAATTCTAACTAGTACATGTGCAACAGAAAGGTAAAAGACTACAACAGTTAACAATCACCAATCATTATTGTAGTCATGTACCAATAGGTAAAGCACACAAATGAATTACACTATACTAGTATCTCATCTGACACTCCTTCATGGAACAATAAATGAAACATTGTTATATTTTCTGATCCTTCGGGATCATTAGTTTTGATGCTGATCGTTTGAAAATTGAATACTGCTTAAGCCGGTGCTAGGGGGCGTGAGTAGTGTTGCACTTTTAATTACTACTCATGAACAGACTCAATAAAACCGAGTCTGCAATTTTCTCTTTTTGCATTTCTACTTTTGCTTTCGAAGGATCACCCATTTTCAGAATATATTATATCATGACTCAATTATTTGTGTGTCAATATGAATTTATTTATAATGTCATTAGCCTTTGAAAAAAAGTCCTTCAACCATTTTGTGCTTTGATACTATAGCACTGCTGTAAGAAGTTTTGTTACTTTTTATATATTAATTTATCTTTTATGTTATTGATACTTACATCAGCTTAGAACTAATAAATCATGAATAATAATTTGTGCAAGTATTTAACCATTTATCTGATACAGACACCATTTCATACCTTCGGAAACAGAATAGACCCAAGTCAGATGGTTCATGTAGGAAGCATCTTATCATGGTTTACTCTGTTATGCAACTATAATTCATGTATGTAGAATGTAATCTAGTTTCTACAAATAGCAAAAAGGTCCTGGGTACTTATGTCAATATTAAATTCAAATAATAAATATCCATTATGCCATTATTTCCTACGTAAATACTCAACAGGGATAATGTTAAGTCATCATACTTACATTGAAACAATATTGTTGAACATCATGCAGAAATCACACCAGTTGAATCTGGAATATGTTTTTAATTTAGCAATTAACCATGAAGTATAGAATTATTTCTGTGAATTATATAGATTTACCTTTAATTCTGGATATACGTTTCTCCTCCTCCATGCTTCAATAGCCTTTGGTGAAACAGCTTGATAACAGTAGGTAGAAACACATCTGATATCACATTATGAATTGACAGGTCAATCTGATCAAATATACAGACTGATACTGACAATAGAAAACTATTAGGTACACAATGTGACAACAGAAAACTCATTTGTGGCCGCATATCCTTCTTTTAAACCATAGGCTCTGGTCTCTCATTTTCCCTGATGAATCAAACCATCCATGATGCAGTCATATTCATTTGCTTTGACACTCTTGACAAATCAGTCCTTACTGATCAAGTGGATGATATTTGAATTTCCTGTCACACACAAAAACATAATTCTCCTCCATGTAAATGCTGAAATATTAAAAATAATCAAACCACTCTTAGAGATAGCTAGAAACATATGTAATAAGTGGATATCAATTGTATATAGATGAACACAAAGTGACATACCTTTTACCCAAATGTCAATTTATTGTCAGTTGTTAATGTCAAAATATGTCATGTACATTTTAATACCAATAAAATAGCTAGTTTAAGAGCAGACGTAGTGAAGGTTCTGAAAAAGAGTAATCCCAGTAAAACAGTAAAACTCATGTCATACGATGTGTCGGCTCTGTTGTTCACTAGCAATCCGGTGAAGCAATCTATGATAGTAATGAAACAGAAACTGGAACAAGACAGTGAGCTACAAAACAGGACTACGCATAAGTAAGCAGTATTTGTGACCTCCTTGAACAGCAAATATTTCATTTAATGGACAATATTTCCCAACAGAAACAATGGGCAGCCATGGGGTCACCGGTTTCATTCATTGTAGCAAACCTCTACATGCCACATTCTGAGAAAGAGGCATTGCATACAGCCTGAAAACCGTCCTAGGGGATCTTTCTGCATGACTTTCACCCTGCATTAAGATGTCACTTGTCTCCAAGACCGATATCTATACTAAATCGAATGTCCGGTTTATAGAGGTTTTACTGTATACCTTCCCCGTAACATTAGTTGATGGTTGACCATAACGTTATACTCTCGTGGTATTGAATTTTAGACTGGCGGAAGCCAGTCTTTAGTACCGTAAATTCAGCAATCGCTCCAATACCACGTCCGAGTTAACATGTTTGTGTATTAATGCGCCATAGGCTGATCTTTTTGTCTATTTTCAATACAGCAAAATGCTATTTAACTTCCATTTTAACCAGAACTGCCGATCCACCCCTGTCCTTTAATATGCAATTCTATGTCAAATGCTAACGAGGAGTTACGCGGTTAAAAGATAGTGCCCCTTGAAATCTCACGCTTATCATTATGAAAGTAATCCTATATATTTTAGGCAAGGAAAGTAAACTAAAATATTTTAAAACCATTATAAAAACGGGAAAAGAAAAGGAGCAACTTAAAGCATTGACATAATCAGAATGTTTGCAGAACGTCTCACACGCGCTTGAACTGACCGACCTTGCGTACATAATGACGTAAGTATTTTGTCATATTTATACAGTCTTTAAGTCTTTAAGCGATGTATTTAAGTGTCGTCTTATTACTTCTAGGTTTGCAAATACTACCATCAGTAGAATTGTCGTGTTTCTAGCTTTCTTGTAAAGCGATACTGTTTTTAAAACCTTTCTCTCGGTTGCAGATATTTCCAGATAAATATAAGTACATTAGAACCTGTCTTAAGCGACCCTAAAACGAGGTGTAACTATGGACCTATTAGGCATGTGGTAGTTACATGCAGGTCAGAATTAATGCAGAAAGCGCATATAGGAGCTTTCCACATTAAGCATCCAACTGCATTTAAAGACTTCTTTGTTCAGTAACTTAGTGGTCGCTTAAGACAGATTCTACTGTAAGGGCCAGTACTTAACTTTTCCGTTCACATTGCATAGCTCTTTTTCTGTGTAATTTAATGGAAAATTGTGGCATGAAACGTGTTGCAGTTGTCATGTTGATGTTGTAATGTACAGTTGAATAGAACATGTTGTTTACTTTCTTATTATCATCTCATCAGTTCCCCATGCTTCAAAGGGGGTCAATCCGACCATCCGTCTGTCTGTCCTCCCGTTCGTCGGCAAATGCTTTAAAACCGCATGGTAGAATGTTACCAAACTTTACTCTGTTTGCAGCTCAATCATTGAGTACTCTAGTGATAGGTGGGTACAGTTTGTTCACTTACATGTTTTCGTTATACATGCACTTTACCTCTGTATTTGCCATCGCGGTTATTGTAGATTAGTCGGAGAGGGGGTACGTTTATTTACACTGTTTGTCTTTTAGGGTGGGGATGGAATACGTGTGAGGTTGGGCGCCCAAAAACCGGTTTAACCCCCAGTGACTTTTGTCACTGACCGTTCCAAGGCGGTACTTCCATCTTCCCCCTATTTTATGTTTGTTTTGTCTTTGTGCGTCTCTTGATGTTTTTATAGTTATGTACATTTGCTGTTTCCTTGGGGTTCTGTTCGGGCGGCTGTTTGTTCTGTATGTGGTGTTCCCTGCATGACTCATTTTTGTACTATTACATAAATGATATTGGTATTGAGCTCTATCAGAATTGCTAAACGAATTTGGATACATGAAGAACCCTGGTTGCTATTGCAACAAAAAGAAAAATCTTAAGATATTTTCTCCAAACCCAGAGGTCAGATTTGATTGACACTTGACAGAAATAGTCCTCTGATAAACCTCTGCCAAAAACTCTAAAATGATGTTTATATCTCTAAACGACATGACTGTCAGGGGTGGGGCTAGTTTTCCGTTAGTCTTTCAACAATTCCAACACTTTGATTGTATACTAAGTGCAACGAAACGTATTGTCTCAATAAATCTTAACACATCTTCAAAACGAAATCACTATGAACAAAATATTATTTCAGGTCAGTTATATATGTAGATATATGTAGCACGGCCCATATCACATATGAACTGAATTCATAATTGAATGTGATGTGTCCGTCGGGATACTGAGAGAAGACAGTGTAATTCAATGACGCAGACTGTCCATTTCCTTGGACTTATTTTAATTTCTATGGGCACCTGCGACTGTCTAGACTGACTAATTATCCCAGAGCTGCAGGAATATAATGTATTGCTGGAATTTGAACGTTTGTTTTTTCAAGAGGTCACACATAGGCAAATAAAACAATTCGTTTGCCCATTACTTAACATGAGCAAAACTAACTACACATACATGTGATGTTTAATGTTTGCATTGGGTTTAATCAATGAAACAATTTATAATAATTGTTATTAATCAACACAAATTAAGACAAACATAATCATTGTTAGTGAGATTAGATCTGCGTGGTATTATTGATCTTACTCTCTAGAAAAAGTTCATGACTATTCATGCAAGCAATAAAATATGAGTCGTCTGATATGGGTCTACTCTGCAAAAGCACCAAAGGGCTTACTGTGGATTAAAGCAAAATTTGTACTGACCATACACGAACGTATTTGTACCTGTTTGCCTTCCAGCTGGCTTGCGGTAGGTCGGTGGTTCTACATGGATGCTCGTCTGTGCACGAAACAGTGCAATTTGTTCCGTGAACTGAAGAACCTTTGGGGTCTTCCTCCACCTGAAATTAGCTGGACGTCGTGATATTACTGAATACTGTTAAAACGACGTAAAAACAAAAATCAAACCAAACCTCTTTTGGTGTGAACATGTTATGTGCGGGAACAAAGCCGTAGCCTTACGTTCAATTAATAACAACAGTTACAATCTTATGCAACTGTATGCACATTTTCAGACAGAACTTGTGCAATTACAGCAGTAATAACAACCAGTTCTGTCGTAAAATATGCACACAGTTGCATAACACTGTAACTATTACAGTTTACTGAACACTGGTTAGATGAAGTGAAGTAGCAGCGTAATAACCATTATGGTTACCTGCATAGTAGATAAAGACATGCTTCTCATAAACGTCTGTGACTTGTATGTCCTGTGGTAACCACTGTCACATTAAAAATAAAAACCCGGTAAATATAAAATGAGAATAGCACATTTGGTTCTCTACTACCTTAAACCAGCACAAATAATATTCGTCCAAAACAACAAAAGTAAACCCGCCGTACACCGAAGAGGCTGATTTATTATAAACCTGCCAGTTTCTGCATTAAAATACGATTCTTTGGATGTTGCAATACAACCTCTCAGATTATTTTTCCGTATTGCATGCACGTACAATACACGATCCGTAGTTGTAAATCAATGTGCCATTCATGAAGGGACTGTGCTTTCTGTTTCTGAATACAAGGGGTTAGACTATTGGTGTTCTTTTATTAAAACAGGTATATGATTAATGGAGTGTTACACGAATACTACGGCCAAACAGCCACGAATGTGATGTAACCCTTCATATCTCCACCTCGTGTAATATTTCCTATATACTAAACGGTTTTATATTTATATACAGAAAACTCCTTATTGAGACCAATAAATTGTATATAGTTAGAGGCAGGTTGTAGATTAATGCAGAACAAAGGTTATGCAGAAGGACTCTATAGGAGTTTTCTGCATTACTTACGTCCTGAATTAAGCAGTCAATTCGTACTGTACAGTATGCAACGAACGTACCTGTGTTTTAGGTTGTTAAAAATAGAAGCATAGCGTATATTCCTGAATAAAAACTGTTGTGTCGTTGTTTGTGTTTTTTATGGCAGCTCTCAATATTCAACACAAGGATACATAATTCCAATCTTATATGAAATGCTGATGAATTGACTCCGAATATGTAGAGCGGCGACGACAACTGAAAAAGTCAACAGGAGTGGAACATAATTTGGCCAAAAGTACAACACGAACTTGTTTTCAATATGAATAAAAGTGGCACGTTTCGTGCGTAGAGAGGACAGCGTTATCCGTCTTGGGGGAATATCTATTTAGCCTCGACAAACATCGCCTTCATCACTTCTCCCCTCCTCGGATAATTTCATCCTGTCTATGCAATGAACATATTAATCTCTATAACTTTGTATCTTGTAATGGATTCATGCATACGCGGCTGCTAATTGCAAAATACCTTACACGAATGCTGGCCTCAAACGTTTATTGGCGTACATCATAGACTTCTTATAATAATACTCATCAAAAGAATGTAAGGGTCCACTGGTCCCATAGGGCTCAATGTATTCACTACACAACCTTGGTACTTCGTATATTTCACAAATGTGGTTTGATCTCAACGAAATTTGTAGAAACTATTGTTAGAGGTTTCTTTAAAGAGTGCATATGAAAAGTATACCTGCCAGAGTCTTATGCACCTCCGTGGAGAAAAAAAATGTAAAACGATGTTTTTCACAAAAAAACATAATTTTCAACAGGAGTGTCCTTGCTCTGGACATCGAAAATCAAATCAATATTGGAAATAATGGAACATGGAAAGTTTTACCAAAATGTCTGACATACCAAAGACATGTTTATTGGTATTCCAGATAAGAGTAAAATGAAATAGATGTTTTAGAGAATTTCAGAAATTCTCAAATTTCGTTTTGTATTCCAAGGGTGCCTATAGGTCCTTGGCATAACCCATTCTCACAGGAATCTGTAGTTTGAAACCTTGACATTAATTCTGAAAATTTTGTCGAAATTCATTTATGTATATGGAAAATACAGGATGCCAAAGGTGTAGGGACATTGAATAAACCCTATGGGAAAGGTACCACTGACCCTTAAATATTTTGTTGAGTATTTATAACAGACAACTTCTATAATGTAACGCAATACTAGAAGAAAACGACACTCGCCAATATGCCAATGTAAGGGATTCGGAAAAAAACAGTCCCGGCAAACACTTTCCAAGCTACTGCTGAAAACAAGTATTCATTCCAATACAGTAAAGCATTGATAGTTCGAAATATTAGTATAGGAGACTTTAGCCACTTCTAGGCAGGTGGATGCATCATGCAGGATGGATGTCGTGCAAAAAGTTTTATGTATGATGTTCCCTTTGCATTAAGCTGCAACTTGTGTTAAAGATCAATAAAGATTCGTAGGTTTATTATTTTAGTATTAAAATAATCGCGATTTAACTGTAGAATGTCTTGTGCATACAAGCAGCTTGGGTCGCGATATTGTACTCCGCCAAGGTTTCCCTTGTAATTTACTGCAAATATTTGTTTCTTACTTTAGAAATTATTCATTACATCTTGGCTGCACGTCTGGCAGATTGTTGCACTGATAATTGGTCTTATTGTAAACACGTTTCAGACAGACGGAATTATCCACTGGATTTCGTCTAATAATAGGAACTTACATATTCGCCAAACAGGTGTCTAGATAATTAATTTAAGTCTAAATAGCTTGCGCGATTGATCAATAACTTATTTTACGTTTGTAATGCAGAACAAAGGTTATGCAGAAGGACTCTATAGGAGTTTTCTGCATTACTTTCGTCCTGAATTAAGCAGTCAATTCGTACTGTACAGTATGCAACGAACGTACCTGTGTTTTAGGTTGTTAAAAATAGAAGCATAGCGTATATTCCTGAATAAAAACTGTTGTGTCGTTGTTTGTGTTTTTTATGGCAGCTCTCAATATTCAACACAAGGATACATAATTCCAATCTTATATGAAATGCTGATGAATTGACTCCGAATATGTAGAACGGCGACGACAACTGAAAAAGTCAACAGGAGTGGAACATAATTTGGCCAAAAGTACAACACGAACTTGTTTTCAATATGAATAAAAGTGGCACGTTTCGTGCGTAGAGAGGACAGCGTTATCCGTCTTGGGGGAATATCTATTTAGCCTCGACAAACATCGCCTTCATCACTTCTCCCCTCCTCGGATAATTTCATCCTGTCTATGCAATGAACATATTAATCTCTATAACTTTGTATCTTGTAATGGATTCATGCATACGCGGCTGCTAATTGCAAAATACCTTACACGAATGCTGGCCTCAAACGTTTATTGGCGTACATCATAGACTTCTTATAATAATACTCATCAAAAGAATGTAAGGGTCCACTGGTCCCATAGGGCTCAATGTATTCACTACACAACCTTGGTACTTCGTATATTTCACAAATGTGGTTTGATCTCAACGAAATTTGTAGAAACTATTGTTAGAGGTTTCTTTAAAGAGTGCATATGAAAAGTATACCTGCCAGAGTCTTATGCACCTCCGTGGAGAAAAAAAATGTAAAACGATGTTTTTCACAAAAAAACATAATTTTCAACAGGAGTGTCCTTGCTCTGGACATCGAAAATCAAATCAATATTGGAAATAATGGAACATGGAAAGTTTTACCAAAATGTCTGACATACCAAAGACATGTTTATTGGTATTCCAGATAAGAGTAAAATGAAATTGATGTTTTAGAGAATTTCAGAAATTCTCAAATTTCGTTTTGTATTCCAAGGGTGCCTATAGGTCCTTGGCATAACCCATTCTCACAGGAATCTGTAGTTTGAAACCTTGACATTAATTCTGAAAATTTTGTCGAAATTCATTTATGTATATGGAAAATACAGGATGCCAAAGGTGTAGGGACATTGAATAAACCCTATGGGAAAGGTACCACTGACCCTTAAATATTTTGTTGAGTATTTATAACAGACAACTTCTATAATGTAACGCAATACTAGAAGAAAACGACACTCGCCAATATGCCAATGTAAGGGATTCGGAAAAAAACAGTCCCGGCAAACACTTTCCAAGCTACTGCTGAAAACAAGTATTCATTCCAATACAGTAAAGCATTGATAGTTCGAAATATTAGTATAGGAGACTTTAGCCACTTCTAGGCAGGTGGATGCATCATGCAGGATGGATGTCGTGCAAAAAGTTTTATGTATGATGTTCCCTTTGCATTAAGCTGCAACTTGTGTTAAAGATCAATAAAGATTCGTAGGTTTATTATTTTAGTATTAAAATAATCGCGATTTAACTGTAGAATGTCTTGTGCATACAAGCAGCTTGGGTCGCGATATTGTACTCCGCCAAGGTTTCCCTTGTAATTTACTGCAAATATTTGTTTCTTACTTTAGAAATTATTCATTACATCTTGGCTGCACGTCTGGCAGATTGTTGCACTGATAATTGGTCTTATTGTAAACACGTTTCAGACAGACGGAATTATCCACTGGATTTCGTCTAATAATAGGAACTTACATATTCGCCAAACAGGTGTCTAGATAATTAATTTAAGTCTAAATAGCTTGCGCGATTGATCAATAACTTTTGAATAAAAGTAAATCATTCGAGACGATAAAATATAAATGATACACGCATATTTGTATAATTTAACCGTAGAACAATAGTGTATAACATGTCCTTTGAAAAGGTTCTGAAAAGATATGGCACGAAAACCAATTCCTAAAGGCTACTATTCGCTGATTTTAAAATAAATGCTGTGTAACTAGGATTTACAATGTCGTTCCAGATCAATCTGTGTTCGTTCTATTAAAATTCATGAAGACCAAATTAACATTTTATAATAATGTATACCATAAGTGCTTACTTACAGATCAGTCCGCCTTCATTTCAGTCGTTTGATAAGCATTGTATTAACTTTATTGTTTTTCGTCAGAACTTACACACTCTCAGCGTATATTCAAACTCGGCATCTCATCAGGATGTACACTATTAGATTCTTTAACTGTACCTTTAATTTAAGAGTTTTTGTCGAGAAAATAAATAGCATGACAAAGGTTAGTGTAAATTTAGATCAGAATAGTTTGTATGCTAGCCAGTGTTTAACAACCTTGCTAACCAGAGAACGGTACACTGTACGCTAACAAATGTTGGATTTTATAGTCAGTATCACCCACAATTCTATTTATCAGACTGGAAACAGTGTTTCTCTGTTTGTTATACAGGCACCTCATAACGGGGACATTTGTATAACAAACAGACAGACGATAAGAGTTTTAAATACTTTACAGCTGAGCGCTCTGATTTGGACTAGATTTCAAAAGGCTCTTAACCCTTATCCCGCCTAGTACGACTTAGCTGGCATGGGCAAATAGCTTGAACCTGTATAACTCCGCTTCTCATCAACCTTTAAGCTGATGGAAACTCTGTCAATAGTTTCTCAAAGGTTTGGTCAAATAGATTAACACCATATACAAATTACAGCAGAGATTATTTTCCACTGCGATGTTAACCCTTTGCTTGCTAGCGGCGAAACTGTGGTTACCAATGCAAACATTTTGGATACAGATGCGGCGTCTCATCAGGATCCAAACTGTTTGTTATATTTACCATATATTTTGCAAAACAATGAGAGAAAGTTAATTTTAAGAATTGAAGCAGACGACAATTGTTGCAGACGAAAAATTACTTAGCGTGCAAAGAGTTAAGGTTTAATTGTAATTGTTATAAGCGTCTTCTGACAGAGTGCAGTTACCGAGCTGTGGAATCAGACAAATTGATAAGCAGTATAACAACGGCAATAAGACCTTAGGTTTTCAAAAGTACAAAAATGAGTCATGCAGGAAACACCACATACAGAACAAACACTCGCCCGAACAGCAACACAAGGAAACAGCATATGTACATAGGTAGAAAAAACAACAAGAGACGCACAAAGACAAAACAAACATACAATAGGAGGAAGATGGAAGTACCGCCTTGGAACGGTCAGTGACAAAAGTCACCGGGGGTTTAAACCGGTTTATGGGCGCCCAACCTCACCCTTATTCCATCCCCATCCTAAAAGACAAACAGTGTAAATAAACGTATCTCACCTTTTCATGTCCTCAAATAGAAGATTAACCCATTCCCTCCTACTGACACCTTTTGACGCCTCAGTAAAAGTAAGTTTTGAAATCTATTTATCACAATGGTTTCAAAGCTTTACAATTCTAAACTGTTCCTTTTCTCTAGTAAAAGCTCCTTTTCAGTATATTTATTCAAAGAGGTTGGGTCCATAAATAGTCCAAGAGGGAAAGTGTTAAACTGTTAGTCCTTATCCCGTTGTGACAAATGATTTCTGTTCAAATTGAGATGCGTTCAGTTTTGACTAATCCCCAAGCGTTAAACAAAGTGCTAAGACACGTGTATTTGAGAAACACAGCTTGGATCATGATGAGACGCCGAATTATGGTGTCATATGGATCTAGGCCGTTTGTACGTTTGTAAATGCAACTAAATTTAGGCCGTGTGTAAATGCAACTAAATCTAGACCGCTTGTAAATGCAACTGTAATCTAGGCCGTTTGTAAATGCAACTAACTCTAGGCCGTTTGTAAATTCAACTAAATTTAGACCTTTGTATCAAATAAAAAAATTACATTTATAGACCATTTGTAAATGCAACTAAATCTAGGTATTTTGTAAATGCAACTTAGCAGGGTAAGAGTTAGCATCTTGTTGTTATCACTCAATGCAACTTAGTATCGTGTTACCATCACATGAACTGTCCTGTTTGTCAAATGGTACACATTTTTTCGAGTTGTATTGTAAATTCTAGATTAGAATTTCAAAACACTGACCTGCCTTTGTAATACTGTTTCTTCGTTAAACATGGGAGCAGATTGATATAGCAATGTTTCATCTGTGTATATTTATTTTAATCATAACGAGCAATATGTTGTGTAATCCACTCATGGTGTTTTTATATTTGTAATATATGTTATCAGTACTATGCGTTATTGGTACTGCTAAAATAGTCTGAAAGTGGGAGATCCTTCGAAAGCAAAAGTAGCCATTCGAAAAGAGAAAATTGCAGACTCGGTTCTATTGAGTTTGTTCATGAGAAGTAATTAATATTGAAAGACTACTCACACCCCCTAGCACCAGCTTAAGCAGTATTCAATTTTCAAGACTAATTGCATCAAACTAATAATGATCCCGAAGGACCAGAAAATATAACAACACTGAGAATGAAGTACTGGGTGACTTTTCACGGCCGCTACACAAGCACTTAACACCAGTTACTGGTATTTGTAATGTGTGTCATTAGTATTGAAAATATATGTCATTTGTATAGGTAATAGGTGTTATGAGTATTGGTAATACGTGTAATGCTTATTGGTAATATGTATTATTGATATTGGTATATGCGTTATACTATTGGTAATATGTGTTATTGGTATTGGTATATGTGTTATGCTATTGGTAGTATGTGTTATTGTTATAGGTATATGTGCTATGATATTTGTAGTATGTGTTATTGGTATTGATATATGTGTTATGCTATTGGTAATATGTGTTATTGGTATTGGTATATGTGTTATGATATTGGTAATATGTGCGTTTGGTATTGGTATATGTGTTTTACTTTTGTTAATATTTGTTATTGATAGAGGTATATGTGTTATACCATTCTTAATATGTTATATTGGTATTTTAATATGTGTTATAATATTGGTAATATGTGTTATTGGTATTGGTTTATGTGTTTTAATATTGGTAATATGTGTTATTGGTATTGGTATATGTGTTATGAATTTGGTAATATACATTATTGGTATAGGTATATCTTTTTTGTTATTGATGTATGTGTTATTGGTATTGGTATATGTGCTATGCTATTGGTAATATGTAGTATTGGTAAAGGTATATGCGTTATTGGTATTGGAAATATGTGTTATGGTTAATAAGTATTACTGGTATTGTTTATATTTGTATCAAACGTATCAAACAATTAATTAAAATGGCCATAACCCCCTATACTGGCCTATACTGGGCTATAACCTCCTATACTGCCGCGTACTGCATGCTTGGTGGTCAACCCCTTTATAATTAGACATTATCTTTCCTCTTTACTTATGCAACGACAGGAAAGACTTAATACTCGGTCAAGGCATCCTCTTAAACCTTTTTACGAAGGAAGGAAGCTGTATATTTGTATTTTGCTAGTTCTTTCGTACCCCGAATGACTTCTCAACACTTGCACTGGCATCTGAATGGTCGTAGTACATGTTTTCGACGTCATGTTTATTCTTTTTTTTTCAATAAAACGGTTACATATTTAATATTCGCTTGTATTTATATTTTCTTCCGTTTTTAAAACGTCTGTGTAGAAATGTTTCGTGTACTGTTCCCGCCATTCAAATTATGACGTCCGTCATTTAAATTATGATGTCAAGTGTTTACCATTACAGTTTATTTGAAAATTTATTTAATCTTGATGCTGTGGAGATGTTACATATTGGCTTGGGCGAAGGCGGGATAAGTGTAAGGTTGTGTACCCGCAAACCTGGTTTAAGACCCCGGTAGCCATTTTTGGCTACTGGCCGTTCAAAGGCGGTACTCCTGCTTACACCGTATTGTCTTATTTGTTATCTTATATGGCTAATGTTTGATGTTTTATGTCTTGATATGTGTCCCGTTAAGTTTTGTCTTGTAACTGTGCCGTTTCTTGTTTGATAGTGTTTGGTGCCGTGTCCTTGTGTGTATTGCTCTACCGGTTTTACTGTCTTTTCCACTTTTATTGGAATACTCGTATGTGTTACTGGTATTGTTTCTATTTGTTATTGTATAGGTATATATGTGTTATTGGTAATGAGTGTTACTGGTATTGTTTATATTGGTTATTGTATAGTTATATATGTGTTATTGGTAATGAGTGTTACTGGTATTGTTTATAGTTGTTATTGTATAGGTAGATGTGTTATTGGAATTGGTATATTTGTTATGCTATTGGTAATATGTAGTATTGTTAATAACTGTTATTGATATTTGTTATGTGATATTGGTATTAATATATGTTTAGATTGGTATTGGTATATTATTAATTGATAATATGTGTTAATAACATTAGTACTAATAACATTAGTAATGGTTTTTTTTCATTGGTATTGGTAATATTTTACCAGTTTTGGTATTACCAGTTATTGGTTTTGGTAATATGTTTTATAAGCAATGCCTGTTTTGGTATTGGTATATTTTATAGTTATTGGTAATTTGCATTATGGTAATACATATTACGGTATTGGTGATCTTTGTTTTGGTACTTGGTAATTTGTACCATTTGGTATTAGTAAAATATGTTATAGCTAACCAGTCAAAAGTGTTATATAGAACTGGTATTGGTATTTGGTAATATATGTTAGTGGTGTTAGTGATTTATTTCCTTGGTATTGATAATACGTGTTACTAGTATCGGTATATGTGTTACTGATACTGGTAATATGTATTATCGGTAGTGATAATATGTATTTTGGTATTGGTAATATTTGAGTTTGGCATTGGTAATATATGTTATGGGAATGGGTAATGAGTGTAAATGGTATTGATGATATGTGTTATTGTTTGTTTTGTTTGGAATAAGTATTTCACAAAGCAAGCAATATATATCACAATATGTTTGAACAATATCAATATCCAGTTGCAAGTTGTTACAATTATATCCGGCTGATGTTACTACGTAACAGAGCTACTGTAATACACTGGATCAAATGTGTATTTTTACCAATGTAACCGAACACTTTAACATATAAATATCTACTGTTGTAGATAAGTCATTTGTGCATATGTCTTCCAAACGTCTCTTAAAAATATACATTGGTTTTAAAGATATGAATATTTTAATGAATGTACCTAAAATCTGTTTTAACATGATATTTGTACACTGCATATATCATATTTAAAACGGGGTGTTTGGTGCTTTCATTTAAATCCTGATATCTTAAACACCAATGAATATGTTTAGACAAAATTTAGACAACATATGGCAAAATGTTAGATACATGTGTATACGTCTAATGCAGGTTCCGGTTTTTGGGGACACCCTGTATTAGCTTTTTATGTTTGTTAAAGTAACTGAAATGTAAATGTAAAGCTTCTTTTTATTTGAAGAACAGTAGAATTTAATAAAAGCGACCACATGGTTCATTCATACAAGCATCTAGGTGTGAAAATAATTGTCTGGCTACTAGAACAGTAGCATATAATAAAGGCGACCACATGGTTCATTCATACAAGCATCTAGGTTTGAAAATAATTGTCTGGCTACTAGAACAGTAGCATTTAATAAAGGCGACCACATGGTTCATTCATACACGCATCTAGGTATGAAAATAATTGTCTGGCTACTTCTGATTCGATTGAAGATCGAGGACTTGGTGCAAAACTATTGTAACTCCTTCACTTTGCGAAGGAGTTACAATAGTTTTGCACCAAGCCCTCGAGATGTTTTGAGGAAATATTGCTCGCGTGCCACACAGCTTGGATTTCTCATCTGGATCCAATATGTTTTCAAATGCAAATGGTGTCGCTATTAGCAGGACAAATGTATGTAGGTACGACACATAGCTCTGAATTATAACTGGCAATAGAATACAACCGGAAAGGCTATATATATATTAAAAAAGACTAAATGTTATATGGCTTTAAAATCTTTAATTAATAACTTAAAAATGCGCGACGCGTTTCATCAGATCATCAGGCGCAATATTGCGCACAATATATAACACTAATTTTATAACCATGTATGTTTATCAGACGCTATTGATTCTGATCAAAACCGTCACGGGACACTTTTTGTTTTATTCATTCTAAATAAATGTCATCAGAGACATTGTTTCCGTCTTTCATGCAGCGTAACTTATACGAATCTGAACATCTCCTCTGTGCACAGATAAAATTTAAGATATTTTATCTGACTTAAATATTGATGCCAAAACCCCTATATCTTGAGACTAGCTTTTGGTATAAACCAGTTGGTCACGTCATTACTGGTAATTTAGTATTATTAAAGATAAACGTCACTGGACCCTCCTATCTCAAGGACCTAAATATGGATTACCTTCCCTTATTAATTTTGGCATTTGTACTCACATTGCCGAAACTATTCAAGAACTCTGCATCAAATGGTGTCGACGAAAACATGCTGATGTAAATGCCCTGTTGGATTAGAAAAAAACGTATTTTTGACATTATTGATACACGTATTGCTTTTTATCATCTATTATCACCTCGACCTAGAGTTGTAAAGTTATGTAATAATTATGTGAAGATTGTATAACGTTGATGTTTTGACGAGGGCATTAACTGGTTCACAAATATATATTAGAGTTAAAACCCCTAAAAATGATATAGTCTCTGAACATGTAAAATGTGCAATACTCTAATCCTAACATAAAACAACATAAACTTTCTACTATGTACTGGATTCCGAAGCTACATAATAATCCGCATAAGGCGCGTTTTATTGCTTTTTATTTCTGCTACTAAATTATCTAAACTTTTCACGTCGTGTCTTGCTTCTATAAAATAACATGTTAAACGTTACTGTGATAAAATACATGAACATTCTGGTATTAATGTTGTTTGGTCCATAAAAAATTCAAATGATATTTTAGCTTAATTTGAAAATGAACAGTACAATATTTTTCCATTGGGTTCCTGTGATTTCTCTAAAAGTACAAAAATGAGTCATGCAGGAAACACCATATACAGAACAAACAGCCGCCCGAACAGCAACACAAGGAAACAGCAAACTATACATAACTATAACTATAAAACATCAAGAGACGCATAAACTCTATACTACTCTACCTCACCATCTTATAAAGGATAAACCGATTAAAAAAAGAAAAAAAACCCTTTACCAGAGAAAATAAAATGGTCCTTGCTTGTAACGTTCATTCTTTTCGAATTCAAAAGTTGAAATTTACACAATCTGGACTTGCCTTGTTGTTTCTAGATCTTTAACACTTCTTTTAGATAACATATATGTGCGCTATGGGGGTACCATATAACATCAATTTGTTGGTATACCTATGAGAACAAATTGTGCCCCTCTTGTCGCACTGTTGTTTTTGTATTGCTATGAGAGGGATTTCATGCTTAGCTTAAACCTGATACACAAACTAATATTGTTAATGCGTTTAATAAAACGTCTAGGTGTCTAGACGATGTTTTGAATTTGGATAATCCTTATTTTGAAAATATTGTTCCTTCTTTTTACCCAAAATAACTTATTTTAAACAAAGCCAAACGATTTGATATTCAGGCTTCCTTTTTAGATTTGAATCTTCCCACCACTAATGATAAGGTTTCGTCTACAATGTACGATAAAAGGGACGATTTTGATTTCACAATTGTTAATTATACTTCTCTAGATGGAGATGTCCCACGGCCTACATCTTATTTGGTTTACATTTCTCAACTTATCTTTGCCCGAGCCTGTGTTTTGCTAGAAGATTTTAAAAGTCGTAATTTAGTTATAACTCAGAAACTTCTTAAGCAAGGTTACAGGTATCATTAAATTCGGAAAGCTTTTTCAAAATTTTATTATAAATATTTACCTCTCATTAGTAAATATAACTGCAATTTACAGACGTTACTGCAACAATGTATTTCTCACCTAGTGATGGTGATGGTATCTACAGACCTAGGAAAATATGGGGCATATCCATTTTCACCATGTGTTTATTAAACATATTAAAACTTTTAGGAAGAAAGGTTATGACCCTTTTATATTGCAACACACTGCATGTTTGGTTATCGACCCTTTACAGTCGGTCGGTCGCTACGCTTCCCTCTTTGCCTGCACGATGACCGGCTCAGAGTAGTACTCCACGATGGTATACTCTTAAACCCAGAAATGGGATGAGCTCACCATACTCATGTATTGCCTTTTCTCTGTCGTGCCCTTAACGGCTTCCCTACAATTGCTCTGTCTTCAGCAAAGCCATTGAGTACATATTTGACGGACTTTCACAGTTGTTATGCTATGTTTTACACTATGTACTGTGATTACGGTCTTCTATGTTGTGCTATGTTTTACATATTGTCATGTGCTTACCGTCTTCTATGTTGTGGGTCAGTCCGGCGGGGATACCTTTATTTACACTATTTGTAAAGTTAGGGAGATAAGTGTGAGGTAATGACGTACGTAAACTGGTTTAATCTCCCAGTGGTGATTTCGCTACTGACCGTGCCTAGGCGGTACTCTCTTTGTCACCCTTACCTTTGTTTGTGTTTTGTGTCTTTGTACTTGTGCTTTTGTTCATGTATGGATTGTTTATCTCTAGTACTTGTGTGTTTGTTAATATTTTATGTGTTCATCTCGTGTATGTGTGTGTGTTTGGGTGTTTAGTGTGTGTGTATGTGTGTGTGTGACATGCTATCTATCGATGTTTTGGTAGTGGTTGCGTCTTGTATGTGGCTTTTTCATTTAAACCCCCAGGGGTAGTTTTGCCTCTTACCGTTCGCAGGCGGAACCCTCTTTGTCGCCCTTGCTTTTGTTTGTTTGGTGTCTTTGTACGTATGTGTTTGTTCGGGTTTGTAGTTTTAGTCTCGTGCGTGAGCGTGTTTGTGTGTGTTCGCCCTTGCGTTTGTATTGGTCTGGTGCCAATGTACTTGTGCGCCTGTTCGTGTTTAAAATGTCCAACTCCTCTGTGTGTGTTTGCGTGCGTGCGTGCGTGCGTGTGTGCGTGTTTGTGTGCATGTGTGTGTGTGTGTGAGTTGCTATCTATCGATGTTTTGGTGATGGTGGCGTTTTGTGTGTGGCTTTTCCTACTGTATCATTTGCAGTAGGTAGCGTACATCGATGATGGACAGCAAAACTGTTGAACAACAAATATATCATAATTATGTTTCATAATAAAAATGTTTTGTTACAAAACAATGTAAGTCAAGGACATATTAAAGTTTCAATGTGATATATGATATAAACGAGTTTTATGAATATACGTTATAAATATGAATTGCACGCACAAAACTCCATTAGCTGTCAAGACGGTGTACAGAATACATGGTGTGAAGACTTTCTCGACTTCTTTGGAATTATTCCACAAGGCAATATATCGTGAATTATACGGTGCAGTTTATGATGTGATATTTAGCTAAATATTTTCTTTTACAACTCAGGCGTTTTTCCTTGTCTGGCCGCCAGTTCTTATCTTATACCAAACACGCTTAACTGGAACAGTTTTGCGAGGTTGAAACACTGTCGAACTCGACATTTACTTTACAGCAACGGTCATGTAAAGTATTAATATTCGTGTGAGATTGCAATGGCATATTGCAATACATATTATCGTTGAACTCTTAACATCTTCAAATAATGATTTGTTAGCCCAGTTCCTCACTATCAAGCCAACAATCTTTGGAAAGGAATGTTCTTTTGTACTAACATTCGTTATCAAACTACATCAATTTCCGACCGATGGCATATCGAGTATAGAGAGATAGTGTTAAGGTTGCCAAATGCTTCTTTTCTGTGCCTGATTAGATTTATTATTATAACTTATGTCAAAGCAGATATTCCATAAATACATTATCAAAGTTATTTTATATCAATATCAAGGTAAGTAGAGGGTTTGGTTGATCATTAATTTTCCGTCCGAACTAACATGCTTGCGGTGATGTGACAATCATTCATAATCATTCATAGAACCTATTGGATGGGCTGAGATGATTTATATGTAACTAGATTTTTCTGTCGAATGTTTATGTGATATACATCAAATTCTTTTTCCAGAACATAACCACATTATGAATTAGCAATCAATATCAATGTATTCCCCGCTGCAATCATTACCATTTGAATGACAATATGTCATGCAGATATTTATTTACACATCTGAATAATAACCATATTCATGTCTACGCATCTAAGACATGCACATAACGACAGGAGATGTTTGTAAAACGTGTATGCCTCAGGTGACAGCCAGTTTATGCGTTTGAACTTGGTCTTAGGCATTGTGGTTGACACTTAAAAAGCGTCACGAGATGAATAAGCATGCCCAGTTTGAAAACTTTATCACTAATGCTTCAAACGTCATGACAAATTGTTTGTCGTCGTGGTGCTGTTTGGGCGGTTGTGTTCTTTGTATGCGGTGTTTACTGCATGTCTCATACATGTACATTTAAAACGTAAGCAATTTAACGTTTAAATGTGAGTTGACATTGCAAACTGCAGCCTTATGAGAGAAAGATACATACCAAGCATGAAGTATAAATTTCAAGCTATGCAGACGTTATAGCCAAGGTTAAAAGTTTCGAAAATCAAGTTCAAATCTAACGGTTAACCTTGACAATGCTCTACTCAAAGGTTAACCTTTGTGAGACTAGTATACGTGGCAAGCATAACATGTCTGCCCTAAATCGTGCAAGAGTTACAGCAAAGGTTAATATCGTAAATAGTTGACTTCGACATTGTTGTTTGACCTTGACATTTTACTACGGACCTCTGTTTTGGTGAAGCCTAGGCTTCGTTTATTCAATATAATATGTTATTTACAAATGTATATATCACAATAACAACAACAATATAAATTGTAGTCAAACTATGTTGTTTGTGACAACATGGATTTTCGTACTCTTTAAATAGAACGGGTATCCTATCAGTATATTATGACCCTATTATATTGCAACACACTGCATGTTTGGTTATCGACCCCTTTACAGTCGGTTGCTACGCTTCCCTCTTCGTTTGCACGATGACAGGCCGAGGGTAGTACTCCATGATGATATACTCTTAAACCCAGAAATGTGATGAGCTTACCAGACTCACGTATTACCTTTCCTCTGTCGTGCCCTTAACGGCTTCCCTGCAGTTGTTCTGTCTTCAGCAAAGGCATTGAGTACATATTTGATGAACTTTCAGAGTTGTTATGCTGTTTTCTATGTTGTGGAGAAGTCCGGCGGGGATGCCTTTATTTATAATGTATGTTTAGCTAGGGTGACTTTGAGATAAGTGTGAGGTTAGGACATCCGTAAACCGGTTTAACCCCCAGTGGTGATTTTGCTACTGACCGTGCCAAGGTGGTTCTCTCTTTGTCACCCTTACTTTTGTTTGTCTTGTCTTTGTGCTTGTGTTTTGTTCATGTTTGTCTCTGGTGCGTGTGTATTTGTTGGTGTTTTCTGTGTTCTTCTCGTGTGTTTGGTTGTGTGTGTGTGTGTGACGTGCTGTCTATCGATGTGTTGGTGGTGGTTGCGTCTTGTGTGTGGCTTTCTCATGTATGTCTGTGTGTGTGTATGTGTATAAATTGCTGTCGGTGTTTTGGTGATGGTGGCGTTTTGAGTGTGGCCTTTCCGGCTTTACTTTACTACTTTTTCATTTGCAACATTTTGTTAAATTTTGCCACAAATGTATCTTTTGTGTTTTTATAGTTCTGTAATTTAAGTAATGTTTTAAATTCATAGAGAAAAAACTTTAAAAATATCACATTCAAGTGTCCAGTTGTTTCTAAGAAAATAAGATTTATATATGATAAAGCATACTAGAGTGAGAAGTACATTAACATAAAATTAATCAGCATTTGTAATCTTGTATCCGAAAAGGAGTGTTTTCAAATTCTTCTAATTTCTAAATCGGCCTTAATACCAGTTTTTAAATAGCAAAATAATGTTTCCCATTAAGATTGTATTTCAGAGCATGTTATAATATGTGTGTTCATAGTCTTCATTTTCATTGCATTTCAAACAGTTTGGCGAGATTTACATTTTTCACTTAAATCTTATTTTTCGTGTTGGAAATATTTTATTAATTGTTGTAGTTGTATTGTTTAAGCCTATTGTCATATATTTTGTTAACAAAATATATATCCGTCAATGGTAGAATGCAATTGATTTTTTTCGCTTCAATCTCGATGCATGATAGGTTTTTGAAATTGTTTAACCAGTATGCATTGGTATATATGTTCATTGTTACATTCATATAAGGATTGGTGTATACAGTTAGAGTCAGTGACATTTTCACTCTCGTTTCGTATGCGCCATCAGTTGTTAGCAAAGCTTTCCATTTTTAGGTATAGCGTGTCTTAATGTTTTATATTCTATTATCTAATTCCTTTTATCTTCTAACTTCGTTAATATGTGTATATTGTTTACAAATATTTTACCTGCATGTATCCAAAGTTAAAAAATAAATATTTAATTCTTGATTTAATAAATTTAGTACCCCATATGATTTGTTTTCTAACGTTTTCAAAGGCTGAGACTTCATGATTTGATGTGTGATTCTAAATCTAACAATTTGATTCCTATCAGAGTTTTTCGTTATATATTTTATCTTTTTCCATTCCACAGGAAATGCTAAACAATTTATTTAATCTATTTTACTACTTTGTAATTTACAGTGTTTTGTGTACAGTCAATGTGTATGTAAACACAGGAGCAAGTACTGTTTTAATAATTTGAATTTTGCCGTAAAATGTTGGTTTGCGTTTGTTTTCAATCTTGTACTATTTTGTGATATGTGTTCATTTTATTTTTCCAGTTAAGTTCTGAACAAAGTTCTGTATTGTTGTGGAAATAGATGCTTTAATCGGGCCTTGTAGCCACGCTATATCTCCTACTGTCCGTATAGTATTTTTGCTTCCTATCCACATCCCTTCTGTTTTGTTTCTGTTAAGTTGTTTACTACGGACCTAACAGTCAGTAGGGATCTACAGATGATCATAACCAATACCCCATGAACATCAGTACAATATCAATGATTTATTGATCAGAAACTATTTCGTCTACCGACTGTCGGACAAACAGAACAAATTGATAGACCGACGTAGAAACAATAATTGTGCAAAGCAGCGAACCCTCTTTTCGAACACGAGGCAGGAAACACCATATACTAAAGACACAACCGCCCGAACAGCACCACGACAAAAACAGTAAATGTACATCAAAAGATACAAAGAAATAAACAAATACATTAACAAACAATAGAAAGAAGATGGAAGTACCGCCTTGGAAAGGCCAGTGTCACTAGTCACTTGGGGTTTAAACCGAATATGGGTCGCCCAAACTCACACTTATTCCATCCCCATACTAAAAGACATTGTAAATAAACGTAATCCCTCTCCGACTAATCTACATCAACAATTTCCAGTTATACGTACATAAAGAGGGAGAAACTAATATTTAATTAATAATTACCCTACAAGCAATTTAACTGTGCCATTTGTAAATCATCGTAGTGTAACGCGACTTCTTGTTTACAAAATGCACCTCCACTATATTTGCAAGTTCTGAAATGTACGTGCATAATTTGAACGAAATTAAAAGTACAAATATGAGTCGTGCAGGAAACACCACATACAGAACAAACAGTCCCCGAACAGCAACACAAGAAAACACAGCAAATGTAAATTACTACAAAAGCATAGAGAGACACACAAGGACAAAACAAAAAGTAAAACGGTACATGTATGAGTCATGCAGATAACACCACATAAAAACACACAGCACCACGACAAAAATGGTAAATGTACATGTACATCAAAAGACACAAAGAAACACACAAAGACATAACAAACAAACAATAGGAATAAGACGGAAGTACCGCCTTGGAACGGCCAGTGACAGTCATCAGGGGTTTAAACCGGTTAAGGGGTTAACATCACACTTATTCCATCCCCGCCCTAAAAGAGAAACAGTGTAAATAAACGTAACCTCTATCCGACTAATCTACAACAACCGCGATGGCAAATGCAGTGGAAAAAGAGCATGCAAATTAAAAACATGTTTAGGTGAAACAAACTGTATCCACCTAACGCTAGTGTACTCAATGATTGAGCTGCAAACAGAGTAACTGTAGAACGTCCTCCTTCCGTTTCTGGATTTCAGAAGTCGCCTACATAGAGTACTAAACTTTTCTTGTCGACGTACATGCAAAGAGGCTAGCGTGATAAAAGTAAACAGCACATACAGATCAAACAGCCGCCCGAACAGTAGCAGAAGAAAACAGCAAATGTACATACTTACCCAAAAACATAACGATACGCAAAAAGACAAAACAAACACAAAAAGGAGGAAGATGGAAGTACCCCATTGGAACGGTCAGTGACAAAGGTCACTGGGGGTTTTACGGGTCGCCCAACTCATATTAACTCGTTAACTCATATTCTTGTAAAGGAAACTTGATCACCCATTTTCAAAATATTTGTGTATGCAATCAGTATGAATCCCGTTAAGACGACAAGTTACCCATTAGTTAAATGGCAAACGAAATTACAAACAACTTGAGTGTTACGATAGGATTTGAACTTGTTTTCACTAACACAGCCATTGTGAAATACATCACATTTAACCAATTGAACCTACAATGCATTGGTTATCGAAACTACATATAGAGCGCGTTTCATTGCAAATTCTAGCTCTTAAACAACTATTCTAATGCAACATTTTTGTAACACGCATTCTGATTGGTCCACGTGACAAAATTTGAAACATATAAACCACCGATATACTGTCGGAAAAATGAATATACTGTCGGAAACCGAATCACTAGAAAATTTACTACGAAATATTCAAACTGATAATTTCCTTTTGCACGTCCATTTGCACTTGGCCTATCATCATTCTCATCAAATACACCAATCAGCCAAAGTATCTTGAATATGCAACCAGTTCCACATTGCAAACAATTTAAAAATAAACAATTCCGTTGTCCGTGTGCACAATTATTGTGGAATTTCGAGCAATGTCGAGGTCAAATTTGATTCATCTTTCGTAGTTTTGAAAGGGATCTACCGTCAGAAATTCAAAGGACCATGACTTAACGGTTTTCATTTGTGAAAATCAAAGTATCAAGTGAAAAGACCAGTTCTTGGTATATTAAATATAAGCACAATTGCAAGGTTCCGGGAGAACTATTTTCTATATGTGTAATGCGGAGATATGCGATGTTTCATGACGTCATGTTATGACGACAGAGAAAATATCAAAGGACTTAAAGTATTGTTTGTTTTTTACCATCTAGATCTATGGTTTCATTAGAATAGGGATAACCGTTGCGTATTTGAAGATTTGCAGCAGTATATCGGTGGTTTATATGTCGCAAATAATCGTTTTACATGCTCCGCTAACGCGTCGCATGTAAAACTAAATTTGCGACATATAAACCACCGATATACTGCTGCAAATCTTCAAATACGCAACGGTTATCCCCTAATTAAGTTGTCTATACGTTAACTTCTTGTTTAACTAAGATAAAAGAACACGTAAATTTATATTGTGATACGACCTATGAACATTCCGGAATAAATCTCTTCTGGTTCATTAAGAACTCTTCAGAATTCTTAAACAAACTTAAGAACAAAAGGTTTCTTACATCCACTGTAAGCACATATTTTATACACTACCCTTTCTCATGATTTAATTAAATATAAACTTACTAACTTAATTCAGAAAGTATTTGTCCGAGAAAAAACATCATTTCTGGCATGTAATGCTGATAAAGCTTTCTTTACTGAGGAGCAAATGAAATATTACACCAATTTGACTTGCTCAGAAGTTTACGAATCACTAACCTTTCTCCTGGATAACATATTCATGCGTTATCGGAATGCTATATACCGTCAGGTGAGAAAAAACATCATTTCTGGCATGTAATGCTGATAAAGCTTTCTTTACTGAGGAGCAAATGAAATATTACACCAATTTGACTTGCTCAGAAGTACAAAAATGAGTAATGCAGGAAACACCACATACAGAACAAATAGTCGCCCGAACAGCAACACAAGGAAACAGCAAATGTACATAACTATAAAAAACAACAAGAGACGCACAAAGACAAAACAAACACACAATAGGGGGAATCACTAACCTTTCTTCTGGATAACATATTCATGCGTTATCGGAATGCTATATACCGTCAGGTGATTGTTATTCTTATGGGTAGGAATTGTGCACCACTGGTCGCAGATTTGTTTTTGTACTGCTATCAGAGAGATTTCATGTTACGTTTAAATCCACAATCACGAGACAATGTCATAAAAGCCTTCAGTGAAACCTCTCGATATTTGGATGATACTTTTAACATAGATAACCCTTTCTGTGATGATTTTATTCCTATAATTTACCCAAACGAACTCAAATTGAATAAAGCTAACCCTTCCAACACTTAGGCAGCTTTTCCTGATCTAGACATTAAAATTGATAATGGAATGATTTCTTTCTAAAATATATGACAAAAGATATGATTTTGATTTTAATATTGTAAATGTCCCTCATCTTGATGGAGATGTTCCCCGTGTCCCATCTTACGGGGTTTATATATGTCAACTTATTCGATTTGCTTGTTCATCTGTTGACGGTTTTAACAGTCGAAATCTAATTTTAACTGAAAAGTAGCTTCAGCAAGGATATAGATACTATAAACTAAGAAAACAAATCTCTAAATGTTCTTATCGAAATATCTGTTATTGGCAAATACAAATATAATCTCAAGGCGCTCCTGCGACACGGTATTTCACATCCTGAATTTTATGGTGATGTGTTTATGCAGCGTTTCTTAATCTAGACCTTAAAATTTATGATGGAATGATTACTTCTAACATATATGACAAAAGAGATGGTTTTTATTTTAATATTGTAAATTTCCCGCATCTTTACGGAGATGTTCCCCGTGCCACATCTTACGGGGTTTACCACTCATTAGTAAATATAATTGCAATCTACGGACGGACGTTACTGCAACAAGGCATTCTCAACCAGATTTTTATGGGGATGTTATCTACAAACTTAGGAAAATTCGGGGTCATATCCATTTTCATGATTTGTTTATAAAACGCATTAAAACATTTAAGAAGAAAGGTTATGATCCCATTATATTGCAACGCACTGCATGTTTGTTTATCGACCCTTTTACAGTCGGTAGCTACGCTTCCCTCTTTGCTTGCGCGATGACAGGCCGAGGGTAGTACTCTATGATGGTATACTCTTAAACACGGATACGGGATGAGCTTACCAGACTCATGTATTACGTTTTCCCTGTCGTGCCATTAACGGCTTACCTGCAGGTGCTCTGACTTCAGCAAAGTCATTGAGTACATATTTGACGGATAGTCACAGTTATTATGCTATGTTTTACATGTTGTACTGTGTTCACCGTCGTCTATGTTGTGGGTAAGTTCGGCGGGGATACCTTTATTTACACTATTTGTAAAGCTAGGGTGACTGAGAGAAGTGTGAGGTTAGGACGTCGGTAAACCGGTTTAAACCCACAGTGATGTTTTTGCTACTGACCGTGCCAAGGCGGTACTCTCTTTGTCACCCTTACTTTTGTTTGCCTTACGTCTTCGTGCTTGTGATTTTATTCATGTGTGGAGTGTTTGTCTAGTTCTTGTGTGTCTGTTGATGTGTTCTGTGTTATCTCGTGTGTGAGTGTGCGTTTGGGTGTGTGATTGTGTGTGTATTTGTGTGTATCATGCTGTCTATCGGTGTTTTGGTGGTGGTTGCGTCTTGTATGTGGCTTTGCCTGCTTGCCTTTACTACTTTTCCATTTATATATCTCAACTTATTCGTTTTGCTAGAGCTTGTTCATCTATTGACGATTTTAAAAGTCGAAATCTCATTTTAACTGAAAAGCTGCTTAAGCAAGGATATAGATGGCATAAACTAAGAAACACTTTCTCTAAATTTTACTATTGAAATCGCTCACTTATTGGAATGAACCAATGTAATCTCAAGGCGCTTCTGCAACACGGTATTTCACACCCGGAATTTTATGGTGATGTGCTTTACAAACTTCGTAAAGTTATTGGACATACCCATTTTCTCACTTTGTTCATCAAATGTGTTAAAATATTCATTAAAAAGGGATATGATCCTATAGTACTACAACATACTGCATGTTTGGTTGTGAAACCTTTTACAGTTGGCAATCACGCTGGCCTCTTTGCATGTACGCCGAAAAGAAAGGTTTACTACTCTATGAAGGCGACCTCTAAAATCCAGAAACGGAAGGAGAACGTCGGATATCTGTACTATTTCGTTTTTGTCGTACCCTTTATTACTTTTCTACAGTTACTCTGTTTGCAGATCAATCATTGTATACTAGCAATAGGTGGATACAGTTTGTTCACTTAAATGTTTTCGTTATACATGCACTTTACCACTGTATTTGCCGTCGCGGTTGTTGTAGATTAGTCAGAGAGGGGATACCTTTATTTACACTGCTTGTCTTTTAGAGTGGGGATGGAATAAGTGTGAGGTTGGGCGCCCATAAACCGGTTTAACCCCCCAGTGACTTTTGTCACTGACCGTTCCAAGGCGGTACTTCCATCTTCCCCTATTGTATGTTTGTCAGGAAAATTTACACAACAGACGCAACCACTACCACAATATCGATACAAACAGGTGAGGCACACAAATACAACCGCGCACGCGAACGCACACTCGCGCACATACACACACGCGTGCGCGAGAGAGCAAATGATGCAAATTTCAAACATGGAAAACAGTCTTACAGGGAGGGGAGCTCGCCACCAAATCACAATCAAACAAGCCACAACACAAATACACGACAACACTTGACGAAACACAAAAAGATGTAACATGGTTAAAAAGTTGTGACTCGACTGGAACCCGAACCCCGGGCATTTGACTTTCCGATCCAAGACTCTACCAACTAGGCTAGGCTACCAAGCCACACAGTCTAAGCCTGTCAACTCTTTCACCACAATCTCTACCCGGCTACACAAGAATTCCACGAGTTTCTCATTATTTCATGTATTAGTTGGGCATCCAACTGAGGAAAATGTGTCGAGCCATGGCATTAAATATTAGAATTTGGCACGCACTGGATATGTAATGTTTGATGTCTGAGTAATCAGAAACTGCCCCATGCCACCTGAGAATTTGCCCTTGTTTCTCTTAAGTAGGTCAAAGGTCAACTAAGTGCATATTTTATATACGTTATTTGAGAAATTATTATATCTTTATCAATTTTAGGTGTAAAATTACATACATGGTACCAAAATGAAGGTTAAACATTGGCCTTTAATTTGCACTTACTTTTGGTAAAATATATTGTTTGAATATTCATGAATATTAATGAGAACATAAAAAAGTAAAAAATCATTAAAATCAACATATAACGATGATACATGATGTCATGTCTTCGTTATTATTGCTATTTAACAAATATAAATTACGTTAAAATAAAGATTAGACAGACTGCTACTGAATAATACTGTCTGCTGTCATACCAGCTATATATTATGCACACACACTTCTTAAAGTAAAGTGGGTGGGGTAAATGAACACCTAAACAAAACTTTCAGTTCTTTTTAAAGTAACTAATTAATTCACTATATTTTTATGGATATTTTCTTGGTTGGTACATTTCCGAACCACTTACATGTATAAGGGTTCGGCACCATCGTGCTATGTGTTAGTATCAATAGCATTAATGTCTGTATCCATCAGCTCAGATCCATATAGCAGCTTGATAGTTTGCTCTTAAAATGTTCAGTTCTGGTACATCCTTTGTTGGTGGAACCAGTTCAAGTGTTTTCTCTACCTAATATGGAAAAATAGTCAAACAGGGAGAGCCACACACGAAATGACACCGCAAACCATATTGTGAAAGTCTTGCATCATCAATGGGTTCTCCATTGAAACAATACATCAACAATCAAATGTTTGTGCCTTGTCTGACCGTGAATCTATTCAAATATCTGAAAGCAGATCGGACATGTAATATATTTCTTCCAACAGGTCTTCTTTCCGATTCCAGTGAAAGCAAAGGTTATGTTATATCCAGTTATTGCATGATACCCTGGCATGTTCCGGCAGACATCTTAAGATAACTTCCGGAAAATACAATTTTATTTTTTCCCAGCCATCATTCAGATTTCAGTGCTTAAAGGTCCAATATGGTATACATGTATCAGTACGAGCAGTACATCAAAATCTTGGCATTTGACAACTATTCAGTCTTGGCCCCTTTCTAGCAGCATCCAAGCCATGTATCCACCTCGTCATGATTTGATGGCAGATGGGACACTTCATGTCTGCACTTGTCTTGAATGACGATATTCAAATGTATCTGTTGAATACTGCAATACTAGTATACTACATCAACTCTGTGTTTGTGTCTTCTGCTTCTTATGTTGTCATGCTTGGCCTCTTTAAAGCATGCATACTCGCACCAGTGTGAAATGCACATAGGTGAGGAAGGGTCCAACGTGGAAGTTAAAAAACAGGTTAAAACATTGCAAACAGAAGAAGAGTACATGACAGCTAAAAGTTGGGAGCTATCACTCTTGATGTTATGGTAGCTTGTTTCAGATGATGTTGACAGCAGAGTGGAAGAAATATTCCCTCAGGAAATTGGTCCTGCAAAACCTTGGAACGAATCTTAAGGAATGACCTCTTGTAGGTGCACCGTAAGGGTGTCAGAAGGTGGGGCGTCAGCTGCAATAAAATCATTTACAAACCTATAGAACATCACGGCCTTTATTTGTTTCTGCCTCAGTTTGAGCAAATTGTGTTGAGCATGGCACCAACGCTGAGCACTTGTTTTGCAATAATGCAAAATTACAAATATGGTAGCTCTACATTGGACCATCTCCACATGCTTTGTCATGGCCTTAGTGTGTGGATCCAAAACAAAAGATTTCCACTTAACCTGCAGACTGATCAGGAATTTGTAACATACCTCCTTGGTTGAATTTTGGGAGGATCCAAGGTTCCTGCTTAAAACCGATGTGGATCAATTGGCCTCCTGTATGACCATATCGACTCGGGATTTTCAAGACAATTTATAAGACGGTTATTTTGCCTTTATTGTCTTCCGTTTGATGCTATGGGCACTATAACTGGTCTCTATGTGTCTTGTTGGTGATAAGCAGGACCTAGCACTTCTCTGCATTACATTGTTACTGGCACCATTCTTCAGTGGTGCTATTCCCGAGCTGTCACGTTTCTGGCCTTGCTCCTAACAAAAGTGTAAAGCTTCTTACAGCTGGAATCTGTCACTAAGTCAATCACATACCCATCATGAGCTTGAGCTTCCTTGCACTTCTTTGCAAGTTTTCTGTAGCCCCTTGTATATGCACTAGTCCTTCTGTACCTTGGTCCGAAGCACTATTTGTATGCACATTTCTTCTTTCGTGAGAAACGGCGGGTGATTGAGTTGCACCATGGCTGACTGAACCTGGCGGATGTCAACTTAGAAGGGACCACTGAATATATCACATAGAGTACAGATTCGTAAAGGGACTGATTTTCCAAGTGTGCTGCAAACTCTTTTGATGGCCATAGAACATGTGTTAGCCTCTTTCGACGGATGTGGGGTAGGCTTCCTTCCTTCGTGAAGGAAATATATATTTGTCAGAACTATGACATACTCACGTATTCCAGGTATTGAGGTATATCTGATAATTAGTGTTTGTTTGTGGCAGTAACATATAAATTGTTGTCATCACGGATAGGGTAGGTGACTCATAGCCAGCGGCACTGAATATGCCTATGAGTTAATTGCTGAGTTAGAGTGGGTACCTATGGCCAGTAACTGTTAAAATGGCCAATCAATATCCGGGATATTCATGTCCCCACAAATGTAGAAAGGATTTTGTCATGGGTACTGCTGGTGTAGGTAAAACATTTCAATTCACTATGTAAAAACATCGCCATACTCACCAGGAGGTATGGTGTTTTAATCGCTAATGAAAGTAATGATACAGACAGCGAATATTAGATATAGTAAACAATAAAACATATCAATGTTACCCTGAGATTATGGCAATAAGAGACTAATCTTCTGGCGTTTCATTATCAACTCTAAATGATACATAATTATGTGTGAAGAGGTACTATAACTTGCACAGATTTGCATCAAAGTTATATATGTATATAGTATGATAATGTACCGCACATGTATTTAAAACGATACTTTCCGAACTTGCAATCATCACAGGTCACTCAAAACTTCCTGAAATGCGCCATAAATATTTCTATACTTACTGCGGAGACATTGCTAAGAAATTAAATGCCAAAAAGTATTGAAATTATCAAAAGTAAGGCCATATTATACTATATAGAGATTGTATTACATTTTTGCACTCATTTGACCTTTGACCTAGTTTCTGACCTTCAAAGAGGGTTTTGGCAGTGGCATGGGCCAAAACCATAAATGATTACTATCTGGCAATACAATTATGGTATTCAAACGTTTCTACTAAAAAATGCTATGGACCTCGAAAAATAAGCGACTTTTTACACCTCAGATTCCCAACTATATATAACATGGTGAACAAGTTGTGACTCGACAGGGACCCTAACACAGTGCCTTTGACTTACCATGCCACCCTCCTCTAGATATGTTATATATGTAGGTATCTTTAACACCGCATATTCTAAATTTTGGCTGCATTTATAAATGAGTGTGATGCGTCTTACGGGACATTCAGAAAAGACAGGATTATTCATTGACGCAGACTGTCGAATTACCTTGAATTATTTTTAATTTCTATTGGCAACTTCGACTCTCTGGGCTGTCTACCTTTTCCCAGCGCAGCAGAATTGATAACAATATGCTGGATATTGAACTTTTTGTGTTTACCAGGGTGTCACAAACTGGCAAGAAAATAGTTAGTTGCACATTAAATAAACAAAATTAAATATACTTTACCCTTTACCAGCTATAACACTGAGATGATCTTTATCACCGATCTGTTACTATATTCACTTCAACCTTCCTTCAAAATTCCGAGACACTATTGACCAGGTGTCAAACAGCTTGTATTCTGATGAGACACCTAATTATCCAAACTGTGCAAATGCAAATGTAATCGCACTTAGCAGGAATATCGCGCTGGTACATTGGGAGTCTTGCTGGCATGACTTGCTACCCTGCCCTCAACCAGTGCCGGGGATTCCTGTTAAGCTAACCCAGTTTCCTTATTTTTTGCTTACCAGTGAACTGGGTCGTGTAATATATGGGCAGCGGGCAGATTAAGCCTGTATGGGTCTAATGCAGCATCGCGTGTCTCAATCAGTCTCGATTTGTCCGATGTGATTCCTTTGCCATTGCAGCCGGTGGGGTATGTTGTAGGAACAGTATACGGGATACCTTCTTTAGCTCTACTTTGGCTGGGCTTTTTGGGTTCCCATAATAAGACATTTTATTCTGTAATTAAATTTTGGATATACCCTATTACAACTCTATTAAAATATGATCCGCTGTGTACTCCCTCATTGTCATAGCGGGTCGAATAGTGTTTGACTGGAGGGGTTGCATAGTGCGCGTACATAACAGTTGTTTATTTGTATTGCTTAGTTTATATGCATGAACTGTTCTGTTACCCAATTTTCCGGCAATATATTATGTGTAGTGTTGTATGCCAAAACGAATGTACCCAAGTCTGTTGAGTCTGGGTTAAAATTATGTGACGTACTGGCACTGTGCATAGAATGTTGCATTCAAGTTTTGTTTTTTATGATCTGAGTGCGTTGACACAATATAATAGAGCTACACAGACAGATAAACTTACGGAAAAGATGTAGTTGATTTACCTATGTCCTAAATAAATTCTTTTTTATTATTATTCTTATCTATATATAAGTATTAAATATATTTTATTTTAAATGTTCTATAATTTACGCATTATTGTACATAAAATGTATCATTGTGAAGCGCTTTTGAACGCACATAACCTGTATAAAAAGAGCGCTATATAAATGTGGTATAATAATAATAATAATAATAATAATAATAATAATAAAAGTTATATGCTTAAATTTCTAATTGTCGTGTGCAATCGAAGTTTGTTA
Source organism: Azorinus chamasolen (assembly GCA_963576725.1). Classification (NCBI taxonomy): domain Eukaryota; kingdom Metazoa; phylum Mollusca; class Bivalvia; order Cardiida; family Solecurtidae; genus Azorinus; species Azorinus chamasolen. The sequence goes on from OY755245.1 coordinate 79,328,380, forward strand.
AACCATTCAGTAAAATAAGAAAATGAGATAAATAAATGCAAATTTCAAAAGAATAAAGCACATATATAGAAATAGAGATTGTGACAAATAGTGAAGTCCCTGATCAGACGCCGCCTTAAACAAGCGGCGTCTGATCTGGGACTGCACTATTTGTCGCGGTGCATTTATGCGACTGCGGCTGTGAAAGGGTTAAATAACACATCGTTGAAAATACTCGTCATGGTTAAATTACATGATGAATGAAGAAACACAGCAATACTATGTGATGGAAGTTCTTATTGTTCTTTCTGTCAAGCTAAATCCTAGGGAATTTACTATAATAATATTTGAACAAATTCGTATACTGCGTTTGACAAAGATGTCTCATAAATAAACAAAATATTCGTCAGTAAATAAAGCATGGAAGCTTTCAATATCATTCAATGTATACAGTAAACCCTACATAACTGTACATTCCCCTTAGTATCAATGCCGGTCTGTTTGCTAATGGAATTACATCAATCTGATTGGGTCCAAATGGTTTGACAGTACTTTTACATACGAACTAATATTCTGCAAATGGGTGGTCCTTTTTTTTGAAAGCAAAAGCAGAATTGCAAAAAGAGAAAATTGCAGACTCGATTTTATTGAGTCTGTTCATGTGTCTGTTCATGAGTAGTAACTTCTCACGCCCCTAGCACCGGCTTAAACAGTATTTATTTTTTTAAACTAATAACATCAAAACTAATGATCCCGAAGGACCAGAAAATATAACAACACTGAAAATCATATACGGGGCGACTTTTCTCGACCGCCACACAAGCAGTTAACACCTGCTGTTGTGAAGAAGCCTACATATATTCTGAATATTGGGTGATCCTTCGAAGGCAAAAGTAGTAAGGCAAAAAGTGAAAATTGCAGACTCGGTTTTATTGAGTCTGTTCATGAGTAGTAATTAAAGGTGCAATACTACTCACGCCCCCTAGCACCGGCTTAAGCAGTATTCATTTTTCAAAACTAATAACATCAACACTAATGATCCCGAAGGACCAGAAAATATAACAACACTGAGATTGAAGTAAGTCTTTAAAGGGTTGAAAATAATAATACATTTAAAAAAGTTACATTTGTTTGTGTATGTCGTTTCTCATCTGGATCCTAACTGTTTGCAAGTTACCTTGAAGAACTGTATACTGCACACAATTACTAGATTCTTCCATTGTTCACAGCACACGTTTCTTCAGTTTCAGACATTATGGAAGAGTTTGGATAATATTTAGTTACTAATCATAAGATAAGATAAATTAACCCGTTGCTCATCGTGCAATGTGTTTATTCCTTAACCCTTAGCTTGTTTTAATATTTATGCCTGCTTTAAACTCTGAACTGTTACTTTTTCTGACCAAGTGCCAAACGATTTGGAGCTTGGTGAGACCCCGAGTTGCTCGGCATCTCATTTGAATCTAAGATGTCTGCAAATGCCATTCATGCTTCGGTAGGTTGTTTTCGAAAGAATGTCCATGTATCGGGGATATTAATGTTTTTCGCATGTTTGTGTAGCCACTGTCGCTGAGGCGGATTTTTTCTAACACTTCTGTAGAGTCAACGACGAGGAGGAACTGTTACTTGAGGGCTCATTTGCTACATCCACGGTGGCAGTGTTGGGTGGCATAATTTACACACTATTATTCAGCATATGTTGCTAACAATTAATGAATATGTTTAGACAAGATTTAGACAATATATGGCAAAACAATGTCTCTACTAAGGTACATGTATATACTTTTAATTTAAGTTAGCAATAATGACAGATATGGGATAACTTGCATATCTTAATCCTGGGTTCCGGTTTTTTGGACACCCTGTACATACATTTTGAGTCGACTGAAACGGTAACTGGAAATGTGTAACCGGTTAATCAGTAGTATTAACCGCTATTAACCGATTCATCGGAGCTCTGTTAAACAATAATTCAAACACCGTAAATCTTTGGACGAAAATGCGAGTTAACATATGATGATTGAGCACGATCAGTGAGCGCTTATTAAATTGTGTGCGTGACGTCATCCGATTGACGTCATCGACTGACGTCATCTGACGCTTGCAATTCGATCAACAAACGTCATTTTTTAGAGTTTGTGTTTTATTTTGTTGAGGAATGTCACAATATGCGACTATTTCGGAGGATGACCTGTCAAGATGACAGTGAAAAGGACTCCGTCAGTACTAACGTGTAATGAATAGAAGTGTGAAGCTGTTTCGCGATATTTAAGCACCAAGTATAACTTTTGTTTCAAACTGTTTATTGTTTACATTGAATATATCAGTTTGCTGGCGAAATTGATTGCGCTGTTCGGTATAATAAAATAAATTTTACGTCCTATGGAGAGCAACATCACGTATTGTCAACCCTCGGTATGGTAATGTACACCGGCTTACGCCTCGGTGAACATTACCAACCTCGAGTTGATACGTGCTGTCGCTCTCCACAGGATGTGATATATTTATATAATGATGCGGCATGTCCATCCACGTAAACTGGTAAATAAATATATATTCACATGTTCATGTAATTTCCATTAGAATATACATTGATCCTTAAAGAGGAAGTCCATACAATGAATGCACATTTCAACAATATCATAAAACTTGGTATGTGTTATGTTCAATCATTATTATGAAGATTATGAATTTGATCATACATTTCAGTACTTCTTGTTCTGAAAATTGAATACCGCTTAAGCCGGTGCTAGGGGGCGTAAGCAGTATTGCACTTTTAATTACTGCTCATGAACAGACTCAATAAAACCGAGTCTGCAATTTTCTCTTTTTGTGTTGTAATGTTTGCTTGGGGGATCATCTCCCTTCAGAATTTATATCAGTTAACAAAAATTAAAACTCGAGCCGAAGAATACTAATACAATGCTGAATAACATATCAAAAACATGAAAGTTGTGTCTTCTTCAGCGTTTTTTTCGATTGGTTTTCTTGCGATATACTTCTTTTTCAGCATATTAACACTTGATTAATGTAATTGATAAGCATTGTTAAAACACGTTGCCAGTAGAGACTCAAACATACTAAACCTGTTTCGTAAATAAACGCGCGACCGGCTGTTTAATGATTCACTACAGCAAATCCTTACTAAACTGGACGTTAAACTTGGAGAGGGGATACGTTTATTTACACTGTTTGTCTTTTAGGGTGGGAATGGAATAAGTGAAGAGGGGATACGTTTATTTACACTGTTTGTCTGTTAGGGTGGGGATGGAATAAGTGTGAGGTTGGGCGCCCATAAACCGGTTTAACCCCCCAGTGACTTTTGTCACTGACCGAAGGCGGTGCTTCCATCTTCCCCCTATTGTGTGTTTGTTTTGTCTTTGTGCGTCTCTTGTTGTTTTTATAGTTATGTACATTTGCTGTTTCCTTGTGTTGCTGTTCGGGCGACTGTTTGTTCTGTAAGTGGTGTTTCCTGCATGACTCATTTTTGTACTTTCAGTATCAATGTAACTAATTTCTAAAGTCCGCCATTTTATTAAAGCTTCCTTTTGCAAACTATCATCCAGGTTTTCAATTATTTGCACCAAAATGAACCTTCTGCACGTAAGTCCATTGTAACTCCTTAGTAGATGTTTTAACATCATATAAAAAGAGAACATGTCTGTTGATGTGTTACAAATGAGTGTTTGCACCCATTAGAGCATTGAGGTTTTTCAGATTGGGTGACTCATGTGTCTGTCACATGTTTTTACAAACTGATCAGTAGTGAAAACAACTTGTTACTATATTTAAATTAGCTATAACACTAGAATGTGTTACATCCCATTTCTTATTTTTGTGAAAAGTGTCTTTAGCCAATTGTTTAAATCTGACCCTCTAACATACCCCATGTGGCTGCTTGTCGGGTAATCACCACTACTTTCTTACAAAATGTAACCAGTCGGCAAAATGGCAAATATGAAGAAATGAAAGAAAGTATTTCATTGTATTTAATTGCAAATATGTTTTAAGTTTCAAAAGCTTTATGCTTCGAAATTTTCACAATTCCTGCTTGCACCCTCGACAACACCCTATACGAGGATATATTATGCCAACAGCAAACAAAACAGACCCTGATCAGACGGTGCCTACATGGACAGTGTGATAGTGGCCTACTCTACTCAAAGATGAAAAGAACAAAGTGTGAAGGGTAGACGGTTAGCCTTCTTTAATCATGTCGCCGCCCTGGACGAATGCGGTTTCTTCCTTGCAGCCAGTTTGGATCCAAACAAGACACTAAGAAACATGGCGTTTCATCTGGATGCGAACTCGTTGATTCTGTGGCTACGTGTTTGTAAACAAAAAGGGAGATAATTGGAAATGAACATTATAGCGTTACACAGAAAAAAGGCGTTGAAGGAGAGCGACTCAATCTTTTAATCTCAGTGCAAAAAATAAAGGTACATACTCAAATGCTAAACCCGCCCATTCTCCACTAAATCATATACTGTGACCACTCTTTAGAATTGTCCTTTCGAAGATATTTTAAAGAGTAATAACAGTATATGGTTTGGCGGAGAAATAAAGAGATATTCTTCAAAATGTTTAAATTAACGTATCTTATCTGGACCTATGAATCCAATGGTGTTCATAACATGCTCTACATAATAGAAGTAGTTGTAATATATTGTTATATGAAACAAGTGAATAACTGCTACGAAAAATAGTATAGAACCGGTCTAGAATATTATTTACTCGAATAGAGCAAACCATGACCAGAGCGCTCCTACGGGAACCATATGATCTTGGACTTGCAAAGGTGTCAAAAGATGTATGTATGAAGTAAAAGGTTGATTGTATTATATCATGATACAACAATACCCTGATATTGATCCCCGACAAGCTGTGAGTGTCGAAGCAATATAAAACACTCACCAGATGTTTCTTGGAGCAATAAAAAATTACACAGTCGACCAACGTTCGTTATTAATCAATTGTCAAGAGGTGTCGTCGGTAAGTTTGTGACTACCTTTGCAAACAATTAGGATCCAGATGAAACGCCGATTAATGGTGTTGTGATGATGCGGTGATAGTGTGGTGATAGTGTTTGTGTTTATGTAGGGACTATGTTCATGCGTGCGTGCGCATATGCATGCGTGTGAGCGTGTGTGCGAACATGCGAACGAGAGGAACGAGAGAGGAGAAAAGAGAAAGAGACAGAGTTATCCGGAAATGATGTCTCCCTGGAACACATTGCTGCGATAACATGCGATCGACACATGCCTTGATATCACACCCATTCACATTATAAACCGATACCGGACAAACCGGTCATAGTATACAGCTCTCACTATCTGCAATTGTAGAATCATAATAGCTTACCCGACATTAAACTGGTGTCTCCGTCAACATCACAGATGTAAAACGTTGATGTCTTATTGCTATGCAATACATAAGCCCCCCCCCCCCCCCACCGGATTAACAATAACCTCCTCTGACCTACCCGCCACTGGTGTAGTTGACTAACCTGAATGGTATGTGTTAATATAATAAGAAAAAAATATGATAAAAGGGGAATAACTTCAACAATACTGATGCTAGAGTCACTGCCCTTGTACATACCACTTCTTAACTTCACTCGTGTTATATGTATGAAGTTTCAAATCAATTGAACAAGTAGATATAGAGTTATTGTCCGAACAAAATATATGAAAATGGGGAATAACGTAATATAATTGATGGTAAAGTTATGGCCCTTGTGCACGACACTTCCTGTCATCATGCGTGTTCCATGCGTATTCCATGTGTGAAGTTATAATGAATTTAACCTATCCGTGTAGGAGATATGGCCCGGACACGAAGCGATACCGACGGACGGACAAACAGACCGACGGACGGACAGACGGACGGACGGACGGAATCGAGCAAACATATAGTCCCCAAACCGGTAACGGGTAGGGGACTAATAGAGCCTCCAAAAGAACTGTTTGCTAATTAATAACAGTGTCTGTAAAAGTATGCCAGTTAATCTCTGGAATAACTTATTTGTTGTTAACTTGGATAATCTTCATTTACCTTCTTCTCCTCTTTGCTGATCCTATCAACCAATCTCTGTTATCAATGCCAATTCCAAAATATCAACAACTCTGAAAAAAATATGGATCAAAGATTTAACCTTTTCCTCATACAAACATCTTTAAAAGCCTATACAAACAGCACCTATAATATTTCCTATTGCTGATACCAAAGAAAGTGTACAATTTCAAATGTACTAAATGCGAAGGTTCCAGGTCTTATGAACATAAGGCAAATATCATATTCGAAGAATTTCCTCAATATTTAAGGGAAGTCGCTTTCACCACAGGGCCACAATTTGAACAATACCTAATTATGTAATTTTAAAATCATTGCGCTAAAAAGAGCATTTGCTTCTTTCAAGTAAACGCTCTATCACTAAGGCTTCAAAAAGTATCTTTTTCAGAGTTGATAACTGCAGGAGGAATAATGTATGATGGTTTAATTTTCAAGATGTAAGCAATGGTAACATGAAAATCATAAAATGCTATGTAATTAAAAGAAAGCAGACAAACGGACAACCAAAACGTGATCCCTAATTTTCACCCCTCTGCATACAGCGGGTTACACATACATGGTATGCTTGGCTTTTCTTCACAAGTATACGATCCCCTCTGGATTAAACATTTGTAAACAATTGTAAACAATTTGTAAACAATTATCTTCACTGTAAATTACAGTCTTCTCTGCTGATCCATTCAGTCATTCTCATGTCAATGCAAACTCCCAAATACTAACACCTCTGAAAAAGAAAATATGAATTAGAATAAAACCCGTTTCCCCTCAAACAAACACCTTTTAACACCTTTACAAAGTAGCCCCACTAAGACTCCTATTATAGGAGTTGCCTGATCTGAGTATGTTCTGACAACTACAGTTTTCAATTGTGTCAGAAGCCAAAGTATTGAATTTCAGGGGCTCTCTTTGTTCCTAAACAATTACTGGCCTAGATGACATGCTTTCACATTTCATTAAAGATGGACCATGTATTAATGCTGGTCCTATAACCCAAGTAATAAATGTGTCCCTCATCCAAGATATTGTTCCTGATGAGCTTAAGTCTGTCAGAATTATCCTCCTTTCTAAGAAGAACAACAGATTACATGCTGGCAACTACAGACCTGTGTCGATCATGAATGTGTTTTTAAAATACTCGAAAGGGTTGTATATGATCTAATTGAATCCTATTTTAGAAGGAAATGTATACTGTATAAGTTCCAGTCAGGCTTCAGAAGCGGCGATTCCAGCAATACATGTTTGATGCACCACACTGATTTAATTAGGCAAGAAAATGGAGATGGCAATTTTGTTTTCATGGTAATGTTAGATTTGAAAAAAGCTTTTGATACAGTAGATCACTATATACTTTTAATGAATCTTGAGGCATCTGGCCTTCAGAACGAGATCTTAACTTGGTTTTCGTCGTACCTTTCTGATCGGCGATGTTGAAATGTCTGGAACTTTTTCTTCTACTGAAACCGTTACCTGTGGTGTGCCTCAAGAATATTCTCGGCTCTCTATTGTTTTTACTGTATGTTAATGACATGTAAGCTGCTGTTAAATATAAGCTTATGCTTTATGCTTTATGCTAATGACTCAGCCATACTTGTTTCTCTTAAACTTAGATTAAAACAACACAGAACAAGCTGATTAGAATTATAATCAATCTTGATTCAAAAAGGCATGTTGGGTATCAACATTTTAAATCTCTTGATTGGCTGCCTGTTGACAACAGAGTTTATCAAATTATAGTATAACCCATCACCTGATTATATGCAGGATTATTTAGCATTGCAAAACTTTGTACACTCTTACAATACCAGACTAAAAGAAAAGGGTGGTTTCAGTTTGCCAACAGTAAAATGTGCTGCATTATACCCTTTCTTTTATACTGGATCTACACTTTGGAACAGCTAGCCAGTGGAATTTACTGAGATAAACAACTTATCGTCCTTCAGGTCAGCAATCAAGAGTGACCTAATGAGCAATATTACTTCTTAGTACTGTTTATATTTACACAAGATTTTAATGAGTTCGACTGCTGATGGTTGTAATAAATTTCGGCAAACAACTTCTATCATGCACTATTATCAATTACTTTACTGATGTATAACTTGTACTATTTACATTTTGAATTAAGGGAATGTGATACAACAATGGCGCACCCATTTTTATCTGTGACTGTGATAGTATTTATAAATGTAACTGCTTCTGATGCCACATTTTAATAATTTTAAATAATATGACTCACAAGTTAATTCATTTGATATAGCACCCACTTGTGATAGTATTTATATTGTATTTTATATTGTATCTTAAAGCCGCTCTATGTCATGTCACCTGTGATAAGGACCACAATGGAAATAAGAGCATGCTCTTTATTGTGTTATCCTTGGTATAGAAAACATGCCATGTTTTTTCACTATGCATCATTTTACTGATCATATGATGGCGTGATACATGTTTTATGAACCATTTATTGTGTTTTCCGAAATAAATATATCTATTTATATATATCTGTTTGCTTCAGTGTTGCTGGCACAATATTTTTTCTGACTGAGTACACCTGTTGTTTCAAGGCAATGCAAAACAAATTGCGAAACCCACAAAATCAGCAAAACTACAGACACGACCAACTGCTAGATTTCATTCTATTAGGTTCTTGATTTCTTCAAAATTTCATGAACGTCACTGACTGATTGGGAAATCTCTAAATTTGTTGACCAAATACAACAGCAATTCCTTGTTATGATATTTTGTATCACTTCGCATTTAGCCCCTGAAAAGTGCCTGATATGATTAAGACTGAATTGGTTAGCATGTTAGCACTTGTTACAACCATTCCCCCATGTCTATCAAATATCACCTCTATATCACAAAAAGGGGGACACTTTTGTTTTTCAAAACCTGGGAGCAAGACTGTTGCTTACTGAAAAGGTATACCCAAAACAAAACGTTTAGTCAGTCGTTTAACATGGGTCCCCCATAGACAATATTTACCGCTTTGTGTAGATCTGGAAAACGAAATGTAGTCATATAGAACAGCAGAAATGAAAGTAGATATACGGTTAAATGGATCGCAATAAGAGAGGTTAATTTCACTGACAGGTTAATCGATAATTTTGTTCAAAGGTAATGAAAAGGGAGATAACTTGAAAAATGTGTATTCAATAGAAAATTGAGGAAAAAGCGGTGAAAAACGATTCTCCAAAATTACATTAATTTGATTTTGACTACTTTTCCTAGCGTTTTTGCAACATTTGGTAAAACATTTGGTAAAAGAAAAATGACTGACAGAGTTCTTGATTGTTTTCTCGTTCAGCAGTTATAACGAAATTGATGTTGTCTCCCCTTTTACACAATTTAAAAGTATGGTCAAGATGTTTTTCTGTATATTATAAGTAAAACATAGTCTGTACTACTGCCAGTATATACGGTTTTTGCCGTTGCTTCAAAAGTATTTAAGTTAGTTTGTGTTACCTTATTTGTTAACCGATTCCCTCAGATTGACACTTTTTCACGCCTCTGTAAAATTCACTTTAAAACCATTGTGATAAATAGAGCATTTGCTTCAAAGGAGCAAATGCTCTAATTATCGAAATGGTTTCAAATCTACAAGCTTCAGAATTTTGACTTTTTCTAGTAAAAGCTTCTTTTTAGTAGATTCATTCATAGAGCGTGATTCTTATAATAGCCTATAAGGTAATATGTTAATGGTGGAGGGAGATCGCAGATAGCTAACGCCACATAGACACATGGGCAGAGGCACCGACGTTCTGCAAGCTAATGGTAGCATCCCAACTTAAAAAAGATTTTTGCCTTTGCTGAGGCTCGAATCCACAGCATGAATGGCTTAGTGATTCGCAGTCTGGATACTTGAAACAGGACAAAACAGTTTGAACCATTTTGACTTACTCACTTGCTCTTTTTGTAATCTCTATCCTTTACTATACTATAGCTCTAGTGATCTCTATCCTCTACTATACTATAGCTCTAGTGATCTATATCCTCCACTATACTGTAGATCTAGTGATCTCTACTGTATTTTAGCTCTGGTAATCTATATCCTCTACTATACTATAGCTCTAGTGATCTCTATCCTCTGCTATGCTATAGCTCTATCCAACCATGTTCTTTGTTGACAATACCAAAGTTTTCTCAATGTGTTATTATACATCTCTGAAAAACAAAGATGTGTTTGTGAAACACTATGCCCCCGATTATCACCAATATAAATTTTACCCGTAATTTGACATTTAATCTTGATATATGACCTAGAACTTAAATAAATTAGTCTCCCCTAAAATGTTCGCAATAAATAAGTCACCCCTAAAAATGTTCGCCTCCAAAGTGATACATGCATGCCAAGTTTGAAGTATGCATGTGCAACGGCTACACAATTATCGCCAACTGTAAAGTCCTCAAACAAACAAACAGACAGACATCCCCCTTGATCGGGGGTATAAAACTATAAAATCAAATTCATTCACCCATTAGTAGGGGACATTTTTCGAAATTTTGTTACCTGGTTTACAATGACAGGATACTTTCAGATAATGAAGAGTATGACTTAACAATCAAAATAAGAAGGGTGGCAGTATTGTGGTACAATTATAAAGCACTAAAATTTGAGTTTCCATGGCAACGGCTGTCGTAGAAATAAAATAGATATCATACACAAAGATCTCTTAGTATCTTTTTAACTAGTGAAGGGATTTTTATAAAACTTTATAATTAAATGACTGATATCAAGGCAATGTTACAAATATAAGTTTCAATTGATTCCCTTTAAGGTCAATGTCATGGTTAGCGGTCAAAGGTCAAATTTTAGTTTTTTTCTCTGCTTCAAGAACTTTTCGTTCTACAATTTTACATTAACATTGGTATATTTAAGTAAAACTTGGCACAGATATTCATTTAAAAAAGGAGGTGTCCTTCACCACGAGTTTTATAGGTGTGTCAAGGTCACTGTCACAAGTAGAGGTCAAACGTCACATTTTAGAAGTCAAACATCATTTTTTACTAATTTGTGAATGTTGAAGTCCACTTGTTCTACATTTGTGATGTATTTCTAATAACTTTGCAAGATCTACATACTAAATCAATATCCTCTACCAAGGACTTTGGTACATACTGCCAATGTCAAGGTCGCAAGTAGAGGTCAAATGTCACATTTAAGAAGTCAAAGGTCAAATTTGTACTTTTTGTGCAATTTCAGTACATTTTCCCATGTATGTGATATATGTTTTGTAATAAATGTACACATACACCTTACTAAGTAAATATCCTCTACCAAGGACTCCTGTACATATTGTCAATGTCAAGGTCGCAAGTAGAGGTCAAAAGTCACATTTGAGAAGTCAAATGTCAAATTTGTACTTATTGTGCATTTCAGTCAATTTTTTCTACCTATGTGAAGTATATTGTAATTAATGTGCACAACATACTAAGACAATATCCTCTACCAAGGAATTGGTACATAAAATAAAGGTCATTGGAAGGTCAAATGTAAAACTTGAGAACTATTTTCTTAACCTAACATGAATATTTCGTAAATCGAGGAAGAGACATAAATATAATGGTTATACACAACAGTTTAATGATATATTATTTTAGATCAATAAATTGTACCTTATAACGAATTATGTCAAGAAACTCTTCTTTAAGCATTTCAGATAATATCATTATAGTTAGTTTGCGCCTTGTTAACATTTAAATGATCACAATTTTCTCAGAAATATCAACTAAGTGTTTTTTGTTTTTTTTTCAATTTCATTAATAACTATGACTAAGCACATATTTATCACAAACGTGCTGTAATCATAATGTTAAATATCACAAATTATTTAAAAATCATTATCACAGACATTCAAAATCATTTTCAGACAATCAAAATCATCATCACATACATTCAAAATTGTAACAATAACAGGGTACATGTATAAATATCTAAAAAGTAGCATAATTAGGCCTCCCCCATCAAAACGGGGTCATGTTGTTTTGTCATTGTCAGTGTTTGTTGGTTGGTTTGTTCCTAACTTTAACGTTGGCGACAATTTCGTAGCTATTGCACATACATACTTCAAAGTATGCATATGCAAATTATAGGGGCAAAAATATTTAGGGGTGACATATTAAGATCAAGTTCATACATCAAGGTCAAATGTCAAATTACTGGTCAAATTTAGATTGGCGATAAATTTGTCACCATTCAAAATACATCCCTTAAACTTGGCATGCATTTGCAACTTATGGAAGCGAAAGTTTTAGTGGTGACTTTTTAAGGTCAATGTCATACATTATGGTCAAGTGTCAAATTATGGGTCAAATTTAGATTGGTGATAATTTTGTCGTCTTCAACATACATTCTTCAAACTTGGCATGCATGTGAAACTTATGGAGGCGAACATTTTTATGGGTGACCTATTAAGGGTAAAGGTCATACATCAAAATCAAATGTTATATCGGGGACATTGTGTTTCACAAACATATTTCGTTGTTTTTAAAAGACAACGTGTTTATACCACATACATTATTTACAACATGTATTCACATTACATAATATAGAATATGTCAGTAGACTGTATTTTATTTGAAAAAGTACAACAGGGTTGCAACAAATCCGAGGAAACAAATTCCCTGACAATCCCCTGACAGTTCCCTGACATATTTCAAAATTTCCCTGACATGTTACGTCGCAACATTTTGTCTTTCTGTCATAAATTATGCTATATGTTTTAAGAAACTTTAACATATATGGTCTTGGTTATCATTTTTTTTCAAAATTCCCTGACATTTGCCCATATTTTCAAATTCCCCTGACATTTCACAAAATTCCCTAACAATTCCCTGACCTTGAAAAAAATTAAATTTCCCTGACGCGTGGCAACCCTGTACAAGAACAGTTGTTTTTTACAGCATATGGGAACAAAATGTTTTCCTTGAAAAGTAAGCTTGGTTTGTTAAAATGTTCATTTAAAATCATCTCTGTTTTGAAACATCAAGAACAAAATTGATTTCAATGGAAAAGTAGTAAAGTCAAGCAGGCAAAGCCACATGCAAGACGCAACCACCACCAAAACACAGATAGACAGCATGACACACACACACAACCACACTCCCAAACGCGCACACACACACACACACACACACACACACACACACACACACACACACACACACACACACACACACACACACACACACACACACACACACACACACACACACACACACACACACACACACACACACACACACACACACACACACACACACACACACACACACACACACACACACACACACACACACACACACACACACACACACACACACACACACACACACACACACACACACACACACACACACACACACACACACACACACACACACACACACACACACACACACACACACGAAATGAACACAGAAAACACCAAAAGACACACAAGAACTAGGGACAAACGCTCCACACATGAACAAACCACAAGCACAAAGACGCAAGGCAAACAAAAGGAAAGGTGACAAAGAGAGTACCGCCTTGACACGGTCAGCAGCAAAAACACCACTGGGGGTTTAAACCGGTTTACGGACGTCCTAAACTCACACTTCTCTCAAAGTCACCCTAGCTTTACAATTGGAAAACAAATAAGCAAACCACTGTCCATATGATAGATCTAATAATGTATCGGTAGTCACATTCATTCATTGAATATCGCAAAGTTGATTGTGGCCAAATACAATTAAGCTATCACTAAAGGTGATTATTACCCCTGCCCGCCACCTTGTCACAAGATGAACTGACTTCAATACAAGCGGCAATAGCTCAATAATCCTTTCATCCACTTAAATTGCTTATGAAAAGTAACAAAGGGGAATAAATCCCTCAAAAATGAATTTAGAGTTACAGCCCTTGTTGACTGCACATCCTCTCACCACCCTCTTTTCATATATAAAGTTTCACAGTTGTGCCTACAATAATTGAGAAGTTATGCTCCAGACAAACAAATTGCTTCTAAAAAGTAACTATGGGGAATAACTCCCTCAAAAAATGAATTTAGAGTTACAACCCTTATTGACTGCACATTCTTTCATCACTCTCTCTCCATATAAAAAGTTGCACAGTTGTGCCTACGATACTTGAGAAGTTATGCTCCGAACAAAACTTGCTTCTGGAAAGTAACTAAGGGGAATAACTCCCTCAAAAATGAATTTAAAGTTACAACCCTTGTTGACTGCACATACTCTTCGCATCACCCTCTATCCACATAATTATGAAGTTTCATAGTTGTGCCTATACTACTTTAGGAGTAATGCTCCGGATGGACGGACGGATGGACGGAAGGACGGACGGACACACGCGTTTCCAATATAGCCCCCATTTCTTTAGAAGTGGGGGTATAATTACATATTTTGTCCATGTCAGTTTATTTTATACTTAAGCAGCTCATACCTATTGAAAATCCAAGTATTTCCATAAGTGTCGTGTGTTCAAATATCACACGAACACTGACAGCTAGCTGAGCACTGAATAATCGCTTCGTAAACGAGCCTCAATTAGTTTTGCATGCACACAGTGTAAGCTCCTGAAACCCCTTCACGATCAAGGGCTTGTCTGCCCACAATGTATGAGGGTGGACTTGCCAACCAAACAAAGCTCAGGTGATGGAAAATCAGTTTGGAAATTCAGACATAAATACCAAATGCTGTCACTGTTTCAGCTATTTTGGTAGAGTCACCAAATGATTATTCCCATCAACTTATTTCGAAATCTGACCATCTGTTTGTAGAAATATATTCTGAAAGAGGGAGATCCTTCGAAAGCATAAGTAGTAATGCGAAAGCAGAAAAATGCAGACTCGGTTTTATTGCAACACTACTACTCACGCCCCCTAGCACCGGCTTAAGCAGTATTCAAATTTCAAAATTAATAACATAAAAACTAATGATCCCGGAGGACCAGTAAGTATATCAACACTGAGAATTTGAATATTATTTTCTTTTGGTTGTCATGGCAAACAGAGTTCCGCATGGTTTCAAACCATTTTAGCTATTTTGGGAGGTGGTTACCTAATGATTATTCCAATTAAATTATTCTGAAGTCAGACCATTGGTTTTGGGGAAGAGGAGATATAAAATTTTGCTATGTTTTCCATACAGACAAACAGGCCCCGCCCCCTAGCGGCCATGTTGTTTTAGATATTGTCATGATTTAGCTACTTGGGAAGATAGTCACCTAATGATTATTCCCATCAAATTATTTTTAAACCTGACAACCAGTTTCGGAGAAAAAGAGGTTAGAAGATTTTTCTTGTGGTTGCCATGGTAACCAGAGTTCTACATGGGTACATGGATCCACATTTTTAGCTATTTTGACAGATAATCAACCAAAGACCATTCTTGGAAAGTTTCAGTACATTTGACAATATAATTTTAGATATATTCTGAAAATGGGTGATCACTCGAAAGCAAAAGTAGAAATGCAAAAAGAGAAAATTGCAGACTCGGTTTTATTGAGTCTGTTCATGAGCAGTAATTAAAAGTGCAACACTACTCACGCCCCCTAGCACCGGCTTAAGCAGTATTCAATTTTCAAAACTAATAACATGAAAACTAATGATCCCGAAGGACCAGAAAATATAACAACACTGAGAATGAAGTACATTCGAAGTACATAAGAGGTGATGTCACTTGAAATAAAATATTGACGACAGACGACACACAATGGACGATGCCTGACGACCGACAAATGATGATCACAATAGCTCACCTTGGCACGTTGTGCCAGGTGAGCTACAAATAGACAGTCTTCTTGAATCGACTTGTTTGTTTGATACAATGATGGAAAGAACTTGATAAAAATTGTAAATAATTCGAAAATATTGTGCAAAAATCACTAAAAATAGTTCTTTTATAGCCGTTGCCATGGTAACAAAGGATATGTTTACTGTTAATTTGTAAATAAAATGTTCCAACAATAATCACATGGAAGACCACACCGATACTTTATACAAATAACAAGACAAACAAGCTGTAAAAAGAAAATGTATGCTAACTTTATAATTCACTATAAAATGTCAATTTTAGAACCACAAATAAATTTCATATCATTTTAAGAATATTTTTGTTGTCATGGCAACCAGATCTGTGTCCCATAATGTTAACATAATATTTGCGTAATTTTGTAAGTAAATAGCAAGGTCTTACAATAATTCATTATTTAGACATTTAAAAAACCCCAATAAGGACTTGTTTTCAAAAAAGTGAAAAATTGGGCAAAATTACATACATTATTACCAAAGTAACCAGTCATTGCGGAAATATTTATTTTAATTTAATTTCAAATCAACACTAGCCATCTCTCATTCCAAAAGAATAAACAATGGGGTCATATTTACACCCATAAGCAAACTGGCAGTTCTTTTAAATTCTGTATATCAGTTTGTAGCTTGTTGCTATGGAAACCACGATTTCCACCAGAATGTTATTGGGAATGTTCTGCCACCCTTCTAAAAATGTGAGGTAAGGTGTTAAGTTTATATATGTAAAATATGGAGTTATTGTAAATCAGGTAACAAAATCTGCCAAAATCAGGCTTTTTGTCCCCTACTACATGTCACCAAAATGTATGTACATTAATATTACATAGTAACTATTTCCCTGAGAGCCCGAAAGGGCATTCAACAAATGTTGGACCCTCTCTCTGATAATCCATGCCACTACAAACAGAGTAGACATATTCTGTATGAGCGAACTAATCAGGGTCTACTCTACCTCCATAATGTATAGTTCTTCCGATAACTCAATATAGGCTTAGCGTTAATTATTTAATTAACCGTTGGTTGATATTAAAATATGTCATGAGAATGGGTTGTTATCTTTTCAAAACGAGTTCACCTTATTTTTTACCGGAAAACAACAATTAAAATGACATGTACACATGCTGTTTATTGCATATATATTGGTGAATTCTAAGAGAAAATGTGAATTTCTTTGCCAAAATAAAGATATTGTCATTGGAAGTTATATCATTACTGGTGACGACA
This sequence comes from Azorinus chamasolen, assembly GCA_963576725.1. NCBI lineage: Eukaryota > Metazoa > Mollusca > Bivalvia > Cardiida > Solecurtidae > Azorinus > Azorinus chamasolen. The sequence goes on from OY755245.1 coordinate 79,345,464, forward strand.
TCAAATATGGACTTATCTAACTGAAACGCCTCTGAAAACTATTGATAGGTATATAATAACATGTGATGATGTTACTTCACTAAAGTGACAATTAATCAGATACACACATTGTCCTTCAACCAGGTGGTTGCTTAATGTAGGATGAAAACAAAATGAATAAAGCTCCTATAGGAGCTTTTTTGCATAACTTTCATCCTGTTTTAACCCTACGAATATGACATTTTATTGTTCATATTAGACCGGTAACAACATTACACTAGGCCTACATTAGATGACGAAATTCTAAATATTACGTTTAATATCCTTACAGGCTGTATTGGTCAAGATAACATCACAAACTGTCATATATAATTATAGAGGCATAGATAACATGTGACTATTAAAACATTTTCAAGAATAAATCAATTATGTTTTGAAAAATCTAAGGAGTAGCCACAACATAGAGTTCGTCAGAGAAATAACGATTTTTGCACTTAAAATACATCATGTACATGTATGTGTGGCTCTGAATTGTTGCATTACAGAGGTCATACAGGGGATACCACAGCAACATTAGAAGCTCAAATGAAGTGCACATGTACATATACATATACAAATATAGAACATATGCCAGGCTGGGGATACCACAGTAACACTAGAAACACAAATGAAGTGCACATGAACATATACATATACAAATATAGAACAGCGTTCAGGCAGGAAATACAACAGTAATACCAGAAACACCAATGAAGTGCACATGCACATATACATTTACAAATATAGAACAGGAATCAGGCAGGGAATACCACAGCAACACTAGAAGCACAAATGAAGTGCACATGAACATACACATATACACACAGTACACATGCACATATACATATACACACAGTATACATTCACATAGTATGCATATACAACTATTTTTCACAGAACTGCCCATTGCCTTTTCAACAACGAAACCATATCTGTACTTTATGGACCCAAGTAAATGTGTCCAGTGCCATTAAACTCAAACACAGTAAAACTCATCGAAAACAAAAGACAAGATGTGACCCCATAATTGACACAAGAATAAAACAACGTCATAAAACGTCTTACTGTCAAATTATTGTATAGATTGGGCATTCATTTTATATTTTATGGTGACATCCATGTCATCAAGAATCGATGAAACGATATAATAGGTACACGCATATCATATGAACACTGTCACTGCCCGTCATGATATTATACTCAGGGAGCCATCGGGGTCTACCGTGCACCCCATTTAGACTTTTTTCATGGGTACCAAAATGTTTAGAAAAGTCTACTGAATCAGAATCGCGAATGTACTCAAGTTTAAATTATTTTAGGTTATGTGTATTTTAACCGTTTCCATGGCAAACACCCAGCTTTCGCAATGATGACTCATACCTGCAAATTCGCCCATATCACAACCTAAACCTTTTTGTCCTAAACCTAAATAACTGGTACCATATGGACGATAGGACATTGTGCTTTTATGTCCAGCTTTTTTAATTACCTTATTTGCATACAAATGAATATTAAAGAGACTATAACAAATAGTACAAAATATAGAAATAACGTAAACCTTTCACTTTTTATCGTACAAATATCAGAAAACAACTTCAAATGTAGATCCACATGATGACGAAATCCTCAGAGAACAAAATATCTAATTTGAGGACCAGAACAATAATTTAAAGTAATGTTTGAACCGTTTCAATGTCAACCCCCAAATTTGTAAGGATGGCCCATACCTGCAAAATCGCCCATATCACAGCCAGTTTTTATCCTTAACCTATAACACTGGTACCAAGTTGAAGATAACATATTGTGCTTTTATTTCGAGCTATTCTTTGAAATTATCTATTTGCTTACTCATGAATATTTATGAGAACATTAAAAATAGTAAAAACAATATAGAAATAACGTAAATAATGTAAAGCATTCGCTTGCGTTATTTCTATATTTATTTACATGTACTTTTAATATTCTCATTAATATTGATGAGTATGCAAATAAGGTAATTTAAATAAACCAGCACAATGGAAATAAAAACACAATGTCTGATCTTCTATGTGGTACCAGTTTCGTAAGTTTAGGACAAAAACTGGCTGTGGCATGGGCGAATTTGCAGGTATTGGTCGTCATTACGAAAACTGGGGGATTGCCATTGAAACTGTTAAAATATACATAGCCTAAAATATTTTAAACTTGAGTATATTCGTGATCCTGATTCAGCAGATTTTTCTGAACATTTTGGTACCCATGAAAAACGTCTTGGTGGTGCACGGTAGACCCCACTGGGCCCCTGTGTATGTAATGATCACACAATTAATGAACAATAAATAGCATTTATGTGAGAATTATGATTCACATGGGTGAATGACTTATTTCTAGTTCATTTAGTGTGAGTCACAATAACAGTGGCATCAGTAAAATGTAAAAATTATATTTTGACATTTTTATATTATCTTATTCTGCAAACACCAAATGCCTATATTATACTGACGAGGAAATATTTATACACATAGAATCTTTCACTTTTTTATCAAATATAACGTTATCTTGATCTTGGTCTGATCTATGATTTGGCAGTTTGCGATAATTGCCGACACTTGCCTTTTTGAAAAACTAACATTAAATATTATAGTTGCGACATAGGTGTGAAAACCCAATCCCTATAAAAATTTAGAACTATCACTTAAGGTGATTAATACCCCACAAATGTGACTTCCAAATGAAAAAAATCGTTGTACAAATCGAAGGGGCATAAGGAAATAGATAAACATGAACACTATAATTGGATACACATGCACCCCCCCCCCCCCCCTATGATTAAGCATCATTTCAAGTTTCATTGGATTCCAGTCAGCGGGTACGTAGAAACCGCGTTGCATTAAAGTCAACAGACATACCAACACACAACTTTTAACAAGGAGGTATATTTTAGAAAAAATCAATCAGCTGGAAAAATATCCTTGAATGCACATGTCCTCTTTATGGCAAAGCATAATGTCAAGATTCATAGGATTCCAGTGAAAAGTTGCTGAGAAACCGCTCGGAAAAAGTCAACAGTCCAACACACAAATTGTAAACAAAGTGGCATTATTCTGTAAGGAAATTAATCAGCTGAAAAACTATAGTTGTATGCACATGTCCGCCTTATGATAAAGCAGCATGTCAAGTGTCATTGCATTTAAGTCAGCGGTTACTGTGAAACCGCGCAGAAACAAAAGCTAACAGACCATCCAACCAACTGACCGACCGTCGGACCGAACGACCGACCGACCGCCAAGGTGAAACCTATATAATCCCCAAAATTAGGTCTACTACAGAAATAAGGTCGACTCGTCGGCCATCACCCAAATCTACTAATTTTCAATACAACACTTATTGAATTCCGGTAGACACATTCACCTCCGTAAAAAAGAAAACAATTCCGATCCCCGATCAACAACATGCAATTCATACCAAAGAAAATACAAATTGATAACGTTTTGCAGGCCAAAACTCCACGCTCGAACAGAAACGAATGCCGCATTAAGGTTGATACGTTTGTAAATGTCACAGGGTCAGGTCAGCTGTTTACAGTATTGATGAGCATCTTTGATGCGTATTGTCCTCCATAGTTATATACAATTATTTTGTCCCTTTCTCTCATCCTTACACTAATAGCATGCCTACTAACAGGTTTTGCTGTTGTTACTAATTATAGCATTCCACGTGACCTCGTAAGTTCTCGCGGTCTCGCATGTGCACTTCACAAAATACATTCCGTTCTGACTGACGCACACGTTTTGTGGTTCACTGAAACCCCTCCACTAAAGTGCCGTGCCTTGCTTTTCAGGTAATTTCAGTAATACAAATATGTAGTGTAAGACATTTCCTTTATTGTTTAATTCATGTATTACAGGTTTTATTCATCTTTTTCGTATAATTCATATGTGTTTGATGCGCACTTCACAAAATACATTCCGTTGTGACTGACGCACACGTTTTGTGGTTCACTGAAACCCCTCCACTAAAGTGCCGTGCCTTGCTGTTCAGGCAGTAAGTCCCACAGAGAGCCCAATTGTACGAACCCCGGGCTTATTTGGCTACAATAAATAACCCGGTGACATTTTGGTGGCCAGTGTGGAATTTGGGCGTTGTCGACTGGGGACGAATCGGCTAATTCTTTACCAGGTGACATTGGTGACGTTGATATTGTCCGACAAATCAACGGGAGTTAATACGGCTTGCCTCAGGAATGCGACGAAAACATCCGGTTGCCTTCAACATGGTGGTGAAAATCACGTTTTGGACCTCTTGGCTGGTGAAAATTTAATTTCTCCAGGTGGTCATGCCATGGACAGTTTTTGTCGGGTTCGGTAATGTTTAAGACACCAACCTGCTTTGTATATATGTTCTTGTTCCGACGCTGAGTCAACTTTCTTTCACCGAACGAACTGTATTTTTGTGTAAACGTTCGTGTGCTGCAAATTTCAACATAAAATGATGCCTGCTGCAATTTGCTTAATCAGTGCTTCGTCAGCAATATAGTTTCACAATGACTGAAGACCTGCTGTGAGTGTATCAATGAACTGCTACTGGATAGTGTAATTGAATTTAGGACAGTGACAGTGGTTTAAATAGTTTTTTGAGTTTTCAACAGACTTTAAGAGTGTCATATAGTGTTGTTTCTTTGAAATATTGGAAGAACTGGAAAGACATTTTCTGAACATTTTAATTATTTATGTAATGATCCTAAATTAGCTATCGCAAGATTATTGTTTGTGAATTAATGTGCATTCTTATTTGTTTTGGGTATTTTATTTAATCTTTGAAGTATTGTTTTCAGAATGTACTAGTCTAAATGTTGTGAAGAGGGCCAGCACTTCAACACTGCCAGCACAGTCACCTAACAGTCACAGTCATGGTCTAACAGTGTTCTTTGGTTGCGGGTGAGAATTTATACTAACATCTCCCCCACACTCAAAAAGGGCCTGTTTCACAGCTTATCTGGCATTGTGACATTCTTTACTTTATTTAGTTTCCAAATTGTGTTGCTTGGCAGACAAAGCCCACATTTTATTGACTTTTTCATGCTTGTCCTTGATAGTTCAGATATTTGAAACAGAGCAGCATCAAGAAAGTTTTATTTTATTTGTGTAAACTGATTCTTTCATCAGGGGAGGTAATTTCAAAATGCAGAAGGGTATCTGGAGAATGTGACAGATAGCCTTGAGTACAAACAGTCTGATCTTGATTATTTTAAGTATCAGTTACAAAAGTCTCGAAAATATGATGTAAGGGTAAGACAGACACCCATTTCACATGGTGAGGTACAAAGTGCTCTAGCTCCAGAAAGGGAGCCTTTTGGATCTAAGTCTGATGCTTTTGGAAACCATTGGTCAGGAAGGCATGCACACTTCTACTATCCGCAACTTTAATACAGGTTTGCAAAGGCCTCCATTTCCAGTATTTTCCAGCTATACTCCTTGTAAGGTAAGTACACCCCTTCAGTCATATACTCCTTATGCCCTGCCATTACCAAGATTTGCTTCCACCCCTGCGTTTCCATTGGCAGCTACTCCTGCATCATCACTTAACAGTGTGCAGTATCCTATGCCAGGAAACAGAATACCTTCCCTTCCTCCATTTTCTGGAGAAGGTAGAAAGGATGAGTCAGACTTTGATGTCTGGAAGTATGACGTTTCATGCTTGTTGAAGGAGGGTGTTTACCCCAGTACTCTATTCTAGAGGCTATACGCCGCTCCTTGAGAGGGGAAGCCAGAGAAGTTCTGGTGAACTTGGGTGAGATGGCTAGTGTCCGAGAGATACTCTCGGAGCTAGAGACTATATATGGCACTGTTCTGTCCACTCAGCAGAAGACAGAAATATTTTATAGTGTTAAGCAGTTGAAAGAGGAGACAGTTGCAGCGTACAGCGTCAGACTGGAGAAGCTCTTGAATAGAGCCAATCTGACCCTGACAGCTCAGCAAAGAAATGCAATCCTCTGTAACAAGCTTTGGTCAGGTTTAAATGATGAGAGTTTTAAAAACTCAACTAGGTACAAGTTTGACTCTGTAGGTATATTTAGTCAACTTAGGAAAGATTTAAGAGAGATAGAGGAGGAGAGAAGGAACCGACCAAAGGCAACCGTGAACTGTGTACCACAGTCAACTGTTGAAGTGACCAATAACATGACAATGTTAGAATGCAAGCTGCTGAAGCAGCTTGAAGAACTTTCTTCTCAGATGAAAGAGCTGGGAAGTCGAGTTGCTAATTTAGAGGAGGAAAAGACCCAACATAAGAACAGTCAGGGTTGGCAGGGTAACTCCTGGAGAAATAAGGGGAAGACTCCAGATCAGAAAAGAAATAGTGAGCAGTCTTTAAACTCGAGGGGGTCTCCTCAGACGGGTCACTAGGAGTTCAAACAAAACAGGATCTAGATCTGGTCCCATTAATGGGATCAGCCAATGACACCAACATTTTGATAAATGGTCATCTTACCAATGCTCTGCTGGACTCAGGATCAATGATGACCGCAGTCAGTCAGGCATTTTATTCCAGTCTAGATCCTAGACCCAAACTTGAAAACCTTTCAGATTTCAGCTTGGATATTAAGGGAGCTAACGGGGCTACTGTCCATTATCTGGACTATGTAGTACTTGACATCTCTATTCCTTTGTCCGAACTGCCTTCTGTATCTGTTCCTGTTCTTGTAGTGCCTGATACCAAATACTCTGGCACAGTCCCCATAATTGTAGGAACAAACGTTTTAAACCATCTCCGGCTTTCACATGATGACATAGAAGCACCCAAAGTTTGGCAAGAGGCGTTCAATGTCCTCTCCTGTTCACATATTGTCCCAGTGAAAACATTTTCTCATAGGAAGTTCACTATAGCACGTTTCAGCACTCAGACCGTGACCGGTTTCGTCCGCAATGTTGGAGAGATGTCAGTCGGGGTTACTGAAAGCCATGAGAAAGCTCCCCAATTGAATATTTGCCCTAGAGTTGTAAATGTCAGATCTGGTAAAAACTTCTCAAAGATCCCAGTCAGGATTTGCAATATATCAGCTAGGCCAATTAGCATTGTCCCCAGGTCTGTGTTGTGCAGTTTGCAGGAGGTAGATGTTTTTAGTAAGGTCACAGGGTCAGGTCAGCTGTTTACAGTATTGATGAGCATCTTTGATGCGTATTGACCTCCATAGTTATATACAATTCTTTTGTCCCTTTCTCTCATCCTTACACTAATAGCATGCCTACTAACAGGTTTTGCTGTTGTTACTAATTATAGCATTCCACGTGAACTCGTAAGTTCTCGCGGTCTCGCATGTGCACTCCACAAAATACATTCCGTTGTGACTGACGCACAAGTTTTGTGGTTCACTGAAACTCCTCCACTAAAGTGCCGTGCCTTGCTTTGCAGGCAGTAAGTCCCACAGAGAGTCCAATTGTACGAACCCCGGGCTAATTTGGCTACACAAATAACCCGGTGACATAAACAAAACCCATGCAACATAACCTGTATTTTCACTATATAACAACATTCATAAAAAATAAGATCGCATATAAAAGGATGAAGTCTGCGCCTTGAGAAGTATTTAAACAGAAACCTTTAGATTAGATGGCCTCGACTTTTTCAGCGGAAATCAATTTTCATTCCAGTTTCAATATCGCTATGGCGGGTTATTAGTTGACATTAAACGTTGTATGTCAGGAAATTATCGCTGTTGAAACATCAAGTCAGTTTTGTTCCTTCAAATAAAGCATAAAGCTTACGAAATCTAGAGTGTATATATATGACACTTACCATTTTGTCTCCGCTTTCAAAACAATTGACAGTTCCACGTTTAACTACTCGTTTTTCTCCTTTCAGTGTGTGCTTATTCCTCGGCTCTTCGAGGGTGTGCCGGTGATAACCGTTGCAAACAACAAATATCGTTGCGCATAATGTTAGTTTAGTTTCGAACATTTTATATAAACAATCGATGGCAAGTGCATTGTGAATAGGGATATTTTGGGAACTGTTTAGCTGATGGGGTTGAACTAATTGAAGGGTTAATCCAGTCATGGGTTTAACTAGCAAATGGGTTAAACCAGTTTATGTGTTAAACCGTCTAATGGGTTTAAGAACCTATTGATTAAATTATTTGAACGGCTAACAGAGCAACAGATAAAGGTGCGTACTCATATGCTTAAACCGTCATTCTCGACCAAACCCCTCTTCGAGACAATTCTAAGGAGTGGTCACAACATAGGGTTTGGTGGAGAAATAGAGATGTTATTCTTGAAAATGCTTTAATGTTAATGGTTAAACCAGTTAATAGGTTAAACCACTCAGTGACCAACCAATAATACGAATAAAAAAAAATGCATGTAATAAATCATGTGGTCGTTATAGCAACACTCTACTGTATAGTTCATCAGGCGAAATTATCAAAATCGCCATCAATGGATTTTTCAGTTCAGTACATTCCTGTAAGATTTTCTAAACGTCCAGTATATTATGCATCACATTCGTCGATATTTCGAAGTCGGATAACTCGAACTTAGGGATAAGTTGGTCCTTCCGAAATTTGCAATAGCGAATTGTTATAAAATGTATCACTACCCATATCTAGAAAACACACGTGGCAGCTTAGTGCAGGTGGAATGTAATGCTTAAAGTGCCTATAGCAGCATTCAGCATTACGTTAGACCCGCATTAAGCTGTAAACCTTGTCATTAGTTTTGATGTCATTAGTTTTGAACACTGAATACTGCTGAAGCCGGTGCTAGGGGGCGTGAGTAGCGTTGCACCTTTAATTACTACTCATGAACAGACTCAATAAAACCGGGTCTGCAATTTTCTCTCTTCGCATTGCTACTTTGGTTTCGAAGGATCCCCAACTTTCAGACTATATTTAGAAATGGTCCAGATCGGATGGTTCGAACTACTTTTATCTCGAATTAAGCTGTATGGTCCCTTGAAGTTCGACATATTAAAGTTCAAATGTAGTTCTAAAACGTTATAAATGCAAACAGTTTGGATACTGATGAGACGCCGGGTACTTTGGCGTCGTATCGGGATCCAAACTGTTTGTCACCGTGATTGTGTTTCTGGCAATGTATGTAGTTTAACCCATTCTCTCCTAGGCAATTTTTGGACCGATTCTCTTAGCATAAATCTTCCGAAAAGGACCATTAATTATAGAAAAGGATAATTTTGAAATTGTGTAGTTATGAAACTATTATGATAAATAGACCATTTGCTCCTATGGAGCAAATACTCTCTTATCTCAATGGTTTAAAAATTGAGCTTTACAGAGGCGCCAGACTGCGTCAGTAGGAGAAAATGTGTTAAATCAAATAACTTGGTGAAGCAGACAATGATACTTGCAGACAATAATTGTTTAGAGTGCTAAAGTGAACGAAACCGCTGCCTGTGGTTGGTCACTGAACGAAGCCGCTACCTGTGATTGATCACTGAATTAATATATCTATATATTGATCTAGCTCTTTACACACTAACAGTGAAATTATGGATATTTGCTAACAGTTTGGATCCAGATGAGACGCCGAGTGCCGAGTAACTCGGCATCTCACCAATATCCTCTTTGTTTGGCATTTTGGCTGTATTATTGAAGAGAAATCAAAGAAGAAAAATGACTTTGAGAACGCAGCAGGTAACAATACCACGTACAATGAGAGAGAACACAATTAAGACCATGTGGCAAGGTGTAACGACAGTCGGCATATGCTTGAAGGTGGCGTGCGTTGTATCCTGTTACATTTTGATAGCTACTGAATTACAGACAGTGTTGTAATACCGGCATAACTTATGGAACTTTACTAAACAAACAAGGCAAGTACATTAATTTTACCAAAGCGTTAGATGAAGGTGCGTACCCAAATATTGAAATCATCATTTCTTCAACAAACCCTGTAATGTGACCACTCTTTGAGACCATTCTAAAGTGTAGATCACTGTACAGTGTTTGGTGGAGACATAAAGAAGCTATTTTTGAATATGTTTGAATTATCTGGACCTCTGTTTTACTGTTTGCTTGTAGACATTTCCGCCACGACATTTCAAACCACAAAGTGATACAAAGTTCTAAAGTATCAAACAGTTACTCGGCATCACATCTGGATCCGTAATATTGACAAATACTATCACCAACTCGCCGACAGCCTGCTAAATTTAACACCACTCCCTTATACTCCATGAACACATATGCTGAATATAATGATATCATGAATAGCTGGCTTTTATAATAGCATACGATCACAAGAACGTTTTACATGGGTAGAAACTGTAGAATCATATCTATATTATTTCATAAGCAAAAAGAGCAGACCCTGATCAAACAGCTCCTATATGAGCGGTCTGATCTGGATCTACTCTGTCTGCAAATGCCTTAAAATGCGAATGCGTTTTTAGTGATCTTGATACAACATGTAGATAACCCTAAAAGGGAAACATATAACACTTTATATATAGAAATGAGATGCACTAAATTTATTTTTGATAGAGTCGTAATTTATTTAGAGTCCTATTTAGTCAAATCTATACATGGTACTGTTTACATAAATTGCAAACTTAACGATCTATCGAGTGCTTGGCCGTATGAACAAATAAATTGTATATATGTCACTTGAACATATCGGTCAATTTAACCCTTTACTCAATATACACCTTTGCAAATAGAGTAGACCTATATCAGATGGTTCCTGAACAGGGTCTGCTGTAATTGACTATAAAATGATAAATATCTGATTCTACAGTTTATGCCAAACACTTAATGTATTCATATATTCATTGTTTCCCTTTTTTCTTACATGAATATTCATGGAGCAATGGGTAAAAGTCAAACCTTTTTCTGTATTTATAAAGTTCCGTTTGTTTAAATTTCATCTTATATAACAATTTGAGCCCAGACTACTCGTTAAAATAATGCAGTAAAATTTCTCTAAACTGGACGTTAACATTTATATTAATACTGGTCTGTAAGACAGGTGACAGCTTCATGCAAAGTGAAAGTCAAGCAGAAATTTATTCTAGGATTATTCACCCTGCATTGAGCAGCCACCTGCCTAAAGTATCTAAATTCTTGTCTCCTAGAATTGCGGTTTAGAGGGGGTTTACTGTATACCAATTTAAGCCCAGACTATTCGTAAAAATTATATTTTTAAACTAGCACGGTTTAGCATTGTTTAACAGTACTTATCATTTATTATGAAAGTATTTAATTCGTAAGAAGTATTTTGGATGGAAAACAGGGCAGATCATGATCAGAGGGCTTCTCAAAGAATACACTGGTCTGGGTCTACACAGTTTGGTAAGACATTCAATGTACTGTGGCTGAGAAGTAGCTGTTAGAACAACAGATCGGACCTTCCGTTAACGTTACCAAGCTTATTGTAAAGAAAACATACGATAGAAAAATATTCGCTGAATGAAAACATCTGGTATTATTATCCTACCAATTTGACCTGAGACTCATGCATATTCCGTGTATTATCGTCGGTAATCTTCGAATACATTTCCGAAGGTATAATAATGCGATATAAGAATACAATAAACCCCCTCTAATGTGACCAGCAAAAAGGGGCATAATTCACAGTGGCAAAGGCAGGTGGTAGCTTAATACAGAACGAAAGTTATGCAGAAAGCTCCTGTAGGAGCTTTCTGCATAACTTTTGTCCTCCATTAAGCAACCACCTGCTTATAAAGACATCCATGTTTATTCATTAAGTGGTAGCAGTAGAGGGGGTTTACTGTACTATCCACACTCCTCGAGGAACATGATTATTACCGGCTTTAGGTTTGCTATCTTTTGTCACAGAGTATTACGAACAATCCCGATAAACACGCCGAAATTTAATCGAGTCTCAGGTCAAATTGGGAGTATAAATATATATCAGTTGGTATTTACAATAACAATAGTCTAGTTTTTAAGATGGATCGCACCAAAGCGTTTCATTTCTATACGAGTACAACTACTATCATGATAATGCTAACTAATGTGTAGGGTTAACCTGATCAGCATTTTGAAACAACTTAGATCGAGATGACCTGTCCTATTTGTTTGATACTCGCCCAATACATGTCCGGCGGGGATACCTTTATTTAAATTATTTGTTGAGCTAGGGTGACTTTGAGATGAGTGTTAGGTTAGAACGTCCGTGTGATACAGATATCACAAACTTCGGAAAACATTTTCTAAATTTTATTATCAAAATCAACCTCTCATTGGTAGATATAAGTGCTATCTACGGACGTTACTGCAACAAAGCATTTCTCAGCCAGAATTTTATGGTGATGTTATCTACAAACTTAGGAAAATTCGGAGTCATATCCGTTTTCGTGATTTGTTTATAGAAAGCATTAAAAGAAAGGAAAGGATATGACCCCATTATATTGCAGCGCACTGCATGTTTGGTTATTGACCCCTTTACAGTCAGTAGCTACGCTTCCCTCTTTGCTTGCACGATGACTGGCCGAGGATAGTACTCTTTGATGGTATACTCTTAAACTCGGAAACGGGATGAACTTACCAGACTCGTGTATTACCCTTTCCCTGTCATGCCCTTAACGGCTTCCCTACAGTTTCTCTGACGTCAGCAAAGTCATTGAGTGCATATTTGATGGAGTTTTCACAGTTGTTATGCTATGTTTTACATATTGTTATGTGTTTACTATTCTGTGGGGACGTCCGGCGGGAATACTTTTATTTACAGTATTTTTAAGCTAGGGTGACTTTGAGATAAGTGTGAGGTTAGGACGTCCGTAAACCGGTTTAAACCCCCGGTGATGTTTTTGCCACTGACGGTTCCAAGGCGGTGCTCCCTTTTTAATCTTGTGGGTGTGCGTGTTGTGTATGTGTATGTATGTGTATTGGTGTGTTCACCCTTACATATATGTTTGTCTAGTGTCTTTGTACTTGTGCGTTTGTTCCTGTTTCGAATTCTTCTCGTGATCACCATTACATGTGTGTATGTCTGTGTGTATGTGTGTGTGCGTGCGTGACTGTGTGGGGGTGTGGGTGTGTATGTGGGTGTGGTTGTGTATTACTTGCTTTATCTATCAATGTTTTGGTGGTGGTGGTGTCCTGTATTTGGCTTTGCCTGCCTGACCTTACCACTTTTTTATTTAATGAATTGGACGTAAATACAACAAATTTGCAGACGAGTGTTTGGGCTTATACTAATTTAGATAGTGTGATAAGGCTAAACACTTACGCATGGTTTACTGCTGTCCCGTGTTTCTATACAAGCACTCTTTTACAGAATGACCATACTTTACTACGAGACTAGTATTTATTTAAATTAAGAAATAATAAATTCATACCAGTGTTTTATCGTGCAATCGAACACTGGTAGGAGTTGAGATGCATAGTAATTAAATCACGAGGCCGAAAGGCCGAAAGGCCGAGTGATTTAATTATAAGCATCTCAACGACTTCTTTGTTTATGTAGATGTGTGCGCGAAGTGTGTTAGAATGTGTGATAGAAAATTCCGAATTCTTTTATATTTATTTACCGTATTGTTAAATATTTTCCCAAGTGTGCGCACATATTTTTGTCGGGGTTAAAAACTTTTTTCTGCCATGACCCCTTTTCAACCACTGAATAGTGAATGTTAGTTAATAAATAAATCACGAAATAATCTCAATCAGTGTTATGGTCACTGTGGTGCAATGATAAAGTGCTCTCTTAAGAAACCTGAGTTCGTGTGTTCGACCCTTGGTAGATGCAGATATAATTAGTTTCCGCTTATCTCTTAGCACCCTTAGTTTACGTGCTTTTGTTTTAAATCCGTTTTGAAAAATAAAAATATTAAGTCCTTCGTTAACATTTCGGCTTTTGAAAAGTTATATAGCTGAGACCTCGTGCTTTTGTTTTCAGCTGACGCCTTTTACATATTTCACCATTGTGCATTTCAGCTAGATGTATAACTTATACTTACCTGTTGTAAATTGTGGGACAATGTATGTGAAAAACGTTAATGGGCGTTGAGTCGACCTATTCGAATAATTCAATGTAAAATAAAGATATTGTTAAACAATCGGTTATTTAGTTCTAAGACCAAAGGTAGTTTTGAATAATTGGTGTTTTAGTTCGAAGTCTAGACCTTTATCGCTGGTACGAGTCACATGTATAGCGTATTTGGCAATAGCTTGTTCGGTAGAGCATGTGATTTACGTTGTATGGGTTGCGAGATCGAATCCTAGGTCTGGCGTGTTTTTCCTTTGTTGTAAGTATGGGAGTTTGTATGCCTATTAGTATTTAATGAAATAAGTGATGGAATTCGTGTGGTGCTAATCATTAATTTTACTTGCGAACAGTGATGTGATAATGGTTTCCACGCCATGGTGTTTCAGCAAGTGAATAACATTGATATGTGACGTTATGTGTGTTATTGGTGTCATACACGGATAAAATGCACCATGACTCATTAAAACATTCCCCCGTTTCTGCTATTATTTTATATAGTCAAGTTTTCCCCACGTATCTGTTAATTAAAAGTACTAAACACTATTACTACAGGTGGGCTGGTTTGGAAATTTTACGGATGTGAAGTTACCGCGTCATCAGCGCCACGTGCGAGTGAGTCACGCGTAGCCCCGCCCAAGAGGGTGAGTCATCAACTATACTTAGTAACCGAGCGTGTGTGCAGGCGTCGTTTTTCGCGTCAACGACATGACACAGGAAAACATTTTCCAGTATCGCCGGTAATGGCGTGACCATAATGAGAGACAAATGTTCCACCTCTGCGATGGGGCACGAAAAAATCCCGTTACACCCAAACCGTTTTCAAAAGAAGCGTATGGTAACGGTTCTTTTCAGACGAAAATCAGCCTCCGCCGGAAATGCCATGGCTTTATACAAAAAAGAACGCGATCTTTCCCGGAAATGCCGTCCATGGTAATAAATACGGACGCCCCGAGACCCTTTATACAAGACTCGACCCTGACGTCCAAGTCTCGTATTCGTGAAACGGATAGTTCTTCTTTTAATAAATCTCGAGCCGACGCCAGAAAAAAGTGTTCCTCGGTGATCCTCCGAAAGCAAATATTGCAACACAAAATGATAATATTACAGACTCGGTAATTTTTGCTCTCGGGGGATCACCTCCCTTCAGAATTTATAATCTTCACAACAGCAGGTGTTAAGTGCTTGTGTGGCGGCCGTAAAACGTCGCCCCGTACTTCATTCTCAGTGTTGTTATACCTTCTGATCCTTCGAGATCATGAGTTTCAGTACTTCTTGTTCTGAAAATTGAATACCGCTTAAGCCGGTGCTAGGGGGCATGAGCAGTGTTGCACTCTCAATTACTGTTCATGAATAGACTCAATAAAACCGAGTCTGCAGTTTTCTGTTTTTTGTGTTGCAATTTTTGCTCTCGGGGGATCACCTCCCTTCAGATTTTTTTGAGTCTGTTCATGAGCAGTAATTGAAACTGCAACACTGCCCATGCCCCTAGTTCAAATTGACACTCTTCATAATATTGATTGAGCATAATAAATTACAAATTTAATGATAATAATAAAAATATGTGTTCATTGTAGGGACTTCCTCTTTAAAGTTCGAATCGATATCTCATCTGGATCAAGGTAAAGGTAATCGCGGACGCAACAGTTGGGGAAACACAACGAATAAACACGCGTACATGTACGTTAACCACCACCGAACAACGTTCAACAGTTACCCAAAGCTCTTATGCAGGAGTGGAACACTATTCCTCAAAATGATATCGTGAATGTAATTGGCTTCATCCAGGCCGATGTAGGATACACGAGGTACATGCATTGACAATGTGTGAAAATTGAACGGGTGGTAATGAAGTTTGACATATTGAAATCGGGGTTATTTGTTAATATGTTTTATTGTTGTTGTTTTAATATGTTTTAATGAAATGTACACCTTATGTAATGCACAAATTAACAATGCGTTTTGGGTTTAAACGGGAAAGGAGAAAGAGTAAAGGTTAAGGTGACATTCGGAATGCGCTGGTAACGTGGAGACACGGTGACGTCACTTACGGAAAATACCGGCACCGCTGTAGTTATATTGCTCTCTTTTTATTTTATCCTGCTTTAAGATGTTAGAGAGTCATTTACGCTTGCGTAAAACCTTACTTGTTGTTATGTGTACCCCTATCGCTGTGATCACTGACTGATATCTGTATATGTTCTAATAAACACTTTTGGCGCCAAATATATTTCGATTGCAAACATTATCGTCTGTTTCCTTCAAGTTATACTCAATGCATAAATTGGAGTATGAAACTGTTTGGATTCTGATGAGGCACCGAATTACTCGACGTCTCATCTGGATCCGAACAGTTTGCAATTGTAATCACAGATTCGTCTAATGCAGCAAAGGCCTTGAATCGGTTACTGCCGGCCAACTAACGACTCCTGTTTCTTCTTAAGATGCAGGGTTTTTCAACTAGGTATGTATAATCTACGTCACAACCTCCAGTACAATACCGTTAACCATTTACTCCACTGATATTTAAATATTTCTTAAGACAAAAATACAAATACGAATAATAATTACCTATAGCTTTTAAAATGACATTATAAAGGAATGTTTAATAAGCCGTCAGAGAAAACACTGCTCAGACGGTTTATAGGAACCGTCTGACCTGAGTATACTCTATTTGCAAATGTGTGACAATGCGTATTTATGGAGTCAATGGATAAATCCATCTAACTACATTCGGGAGCTCCTCCTCCTCCTCCACCATCAACAACAGCAACAACACAACCAACAACAACAGCTCTGGTAGCTCTTTTCAGAATTCCTCCTCCTCCTCCTCCAACAACAACAACAGCTCTGGGAGCTGATTTTGGAGCAAAATGTATAAAAGAAAATTTCGCTTACCTCAAGCTCACTATCCATCATGTCCAGTTATCCAGATATGCAAACATCAAACGTAATCAGAGAAAATAGCGATAGAAATGTAGCGAGTGTAAAATACAACACGAAAGTATGTCAACAATGACGTCAAACGTTTACAACTCATTTCTGACGTCATTCCACCGATGTCATTAAGCCCGGTTTTCCTGCCAGAGCGGTGCTCAAATATATAACGTCAAATATGTAGTCAATGACTGCAGGGAAGCCGTTAAGGGCACGACAGGGGCTAGGCAATACATGGGTCTTGTAAGCTCATCCCGTTAGTATGGCATCATAGAGTACTACCCTCGGCCTGTTATCGCGCAAGCAAAGAGGAAAGAGTAGCGACCGATTGTAAAGGGGTCGATAACTAAACATGCAGTGTGTTGCAATATTATTGCGTCATAACCTTTATTGTTCTTTCTTTCTTGTTTCAAGTTCTAAACTCTTCTTTGTTATTTATTATACCCCCCTTTTGAAAAAATGGGGGTATATTGCTTTGCACATGTCGGTCGGTCGGTCGGTCTGTCGGTCGGTCGGTCGGTCGGTCGGTAGATCGATGGTTTCCGAACAATAACTAATAAACGACTTGGCCTAGAATCTTCAAACTTGCTGTGGTGGTTGGTCATGACAAGTAGATGACCCCTATTGTTTTTGAGGTCACTAGGTCAAAGGTCAAGGTCACCATGACCTAAAATGGTGAAATAGTTTCCGATCAATAACTGCTGAATGGTTTGGCTTTGGATCTTCAAACTTGCTGTGGTGGTTGGTCATGACCACTAGATGACCCCTATTGATTTTGAGGTCACTAGGTCAAAGGTCAAGGTCACCATGACCTTAAATGGTTAAATGGTTTCCGATCAATAACTGCTCAACGGTTTAGCCTAGAATCTTCAAACTTGCTGTGGTAGCTGGTCATGACTACTTAATGACCCCTATTGATTTTGAGGTCACTAGGTCAAAGGTCAAGGTCACCATTACCTTTACTGGTAAAATGGTTTCTGATCAATAAATGCTCAAGGGTTCGGCTTAGAATCTTCAAATTTGCTTCGGTGGTTGGTCATGACAACTAGATGAGTCCTATTGTTTTTTAGGTCACTAGGTCAAAGGTCAAGGTCACCATGACCTTAAATGGTGAAATGGTTTGCGTTCAATAACTGCTAAAGGGTTTGGCCTAGGATCTTCAAATTTGGTGTGGTGGTTGGTAATGACAACTGGGTGACCCCTATTGTATTTGAGGTCACTAGGTCAAAGGTCAAGGTCACCATGACCTTAACTTGTAAAATGGTTTCTGATCAAAAACTGCTCAAGGGTTTGGCTTAGGATCTTCAAATTTGCTTAGGTGGTTGGTCATGACAACTAGATGAGCCCTATTGTTTTTGAGGTCACTAGGTCAAAGGTCAAGGTCACCATGACCTTAACTGGTGAAATGGTTTGCAATCAATAACTGCTCAAGGGTTTGGCTTAGGATCTTCAAATTTGCTGTGGTGGTTGGTCATGACCAGTAGATAACCCCTTTAGGTCAGTAGGTCAAAGGTGAAGGTCAAAATTACCTTAACTGGTGAAATGGTTTGCGATCCATAACTCCTCAAGGGTTTGGCTTAGGATCTTCAAACTTGATGGGGTGGTTGATCATGTTGAAAACCCCTAGGTCAAAGTTCAAAGTTGCCGTGTTGATTAGTCATGACCACTATATGACCTCTATAGTTGAGGTCACTAGATCAAACGTCAGGGGTTCTGGGGGGGGGGGATATACATGTTTTACAAACATCTCTTGTTAGTCCTGTTAAGAGGCTTTTTACAGAACCTCATTTCTTTCGAGAGATTCAGTGTGGTTAACCGTTAAACTGATATGAACACCCTTTGACACCTTTCGCAAACTGTGTAGATCCATATCAGACTCCCCCCCCCCGTAGGAGGAGTATGACGAGGGTCTATTCGGTTTGCTGACTGAATATATATCCCATTTTACACTCACTGTTATGGCCAAAATAAATCACATGTTCCCATGCTATAATAACAATTCAGCTCATAGATGTTCATGATGTGGTTATGTCTCACATGAATTTTCATTAACGAAAGGCTTAATGATATACTATATTCAACTAGCACATGCACTCAACTCATATGATCTACTTGGATTCCATACCTGCATGCATTCTGAACGCAGGAGATACTCCGAAAGCAAAAGTAGCAATGTGAAAAGAGAATTTGTAAAATGTCACGTCGCAATCACCTCTATTGGCTTAATGGAACGTATATCAAAACTTCACATTGCAGTCAACTCCCATGACTTAACCTTCAACTCCATGAATATTCATGACTTAGCCCTCAACTCCATGAATATTTATGACTTAGCCCTCAACTCTATGAATATTCATGACTTAGCCCTCAACTCCATGAATATTCATGACTTAACCCTCAACTTTATGAATATTCATGACTTAACCATCAACTCCATTAATATTCATGACTTAATCCTCAACTCCATGAATAGGAGCGTTCTGTTTTACTTCAACCTTGCTTTAAGCAGCCACATGCCTTTAACACAAACTACTTGATATAATTTAGTGGCCGTTATAGAGATGTTTTACTGTAGAATCAGATGTTACATAAACATGCGGAGCAGACCCTGATCAGACGGTGCCTACAGTAAAATATATTAAGAATGTACTAAGATCGTCTACAGGAGCCATCTGATCTGGGTCTACTCTGATCGCAAAGTGTAGAAAAGCGTATTTATGGAGTAAATGGTTACAGATCCGTGTTTCACGAATGTTTAAACGCTCAATAACAGGATCAATGTTGATCTATAAAACTGTTTTCTTTAGTCTGAGATCAGATTCTGAGCTTTAGAATGATCTCAGACAGTTTTATAACCTTTGACCCTGATTACGTTAATTTGAGCCATGATAACAATAAGCTCAATGTCATATTAACTTCATTTAATATGGCGCAGAATGAACGAAACATTCGACGTCTCGTTAGACATGAGATAATTAGGAAGTCATTTAGAGACCGGGGCCTGCTGTCAAATGTAGCACTGCAATAGTGTTGCTTATAGTGTACCTTATTTCCATACATGTATAAACATTTGAATGCAAGAAACGAGTATCTAGATGAGACTCCAAGTAGCTCGGTGTCTCATCAGTGTCCAAATCATTTAACACATGGTCAACGGTATCGTGATCGAATCGGAAATATACTTGCACCAGATCTAAATTTGAGCAGGCAATATTTTTTTCACAATGGGCTAATGCGTTGTTACATGTAATCATTGGATAATTAATTATATATCATCATGGAGGCACTGCACCGTAAAGTCTGACGTATGCTACCACGTGATTTATTCACATAAGAGATTTGAATAGCAGGTGGTTTCATAATGCAGGGCAAATGTACTACAGACTGCTCCTAACGCTGCTATCTGCATAACTGGTCTCCTGCATTAACGTACTGTCTGTTTTAAACATCGAGAATTGGACTCCTTCTGAGTGGTCTTATTAGCAAGAGAGTACAGTAAAACCAGTCCTATGCGGCCATTCATTTATTGAACGCAGGAGTCTGAAAAGGCGTGTGGTTGCTTAATGCGGGACAAAAGTAATACAGAAAGTTCCTATAGACGTTTTCTACATTACTTTAGACCTGCATTAAGCTGTTACTTGCTTACAGACCCATATTTGACAGATTTTGATAACCGCTTAGGACAGGTTCTACTGTATTTACAAACATGCTCTTCTATCGCTTATTTGCAGGATGGTCATTGTTATTCTCATCGCACCAATGGTCGTATATGTGTTGCTCATCCTTGTCTCGTCAACACAAATGGAGGCAGTAAGAAAACGGTCATTGTACAAATGGTTTGACGTTTCAACGACTGGTCATTCTGCAGAACAATATCAACCCGTTATGAACTGTCTTGAAGAAAATTGTGATGAAAAACATCATGTGGCCCTCCTGAAAGTGCACAAGACATGTAGCTCAACTGTTCAGAATATATTTTTCAGATTTGCAGATTCTAGAAACCTCACGCTTGTATTAGGACATGGCAAAAAATCACTCGCAGAGAGTGGGTTTCCACATGTCATAAGTTTTAAGAACCCCCTTCTCCCATCTAACATCCTTCCACGTCAGCTTAATGTTGCGTCAGCTTAAGACTTAAAGTTGTCACATGCCAATTTCAATGGTAATGAATGGTCATATTTAGCCAGCCAACGGCAAAATCTGTTGATGAAATATATACGTACTATAAATGGAATTCTGGTGAAAGCTACGGCGAAAATGTTTCTGATAGGGTTTTAGCAGGAACTTTTGATGCGCTTGATAGTCTGATAGACGACTCTGATACTAATGTTAATGATGTTTTGAATGCATTTGAAGAGGTTCTACTATCTTGTTCAGAATTTCTAAAATGTATCAAACGTAGACGTCAACATGGCATGGGTAAGACTTGGTTTGATAAGGAATGTAAAATGGCAAAACGTAAAGCTATCCATAGTTTGAAACAGTTTCGAACCAGTCGAATGGTAGAGGACTTAAATAAATATATCACAGACAAAAAACAGTTTAAATTATTATGCAGAAATAAAAAACGTGCTTACGAAAAACAGTTTATTACAAAATTAGATGGATCAGTAAATAACACTAAAACTTTTTGGAGCCAAATTAAACTCCTTACAAGTAATAAACAAATAGATAATTCAAATATAACACTAACCCAGTGGTATGACCACTTTCAGAGATTGTTCTCCCGCGAAATCAACGAAAAACAGAATAGAGAACCTCTAGAGCAAGACAATGATGAAGCTATTGAAATAGATACCATTCATGACATAAAACTTAACTCGTCTATAACAGACGAAGAAATCATTGACTGTGTTACAAGTCTGAACTGTAATAAAGCTGCAGCTGGTGACATTTGCCCACAGCATTTTAAATATGCAATGCCCGCACTTTTGCCATACCTACGCAAATTATTAAATCGACTATTTTGCAATAGCGAATTTCCTGAGTCTTGGTCAAAATCAATATTGATTCCTATACATAAAAAGGGCAATGTTAACTCTCTAGATAACTATAGAGGTATTGCTCTGCTACACATATTTAGTAAGATATATATTTCAATAATAATGAAAAGGCTTACCTTTTATGTAGAGGCTTTGTCTAAACTTTCTGAAGCCCAGGCGGGCTTCCGTGCTGGATACTCAACAATAGATAATGCTTTTGTCTTATACTCTATCGTGACTAAATATCTAAGTAGAAAACGTAGACCAGTATACGTGGCTTTCATTGATTTCAAAAAGGCATTCGATTCAGTAAATAGGGGTATATTATTTGATATTTTAAGAAACAAGGGAATACACGGAAATTTACTAAAGGCAATACAGGCAATTTATACATCGGTAAAAGCAGTCGTCCGCTCAAATTCCACATGTTCTAAGTCATTTGAATGTCCGGTTGGACTCCGGCAAGGTTGTAGTTTAAGCCCTATCCTATTTGTAATGTTTATTAATGAGCTTCAGGATTTTATGGCTGCAAATGGAATAAGAGGAATCCAGTTATTTCCAGAAATTGTAGAAATATTTCAATTGATGTTTGCTGATGATATTGCTTGCATCTCTGATACAGTTGCAGGCTTGCAAAAGCAAATGAATGTTTTAAATACGTTTTGTCAAACAAATAAACTCATCGTTAACACCGAAAAGACAAAAGTACTTGTCTTTAAAAACGGTGGTCAACTTTCAAGAAGGGAGAAATGGTTTTATAACGGCAACAAATTAGAAACTGTTAATGGATTTTGCTATGTCGGTGTGTTTTTCACAAATAGACTTTCACTATTTAAAATGGCAGAAAATATGTGTGCCAAAGCTCAAAGAGTTCTGGCTCATTTATTTAATTCTTTTAATGAATTATCATACTTACCTTCAAAGACCTTCTTAAAAGTTTTTGATGCTAAAATATGTTCTATTTTGATGTATGGTTCAGAAATATGGGGTCTGAAACCAAGGCAATGTGTCGAAAACATACAAATTTATGCTTGTAAAAGATTGCTTAATGTAAGGCAAGGTTCATGTAATGATGCTGTCCTAGGTGATCTTGGTCGTTTTCTAATGTACATTTATACAGTAAAACGGTGTATGGCATACCGGCTAAAATTACTCTCATTGCCGGATTCAAGATATGTAAAGCTGTGTTACAATATGCTAAAACACCATGATTCTATCGGACAACGCAACTGGGTCACGGACATCAAACACGTACTATATTCAAATGGCTTTGGTTATATCTGGGAAAACCAGGATGTACCAAACCATAGACAGTTTTTGTTCATTTTTGTTAATAGGCTGAAAGACCAATATATCCAAACTTGGAGGCATAATGTTACCAACAACAGCAAGTTAGCCTATTATATTGACTTTAAACAAACATACAGTAGAGAATTATATACTGAAGTCGTAGATGTTGCTAAATTCAGAAAAGCTTTAGCCATGTTTAGAAGCTCTTCTCACAGCTTAATGATAGAGAAGGGTAGATACTATAATATTGAACGAGAAGATTGAGTATGCATTTTCTGCGAAAGCTTCCTGGAAGATGAGTTCCATTTTGTCATGGTCTGTCCCTTGTATGAAACTCTTCGATTGAAATACATCCCTCGATACTATATACAAAACAAAAACCATTTCAAGTTTATAATTTTGATGTGCTCCACTAATGTGGATACAATCCGTAACCTAGCTATGTATATATTCTATGCATTCGCGCAACGAGAAGAATTCCTAGAAGGTGTAGAGTGAGTAATCATATAATATTTGTATACACTTAGTATGGCTTATTAGTAAATATAATTGCAATCTACGGACGTTACTGCGACAAGGCATTTCTCAACCAGAATTTTATGGGGATGTTATCTACAAACTTAGGAAAATTCGGGGTCATATCCATTTTCATGATTTGTTTATTAAACGCATTAAAACATTTAAAAAGAAAGGTTATGATCCTATTATATTGCAACACACTGCATGTTTGGTTGGTTATCGACCCTTTTACAGTCGGTAGCTACGCTTCCCTCTTTGCTTGCGCGATGACAGGCCGAGGGTAGTACTCTATGATGGTATACTCTTAAACTTGGATACAGGAGGAGCTTACCAGACTCATGTATTACTTTTTCCCTGTCGTGCCCTTAACGGCTTACCTGCAGGTGCTCTGACTTCAGCAAAGTCATTGAGTACATATTTGACGGATTGTCACAGTTATTATGCTATGTTTTACATGTTGTCCTGTGTTCACCGTCGTCTATGTTGTGGGTAAGTCCAGCGGGGATACCTTTATCTACAATATTTGTAAAGCCAGGGTGACTTTGAGAGAAGTGTGAGGTTAGGACGTCGGTAAACCGGTTTAAACCCCCAGTGGTGTTTTTGCTGCTGACCGTGCCAAGGCGGTACTCTCTTTGTCACCCTTCCTTTTGTTTGCCTTGCGTCTTTGTGCTTGTGGTTTGTTCATGTTGTGGAACGTTTGTCCCTGTTTCTTGTGTGTCTTTTGGTGTTTTCTGTGTTCATTTCGTGTGTGTGTGTGCGTTTGGGTGTGTGTGTGTGTGTGTGTGTGTGTGTGTGTGTGTGTCATGCTGTCTATCGGTGTTTTGGTGGTGGTTGCGTCTTGCATGTGGCTTTGCCTGCTTGACCTTACTACTTTTCCATTAATTAATACAATACGTATATGGTGAACTGTGTAGATACGGATCGGGTGATTAACCTCTCATCCGTCTCTGTAGCGTTTCCATAAATACGCGTGTGCAGTTTTTATTATATCAACTTAAACCTGTGTAGTGGAACTTGTTAATCTACAACATTACGTATTATAAAATACAGATTACGCGCTTTGAGTGAAATCTTCAAAGTTTCAATATGTACATGCAATGCACATTATCTTATGCTATTATCTTATTGGCTGTATATATTGCACTTGTAATTGGCATAACTTATTGTACCACATTATGAATAATTGAGACAGTGGAGAGACGGATCAGGGGCTTTCAGTGAAAGCATCTGATCCGTCTCTGCAGTGTTTCTACAAATACACAGTGTGCATTGTCTTATTATATTAACCTAACTGGGCAGATGGTACTTACTAACCTACCACATTTCGTATTATAAATGAAACATTGTTGATATCACATTGTGGATAATAGAAGCAGTGTAGACAAAGATCGGGTACTTTCAGAGAAACCCTCTGAGCTGGTTCTACATAGCGTCGTGACATGCAAGGGCACGAAAAGTATGCCTCACCGTAGTCATATACAATTATGAACAATGTTGTTCTATTAGATATCTACTTATATTAAATACGGTCGGACCACTTCAGACGCCTCTTACGTGAGAAATGCGAATCGGATCTACCATATCTACATATATGATATAGTAAAAGCTATTACCTACTTACTTAACATGTCTACTCAGCATAAATTCGTTCTATCCTTGACTACCTATTGCATATTATGTTTGTATATATATGATGTATATGGGCCGGTGGCCTTACATACGAAATAAACAATTGAATTGAAAAGGTTAACAAATTTCAAGATAGCTGAAGGTCAGTTGTGTAGATGGATTAATATATTGTCAAATTATGATATTGAGATAGTTCATAGACATGGAAGGTTGCATTCAAACTGTGACGCCTTGAGTCGCAGACCATGTTATGACAAACATTGTTCATATTGTGAACGATTAGAGACTCGTTATGAAAACAGATTTGTTGATAATCAGACATCTTATCCCAGAGATAAAGTCTTAGTCTCAGAAAAGATGAATTCTGAGGTTGAGAAAGTTGCATCTGTTTCATGATGATCTGATGACAAAACAGCAAAAAGACAGTAAGGTGGTTATCAAACCAAACGATGACAAATTAAGTAGAGATTCAATTTCAATTCAATATGAGACATGTAGAAGAAAACAGACAAATACTGATAGTGCAATAGTCATGTTGATCATGTTGGTCGGTTTCATTACTGTACACAAAGATCCTGTTATATTAGCATTACTATATTCACTGTATGTCTTGTATCAGAGAGCAGTAGAGTCAGGGAATGGTAGAACAGCTGTATGTAGCACTTTAGATTAAAATTCCAAACAGAAATTCACTGAGGTCAGTTCCATAAGCTCTGACAGAAAATCTGTTTTGAAAATGGATAATGGTCAGACTTTCAATGAGATTAGATCAAAGATATCTGACAGAAATTCTAGTTTAGTTGATAATCAGAAAACCAGACATATGAAGGAGGCGACAGATGATATAGAAACTACTCCAGTAGGTTTTGATACTGCATGTGTTAACAGTAATAGTTTAGAGCCTAAGTTCAGAGTTTAACTGTGGACCAATCTAACCTGGGCATAAATTATGTTTCCTATGAGAGTTTACCAGAAACATTCAAATACTGTTATGCAGGTCAGACAATGACAGATAACACTGAAACACCAAGTACATCTAGAGACTGTTCTCAAACACCAGTAGATTTGCACAGGGACAGCAGTTTACCAAAAACCCCGAACAGTACAATATATATTGAGAATTTAGACCTTACAGAGTTAGGTCTAATGCAGAAGAACGACCCAGTTCTTCGAATTGTTGGTTTGACTTAGGATACAAACCAGAGTGGCCTGATGTTTCACATCTAGGTATAGATGTGAAGAATTATTGGTACAGATGGGAATCTCTTGTGGTAGAGAATGATGTTATATACAGGAAATAGGAAAATGCCTGTGTAGATAGTATAGAATTACAAATAGTATTACCAGTAGTCCTAAAAGACTTTGTTCTACAACAACTTCATGACAATGTAGGAGGTGGTCACCTAGGGATTAAGAAAACTCTGAGCAAGATTAGGAAGATATTCTTTTGGTATAGGCTTAGGAGTGATGTAGAGCGATTGTGTAGAAAATGTAATTGTTCAGCTCAAAAATCTCCTAAGAAAAAGATGAAAGCTCCAATGAAACAGTATCAAGTAGGTGTTAGGTGGGAGCGAATAGCTATATATATAGTAGGACCACTTCCAAAGAGTGATAATGGAAATAAGTATCTGATGGTAGTTGTAGATTATTTTACAAAGTGGGTTGAAGCTTTACCTTTACCCAATATTGAAGCATAAAGTGTAGCACAAGCCCCAGTGATAGAGATAATACCGAGGTTTGGAGTACAATTGTCAATTCATACTAATCAAGGGGTACAATTTGAGTCCAACCTTTTCAAAGACATGTGCAGATTACTAGGGATACACAAGCATAGAACCACACCATATAGACCCCAATATGATGGTTTAGTAGAGCGTACAAATAGGACCCTGCGTAATATGCTTAAAGCTCTTGTTTCTGAGAATCAGAAAAACTGGGACAATTGTGTACCTTTCTGCTTTATGGCTTATAGAGCTTCAGTGCACCAGTCCACTAGAGTCACGCCATGTTCCATGATGCTTGGGTCCGATATCAGGCTGCCCATAGACTTGTCTTTGGTCAACCTGAATCAGATAAGGCTAAAAAAGAATCCAAGTATGGAATTGATTTTGTACAAAATCTAGTAGAGAATCTAGATAAAGTAAATAAATTTGCACAAAAAAGAATGACAATGTCAAGCACTAGCATGGAAAAGAGCTATGACATGGAAACAAATGTGTGTAACTACACAGTAGGCGATGCCGTGTGGTATCATGACAAGAGATGCAGAGTAGGCATCTCTGAAAAACTCAGACATCCTTGGTCAGGCCCTTTTAAAGTAATCACCAAGATAAGTGATAAACGTAGTAAAATAACTAATTCAGAACAAGGCAACCTTTTTGTACATAATAGAGAACAGTTATTGCATACTAACTACATGTATGTGTTCAACAATAATTACATTCAAAGGGTAAACCGTCAATCATTTCGTCTTGCACACAGGTAATGTGGAACTTTCGAAAACATTTTTCACATTCAATTAAATCTTTGTCATAAGGCTGTTCAAGTATGGAATTGATTTTGTACAAAATCTAGTAGAGAATCTAGATAAAGTAAATAAATTTGCACAAAAAAGAATGACAATGTCAAGCACTAGCATGGAAAAGAGCTATGACATGGAAACAAATGTGTGTAACTACACAGTAGGCGATGCCGTGTGGTATCATGACAAGAGATGCAGAGTAGGCATCTCTGAAAAACTCAGATATCCTTGGTCAGGCCCTTTTAAAGTAATCACCAAGATAAGTGATAAACGTAGTAAAATAACTAATTCAGAACAAGGCAACCTTTTTGTACATAATAGAGAACAGTTATTGCATACTAACTACATGTATGTGTTCAACAATAATTACATTCAAAGGGTAAACCGTCAATCATTTCGTCTTGCACACAGGTAATGTGGAACTTTCGAAAACATTTTTCACATTCAATTAAATCTTTGTCATAAGGCTGTTCACACGTGTAGCAGTTTCCAGTTTCTGCTACTGTTGCATCATCACTGTCTGACGCAGTCACCTTCTCTACAAAATTTTCTGCAGTCCTCATTTTCCTCTCTAACATGGCCTTTTTCCTTTCCAATTGCTTCAATTTCCTCAGCTTAATCTGCTCCTCCTTTAACTCTTTCTTGCGAAGACGCTCTTCTTTTCTCTGTTGCTTTTCGTTCTCCAGCTGTTCTTTCAATGTTCTTTTCTCCTGAAGCAATGTTCTATAAGCGGGACCAGTGATTGCCTTTGGTGTTGGCAAAATTTTCTTTTTCTTACCTTTTGAAGCTGGCACTGATGGATACTTCAGTTATTTGGAGAATGGAGACTCTGCGATCTTTACAGACACACTCACACTTGTGTCTGCCCCTGCGACTGTAGTATCAGCCAGTCTCTGCAGTGTGACTATAGTGTCTCATTTGTTTGCGGCAGATGCGTTGGCTATAGCAGACGTTTTAGCGGTTTCTATGAGTGAAGCAATCTGGTCATGTGATGAGGTTTGTACCTGTGGTAGGGGAGTTGTATGTGAAGCAGCAATCGCACCACTGCTGACTGCAGTGGCCTCTGATACTGTGGCATCAGCGCCACTCTCAGGCGTGTCAGGTTTTCTTGTTTGTGTCTGAAACAAACGACTTGGGTCCAATTTCGCTGATTTTGTGACAAGCTCAGGGCTAATTGGAAAACGACCAGCTTCCAAGAAGCCTTTTACTGCAACTTCTTTTTGAGTGCGTTTCTCCCATGCTGATCTGAAGACTCTTTGTTACGAATTCTCCTACATTCGCAACTTGAAATGCTCGTACGGCTTCCTTCCAGTTTTGTTTCGGCACAGAAAATAGACGCAGATCAAGCGGTTGCATAATATGGGAGCTGTGTTCAAGAAGGCAATGCTTCTAAGGATATGTGTGTGACGTGACCATCCAGGAATAGGATCACGGGCCTTTTCACACCGTGACTCAAGAGCCGGGATGACACAAGTCAGTAACCAATTGCAAAATAGCTTCGCATGCATCCACCGGACTCATTTCGCCCCAATGTGCGTCTTCAAACCCATCTAATGTGCGTCTTAAAACCCATCTAATGGTTCAAAACTGAACCTCTGTCCCGGATAAACTATCATCGGGGGACAGAAATGCCCAGTTGCACTGGCACATGCCAATACCGTAAGCTGTTGCTTACTGCTGTTTCCATAGTTATAAATTACTGGCGCACCTTTGTACCCGATTACCTTGCCAGTATTGCTGCAGAAGCTAATGCCAGACTCGTCGGCATTATATAGCCGAGACGGGTCTTTCAACAGATCAGGATCCTTGACCTCGTTTTCGATATAACCTATAAAACCAGCAAACCATTTCTGGATCTTTTCAGGGGAAATTATGGCTCTCTCCTTCCCTAGCTGCAAGGTGTTCGCAATGAGAGCTGGGGTGTCTTGAAGAGAACCCCTTAAGCCAATCCTTACACGGGGCGTTGTCCTTAAAGGGAGTTGGTCTTCCATGTTCGTCCTCGAGTCTCTTCACAACTTGTGTCAGTTCTTTTCGGGTGCGGCCATATCCAATGTTTGCCATTTGGATGGCCCAGTCAGCGATGCGACCTTCTTCTGTGTCAGTCAGAGTCAAGTTGAGGACCCGTTCTGCTTGTCTGATACTTTCCGTGGACCTACAAACATTAAAAAGTAAAGGACATTAATAGGGTTGCAGCAAACATGAGTCATTTGATGTTAATCAGTTAAATTAGACATTATCACATTACGGTCAGTGTAGACCCAGACTAGCACAACTCTCTACGATATGGTGGCTGATCAGGGTCTGTATTTGTAGTGAAAGCAAATATATCTTTTATGTTGATTCTAAACTTCGTCCAGTTATGTTTTTTCAGGCTGAAATGCAAACACTAGATGTTAATATGATCCATCCATATTATAGATCTAGTTCATATTTATACACTAATAAATCTGGAACATGTTCATATGACATAAAAGATAGATATACTAGTAACTCGCTCAGGTTGTCTTAATATATCTAGATCTAGAATGTTTGACAGAAATGCAACTAGGGAGAAATGGACAATTGTTTACAACCTTGTCAAGTAAAGTTGTTTTGGGAATATCGTATTCTCTGGCTGACCGGTTTAGGGTCATAGCTTTGCTCTTTACCATATCCACAGCCTCTTCGATGTCGGTGGTACTGTACTGGCCCCTTCCGTTTTGGCCAATCATTCGACTCATTCTGGAAGCAATAAACTTCCGGTAGGTTACTTGTATCACGAATGTTTAATTGTCAACAGTTTTCAATAAGATCTAGCCTGAATTAAACTCTTTGGTGAAAAAGATGAGTTCAAACTTGGATTTAAACATTTGTTTAAGCATTAGATATGAATAGATAGACATGTATAATATGTGAAACTTACTATATAGATATATATAGATCTATTGTACAAGTAGACATGTGGTAATTGCTATAAGAATGTGCTTACAATAACATTCAAACACAACATGGATACAAACAACAGCGTGGGCCTTTTTGTTCGGTAATAGACACACATTAATATTAATATGAGGCTATTTCCGACTGTTATATTCCTTACACTTAATGTCAGGTCACCTCTATGCATATATATCCGTAACCATACATGTTTCTGATCAAATTAACCCAAGTTAAACACACCAATTTATTTTTCTGAGAGTTAGCTACCTCAGGCATAAACATGAAAAAAATAACAACTCTGAAATTTTCTTACCTAAATTTCGGCTTGTGATTTTGTTCATGTGTGGAACGTTTGTCTCTGGTTCTTGTGTGTCTTTGTGTTTTCTGTGTTCATCTCGTGTGAGTGTGCGTTTGGGTGTGTGGTTGTGTGTGTGTGTATGTGTGTCATGCTGTCTATCGGTGTTTTGGTGGTGGTTGCGTCTTGTATGTGGCTTTGCCTGCTTGACTTTACTACTTTTCCATTTGGAACAAAATTAGCGTTTATTTTTCAAACGGCCCGAGTAACAACTTAAATTTCGTTTTTGTCGTACCCTTTATTACTTTTCTACAGTTACTCTGTTTGCAGCTCAATCACTGAGTACACTAGCGATAGGTGGATACAGTTTGTTTACTTAAATGTTTCCGTTATGCATGCACTTTACCACTGTATTTGCCGTCGCGGTTGTTGTAGATTAGTCGGAGAGGGGATACGTTTATTTAAACTGTTTGTCTTTTAGGGTAGGGATGGAATAAGTGTGAGGTTGGGCGCCCATAAACCGGTTTAACCCCCAGTGACTTTTGTCACTGACCGTTCCAAGGCGGTACTTCCATCTTCCCCCTATTGTATGTTTGTTTTGTCTTTGTGCGTCTCTTGATGTTTTTATAGTTATGTACATTTGCTGTTTCCTTGTGTTGCTGTTCGGACGACTTTTATTCTGTATGTGGTGTTTCCTGCATGACTCATATTTGTACTTTTAAGCACTGTACAATGGCGGAGGAAAAGGATTGTGACGTGTAATTATGACGTCATATGAATTTCTGTGATTCAAATCATTGGTCGAAAATAGCCGCATGTTCGGGAATATCCGCCCCCGCTCTATATCTTATACTAACATGTTCTAAATTTGGGGATAATATAAGTGAAAAAGTTAATGGGCATTGAGTCGACCTATTCGAAAAAAATCATTTAGACTGTAAGTGTAAGTATGGGAGTTTGTATGCCTTGTGACCATCACTTAATGTGATAATGGTTTCTACGTCAGTGTGTTTCAGCAAATGAATAACATTGATCTGTGACGTAATGTGTATTATTGGTGTCATACACAGGTATTATGCATCATGACTCATTAAAACATTCCCCCGTTTCTGCTATTAATTTATACATTACAGTTATGTTTTCCCAATGTATCTGTTAATTAAAAGTACTAAACGATATTGCTCCTTCTTTTTCTACTATCCTGCTTAAATACATGTTAAGCAGCCATTTTATGCTTGCGTAAAACCTTGCTTGTATACAGTCTGTAAGAGCTCGAATGAATAACCAAGTGATTAACCGAGATTTACGTCAGAGCTGCGTAATCACATTCCAGCCTCACGTCCTAGCAACGTAACTAACATGCGTCAAACCAACCCTGTCTACTAATACTGCCATATAACGCGGCTCATGGCCAAATATAACATTAACGTAAGCAATTGACGTAACTTCCGTTGTTATGTAATTTGCATAACGGAATCGTAGGCTAACAGGAAAGTACCAATTTTTGATAAGAGAAGTTGCGGAAGTCTTACTTATCATTGACGTAATATACCTGTTCTTAGGAATTGACCTTTGATATGTGATATTCCGTAACTTTGTGCACATTCCACAGAAAGTGTTACGTAGATTAAATAATTGTTTAATTTTAATAACGTATGACTAGACATAGCTCACGAACAGATAAAGATTGTCGGCGTCCCCTTCCAATTGTTATAAAGTAAGCTACGTAACACTACTTCTTGTAGTATAATGGTGTAGCGCAGACATCGATTCTAAGCATATTGGATTAGCTTGGTCACATGTTGGCATGCATGTTCTGAAAGTTCAATCATAAGACATTCTTGAGTACCCTCACCGGGTCACCAAAGTTTGTTACAGGGGTTCGTAACTGGACATAGCGAAATCGTAATATTTTGGAGAGGGAGACTGTTTGAAACAGTGTCAAATAGTTGTCAATCATGATTAGAATGGAAACTATATGATAAAACTCCGATGGTGTCTGGTAGCACCATTAATAATTAATAAACTTCGTAAAACATTTTCAAAATTTTACCACCTTAATGTTCTACTCATCAGCAAATACAATTGTAATTTACGTACTTTTCTAAAGTTAGGTATTTCACATCCGGAGTGTTACGGTGATGTCATTTACAAACTTCGAAAAATTATTGGACACACATATTTTGATACTTTGTTTGTCAACGTATAAAACAATTCATTAAAAAGTCATATGACCCCTCTATATTGCAGCACACTACATGCTTGGTGATCGACCCCTTTACAGTTGGTCATTATGCTTTCCTCTTTGCTTGTGCGACGACGGAAAAGACTTATTAATACTCTATGAAGATTCCCTCTTAAACCTGTTTACGGAGGGAGGAAATTAGATATTTGTATTTTGCCAGTTCTGTCGTACCCCAAATGACTTCTCCACAGCTGCTCTGACCTCTGAATAGTCATCGAGTAGATGTCTACGATGTCAAGTTTATTCTATTTAAAAAAAACCAGTTGTACATACTTAATATCCACTAGTAATTGTATCTTCTTGCGATTTATGTTTTATAAAATGTCGGTGTAGAAGTGTTTCATATAGTTTTCCCGTACTTTTGAATTATGACGTCATTTAAATGATCACGTCGCTTGTTTACCTCTAACGTTTATTTTAAAGTCATTTCATTTTGGCAGACATCGTTATTCATGTTGTGAAGTTGCCTGGAGGGGGAATTTTATTTACATTTTGACTTTGGTGAAAGTGGGATAAGGACGAGGTTGGGTACCCGTAAACCAGGTTTAAGTCCCCCAGTAGCTTATTTTAGTTACTGACCG
Organism: Azorinus chamasolen; assembly: GCA_963576725.1. Lineage (NCBI taxonomy): Eukaryota > Metazoa > Mollusca > Bivalvia > Cardiida > Solecurtidae > Azorinus > Azorinus chamasolen. Next base: position 79,379,340 of record OY755245.1, read on the forward strand.
TTCCAAGGCGGTACTCCTGCTTTCAGCCTATGGTCAATTTTGGTCAATTTTGTTATTTGATATGCTTAATGTTTAATGTTTTTCGTCTTGATATGCGCCCTGTTATGTTTTGTCTTGTGGCCATACCGTTTCTTGTTTGATGGTGTTCGGTGCGGTGTCATTTCGTGTGTGACTCTCCCTGTTGGACTATTTTTCCATATTTAATAAGCCATCTACATGTGACATTGTTATGCTGGATCGACGCTGCATGCCTGCACATTGTCCCAAACGGTGTTAGATAAATTCCACCGAAACGGTGCGATAGTCCCTTTATACCTACACAAATTTACTAGTATGCATTGGTTGGTCGTTTGAAAATTATGCCCCCAGTTTCATTTATGCAGAACTCCCAAAGCCTTCGTTTAAACCATATCCACACTACTAACCCTTTACTTCATACTTATGCTTTTCTATACTCTGCAAACAGAGTAGACCCGGATCAAACGACACCTATAGGAGTCGTCCGATCAGGATATGCTTTGTTCGCTGATAATATAAAAGTACAAAAATGAGTCATGCAGGAAACACCACATACAGAACAAACACTCGCCCGAACAGCAACACAAGGAAACAGCAAATGTACATAGGTAGAAAAAACAACAAGAGACGCACAAAGACAAAACAAACATACAATAGGAGGAAGATGGAAGTACCGCCTTGGAACGGTCAGTGACAAAAGTCACCGGGGGTTTAAACCGGTTTATGGGCGCCCAACCTCACCCTTATTCCATCCCCATCCTAAAAGACAAACAGTGTAAATAAACGTATCCCCTCTCCGACTAATCTACAACAACCGCGACAGCAAATACAGTGGTAAAGTGCATGTATAACAAAAAAACATTTTATTGAAAATACTGTATCCACCTATCGCTATTGTACTCAATGATTGAGCTGCAAACAGAGTAACTGTAGAAAAGTAATAAAGGGTACGACATAATACGGATATGCTTCAACAGATTCTGTCAAGATCCACCTTCCTGGTGCTCATATGCCATTAGAAGAATACCAATTAATATTCATAGTAGCATGGCCTAATATGTGGCATATACTTGAAGGAAAGGGTTAAGCAGTCCTGATTATATGGAGAAATGACATATCTGGATCCAAACTTTAGCAAGAAAAAAAAAGAATTCCTCTGAACAAACCATGTAGACAACAACAGTGACAACAGTAACCACACACAACAACTACAAAATATTCTCTCCTCCTCAACAGCCTATATAAAAGTACAAAAATGAGTCATGCAGGAAATACCACATACAGAACAAACACTCGCCCGAACAGCAACACAAGGAAACAGCAAATGTACATGGATAGAAAAAACAACAAGAGACGCACAAAGACAAAACAAACATTCAATAGGAGGAAGATGGAAGTACCGCCTTGGAACGGTCAGTGACAAAAGTCACCGGGGGTTTAAACCGGTTTATGGGCGCCCAACCTCACCCTTATTCCATCCCCATCCTAAAAGACAAACAGTGTAAATAAACGTATCCCCTCTCCGACTAATCTACAACAACCGCGACAGCAAATACAGTGGTAAAGTGCATGTATAACAAAAAAACATTTAATTGAACATACTGTATCCACCTATCGCTAGTGTACTCAATGATTGAGCTGCAAACAGAGTAACTGTAGAAAAGTAATAAAGGGTACGACAAAAATGAAATAGTACAGATATCCGACGTTCTCCTTCCATTTCTGGATTTAAGAGGTCGCCTTCATAGAGTACTAAACCTTTCTTGTCGGCGTACATGCAAAGAGGCCAGCGTGATTGCCAACTGTAAAAGGGTTCACAACCAAACATGCAGTATGTTGTAATAATACAGGATCATATCCCTTTTTAATGAATTGTTTTATATATTTGATGAACAAAGTGAGAAAATGGGTATGTCCAATAATTCTACGAAGTTTGTAAATCACATCACCATAAAATTCAGGATGTGAAATACCGTGTCGCAAAAGTACCTTGAGATTACATTTGTACTTGCCAATAAGCGAGAGATTTCGATAGTAAAATTTAGAGAAAGTTTTTCTTAGTTTATGGTATCTATATCCTTGTTTAAGTAGTTTTTCAGTTAAAATGAGATTTCGACTGTTAAAATCGTCAATAGATGAACAAGCTCTAGCAAAACGAATAAGTTGAGATATATAAACCCCGTAAGATGGAGCACGGGGAACATCCCCGTCAAGATGAGGAAAATTTACAATATTAAAATCAAAATCATCTCTTTTGTCATATATTTTAGAAGAAATCATTCCATTATTAATTTTAAGGTCTAGGTCAAGAAACGCTGCATAATTGTCGGACGGGTTAGCTTTATTCAAGTTCTCTATTCTGATATTATATTCATGATACTATGCACACTTATATGTACTCATTTCTATAATAATATGTTGATCAGAGATATATTTGTATGCTATTGATATTATAAATGTTAACTCTCTGCAAGCTTATCGGAAACGCAAAGGCACCTGATCTATTTGCCCCTGAGATTTTTCCAGTGGAAACATTTCGTTGAAGCTTCATGGCGAGCAGAGATTTACATTTATTTACATTTAATTACATGTACATGTTGTTAGTTATACCGTGACCGTACATGCTGTGATGTGTCTTGTAAGAAGACTTGACGAATAAAAGATATGTTATGTTATGTTATGAAATAGTCCATGTGATTGGGTTAGTTATGAAACAACCTACGTCATCGGACTGAGGTTGAAGTGAATAAATACACACTGTTTTTGGATATTCGGGTCTGACATTCTGCTAAACAGTAGTGAGTTCACGTCGTATTATGGCAGTCTGAGTTGCATATTTCTTGCAATCCTAAAACTTTTGAACTTACTTTATTTCTGTTCAGAGTCGATCAATACACAACGCGAAATGAATTCTAGTTAGATTGTTAATATATTGGATTAAATACGAACCAAACCAGTTGGACTTCGTCACTTTAAAGTCCCATATCTGCGGCCATACTTCATTCTGATGCGATCTAGCGTTTGAGAAACTATTTCCGATATGCTTATATAAGTGTCGTTTAAAGTCTAATCAGGCATACAATGAAATAAAACATTTAACAACATACGGCGTATAGGTAAACTCGTATATCTGACTTGACATTTCAAATTTCATTTAGTTGCTGGGTTTTCCCCTTGACATTTATCCAAGAAACTGAATTAAAGCAGTCAGACTGGTTATGCAGATGTGACATTAATCTTAATGTCATAATAGAACGAACGTTATGAAGTGAACAAATGTCTTGATATACCATTTGTAACTCCGCGTTGACTCTGCTGGAGTTTTAAATGGACTATTCTAAATTTCAAACAGGTCAAGCTTACGGTGAAAATTTGGGGACTTTTCTACAGAAAATTGTAACATGACAAACAGTGCAGACCCTATAGGAGCCCTCTTATCTGGGTCTACACTGTTTGCAAAGGAAATTAGTGACTCGTTTCCCGCACAGTTAGGGTTATGTAAAACTTCTCTAAAGAAACCATCTATAGGATGTATACTTCTGGTGATTAAAATAATGTAGTAGCTTACTGCAGGATGACAGTTATACGGAAAACTTATTTGGTCCGGTGTTAAACAACCACTTGCTTTTAAATCATCGATGTTTGTTCATTAAGCGCTGCCTTTAGAGGCATTCTTCTCCACACAGACTCCATGCATAGGTTTGAAAGTGAAATATTCGAAGAGTGGTTTTAAGTGACAGGTCATTTATAGTACATTAGTATCATATTTTAAAGTGTACTTCGTTTATACTGCGATGGTGACACACCATCAAATAGTTTGATTGGTATATTGTCTAATATTAATGGAGAATCCCATAAATACGCATTTCAAACCCTTTGCAAATAGAGTAGACCGATATCCTACAGGGGCCGTCTGATCAGGGTCTGCTCTGTTGGCTGATTGAATCATATAAATATTATATTCTACAGTTTCTGCTCAGTTCAAACTTAGATTAAGTAACCTTTAGTCTGCTGAGCAAATTATTTTTACAGAAACTTTCATTTACTATATTTTCCAATCTCAAGCTATAATCAATCTGTCTACGAAAATACGATCAGTGTGTCAAACAGTTTGGATTCTGATAAGACGCCGAGTTACTCGGCGTCTCATCTGGATCCAAATTGTTTGCATAGGTATTCACTCATCCGCCCATATCAGGCTAAAGGTTAATAGCCACGATGTCAATATTCCGTACATAAATATACATGGACTAAAGAATCAAGGTAATTGAAGTAACATACATTGTGTGCACTGATCATGTAAATTTAAATATTCTTTACGTGACAACTAAACTATATATTTACGAGTATACCGGTCCGCCAAGCAGTCATAATCTACATCACAAAAGTACAAAAATGAGTCATGCAGGAAATACCACATACAGAACAAACACTCGCCCGAACAGCAACACAAGGAAACAGCAAATGTACATGGGTAGAAAAAACAACAAGAGACGCACAAAGACAAAACTAACATACAATAGGAGGAAGATGGAAGTACCGCCTTGGAACGGTCAGTGACAAAAGTCACCGGGGGTTTAAACCGGTTTATGGGCGCCCAACCTCACCCTTATTCCATCCCCATCCTAAAAGACAAACAGTGTAAATAAACGTATCCCCTCTCCGACTAATCTACAACAACCGCGACAGCAAATACAGTGGTAAAGTGCATGTATAACAAAAAAACATTTAATTGAACATACTGTATCCACCTATCGCTAGTGTACTCAATGATTGAGCTGCAAACAGAGTAACTGTAGAAAAGTAATAAAGGGTACGACAAAAATGAAATAGTACAGATATCCGACGTTCTCCTTCCATTTCTGGATTTAAGAGGTCGCCTTCATAGAGTACTAAACCTTTCTTGTCGGCGTACATGCAAAGAGGCCAGCGTGATTGCCAACTGTAAAAGGGTTCACAACCAAACATGCAGTATGTTGTAATAATACAGGATCATATCCCTTTTTAATGAATTGTTTTATATATTTGATGAACAAAGTGAGAAAATGGGTATGTCCAATAATTCTACGAAGTTTGTAAATCACATCACCATAAAATTCAGGATGTGAAATACCGTGTCGCAAAAGTACCTTGAGATTACATTTGTACTTGCCAATAAGCGAGAGATTTCGATAGTAAAATTTAGAGAAAGTTTTTCTTAGTTTATGGTATCTATATCCTGAACAACAACAAAACCAGTAGTGAAACTAGTGATGCTTTCTCTGCCCATCCAATCTCTGTATGTTAGATTGACAATTAACCATTTGCTCGATAAATACACCTGTCTACACCTTTGCAAACTGAGCAGACCTAGATCAGACGGCACCTACTGGAGCTTTTGATCATGGTCTGCTATGTTTGCTTAAGATATTATGAATTTACAGTTTTACGGTTTCTGCCAGGACCAAACTTCTTTTGTCCATGTGCTATTATAACAATTAATCTTATAACTATTCATAATTTCATTATTGCCTTCATGGAGTAAAGTGTTAAATACTTTCACGTAAAAGGACGTTCCCACTTGCCAAAGAGTACTCGGAACTGTATTACCAGAGGGTTACAAGTATGTGTACAGAGAACAGTTGTGTCATTTGAGATAAATCAAACCATAAAATATACTGTCATGTCATGTTTTCAGGTACTAATAGCAATCGAATAGTTCCATCTCTACTTGGTCACATTCACGAAGATATGCCTATTTGATTATCTGCATGATGGATGTGAAACGTAGATGTCTATCACATAAAGAAGTTATAAACATGAATTATGCATACACTCTTTCTGAATTGGCTCTTTGTTCTACCAGTCAGACAATTATGCACACATAGATGCTTGTGTTTCATCAATTATGCCATTTGGCAAAGGCATAACGGTGGGAAGGAGCAATATCTGCATTGTAATTTGTTTTGAACATGGCTTGATAAAACTCCATTCCTGACAGTTATCCTTCATTTCGTTCGGTACGTCATGATTAAAGATTGTTGATACAGATACAGTCTTTGAATGATAAACACGAGTGCATGATCATTTACAAACAGTGTATACCCAGACCAGAAGGCTCATAGATTATCCCTCTGATCAGTGTATGTAATGCTTGTCATTCAAAATCAAATCTTCCGTTGTTGCTATAATAGCTTTTTGAATTGAATAGATGACATCATTAACCCTTACTGTGCGGGCCACGGGTCACTAATGGCCTTTGCAAACAGTGTAGACCCAGATGACAGGGCTCCTAGAAAACTGTTCATTAATCAATTCAAGTCTTATTGCGTTTTATATACTATGTATACGAATGCGTGTTTTTATTAATGAGCCACGCCTTAGTGTTATTATTTCAAATGTCATATTTACCTGAAAACTATTCTATGCGTTTTCGTTAGACATCAGATTCACTAAGATAATTAATTTTGTTGAAATATAGCTTTTAAGTAAATCCTATGTATTTTGTTTATTCTTATTATATGTATGTACTCGACAAAGTAGCATAAACGAAATTGACGAGCAAGCCGATAAAATCATTTTTAGATCAGATCCTCTCATAGGAACGGCTAGTTTAATACAAAGCTTTACTCTACATGTTCTCCAACCGCACATTGACAAATTATCTGAACACCAAAGATTCTTCTTGAAAATTCCTTTTATTAATAAAGGTATTGATTTTATAAACGTATACGATCTCTTTTGAATAAAGGTCCCAAATATAGAATATAGAATACCTTGATAGAGTTTTTACTCTTGTCGAGTTCCAATTGCAGAGGCTTTACAAAATTTTAGTATTAAATGGTGTCGAAGAGAACATGTTGAGTCTACTGCTCTTTCTAGTTGAAAAAAAAACTGGGTTTTTTTTATATAATTGACAAACGCATTTCCTTTTATAGCTCTAATAAACACCTTCTTCCACCTAAACCTAGAATTTCTTTTAGACATCTTAAAAAGGGTTTACAGGATTTCCATTCAAAATACGTTTTTGTTCCTGATGATAAGGCATCGAATAATGTGATTATTATTTGACGATTACATTATATCGATGTCTTGAAGCAGGAAATTATTAATACCAAGTCATACATTTCAGTTACTACTGACGAAAAGACCATCGTTTCAGACTATGTCAAAAAGTGTGAACAACTTGGAACTGATATTAAAATTACACAACATAAACTTCCTACAATGTATTGGTTACCAAAACTACATAAAAAACATATAAAGCGCATTTCATTGCAAATTCTATTTCATGTACAACTACTAAATTGTCTATACTTTTGACTTCTTGTTTAACGAAGGTAAAGGAACATGTAAAATTCTACTGTGATAAGACTTATGAAAATTCTGGAATAAATCTCTTCTGGTCTATTAATAGCTCTTCAGAAGTCTTAAACAAACTTAAGAACAAAAGGTATATTGCATTCACTGTAAGCACGTACGATTTTTCTACTCTGTACACAACTCTTCCTCATATTTTAATTAAGGGTAAGCTTACTAACTTAATCCAGAAAGTATTTGCCCGGGAAAAAACATCATCCCTGGCATGTATTGCTGATAAAGCTTTCTTTACGGACGAGCAAATGAAATATTACACCAATTGGACGTGCTCAGAAGTTTGCGAATCACTCACCTTTTTTTGGATAACATATTTGTACGTTATGGGAATGCTATATACCGTCAGGTAATTGGTATTCCTATGGGTACGAATTGTGCACCACTTGTCGCAGATTTGTTTTTGTACAGCTATGAGAGAGAGTTCATGAAAAAGTAGTAAAGTCAAGAAGGAAAAGCCACACACAAAACGCCACCATCACCAAAACACCTACAGAAAGCATAGTAATTTATACTCATACACACACATACAGTAGAAAGTCACATACAAGACGCAATCACCACCAACACATCAATAGACAGCATGCCACACACACACAACCAAACATACGCAAACACACGAGAAGAACATATAAAACACCAACAAATACACGGGCACCAGAGACAAACATGAACAAAGCACACAGACACAAGACAAACAAAAGTAAGGGTGACAAAGAGAGAACCGCATTGGCACGGTCAGTAGCAAACTCACCACTGGGGGTTTAAACCGGTTTACGGACGTCCTTACCTCACACTTATCTCAAAGTCACCCTAGCTAAACAAACATTGTAAATAAAGGTATCCCCGCCGGACTTTCCCACAACATAGAAGACAGTAATCACAGTACAAAATGTAAAACATAGCATAACAACTGCGAAAGTCCGTCAAATATGTACTAAATGACTTTGTTGCGTTTGAATCTTCAATCACAAGAAGATGTTATAAAAACCTTCAATGAAACTTGTCGATATTTGGATGATATTTTTAACTTAGATAACCCTTTCGTTGATGCTCTGATTCCTACAATTTATCCTAAATAACTCAAATTGAATAAAGCTAACCCGTCCGACAATTATGCAGCGTTTCTTGATCTAGACTTGATAATGGAATGATTTCGTCTAAAATATATGACAAAAGAGATTATTTTGATTTTAATATTGTAAATTTTCCTCCTCTTGACGGGGATGTTCCCCGTGCCCCATCTTACGGGGTTTATATATCTCAACTTATTCGTTTTGCTAGAGCTTATTCATCTATTGACGATTTTAACAGTCGAAATCTCATTTTAACTGAAAATCTGCTTAAGCAAGGATATAGATACCATAAACTAAGAAAAACTTTCTCTAAATTTTACTATCGAAATCTCTCGCTTATTGGCAAGTACCAATGTAATCTCAAGACGCTTCTGCGACACGGTATTTCACATCCTGAAATTTATGGTGATGTGATTTACAGACTTCGTAAAATTATTGGACATACCCATTTTCTCACTTTGTTCATCAAATATGTTAAAAAATTCATTAAAACGGGATATGATCCTGTAGTACTACAACATACTGCATGTTTGATTGCCAACCCTTTTACAGCTGGCAATCACGCTGGCCTCTTTGCATGTACGCCGACAAGAAACGTTTAGTACTCTATTAAGGCGACCTCTTACATCCAGAAACGGAAGGAGAACGTCGGATATCTGTACTATTTCGTTTTTGTCGTACCCGTATTACTCTACAGTTATTCTGTTTGCAGCTCAATCATTGAGTACACTAGCGATAGGTGGATAGTTTGTTCACTTAAATGTTTTCGTTATACATGCACTTTACCACTGTATTTGCCATCGCGGTTGTTGTAGATTAGTCGGGGATATGTTTATTTACACTGTTTGTCTTTTAGGGTGGGGATGGAATAAGTGTGAGGTTGGGCGCCCATAAACCGGTTTAACCCTCCAGTGACTTTTGTCACTGACCGTTCCAAGGCGGTACTTCCATCTTCCCCCTATTGTATGTTTGTTTTGTCTTTGTGCGTCTCTTGATGTTTTTATAGTTATGTACATTTGCTGTTTCCTTGTGTTGTTGTTCGGGCGACTGTTTGTTCTGTATGTGGTGTTTCCTGCATGACTCATTTTTGTACTTTTATCTCTCCTCTTGATTGTATGTGATAAATGAGCGCGTTACGGGAAAGAGCGGCAGCATACTACCAGGTATTGTAAAACTCCTCTAAAGCGATCACTTTTTTTAATACAGGAGGACAATAATACAGAAAACTCCGACAAGAGTTTTCTGTGTAGCTTTCATCATGCATTAGAAGTACATGCATGAGCCATGCAGGAAACACCACATACATAACACACAGCCGCCCGAACAGCCACAGTACAAAATACAACTTGCGTTTAAGACCAATAATTGTAGCTCGGCTTGGCTGTCACATTAAATGGGTTTTACTATACAACACATTTGACAGCCTGTGTTGCTGTAAGCTAATAGCTAGACAAATAAGCAGACGGTGTGACCCAAGTCTATCTGTTATCCAACAGCGAGGCAAATAATTAAATATAAAGGAAATGCGATTTTCACATTAGAAAAGTATGTGGCAAACTGTAAGATTGAAGTATCATCGACGGCACCTTTTTAAATAATGCCGGCTGATATGGTGATCAGAAATCTTATGATTTGGCCATGCATTTATGAATATACAAACTACAGTAAAACCTGTCTTTAGCGACCATTAACATTAAAAAAGGTCTGATTCTGGTTCTCTCAGACAATTGGTAATGCAAAAACCTAATGTTAGTGAATGGAAGTTCTTTAAATGATATATGTTCATGTATACATCATCTGCTCGAGACAACGTGCACATATAAAACTGTGGTACATCTTTTGTTTTCATTTGATATGTGTTTCTATAGAATATCAGCGATAAATGTACGAATAATGCAATTAAACTGATTATAGAGACATTGATTTGTTTATTTCAGAAATAAATCATACTATACGCATCATTAAAGTGTATTGTCTCGTGTCCTTCCTGTCCAAGTTGCTGAATCAATCCAGTCACTTTTGTTCCAAAATCAAATTATCTATTTACATGGTACTAGTTTGAATTTCTCTCATTTCTGCCGTCGATTTGAATCGATGTTTCAGGACAGATTCGGCCTAAATCCACTTCATTCCATCGCATGGTTTAAGAAACTTTCAGGCTAAGCTCCCCCTATTTCCTGTAGTAAAAACGAAATAAAATATTCTTGCATACGACTTCAGTATGACTTAATGCACGGACATGCAAATCAACCGCGGATCATAACATTATTTTGAAACTTTTTAAAATTAACCAGCAGGGATTAATATACTGGTTTAAATAACGGACATGGTTTACAGATGGCATACATCTTCTAAGAACTATACTGACTTGCGTAAACAAATCGAACGGTTCACTCGACGACATTCGTGTGCCATTTTCAAACTGAAATGAAAATATTTAAAGCTTGTACAGCACTCAATGTTTTATTTAAAGATTAAATTACATTTTTGCTGTGTTCATCGATGTATAAATTCAGACCTGATCACACACAACATGTATGAACTCCGAAGGAATTCATGTAAAACGTTGTGTGTAATCAGGTCTGGATTTATACATCGAAGAACACAACAAAAATGTAATTCAATCTTTATAATTCCATCCATCTGTCCTTTTAAAACAATATTACTTGTTGGTATGAACACAAATTTGACATTGGCCATTTTAAGTACCGTGCGTAGGAATTTAATCAATACACATTATAACAACTTGGTCATATTGTGTACTGTATCCTACGTCATAGATGACGTATCATATACTGTTTTATTTAATCTAGTAGCAACAAATCGAATTGAACAATATCTAAAGCAATACACGAACATATTTCAACACATTTCCTACCTTAATACCTTGTCAGATTAACTTATATAACCCTCTTTAGCATCGATCTGTATAAGCTCTGAACATAGTCTAGACCAGAGGAATACTCGTCAAAATCCTCTAAATCTCCTAAAAATTCTATTTTATTTTCAATAAAATGCACTCTACACAAAAGTTTACGTTTCATATACCACCAGAAATTCTCAATTATGTTAAAATCCGGTGACTGTACATGCCAAGGATTGGATCTAATGGTATTTCTGATCTGGTAAATAGCTATCCTTACCAGCACGGTGTACTGGAGCATCGTCGTCCTTAAATAACTGATTTTTGGGGGGACGTGTCTTGTTATTAGATCTATTTGCAGAGCGGCCACTAATTGTCTTCAAATATCTTTTCGTAGTTATGTACGTTAATATTCTCCCCAACGCTAGCTACACTTCCATTCCATGAAATTCAGCCGCATATACCATTACTTTCAGCACATGTTCTTGTCGGATGTCACTTTGCCACTAGATCAAAGTCTGATCTGTAGCCCTAAATTTCTTTTCTCCAAATCCGCACACGGTTATCACTGCCGATCACCACTTTACTTTTATTCGAACAATAACTTTATTCCACCTCTTTATTCCACCTCCTAGAACTCCAGAAGCTCACCTCCTCCTTTTGTCTCTACACCATGCGAGCCGCCTGTCTCTGCTGAATTGTGATATACAATCACTTTTAAATACACCTTCCACAAACCTTCAAAACAAACTTTTCCCAATAACTGAACGTCATCCTGTCATCCAAGTTATTTTTCTTTAAATAGAATGCCAGTTTTTCATGCATAGTAAATAAATTAGTTCCATAACGTATCGGCTACTGGTTACCGACTTCATTTAAATTATTGAGCAACGGCAAAGAGCCAGCTCTTTAAGTTCATTGAGAAATGAACGTCAAATTTCAACCAATCAGATTCTGCGATTTTGTGTAAACGTCACTGGATTGGGATTATTTATTATTAACTCTTGTTACATGGATATATGTTAATAGTGTGTGTCTATTGGATATAGATATATGAGTATACATAATGTAATTAATCCAATCAGTAATTAATTAGTGTCCTTTCAGCACTCTACTGGCGACAGTGTGGTTACCTTTGCAAGCACGTGAGAGGTAAACAAACTGTAACGCGGACAATATATTTGAGAAGAATTGGAAGAAACATGAAATCTTAGAACTGAAACAGACAATATTTGCAGACCATAATTGCTCAATGTGCAGGAGGTTACATGGACAATTAGGGAAGGAAAAATGTATTGACGTCGAATTCACCTTACAGTCATATTCCATTGTCGTCTGCTGGCAACAATGCCGTATGCTGGTTACATGCTTGACTGTTTCAAGTTTTAGAGTGGGAGTTTGTTCAATTTTCTTTATAGCACACTAATCAGAGTGTGCAACAGTTCGGATCCTGATGAGACCTAGTTACTTGGCCACTCATCTGGACCCAAACTGTTTGTATATGATATCACAGGCCCGTCGTCATGGCACTTAATGGGTTAAATCAATCAATTAGTTTTTAAATACGAATGATGTTGATACATAAACTCAGGCACGTAATTTCGAATAACACCGAACGGATAACAAAACCACTTAGTACTCCTTGCATGTGCGAATCATTTGCCTTGGAACAAATTGCAATAAGGTTGACCAGGCATATGTATGAGCCATTATGCGACCGGAAAATATGCTCACGATTGCACGTCTTTACTCTATATTTTACGGAATAGTCACTGATTAGTTGTGAGTTTTGACCAAGGCCTGAAAAATATTAGACTATGTTTCACTATACTTGGTGGAATATGTATGATTTGTTACAAGTTGTCATTTGAGGTAAGACGATCTTTATAACTCTTTCTTTCTTAGGGAGTTTAGAAAAAGTTTATTTCAAATGACAACGAGTGTCAGATTATATCACATAACTGATTCGGTCAACTTATTTTGACGAACGGGCAGAGAGATAGTGCGACAATCGCTTCACTGTTGTGATGCTGGTTATATTCTATATTTAGTACCAAAGATGCGTCAATGCCAACGCGGAATTGTTATCGAAAGTTTTATACTGAACATACAACCGGCAGAAAATATGTTGTGAACAAGTCTACATGTGTACTTTAAGATACGAAAAGGACGCTAAGTAATTGTGTGACGTCACATCTTATATTACACATGTTAGAATATTGTAAATACCTCCAAAGGGACGTTTGGTAATGTGTAATAATAATAAACACTAATTTCTAAAATTACCGGTGACTTGAACTTTACCAAGGAACAATTCTGAATGAAATCATCTAAGTGGCCTCCATGGTTATATTAACCGGGGGACATGCAAAGTTATGTAATAAATTTAAGTACAGTAAAACCTCGATTATCCGAAGTTTCGGTATAGAAGAATTTAGACCCTTTTAGGCAGGTGGCTGCTTAATGCATGGTGAAAGTCATGCAGAAAGCTCCTAGAGGAGCTTTCTGCATGACTTTCACCATGCATTAAGCTGCCACCTGTCTTAAAGGTCGATAATAATACGTATTTTAGTGTTCGAATAATCGAAGTTTTACTGTATAATGTTCTACGTGAAGTGCAGTTACGCATCAGCTGGTTCATGCTTTTCATTATCTGTTGCTTCTAAACTTGACATCGAGTTTGTCTGTTCGAAACCCAGCTACTCGTACAATGTTAGCGGCCTATGGTTCGGTATGAACATGTCTAGACAAGGTTAAGTGCCAGACCGATACACATACTCGTATAATTCACAGAAAAACATTTTCTAGTCGAGTAATTAATAAGAAATCAAGAAAACATTCACGGCATGAACTAGGTAATACGCCTAGAAATCTAATAAAGTGTGTTCGTATATACATGTATATATAATTCCTTTCATAATGTGCAATGCTCGGAATGTCATGTTATCGGTAATGTGATCAAATTCTTCTAAAACCGTAGACCTGTGAATAACGTGATTTCAAGTTACATGAAAATTCGGCATCGATCATTTTCTTCGCAGGAATTTATGATTACGGAAAGAAAATAATGTGACTACATTAATCTCAGCTGAGAAGGAAGCGGTCACACATTTCATAGACTAAAAAGAATATAATCTTGGGAAAATGACATCCTACAGCGCTCATTGATAGCAAAAGTGTTTTAGTCTTCATATAGTTTCATATGAACAATGGGCATGACACAAATGCCGACAATAACTAGATTATCTTTAGTTATATGATAATATCTGCCCAGTCTTTGATTTGCTAACATGTTCACCGACTTCCAGATGGTCAACCATTTGATAATTATTGTTCAAGTTACAAATAGCCTAGATCCTGATTAGACGCTGTGTCATTCGGTATCTCAACTGGATTCAAACTGTTTGCACATGCTGGTCAGGACGTGCTTAGCACCACAAGGGTTTAGGTATTGGTGACGTCCAATCTATTCAGTTCTCATGGGTATCAAATACCATTTAGTCTGGCGATGTCGGGTTATTAAACGATTTATGTGTTTTGCATTTCTGTTGGAGTTAAGCAAAGATATGTCGACATGTCTGCTATATGTACGGATGCAGTGTTGCCATTTTAAAGAGACCCAACCTACGACGTTGATAAAATCACTTAAAAGGTAACCCTTTATCTGATAGGCACGCCGTTTCAGGCAGCTTTTGTAAAAAAGAGTAAACCAGGTCCAGTCTGCTCTGGTTGCTTATGCTTATGAAATCATAAAGGTGTGATTCAACAGTGTCTGCCAATGACCAATATTCCCGTGTTCATATGCCATTATACACAAATAGATAATAAATGTTTATGATGTCATTATACATAATTAGATAATAACTATAAATGATGCCATTATATCTTACATGAATACCCATGAGGTAAATATTTCGCCCAATACTAATTAAGTTGTAGTCCAGTCAGTAGGCGATGCTCGGTCATTATCACTACAGTCAAACCTCTCTATAACGGTCACTAAATTACATTAAGTAGTTTGTGTTAAAGGCGGATGACTGCTTAAAGCAAGGTGAAAGTAAAACAGAACGCTCCTGTAGGAGCGTTCTGTTTTACGTTCACCTTACTTTAAGCGGCCACCTGTCCTAAATACCAAACAATTAACACAATTTAGTGGCTCTTATAGAGCGGTTATACTGTAGTTGGAGCCTAGTGAATTTCTATAATAAAGCCATGGACAATCTCACCTGGACCCAAACTGTTTGTTGATTGGTAAATAGTTTATAAAAAGCTTGATCCAATCGGAATTAGTAAACCTTGCACTTTCTGTTTGTCCTTTATTTATTTCTCAGTTTGAATGTATTTCACAATGTCTATATTTTTCGCAATGTGCATGTATCATTACTTTCTCACTGTGTTTATCTTTCATGATTTTCAGAATGTGTATACGTATATGTTTCAGGCAATGTAACTCTGAAACATTTTGTGACAGATTAATGAATATTTTAACCAATATGTTAATCTGTTCACTATTGTATTTTCATCCAAGCGCAATGAACATTGGCGGAGTAACGAGTCTTAATGTTTTGACAATTTGCGATTTTAAACTCGTGTCACATGTAACCTTGAAAGCATTAGAAATCAGTAGTTCTAGAATAATGATACCTTAGGAAAGTATTCATCGAAATGTAAACAGGTTCACCTGGGTATTTTCATGCAACCGGCCTTGATGTTGTAAACTATTGTGATTTAAAGTTTGTGTCGCATGTCATTTGAACCCTTTGCTGTTAGATGATAAATCCTTAACCATGTTTCAATCAGTATAAATACTTGTGCACCTGTGTATTTCATCTAAATACAATAGTCATTTATGGGCCTTAAGTGTAAAATGAAATGTCAATTTTGATTTCGTGTCTCATATAACACTGAAATTATTAGTGCTAGAATTATGTTACCTCAGGAATGTATTCATCAGCATGTAAACTCGTGCACCGGAGAATTATCATTCAAACTCAATGAAGATTATTGTGCCCACATGCTGTGAACATTGGCGATCTGAATTGTTTTTTATGTTATGTTGAAACCGTTGCTGCTAGAATGAAGCTGCCCATGACATCTTTAAAAATAAGATTACATCTTGCGCATACTCAGTACATACAACTCGGAATACTCGCAGCCCTTCTCTTGCTGAATTTTAAAATACATTTCTCTTTCTTTATCCATGTCCTGTTGTATAATTACATATATCTTCACCGTGTACACATATTTCGCTGTGCAATCACTGCTGTGGAGTGCACTGGTGGCACAATCTTATTGTAAATAGTGCAGACCCTGGTGAGACAGCTCCTGTAGGAGCTGTCTCATCTGGGTCTTCACTATTTACCGGTAGGTATATTGACGCGAATAGCAAGCGAAGGGTTAGTATTTGCGTGCTTCTTGGACGTTGCAAAGTTGAAGATGGAGGTATCTATGTCATTTCCACACATTGTTTAGTTACTGTCATCTTGTTTTTGTCTGAGCCAACAATTGTTTGTCACAGTAAGTTAACTAAGGCACAGTGTTATAATTATTATTATCTTACCCCTTCCAACACTGAATTTTCGGAATGGAATAGTCCATCGTTGTTTATTGGTAGAATCCATACAATATGAAAGGTAACAATAACTTCTGACAATGCATTTGTTTCATGCATTCAAAACGTGTATCGATCGTATCCCAAATACAGTAAAACCTCTCTATAACGGCCACTAAATTACATCAAGTATTTTGTGTCAAAGGCAGGTGGCTGGTTAAAGCAAGGTGAAAGTAAAACAGAACGTTCCTATAGGAGCGTTCTGTTTTACTTTCACCTGCTTTAACCAGTCACCTGCCCTAATTACCAAATAATTAACACGATTTAGTGGCCGTTATAGAGAGGTTTTACTGTAAATATAAAACAGTCAAAGACTATCGTTGTATTACATATATTCTAGCAGGTCAATGTTCAATATAAAAGACATAGTTATTGTCCTTAAAGACATAAAGATGAAACATGAAAAGTATTAAAGGACAATAGATATACGTCCGTCTTGGGACGGCAACGTACACCAAAGAACCAATCAACTTATGAAAGGCAGAATGGCATCTAGATAAAAGCTTATCTCCGGGGAAATTCATATGCGAAAACAAAATATCATTTAGAGAATAGACTTTGATAACCCTTTGCTCCGGGAATATTCATATAAAACATAACGACATAAAGAATATGTATCAATTTAACTTTGATAATAGCATATCAACACCTGTTTGTGCGGCCGTGGCAGAAACTGTAGACTCAGATCTATATTATTCCATAAGCAATCAGAGCTACATGAGCTGTTGACCTGGCTCTACTCGCTTTGCAAAGGCGTTATCCGTGAAATAAATGTTGAGTTAACCTGAGGTTATTTCCCGTGTTCGAACTTGTTGTGAACGAAAACTGACATTGACTTAAACATAGTGATATTTAATTCTAGTTACGTATTCCCTTCCCGGTACATTTTAACAATTTTCATGCTACGCGTGATCTGGCTGGCAGTTGCAACCACCGTGTGACACTGAGACACTGAGTCACTCGGTATCTTCTGGGGATCTTAGTTGTTTGACAATGAGTGAGTGAGTGATTTGGGTTTTCGGTACTGTTTCATTAAAGATTGAACGAATAGGAAGTACGTAAAAGTGTTACAGATCAAGGGTTTAGCACATTGAATAGTTTCAGCATACAAAAGATGAAATTGTCTAACGATAATGTTCGGACACATTTAATATAGCTTTAACCCGTCGAAATACTGACCACATGGATAGCATTGAATATTAAGTATATTAATAGTGACATGTGAGAAAAGGATGCTTGTCCACGGCAGAAACTGAAAAATCAGATCTATATAAGTTTATAAGCAAACATAACAAAGTAGTTGTCTAATATGTGTCCGTTCTGTGTGTAAATGTTTAAAATGCGAATATATGGAGTAAAGTGTCAAAAAAGCAAATAGGTTTATGATAAAAACATATCAACCACGCACGTCCTCTGTCGTCCTGAAAGAATGGCAGTGTCTTTGCTGTATTCGACCTCTACAATATGATTGCATGGTAAAGACTAATAATGCACAAGGGAGTGATAAATGAACTTGATATGCTTATCGCGTAGTCATTTAGATGAAAGACTGGGAGAAGGTAATAACAGAAGATACGTGCAACCGTCTGCCATATACGCTCATTGTCACGCTAGTTGAGAGTATGGAACATTTATATGTGTTTATACGGTGGCATTTGTCAAGGAATGTAACACGAGATTTACAGAATTGCACAAACTGACACCTTAAACATTCGGGACCCATAGCGGACCCTTAGGTCTTTTTCGCACTATTTAAATTTCGTCTGCAAACATGTCGTCTGCTTTACGTATCAGCATGAACATTCCTTCAAGTTCGTCAATAAAACGTAAGTGGTTTATCAAGAGTTTGGATCCTTGTGGGACGACGAGCTATTTGCAAAAGTAATCATGGTTTTTCCCATTGCTGTAATTCGTGTGAGTCGTTTTCGTGCTCTTAACCCATTCCGTCATATGCTATTTTAGACCCAACCCCTTTGAAACAAACCTATCGTAAAGTTTCAACATGTGACCTTTTCAGATGCGTCTAAATAATGAGGGAATGGGTTAAAATAAAAAGTAAATCGTTCTCCCGCTAACTGCGACCTGGCTCGTATTTATAAATAGCCTGGATCCCGAAGAAACGCCGAATAACTCGTGTCTACCGCATGGTTGCGTCCCATCTGATTATGAACTGGTGGCAAAGGGAATCGCAATTACAACCAGCATGCTAAGAAATGGAATAAATAATGGTAATAAGCAAGTGTTACTTACCCTTGATAAATAATTTCACCAAACATCTTAGTGATTATGCAACTAATGAGCCTAACTATGATACGCATTTTATGATTCTGCCTAAAATAAATCTGGAAAGTTGTGCTATATAGTAAATTGCGCAAAAGCCCAAAATGGCGTACAGTTGAATGCATGTGTAGCACTGGATGGGTTTATGACAGGTTTTCAAAGGAACCTGTCTACAGCAACCATCCCAAACGGTTTAAAGCTCGGCTGTTTAGACAGGAGGTAGCTGAACGCAGGACGAAAGTGATGCAGAAAGCTGCTTTAAGAACATTTACCTTCGTCGTCCTGCATTAAGTAACCACGTGGTCGTATAGACCGCAGTATGTACTTATTATATGGTCACTATGGGCGGGGTTTAATGCATTTATAAACCTCTTTGATATGTATATAATGATTAACGATGTATGCAAATAAATTTCAAAACTCTAATTCCCACTTAAAAAATAAACGTGAATGTCTATAAAAAGTTGTAGCTGTTAATGCTTTTGTCCTGTAACATCTACCTCTACCTACCCAGTATTTGACCTCTGTTTGCGGTCACATTATACGGGGTGTTTTACGTTGAAAAATAACAGTGTAATAACAACTATTAATACTAGATATATCATACGTACTATATGTACAAGTGACTGAAAAATACACACTGGTCTCAATTAATGTCATAGTGTACTAATCACAAAACATGCATATATTAAATACTATATTTGAAAGACATGTGTTCGCTTAATGCAGGGCGAAAGTTATACAGAAAGATCCTGTACGGGCTTTCTGCGTTACTTCACTCCTGCATTAAGCAAACACCTACTCTAGTAGACACTCGTGTTTGTTCATGTCGATATAGGTAGGTTCCACTTGACCTTAAACATCATTCAAATTAGACTACATGTATATAGGTAAATATATATGAAGTATACATACATACATACATACATACATACATACATACATACATACATACATACATACATACATACATACATACATACATACATACATACATACATACATACATACATACATACATACATACATACATGAAGTTTACATACATACATACATACATACATACATACATACATACATACATACATACATACATACATACCATACATACATACATACATACATACATACATACATACATACATACATACATACATACATACATACATACATACATACATACATACATACATACATACATACATACATACATACATACATACATACATACATACATACATACATACATACATACATACATACATACATACATACATACATACATACATGAAGTTTACATACATACATACATACATACATACATACATACATACATACATACATACATACATACATACATACATACATACATACATACATACATACATACATACCATACATACATACATACATACATACATACATACATACATACATACATACATACATACATACATACATACATACATACATACATACATACATACATACATACATACATACATACATACATACATACATACATACATACATACATACATACATACATACATACATACATACATACATACATACATACATACATACATACATACATACATACATACACACACACACGCACACACGCACGCACGCACATACACACATGCATACATATATTGTATCACAGGCAGTCGCTGTTACCCACATTCTGTTTTCTGTTCGAGCTTAAAAATATGTTTTAGAACAGAATTCCCAAAATGCAAGCAACCTCAATACACCAAGTCTCCGGCCAAATACATAATGCCGACAACGATACAACTATTGATATGTTCTCTAATAATATGTGTCGTGTACTCTGTTTTGCCACTAGCAGTTCGTGGTTTTTGAATCGTATTAACTGTAACCTACTGTAAAACAATGTGTACCAAGGGAAATAATAGTAACAGGGAAATATGTTTAACTCTTCATTCCATAAATACCCCTTTTAACATCTTTGCAAACAGAGTAGACCCAGATCAGACGGCTCCTGTATTTGGCGTCCGACCACTTACTGTCCAGTTTGGTCATGGAGTATCTTAGATCTGATTCTGTAATGTATTCCATAGCTATACATTCACTCGTTTTATACACACGTGTGACAAAATAAAACAATTGTAAAGTAATGTTCATTACAGGTGGTGTATGTCATGAGTTTTCACGGAGTAAACAGGTAAACAAAAGTTACCGCAGTCCAGTGTTATGTATTGTTCAAGACAAACGAATTATCTCTTTCCTATTGGTTTTCCTTTCAAAATATATTAATGTTTAACGAATTATGATATTACAAATACTACGCACTTTAAAACTTTAACCCGTTACTTCATAAATACGGGCTTTATGCGTAGCGTCTTAACGAACAGAGTAGACCTAGATCAGACAGTTCCTGTTGGTGCTGTCTGATCAGAGTTTGCTCTGTGTGTTTATGATATAATATAGATCTAATTACACAGTTTCTGTCGTGCTAAAACATTCTTTTGTTCATAGCACCTTTATAAAAAATAATTTGATTAATATTCATAATGTCATTATTTCCTGTCTAAATGTTCATGGAGTAATGTGTTAAGATACGAATTGTTACGAATCTGTCATGGCTGATTATATCTTCAGAAAATTAATGGGTAACTAATAAATAATGGTAACTAGAAGTTCATATACAATTATAATCGCTTATTATAAACTCTTCCTGTCTAATTATGCTTTACAAAGTATGTATTCCTGTTTGGGTACATCAAACTACAGCTTTATCAATGCTGGGTCTTTGGTATTTGAAGGTAGATGTTTTAAGTTGTGTATGCCCGCTTCACACTCACAGTCACATATAAACTCATTTCGCTTCTCATGTAGATTTAAGACGCTGTTTGTCCGCAAATATTCTGAAAACGCACTTTTCATCTGCTTATTATATTTGTATAATTGAAACAGATTTTATCTATATACCAATCCATGCCAACGCTACACGATGAGATGCTCACTGATTTTATTTATTTCGGGAGTGAAATGCCAAGACCCCCGGAACGTAACTAATTCTGTTAGCTGATTACCTGTGGTGAATTCTTTAATAGTTCCCTTTTCTATTTCATTTGTGTTTCAGTATGTTATATGGATTTGGGCGAAATCTCATTAGCCATCCATTATATCAATTAGAGTGTTTTTGAAGCTGCATAAAAAGTGTTAGCGGTCGTCAGTAATATGTAACAATCGCCCTGTTGTATAATATGGTGTCTGCTAAAACTCTTCTCTGGAGTTACTTTACCTGCCATTCAAAATTACCTTGTGTTGCTGTTCGGGCGACTGTTTGTTCTGTATGTGGTGTTTCCTGCTTGACTATTTTTTGTACTTTTATAATGAGACAACAACGTTAAATGGTTTCATGTCCAAAATTTTCATATATTTTTACCATTGAACAAAAATCATATATTTTAAAACACTAAAATAATAACTGATGACATTTGTACACGTTGTTACAGACACAACAATAATACACTTGTTTTTAGACTGTGAAAAATTAAAACCATTTCGAATCTTATTAAAGACATAAGTACAGATTAAACTAGGCAGCATATTATTAGTTTCCTGTCGGCAACGCCAAAGAGTTCTATAGGTTTGCACTTCGTTCGACAGTCCGTCCGTCCGTGGGTCCGTCCGTCTGTCAGCGAGTCACGCTTTTGTTCTAAACCCTTACATATACTGAAGTGATATTTTGTATTTATTATAATGAGTTACTGATCATGTTTGAATTCTGTTACGCTACGTTGATTTGTCGCGGAATAACAGCAGTTGGACTTGGAAATGTTTAGGAAAGTTTAGGTTTTCCGAACTGTTTTTCCAAAGTCTTACATATATTGAAGTGCTATTTGGTATTTTGCTTTATTATAATGAGTTACAGATAATTTTTGAACTTTGTTACACTTTGCTGGTTGTTACGGATTTACAGCAGTTGGACTTAGAATTCAGTCGGTAGGGAACTATGACATTGCAATCAATGTTCCAATTACATATGTTTATTAGGTCCAGCTGATATCAAAGTAAACATAAACACGATCTACCTCACAAATTACATATACATATGAAGGACTCGCCACGAATCTTTGTGCTTGGGCTCCTTCACTGTAACTTTAAAACTTCATTATAAGCACTAACATTTATTGCTTTAATTTATAAGACATAATAGATATATTTTAAGAATTGAATACTAAAAGGAATTGTTACGTAATGTAAGTAATTTGAGTTGAGTATTGTTCTCTGTTTCGTGTGTATTTATTAATGTTTTTCTTCATTGAGTATATTATAGTTTTCTCTCTCAGATAGAAGATAAATAAGTCAATGTATTACGATTATTATTATCCTGACTGATAAGCCTGATCACACTTTGGGTATATTATTATTGCATATTTGTATTTATGTTCCTTATAAAGTATGCTTAAGCATAATAAATTGAACACTGTATTGCAAGATCCGTAATTGGATGAAATGATGAGGAAGCCACCCCTGAATCCATGATTATTCATGTAAGAAATAATAATATCATGAATATTAACCAGGCGCACCTTATAACGGCATGTAGACAACGGACATTTTGAACATCGCAAAAGCTGTATAATCATATTTACAATATTCCATTAGCAAACAGAGCAGATACCAATGATGGTCTGACTGTTCCTACACGAACCGTCTTATTTGGGTCTACTCTGTTAGCAAAAGCGTCAAAAGGCGGATGTAAATAAAGTTAAAGTACCAAAATGCTTATAAAAGGATCGTAATATTGACAATTTCAATTGTTTAATTGCAGTTATTCTAATTGCATTTGCGTTAGACTTGCAAATATCTCCAGGCACACATTGTGCATATTTGGCCATTCCATGTGATTATAGCACGTCGTTTGAGTTACCTTGGTTACACACGATACGTATCTTGACTAATGGTTTAATCATTTATCTGAAAATTTGAACCGGGAAGCCTCAGGTCATGTCGCCGTTGTCACGCAGCAACTACCATTCTATCTCATTACAGTGTTCAACAAGTGCTTTCAGTCAGGCAATGTTCATACCAGTTGTAATATCAATTTTTATGCAAGGGCTTTTTGAACAGTTAAAAAGTCATACTCCATTTACACTTGTCATTTAGTATTATTAATTTAATGATATCCAATATACCTTTTATTCAAATTTATAGAATAACCTTTGGCATGATTACATTGATCTAAATTTTTGAGACTGTTCTTAAATTGATGTTTTAGAATAATTATCTGATTACAAATTAATTTGATTCCATTTCAAAAGCAGATGCTGTAAACGAACGCTATCAACAGTTAAACTTGACTCGTTTGGTATACTGTGGTATACACCATCTCAACGGTACATGTACTGCGTTTTATTCAGTCACTAGGCTTCTCTAGTGATATAATAAAGGGGGTGCAGATAAACTTAGGTTTATTAGGTTACTTCCGGTAGTAGAAGGTTTATTAGGTTAGTAGATGGGCGTAATGATTCTATAACCATGGAACTATTTTAATTTTCTGTAAATATGCAAAACATCATGTTGACGGAATAGATCTAATAGAAAATTCACCAAACTAATTATTATTCAAACAAGAAAAAGTAAAATGACTATGGCTGGATTCGAACCCGCGGCTGATCGTACAAAAGTCAACTCTAAGCACTCTAGAGACGTCGTGCTTACCGATTACGCCACTGAGGCCACATACAAAGTGACGTTGATTTATCAGTTTTATTAATTTAATCCACCGCTGGCGAAACGCGTTTTTTGAGAAAATCAAGACAGGAAGCAAAGATTGATAGATAGATGATAAATGTTTTATTTTCAATATCATGATAATTTGATTGATACACTCTTACAAGAGCGGTGATTGTCATATACCTACTAAGTATAGCCTGTTCGATTCCATTGATTTATGAATGACGTTAGCCCTATCTAAAAATAGAAACCGAGACGACGGAACCGTCAGATTTGACCAGGGAGAATATAATCATGTCTGTTTGAATAAATATTTCGACTCTCGATTCTAATGATCTTAATTTTCAAGTTCAACCATGTTTTCTTACCTTGTAATGTAAGTATCGAAACTATTTTCCTCTGCGGTAGCTCATTATTTACGTCTAAATAGAAATGAAAAGGGACCTGTCCGTTGATCGAAAAACCGCATTTTCAATGCAAATTATTTCAAGATTGTTATGTTTTATGAGTCTATGAAAAAAGATAAAAACCAAATTGACTGGATAAATCGAATAATAGGTTAGTGCCGTAGATGGGACGCCTTTATCGGATTCGGAGAGAAAACAGTTGAGGCTCGGCAAGCCTCGCCTCAACGTTTTCTCCCCTCGTCGGATAAAGGCACTAACCTATTATTCTATATATACAAATACAAAACTGTCGACATCAGAGCTACAGATAAGGGTGCATACCCAAATACTAAAATCGCCATACCTCCACCCAACCCTGTACTGTGACCGCTCTTTATAATCGTGTCGAAGGGTTCGGTTGAGAAAAAAAGGAACTATTCTTGAAAATGTTTTAATTTACGCATCTTATCTGGAGCTATGCGTCAAAGCTGAAGATCCGTTCAATGTGAACACTAAGCCTGGTGTAAGATATAGTGTCTGGTCCAATTTGCATCTGGTGTAACGTTTACTACTTCCGATACCACGGACCAAGCGTTTTTAATGTTTACGACTTCCGATACGACCAAGCTTTACCAAGCGTTTGTAACGTTTACTACTTCCGATACGACCAAGCGTTACCAAGCGTTTGTGACGTTTACTTCTTCCGATACGACCAAGCGTTTGAGAAAACTATTGACCGACTTTGAAACAGCTTGAATCCTAATTAGACGAAAAGTTACCTGTCGTCTCATATTTGCCCAAGCTGTTTGCACATGTGAGGCAGAGTCAGGGATAGTGGAATAAGTGTCATGTGTGGGAAATGTTTTATCACAATCTAGTCAGTATTTGATAAATCAGCTAATAAAATGTATAAACTAATTACAAATAATTCTTGCATGTAAACTGTTTCAAACTTTCGATAACATAGTGCATGTTTTCTCACTACTCATAGATGCAACATTTACATAAAATCTGTTTGGTCTATATTGGTATTATTATTATACCATATTTATATAGCGATCTTTTCACACAGGATATGTGCGTTCAAAAACGCTTCACGTGAATAAATTACATATACAAAACTAAGTATACTCAATGCATATACAATAATGAAAACAAAATCAATGAATAGATATCGTTAAGAATAATAAAATTGTAACTAATTTATGAACCACAGGTATACCCACATGATCTTTTTCCCATAAGTTTATCTGACTGTGTCATATTATGCAATATTATATTGTGTTAGCGCACTCAGACCACCAAAACTCAAATGTAACATTATATGCACAGTGTCAGTACGTCACACAGTTATGACCCAGAACCAAGGTGTATGTTTGGCATACAAAAATACACAAACAATATTGCCTTACGTACGTAGGACAATGGGGTAACACAATACGTCAATTTGTAGTTGATACATATACACTACACACTGCAATACAAACATTACAAATAAACCACCGTTATATACGCACAGTATGCAACCCCTCCCCAGACAAACACAATGCGACCCACTGTGGCAATGAGTCTGTACACAAAGGAGATAACATTTTTGTTGCTACATTCCGTGTAATAACACATAGAAGAATATGTGCTAATAATTTAATATATGAGAATCCATCTATAGTCATTTTATTTTTTCTTGTTTGAATAATAATTAGTTTGGTGAATTTTCTATTAGATCTATTCCGTCAACATTATATTTGCACCAACATATTTTACTTACCGTATTTTCCCTAATAGAATCCCCACACCATTAAACGTTCTATTCAGGGTCTATCCTGGGGCTTTCTTGACTATCGAGATCCGAGGAAAATGATTACTTGTATTTTCATCTGTGGGTTCGCATTTGGCTTCGGAACTCAACGTTTGAGGCGCATATACGATCATAGATAGGACATAGAACCAGCGGCAGACTTCATTCTGTGTCTATTTATACGTGCAGCTGCAAGGCATCCTCAAATTTCATTTGAAGATCTGGTTTACAAGTATTACGATGTGACCCTTGGATTAAAAGTTGTGAAACAAAGAGTGGTTGTGGCAACCCTCTTATCTTGTTCTACATTGTTTACCTTTATCCCTGTAGTCGACAGTTGATCCATATTGCTTGTATCATTTCATTGCTGTTGGTGGTGGTGTTACTTGATGGCGGTACATCACAAGGGGAATATAAGAAAGCACAATGCCCGTGAACATGTAAAATACAAAACGATATGTGAGTTTGTATACAGGGTGTCCAAAAAAAACCGGAACCCGGGATTAAGTTATATAAGTTATCCCATTTCTGTCAATATTGCTAACTTAAATTAAATGTATATACATGTAGCTTAGTAGAGACAACATTTTGCTATATATTGTTTAAATTTTGTCTAAACATATTCAATGTTTTTTTTAGATATCAGCATTTAAACGAAAGCATCCAAAACTCTATTTTTAACTTGATATAGGCATGGACTATGTAACATACGCATATCATGTTAAAACAGATTTTAGGTGCATTCATTAAAATACTCATATCTTTAAAATCAATGCATATTTTTAAGAGAAATTTTGCAGAAATAAGCACAAGTGACATATCTACCAAAGTAAATATTTACATTTTAAAATGTCCGATTACATTGGTTTTTAAAATACAGATTTGCTCCAGGGTTCCGTTCTTTTTGGGACACCCTGTACATATAAACACGGGGTCATTCCGTGGGTCTAGATGGTCTAAAACGAAAAACAAAAATTGATTGGGTCTATTTTGTGTTATATTATATACAAGGGGTCTAACTACCGATTCGAAAATTTCACGACCGGTTCGAAATAACGCCCGGATTTGGACAGCCAAGATGGAATAACCACTAATGTTTGGTACGAACGTGAAGCTGTGACATTGTACTTTTCAAATAATAAAACTTTTGATATATTCCGACTAAGCCGTAGCCAGTGCCGACGTGAAATCCTTTAAAATACGCTGAATTGTCTTACTCTAACGTGAAGTCGCAATTGTATAGAAAACAATAGACACTTTTAGGCAGGTGACTGCTTAATGCATGGTGAAGTCATGCAGAAAGCTCCTATAGGAAGCTTTCTGCACGACTTTCACCATGCACTAAGCTGCCACCTGTCTAAGGATCGATAATACTACGTATTTTAGTGTTCGAATAATCGAGATTTTACGGTATACATTTTATATGTCAGAATATTTCTGATATGCTGAATCAATGGTGTCTAATATAAGTGTACCACTAGTAAGAAGGGATACCCTGCTCAGATAAATCCTGTTTAAGACCTCTTGCCTGGGTCTACTTTGCTTGCAATGCTTGGATATGTATTGCTGTAAAAAAATGATTTTCTTTCGCGTAAAAGATTAAAGGGTACAGATTAATATCGATATAACGAAGTTCAAGAAACCAGCGATTTTATTCAGAGATTATGAGAGTTTTATTCTATTAGTATAGAGCGTGAAAGTTCAACCACTATGGGATGCACTGTACTAGTCAAAACGTCTATCGCAACATGGGGATAATTGAGATGTAGGGTGGTAAAAGTTTATCTTGATATTTCAAGAGCTGCACGTGGACAGTTCACATGATCAGCTGTTGACCTAAATCCGACAGACTGAATGAAATTCCACTCGTAATATTTGTAGTAAAACAGCGCGCTTATTATTTTTTCTAGTGTCAGGTCTAGGGTTAGTAAACTACATTTTGATTTTGGAAATAATAGCGATTCTGTAGTACAATATTAATCCTTCTCTTGTTGAATTTTAAAATACATTTCTCCTTCTTTACCCATGCCCTGTTGTATAATTACATATATCTTCACTGTGTACAAGTATTTCGCTGTGCAATCACTGCTGTGGAGTGCACTGGTTGCACAATCAACTTGTAAATAGTGCAGGAGCTGTACTATTTACAGGTAGCTTCACTATTTACATGTAGGTATTTTGACGTGAATAGCAAGCGAATGGTTAAATGCTTATTTAATTATTTATACATTAAAGTTCGAATTTTTCTATGATAACATAATGGGGTTCTGAGAATAAATGACGAACTAACCCTTTACTCCATGAATATGTTTGAACGATTTCATTACATGTTGAATATTCATTGACCTATCTTTCCTACCTGAACTGAAAAAATAAAACATAGCATAGTATAAGAAACTCGGTATATATGGATCTATGAAATTTCATGTACAAACAGAGCAAATCCTGATCAGACATCTCCTTTAGGAGCTGCCTGGTCTGGGTACACTGTGTTGCAAATGCAAGTGGTGGGGATTCTATATGTTTATTCTGCTTCTTGGTTACACATATGCGTTTTTAAAATGGTATACAATTGTGTATGTCAATATTTGCTCATTTTGGCGCCAAGGTCGTACGGCGCACAGTAACGCCACGCTGATTTGAAGCGGAATGTAAGAATAGACGACAGTCCTTACAATGCATTATCAATAATACTCTTATATAGTAATACTCGTGCCGTGCAATAATCTTCTTTACATGTTTTTGACTGTGAATGAAAGCGAAATATGGATTTTCTCCCGAAATACGTCAAATATAATGCAGACACAGGTCAGCGGGCTAGTCTTCGAATAGGGAACTAAACCGGGTCGCTACTTCATGAAACCGGCAACTTATAAAAGTATGATGTTTTCTTGAACGCCGTCTCCTTCTTTATCTAAACGGTTTAACGGCTTGATAAATGACAAATACAGCAGAACCCCTCTAATGCGACCACTTAATGAATAAACGCGGGTGTCTTTATAAGCAGGTTGTTGCTTAATGCAGGGCAACAGTAATGCAGAAAGCTCCTATAGGAGCTTTCTGCATTACTTTTGTCCCGCATGAAGCTCTACTTTACCACATCTGCTCTCATAGAAGCTTTTCCACTTAGGCTTAAAATAAAGAAATTCTTTATTATTGATCCGATGACCTAGTACTGCAAGTGATTCAACATTATTTAGAATGTATTGTTTATTGTGTCAGTGTTGATGCCACCAATGACATCTTTTATCAAGGACGAATGATAACTGATGCAGAAAAAGGGTGTTTCAAAACAGAGTTGCGTCTTAAAGGTTGTCAACATTGACACGAAACACCATCTCTGTATATTTGGCAGTAGATATATAACCATTGAAGAGGAGCTACGATACGAGTAAGGCTTTTCGACACTTCCATGGCGAAAGGTATAAAAAAGTATAGCTAATATAAAGCTTATTTATGGGGGTTTAAATGCAACCCTAAATACATGTATATGTGTATTAAAGAGACACATGATGTATTATGTTCATTGGGATTAAAGACCTTCATACAGATGGATATTGACGAAATCAAGAATATAGGATATGATTCGTACCAATTAAATTGCGACGGCAATCTGTTCTGTAACTGATATTTATTACATGCATTTGAAGAATGTAAAAGTTTGAAACGCCCAACAGATAATAAATATAATACAGTTCATATAATATCAGATTGATATAAAAATACATGCTTGAGTCATACAGGTAACACCACATACAAAACACATAGTCGCCAGAACAGCACCGCGAGGAAAAATAGTAAATGTACATGCATATAAAAGGCACAAAGAGACACACAACGACGTAATAGATGGACATTAGTGGGAGCTGGAAGTACAACCTCGGAACGGTTAGTGACAAATGTTACTTGGATTTAAACCGGTTTAGGGGCGCCCAGCCTCACACGTATTCCATCCCTTCCCTGAAAGACAAAGAGTGTAAATAAAGGTATTCCCTCTCCGACTAATATACAACAGCCGCGATGGCAAATATACAGTGGTAAATTACATGTAAAACGAAAACATATTTTAGTGAAACGAGCTGGATCCACCTATCGTTAGTGTACTCAATGATTGAACCGTAAACAGAGTAACTGTAGAAACGTTATAAAGGGTACAACAAAAACGAGATAGTACAAAGATCCGACGGTTAGAAATTCGGCCATGCCGAATAAACCTCCGCCGCTTAATATACTGGACTAAGTTAGTGTTTTACACAAGTTCAATAGTCAGATAGAAACACCGACGTTAGAATAATATATGGTTAAATTCGACTACCCCGAATAAAGTCCACAGCTGGATATACTGGACTAAGTCACACGATGTCAGTGGTTCGACAAAAACAAGGACTTTAGAATATATCTGGTTAAAATTTCGACCACCCCGAATAAAAGTCCGCACATGGATATACAAGATTAAGTCAATGTTTTACACAATTTCATTAGTTTAACAAAAAAACACACTGACTTAGGAAATATATTCGGTCAAAACTTCGGCGAGCCCGAACTAAAGTCCGCAGCAGTATAGTCTGCACTGTCGGTGTTTTAAGTGCCAAAGGTCCGACAAAAACATGGACTTCAGAACTATATCTGGTTCAAAATTTCGGCCACCCCGAATAAAAGTCAGCAGCTGGATATACTGGACTAAGTCAGTGTTTTACGCAAGACCAATTGTCAGACAATTGTAAACAATTCGGCAGCTGGATATACTGGACTATTAATTTTAGTTCTTTAAGATAAATTGTAGGAATCAGAGCATCAAAGAAAGGGTTATCTAAGTTAAAAATATCATCCAAATATCGACAAGTTTCATTGAAGCCTTTTATAACATCTTCTTGTGATTGAGGATTCAAACGCAAAATGAAATCTCTCTCATAGCAGTACAAAAACAAATCTGCGACAAGTGGTGCACAATTCGTACCCATGTGAATACCTATTACCTGACGGTATATAGCATTCCCATAACGTACAAATATGTTATCCAAAAGAAAGGTTAGTGATTCGCAAACTTCTGAGCAAGTCCAATTGGTGTAATATTTCATTTGCTCGTCAGTAAAGAAAGCTTTTTCAGCATTACATGCCAAGAATGATGTTTTTTTCCCGGGCAAATACTTTCTGGATTAAAAGTACAAAAAATGAGTCATGCAGGAAACACCACATACAGAACAAACACTCGCCCGAAGAGCAACACAAGGAAACAGCAAATGTACATAACTAGAAAAAACAACAAGAGACGCACAAATACAAAACAAACATACAATAGGAGGAAGATGGAAGTACCGCCTTGGAACGGTCAGTGACAAAAGTCACTGGGGTTAGTAAGCTTGTAAAGTATGAAACAGTATTATCTCACACAGCTGATCATTTACTTTTTTTAATTGCGCACATACACGCATTGGTTAACTTCAAACCAGTCTGTACATGTATGCATACACATGCTATAATCAATATTCGATTGTCAATCGCCGTTGCATACATTTGTGTGTACAATCCACCCAGGCTTGCACAGTACATTAAACACTCATCAGGAATGATGAAAGTTCCTTTTAAATGCACAAAGTATTGGTCCGTCAAAATGGTACGTACTTTGTTCTTTTGAACAAAAGAGGGCCTATGTAAAACTACTTAACGGTACATTGCAAGCATTTGCGTGGTGTTATTCTGTTGTGCAAGCATTATAAAACATA
This sequence comes from Azorinus chamasolen, assembly GCA_963576725.1. NCBI lineage: Eukaryota > Metazoa > Mollusca > Bivalvia > Cardiida > Solecurtidae > Azorinus > Azorinus chamasolen. Next base: position 79,412,163 of record OY755245.1, read on the forward strand.
GAGTTAACAAGTGTTTACTCAAGGATTCGTACAAATACTTGGAAACATCTTATATATGGCATTTTCATCAAAAGCACGTGTTTCCTGACGTATTCTACCATTGAAAATGTAAACTATCTACCCGCTCGTAAAATACAAAATACACACACATATACCAGTGGTAATTCAATACCAATTAAGGGGAGAATGAAAACATTGGTAACAGTATTATTGACGATAAGCATACCAGTAGACTGGGGAGAATAAACGCATCATTTGAATGTACGTGGAAAGGGTATACAACTGAAATGCTGTGCACCATATATACGCCTTTTAACACATTTGCAAACATACCAGATTTTGATAAGGCGGCTTTTGTAGCCGTCTAATCAGGGTCTGCTCTATCTGCATAAGACATTGTATAGATCCTATTATATAGTTTCTGCCCTGGCAAAATTCTCTTCATATATCATTACATGTATTACCTTTCGCATGATCAATGAAGTCAGTGTTTCTTAAATGAATATTCATGGGTAAAGGTTTTTATTAAAATTGAAAACCGGATACAGACTGCACCAGAGACTAGATTCCGTGGAAAATTATGTCAAAAATGAATAAGAGTAAAGTAATTGTATTGTTTAAAGTGGTAGTTAAGTTAAAGTTTACACAGCGTTCACATCAATGTTACAAACCTTAATCACATTACGAACATTATACCAAATTACAGCAGTTTCAATATAAAACCAATTCAATTTGCACTGATGAATGTAGAACATATTATACCATGCCGAAGGACATCCAACATCATTTTAAAGATCAATTGGACAATTATACTATCCGTTTAAACAACTACATTGCAGACACATGCTTTAGAATAGTACACAGAAACTTGACGAAGGCCAGTTAAGAAGCGAAGGAGTCATGCTGCAGCAGCTATGTTTGGAAATAAGATTTAAGCAAATCATAATTAGTATTATATCAATAAATTCAAGCGACGAGTTTGTAAGATTTTCATCAACAACACATTTATGGAGGTCTCTCTGGCACACACTTATATAATTGAAAGCAAACAATTGTCAAATATAAAATTAATATTCATTAATTATACTGCAAAGCCATACAACACAGAGTACAAAATTCGACACCAAAGAATATATATTCGTTCCCTTGACTACCAATATACGACATAATGATTATAGAATATTTAATTAATGAAAAAGTAGTAAAGTCAAGCAGGAAAAGCCACACAATAAACGCCACCATCACCAAAAACCGACAGAATGCAATTTAAATAGCAATTAATACACATACACACATACAGGAGAAAGTCACATACAAGACGCAATCACCACCAACACATCTATAGACAGCATGTCACACACACACACGTACACAACCAAACACACGCAAACACGCGAGAAGAACACAGAAAACACCAACAAATACACAGGCACCAGAGACAAACATGAACAAAACACAAGCACAAAGACACAAGACAAACAACAGTAAGGGTGACAAAACATAGCATAACAACTGTGAAAGTCCGTCAAATATGTACTCAATGACTTTGCTGAAGACAGAGCAACTGCAGGGAAGCCGTTAAGGGCACGACGGAGAAAAGATAATACATGAGTCTGGTAAGCTCATCCCATTTCTGGGTTTAAGAGTATACCATCATAGAGTACTACCCTCGGCCTGTCATCGTGCAAGCAAAGAGGGAAGCGTAGCGACCGACTGTAAAGGGGTCGATAACCAAACATGCAGTGTGTTGCAAAATAAAAGGGTCATAACCTTTCTTCCTAAACGTGTTAATGCGTTTAATAAACAAATCGTGAAAATGGATATGACCCCGAATTTTCCCAAGTTTTTAGATAACATCACCATAGAAATCTGGATGAGAAATACCATTTTGCAGTAACGTCCGTAAATTGCAGTTAATTTACTAATGAGGGGTAAATTTCGATAATAGAATTTTGAAAAAAAGCTTTCCGAATTTTATGATATATGTAGCCTTGCTTAAGAAGTTTATGAGTTATAACTAAATTACGACTATTAAAATCTTCTAGCAAAGAACAGGCTCGGGCAAGCGAATAAGTGGCGAAATATAAACCCCATAAGATGTACACCGGGGAAGCCTTTGAATGGTGAATATTTAACGTTGAATGGCCGCCTAAACAGCAACGCAAGAAAACACAGCAAATGTACATAACTACCAAACACCATAAAGAGACGCACAACGAAAAAACAAACAAACAGTAGGGGGAACGTGTCAAAAGTCACTGGGGGTCAAACCGGTGTAGGGGCGCCCAACCTTACACGTATTCCATTCCCACCCTAAAAGAAATACAGTGTAAATAAACGTATCCCCTCTCCGGCTAATCTAGAACAACCGTGATGGCAAATACAGTGGTAAAGTGCATGTAAACCGAAAACATTTCAGTGAAACAAACTGTATCCACCTATTGCTAGTGTACTCAATGAATTTAAGCTGCAAGCAGAGTAACTGTAGAAAAGTAACAAATGGTACTACCAAAACGAAATAGTACAGATATTCGACGTCCTCCTTCCGTTTCCGGATTTAAGAGGTCGCTTTAACAGAGTACTAATGAAAAAGTAGTAAAGTCAAGTAGGAAAAGCCACACACCTACAAAAAGCAATTGATATAGCAATTTATACTCATACACACACACATAAGTAGAAAGTCACATACAAGACGCAATCACCACCAACACATCGATAGACAGCATGTCACACACACACAACCAAACACACGCAAACACACGAGAAGAACACAGAACCTTTTTTGTCGGCGTACATGCAAAGAGGCCAGCGTGATTGCCAACTGTAAAAGGGTTGACAATTAGACATGCAGTATGTTGTAGTACTATAGGATCTTATCCCATTTTAATGATCAAACTGATGAACAAACTGAGAAAATTGGTATGTCCAATAACCTTACGAAGTTTGTAAATCACATTACCATAGCATTCAGAATGTGAAATACCGTGTCGCAAGAGCGCCTTGAAATTACATTTGTGCTTGCCAATTAATGAGAGATTTCGATAATAAAATTTAGAGAAAGTTTTTCTTAGTGTATGGTATCTTTATCCTTGCTTAAGTAGTTTTTCAGTTAAAATGAGACTTCGACTGTTAAACAAGCTCTAGCAAAACGAATAAATTCTGAGGGGAGGTGATCCCCTGAGAGCAAAAATTGCAACACAAAAAGAGAAAATTGCAGACTCGGTTTTATTGAGTCTGTTCATGAACAGTAATTGAAAGTGCAACACTGCTCACGCCCCCTATCACCGGCTTAAGCGGTATTCAATTTTCAGAACAAGAAGAACTGAAATTCATGATCTCAAAGGATCAGAAGGTATAACAACACTGAGAATGAAGTACGGGGCGACGTTTTACGGCCGCCACACAAGCACTTAACACCTGCTGTTGTGAAGATTATAAATTCTGAAGGGAGGTGATCCCCTGAGAGCAAACATTGCAACACAAGAAGAGAAAATTGCAGACTCGGTTTTATTGAGTCTGTTCATGAACAGTAATTGAAAGTGCAACACTGCTCACGCCCCCTAGCACTGGCTTAAGCGGTATTCAATTTTCAGAACAAGAAGTACTGAAATTCATGATCTCAAAGGATCAGAAGGTATAACAACACTGAGAATGAAGTACGGGGCGACGTTTTACGGCCGCCACACAAGCACTTAACACCTGCTGTTGTGAAGATTATAAATGCTGAAGGGAGGTGATCCCCTGAGAGCAAAAATTGCAACACAAAAAGAGAAAATTGCAGACTCTGATTTTTTGAGTCTGTTCATAAGATAGAGCACGGGGAACATCTCCGTCGAGATGAGGGAAATTTACAATATTAAAATCAAAATCATCTCTTTTGTCATATGTTTTAGAAGAAATCATTTCATTGTCAATGTTAAGGTATAGATTTCGAAAAACTGCATAAGCGTCGAAAGGGTTAGATTTATTTAATTTTAGTTCTTTTGGGTAAATTGTAGAAATCAGAACATCAAAGTAAGGGTTATCTAAGTTAAAAATATCATCCAAATATCGAGAAGTTTCATTGAAGGTTTTATAACATCTTGTGATTGTGGTCACGTTCAAACGTAACACGAAATCTCTCTCATAGCAGTACAAAAACAAATCGGCGACCAGTGGTGCACAATTCATACCCATAGGAAAAGTACAAAAATGAGTCATGCAGGAAATACCACATACAGAACAAACACTCGCCCGAACAGCAACACAAGGAAACAGCAAATGTACATGGGTAGAAAAAACAACAAGAGACGCACAAAGACAAAACAAACATTCAATAGGAGGAAGATGGAAGTACCGCCTTGGAACGGTCAGTGACAAAAGTCACCGGGGGTTTAAACCGGTTTATGGGCGCCCAACCTCACCCTTATTCCATCCCCATCCTAAAAGACAAACAGTGTAAATAAACGTATCCCCTCTCCGACTAATCTACAACAACCGCGACAGCAAATACAGTGGTAAAGTGCATGTATAACAAAAAAACATTTAATTGAACATACTGTATCCACCTATCGCTAGTGTACTCAATGATTGAGCTGCAAACAGAGTAACTGTAGAAAAGTAATAAAGGGTACGACAAAAATGAAATAGTACAGATATCCGACGTTCTCCTTCCATTTCTGGATTTAAGAGGTCGCCTTCATAGAGTACTAAACCTTTCTTGTCGGCGTACATGCAAAGAGGCCAGCGTGATTGCCAACTGTAAAAGGGTTCACAACCAAACATGCAGTATGTTGTAATAATACAGGATCATATCCCTTTTTAATGAATTGTTTTATATATTTGATGAACAAAGTGAGAAAATGGGTATGTCCAATAATTCTACGAAGTTTGTAAATCACATCACCATAAAATTCAGGATGTGAAATACCGTGTCGCAAAAGTACCTTGAGATTACATTTGTACTTGCCAATAAGCGAGAGATTTCGATAGTAAAATTTAGAGAAAGTTTTTCTTAGTTTATGGTATCTATATCCTTGTTTAAGCAGTTTTTCAGTTAAAATGAGATTTCGACTGTTAAAATCGTCAATAGATGAACAAGCTCTAGCAAAACGAATAAGTTGAGATATATAAACCCCGTAAGATGGAGCACGGGGAACATCCCCGTCAAGATGAGGAAAATTTACAATATTAAAATCAAAATCATCTCTTTTGTCATATATTTTAGAAGAAATCATTCCATTATTAATTTTAAGGTCTAGGTCAAGAAACGCTGCATAATTGTCGGACGGGTTAGCTTTATTCAATTTGAGTTCTTTAGGATAAATTGTAGGAATCAGAGCATTAAAGAAAGGGTTATCTAAGTTAAAAATATCATCCAAATATCGACAAGTATCATTGAAGGCTTTTATAACATCTTCTTGTGATTGAGGATTCAAACTCAACATGAAATCTCTCTCATAGCAGTACAAAAACAAATCTGCGACAAGTGGTGCACAATTCGTACCCATGGGAATACCAATTACCTGACGGTATATAGCATTCCCATAACGTAGAAATATGTTGTCCAAAAGAAAGGTTAGTGCTTCGCAAACTTCTGAGCAAGTCCAATTGGTGTAATACTTCATTTGCTCGTCAGTAAAGAAAGCTTTTTCAGCATTACATGCCAAGAATGATGTTTTTTCTCGGGCAAATACTTTCTGGATCAAGTTAGTAAGCTTATCCTTAATTAAAACATGAGGAAGAGTTGTGTACAGAGTAGAAAAATCGTACGTGCTTACAGTGGATGCAAGATACCTTTTGTTCTTAAGTTTGTTTAAGACTTCTGAAGAGTTCTTAATAGACCAGAAGAGATTTATTCCAGAATTTTCATAAGTCTTATCACAGTAAAATCTTAAATGTTCCTTTACCTTCGTTAAGCAAGAAGTCAAAAGTATAGACAATTTAGTAGTTGTACATGAACTAGAATTTGCAATGAAACGCGCTTTATATTTAAATAATGAGGAAGGGTTGTGTACAAATACCAATCACATGACGGTATATAGCATTCACATAACGTACGAATATGTTATCCAGAAAAAGGTTGGTGAATACACATTTCTGAGCATGTCCAATTTTGGTGCAATATTTCATTTGCTCATCAGCAAAGAAAGCTTGCCAGAAATGATGTTTTTTCTCGGGCAAATACTTTTTGGATTAAGTTAATAAGTTTATCTTTATTTAAATAATGAGGAAGGGTTGTGTACAAAGTAGAAAAATCGTATATGCTTACAGTTGATGCAAGAAACCTTTTTTCATAAGTTTGTTTAAGACTTCCGAAGAGTTCTCAATAGACCAGAAGAGATTTATTCCAGAATTTTCATAAATCTTATCACAACAAAATTGTACATGTTAATATGTCTTCGTTAAACAAGAAGTTAAAAGTATAGACACTTTTGTAGTTGTACAATAACTGGAATTTGCAATGAAACGCGCTTTATATGTTTTTTTTGTAATTTTGGTAACCAATACATTGAAGTATCTGTTGTGTAATTCTAATATCTGTTCCAAGTTGTTCACACTTTTTGACATGGTGAAAAGTCAGTAGTAACTGAAAAGGCCCGCAGTATGCTACCACCTGCCTCTGTCACATTTCCCCCTTTTGGTGGTCGCATTAGACGGTTTTCACTTTATATTCGCGTTCTGCTTCAATGTTGTAATGTAGCTGAAGTAGCTAACTTGTACAAACGTATCTGTAAGTCAAGGGTTAATTATTATTAAACACACACGTAAGCGCGCTTTGCAACTGAATTATACAATTTGAGGAGGCATTGCTGACGGTCATGTCGTCAATAAAGATATAAATCCAAAATCGACCAGTCAGTCAAATAATTGCAGTATGTAGTTCATACACTCTTCAACACGTACTGTGTGTAGTATAATGATAGCATTGTGCATTTCCATTTTCTTACCTCTTTCGCCGCTATAGGGAAATGCATGATCATCTATGCGCACTGTTTATATATCATAAGGAGACGCCGACTAACTCCAAGCTGCTTGACACTAAATTTATTTTTCTGAAGAAAATTGACGAACATTCCACTTTGAAACCTGAGACAGACGATAATCTTAGCTCATAAAATGTATTTGGCGCCGAATTGGTTAAATGATATAATTGGATGTATGGGCTTAATCAAATAACAATGCTCCGACAAAATTTAACATTAATATACTAATCCAATTGGTATGTTTTGTATCTTTAAATAGTTTCAACATCATGTACGACAACAAGGCCTGTGGAGTATGTTTTGGGACATTTACAGAGCTACAGATAAAGGTGCGTACCCACATACTGAAATCGTAATTTCTCCACCTAAAATGCTGTGACTACATTGTAGAATGGTCTATAAGATTTGGTGGTGAAATAAAAAATGTTATTCTTAAAAATAAAGCGGTTATTCTTGAAATGCATCTTATCTGGATCTCTGATACGTAATGTGTTTTTAACAATACTTTACGTTTTAGTCTACTGATCGTAACCATAACGGTATTTGAAATCTACCAGATACCAGAATCTTTATTTTGAGTCGGCTGTACAACAACTGGCATTAGCTACAATAAGCTATTTATCGACTATGTAACAAAGATAACAACAGCTTAACATAACAACCTGTGAATTGGAAAAAAATATGTTTTCAAAGCATGAATAAATCAGAATAATACACAGTATGAAATTAAAATCAAGAAAAAAAGTACTGGTAAAATACAAAGTATTTGTTAAAATGTTATATCTAGACAGTGTAATACTGCTTAAGAGTTACAAAAGTACAAGTATTTCAAAAATGTATCACATGTTTCCTATGACAGGATGGTATTCTGTTAATCATGATAAAGATGTTATTTGTTTCAAATAAAAATCATATCTTCATACTAACAGAAGAAGTAAGTACAAAGATAAGAGTCGCAGATGCCTATAAAACAACTTCCAAAGTAGATATGGTTGAGATGACTCCTGCTAGAGCATACCCATCCTAGTCTGCAGTGTATGTCCTGAAGAATATGATGGTATTCAAGCCTCAAGCACCAGAATCATGTGTACAATAAAATCGTGTGGCGCAAGATCATATATATGTATTTGCAAGATGCATAACAACCACTGAATGCCGTGATTATAGAGTATTAAGTGCCCTATGATCCAGGTGCACGATGTTTGTATAATCGTAGGGGACTTTCTACCCGTATTGTAAGGATTTAAGGGTAATAACTCTAGCTACAGTGGATAAGCTGCTACTGGCATTGTCGAAATTCATCACACATTCTTGTATGATGCGATCGTCGTAATTAAGATGTTTACGATCAAGTATATGTCTTTTTTCACAGGATAAGAATAAATCCAGTGGACCACTACCAAATTCCGTAAAGCATTCCTTAGGGCTCAGTCTGAACATTTCAGGATTTTCTTGTCGACATTCTTCCAATCAAAAAGATTTGGAATTTGGATTACTAATATAGTAATTTCCTTTTCCTTTTTATTAATTACACCGTTCTTAGCATTGCTGGTGGTTATAGAATATCCCTATATGAGTTTTTTCATTACTTTTGACCAGAACGTAAGCAACGATTGATAATGAATGTGATAATTCTTAAACTTCTATAATAACGCTATCTAGCTGTTTTTTACAATTTGAAAACACTTCGGCTTGCCGCAAATATCTCGATAGGTGTCGGGAGGTCCCTTTGAGTGAAAACATTAATAAATTAAAGTAGTCGCTCATTCCCTCATTGATTTACTAATCGCTCACTCATTCAGTCAGTCATTAGTTAACTCACTTTGTCCATCGCTCGCCACTTAGAGTAATGCCGTTTGTATAAATCATCACTAATTCATTAGTTCACTCACTCACTCACTCACTCATTTCACTCATTTGTTTGTTGTTTGTTTTTTATTCTAAATGTAAGATACGATTCAGCTATATTCGATATTTTAACAGCAGTGCTTTTTATTCATATATGTCAATATTAAGATAGTTTGTATGAAACTTTGCGTTTAAATAAAATTGCTAAAGTATATTTGATTTGTTTTGTCTGGTGATGAATGTTGCGGGACAATCAATGCGCTTTCAGTCAGAGAGACATATTGGTAAATTAGGAGAAGATAATTGAATATGAAGTTTGGAAATCCCAAGTAGAAATATTGCCACATTCAATTATCCGTGAGTCATAGACGCATCATACTTCACGCATAACATGTTTGGATTCGCTATCAAAATTGAGTCTACTATATATCTTAATATTTCTCTACGTTCAGGTCAAAGATTAGAAATTTCTGAGGAGAACAAAGAAATTGTACATGAAAATACAACGCGTTACTTATGCAGTAAACGTACTGCTGTAAACTTACTTTTAAGTAAAGTAGAAATGAAATAATTGTAGGCAGGTAGCAGTTTAATACTGGATGAAAAACAGATAAAAAAGCTACCTTGGAGCTATCTGTGTTATTAGAAAGCTACCTTGGGAGTTATCTGTGTTATTAGAAAGCTACCTTGGGAGTTATCTGTGTTACTTCATGTTAACCATTTGCTCCATTAACACAACTATGCTATTTTGTTCTACAGTTTCTGCCATGGTGAAACATGCTTGTCTCCATGTGCTATTAAAACATTCAACTGAATGAATATTCATAATCTCATCATTTCGTACATGGATGTTCACGGAGTAAGTGGTTAAGAGACACCTGGCTTCAAGACCGGCATTGATAGAAAATTGGACCGCCCATTTTCGATGTGTTTATTGCATAGTTATATTAACCCATTTGTGCAAAGTGGATTCTTCCATGTTTATATATTGGATTAGTCCATTTATGGTCTAAGGGGTGCCTGGCCTAAATTTTTCAATTTCGTTTTGTTTTATATTGAAATTCCTATCAGCAAACAATGTAGACTCTGATCAGACGCCGCATTATGCGGCGTCTGATAAGAGTCAACACAGTTTGCCTACGTCCCATATATGCGATCGTGGGATCAAATGGGTTAATAGTTTAGCCTATAGACATTGATTATTTTGACTAACTTCGATACCAATTATGTTACGGTTACGCCTTGTCCTTGAAGAATGAAGAATTCTTCTTGAAGAAGAATCTGTGTAACCCTTTCCTCCATATATAAACCTTCGCCTTTTAACACATTTGCAGACAGAGCAGACACAGATCAGACTGCTCACATAGGAGCCGTCTGATCAGGGTTTCGTCTATTTGCTTATTATAGATTAGTTATCCGAAAACATTTGGTAATTAGGGTATTATCTCATTCTCCTCTAAGCTATTCTTAGACCCAAGCTCTTTGAATGTATCTACCGAAAAGGAGTATTAATTAGAGGAATGAAAAAAAAAGAATTTTGTAGCTTGAAACCATTGTGATAAAAAGAGCATTTGCTCCTGTAGGAGCATATGCTCTATTTATCACAATGGTTTCATAATGTGATTTCTAAAGATACGCAAAAATGCGTACCTAGGGGATAATGTGCTGATGATGCAAATTTCCTGTAATACAGTCGACTGAACAGGTGGTAACTTAATACAGGTGGACATTAATGCACGGTCTTTTGTCATTACTGTTGTTCTGCAGTATCCCTTTCTTTTACTTGATTGAAACCCTTTAAACGCATTTATAAACAGAGTAGATCCAGATCAGACCGTCCTCGAAGATTCTCGAAGAACCCGTCAGATCCGGATCTCTTCGGTTTGTTTTTAGAATATCTTTGATCTGGCATGATTTGTTATAGAAATACATTCACTACTAGTATCTGCCATGGCCAAATTCAACATTCTCAGATGAAATTAGTATACTATGCATGCTGGCATTATATCTGACATGGATTGCCATGGAGTAATTTGGTTAGATATGAAACACAAAATAGCTAGCTTTAATGTTAGAAGATGGAAAGCGCCAATATTTTCCCTGTTGAATATTCATGTAAGAACTAATGACATCATGAATATTCAGTATGGCATATATACCCAGGAATATTTGGTATTAGTAGAAACTGTTGTCAGATATACATGTGTCATAGTGTCGTAGGCAAACAGAGCAGAGTCTGATCAGACGGTTCACTCAGGAGCCATCTGATCTGGACCTGTTCTGTTTACAAACACACTGAAAAGTGTTTAGGTGAGGGAATGTGTTAATTAACAATTTCATTCATTAACTCCGATTATCTGAGGAATATTCATGATGGAAAATCGTGTAAGAAATAATGACGTTATGATTATCAATAAGCAGGATTGTACATAGTATATGAGCACATGGAGGTTTAGTCACGGCATAAACTCTATAATCTTAGGTGCATAAGTCCATAATCAACGGCATACACTGTATACACTGTATAATCTGAGATGCATAAGTACATAAGCAAACCTATCAGGTTCTACATGGTTCGTCTGATCTGTGACTACTGTATTTGCAAAGGTGTCACCGGCGTATATATCAGCTATATGTATAATAGTGAAACAAATGGACAGTTCAAATGAAACAAAAATAAACTACTTTAAGCTATAACATCCGTGAGATTCAATACATAGGAAAACTGTGTAGACCCAAGGTTTGCTATACGAATTAGCGGCAAAGGTTTTCAACGGGACATATTCCATTTGCATAACTCCCCACCCTACCATAACAAATGGATAGATTAGACCAGTTATCTAACAATTCATGGGAGTCAAGAGTCAACGGTTTTAAAATGGTGCATTTTAAATCCCGCATTGTTGTCTTCTGAATTGGAATACTCTCATCAGCAATATCAGTTTCATGTGGCGACCTTATATTATTATTATTAAAAAATTGATAAAGCCAAGATGACAACATGTTTCTTTTCAAGTCGTAATTGCTTTGAAGTTTCACCATTGTTGTCAGCATTTATTTCTCCGGAACTTGCATTTAACAGGCATTTAACAAATGGGTGTATGCCAAACCCGGATATGCCGTGCCTATGATGTCGGTAACCGAACTTTGCTTGTAACGAATATTTATACCACAGGTAGTCGTGTCCAACTGATTTGTAATGACGGAGACCGGATAATGCTAACACTGAAATATTCATCTACAACAATATTCTAATTTTCGTTATATAGCATGGTATACTTTCCTTTTTTTGTCGATAATTTGACGTTGAACACAAATTTCAATATAATATACATATCTATATATTCGAATAATAATATGATATTGAAAACAATCCGAAATTGGTAAATGAGTAAGAAAATTGTGTTTCGACTCAAACTATGAAGTTTAATAGAGCTCTCCCATTGACATGAAGAGTTGTCTTTCTTGAAATAGATCGTCATAGTGATTTGCACGGACTCCATAGTGAATATTGAAAACATAATTAATCCCCATATTGTTTTAATAAAACTCGTCCGGATCTTAGTGTGGAACCTAAACGTTTTTTCATGTTTAACCCTTTACCCAATAGTCTGTTTCTAGTTTTGAAGACATATGACCACTTAAAGCAGGTTGAAAGTAAAGCAGAATGCGCCTTAAGGCGCATTCTGCTTTACTTTCAGCCTGCTTTAAGCTACCACCTACTATGATATAGAAAATATTTATTATGCAATATGTTCATGACTGTATGAATTTGAACTATTTTCTTCAGCGGAGGAATAAATCAAACACGCTAAAAGCCGCTTCTATCAGGTAAAGGGTTAAGGAGCAAATGAAACGAAATAGTTGCTGGCATAATCGATCTGTTCGGCAAACAGTGCAATCGCTGATTAGAGAACTCCATAAGGAGGCCCTTGATCTTGGTCTACACTGTTTGGATATGTCATAGTTCGGGGATATTGGACACTAATTGTTTAATTGAGATATCTAGCTATTTCGGCTAGACATGGATCACTTAGATATATCTGTTGGCAGCAGTTTCACTTTTACTGTCGCCATTCAGGTAGTTTCGCTTCCAGTTGGATTTGCACTTAATTCTATCTATTCTGCACTTAATTCTATCTATTCAGAAATACCGGTCAATGGCGCCTAGGGTATATACTGTGTAGATATTCTTATCTGTGGGTAAAATGGAACAAGTCATATTGAAAAGCTATATAAGCAGGATCGCATGCACATCGACAAAATAAAACGTTAACCAACCTCATGTTATTTGCGTACATATCTTCATTTTCAAATACTGTAGACCCATTTGAGGCAGACAGCTTATAGATGAACAGCATCATAATATGCACTATTGGCCGTTATATTTCAGTGACTACAATTGATCTAGGTTTTGAATGATTTTAACAGCAGTGTGAAGTGGTTGTGTGGCGGCCGTAAAAGGTCGCCACGTACTTTATTCTCAGTGTTATTATATGTTCTGGTCCTACGGGATCATTAGTTTTGATGGTATAAGTTTTGAAAATTAAATACTGATTAAGCCGGTGCTGGGGGGGGGGGCGTGAGTAGTGTTGTACTTTTTATTACTACTCATGAACAGGCTCAATAAAACCGAGTCTGCAATTTTCTCTTTTGGTATTTACTTTTTACTTTCGGAGGATCACCCACTTTCAGAATTAGATAAGTACTATTTATAGTGGATGGATACACATGTCAATATTCAGCACGTGAAGCTGTGATTGGGTATCCAAACAAGGAATCATGAGTTTATTTAATAACAGCTGGTCTATGATTTGGTATTCCAAAAAAGAGAATATTGCTGTTATGTCGGTAGTTCGAAGTCAACAAGAAGCAGAAGAAAGACCGGTGGCTACTTCAGACTTCACACTTGACATTTCAAACTTCACGGTTCAGTTACACATCACATGTGTGAAGTTTGCAGTGTGACCTATGAAGTTTGAAGTATGAATGTTCTTTACTATTTTAATATCATTTATTCATGAAGTTTGAAGTGTGAACTATGAAGTTTGAAGTATGAATGGTCTTTAATATTTTAGTATCATTTATTCATGAAGTTTGAAGTGTGAACTATGCAGTTTGAAGTACAAAAAAGCTAACATCTCCAATGGCATGTAAGCGCCAAAGTTTTGCTATAGTAGGACTCGTTGTTTCCTGATAGAAAAGTTGCGCACAATTTGAAAATCCATTAAACCGTACGAAATGATTTGAAGTTTTACGTATACGACAAAGTATTAATCATAGAACATTAATACAAAACATTATGTATGCTCCAATTCGGACCTGTTTAATTTCTGTCTGATTCGGTTAGGTGTTTGAGAACCTATTGATCGACTGTCAAACCGTCTTGGATCCTTAATACTTTGGTGATAACAAATTAGAAAGAAAACTGATAGTGTTGAAAATGTTGCAGACAAAAATTAAAGTAATAGTCTTAACTTGCAACGATAATTACTTATATCTAAAATTACAAAAACGTACTTGTTTATATGCTGAAAATAAGCATATCGCAAAAAAGAGAAAACTGTGCGTTTATTGTAGGGATTATTACTTTAAGAAGGCGGCACAATTGCTTAGCATGCATAGAGTTAACTGACATATATCAAATATGGGATTACTACGAGACAATATTGAATAATAAAACACGGTTTATAGGATATGATTTGCGTTTCTTATGATAGTAAGGTGTCGGGCATTTCTTGATGTAGGGTGATACATTGTTCGATTGGTGTGCAAAACATACTGCTATCTTACAATCGCATACACATCCCATTCATTATGGGGGTTATCTAAATTAAAACTGTTTTATATATTTATCTTTTGTTGGAAGTGAAAGTCTCCGTAAATGCAAATACTAGGTATATTTTTAGGAAGATAATACGAGCGTATATAGTTTTAAGTACAAATAGTTGATTGATTTATCAGGAAAACAAAGAAAACAGACACTTTTCCGATGAAGCCCATATTTCCAAGATTCGTGAGCCGCACTGCGTTAATATAAGTTTAGAGGAACCTTTCTTAAGCGGCGTAGAAATGTAGAATTATGTGTCTGCAAGGCAGGTGATAGCTTAAGGCAGGCCAAAGAATTTTCAGAAAGCTCCTATATGACATTTCTATATTACTTTTGCCCTGCATAGAGCAACCACCTGTTTTTAACACTACTATGTTCATGAATGGCCACTTAGGACAGCACGTTGTAAAATGTATAGTGTACATTCAAATCGGATTAGATCGCTCAAATGCAGTCAACGTCCTACGTTTTATGCTGTAACAATTTCCTGACAGCAGCCAGTGTAGATAAGCTATTCTTTCATACTATTTGTAAACTGCTTTCAAAAGAAGGAAATGCCCGTAAAAATCCATATATTGACATCCCCACAAAAGTCCCTCCTATCAAACGTATACACACTTTATTATATTTATTCCAAGTCCATATTGAGTATTTTATATTTCATGGCTCTTCTTATATTTGATAATAGTTTATCGTGTACACATTGCTACGAAAACCCTGATAAATCTAAACTCGTTCGCTGCCAATGTCACATCTGTGATTTCCTGTGCAAACAATTTGGATCTAGATCGCACAATCCTGTTTAAAATTGCCATTACAAAAGTGCAGCTTAATAAATATTCATGATATCATTATTTCTTACATGAATATTAACCAGGGAAAGGGTTAACCCGTTTTCCGCTAAACAATGTCGTCTGCACACCACTTTTGTTAAATCAAACGGTATACGTGTCTACTTGAAAACACATTTACATGAAGGAAAGGGTTAACTCTTCGCTGGCTATTCGCGTCAATATACCTACCTGTAAATAGTGAAGACCCAGATGAGACAGCTCCTGCAGGAGCTGTCTCATCAGGGTCTGCACTATTTACAAGTTGATTGTACAACCAGTGCACTCCACATCAGTGATTACTCAGCGAAATACTTGTACACAGTAAATATATATGTTATACAACAGGGCATGGGTAAAGAAGGAGAAATGTATTTTAAAATTCAGCAAGAGAAGGGTTAAGGTCCTAAGTATCGTAAAGTCGAATGTTACGACAATCGCTACTGCGTGTATAGCTAAATGTATCGCACATATGCTAGTGTGTAGTAATTAAGGCTAAGGAAGTGCGACAAAAATTATCGTAATGTCTAATATGAACCGTTTAGATACAATCGTCGTCTGATAGAAATTCAGTCGTACATGACGTTCTGTAAAACGGGCACCTGCCATCCTGAATATTTACTAGCTGATGATTTGTGATTGTATATGCTCGGTTGATGTTTTGACAGAAACTGTTTGATCAGATCTATATAATTGTATAATCAGATCTATATAATGTCAAAAGGAAACAGAGCAGACCATGAGCTGACTCCCCCTACAGAAGTCGTCTAATTTGGTTCTATTCTGTTGCCACTGTATCAAAGCCTCAACGGGTAAACACGTGTAAACCCATATTTCTATACTAATGTATGGCAGTTTGAACGTAAATCACTATTGCAAGTTGTGATCATTCTCATCATGAATAGTCGTGGAAGAAATACTGACATTATAAATATTAGTTAGATACTTTGTTTTAATATCATATGATAGCCCCGGCAGAAACTGTAGAATCAGTATGTTATTTCATAACCCAACAGGAATTGTCTGATTTAGTGTACTCCATTTGAAAATACATTAAAAGGCGCCACTATGGAGTAAAGAGTGCAAATACGTGTTGGTAACAATGGACATTTATATACAGTACAACTTCGAATATTCGAACACTCAAATAGGTATCAATATCGATCTTTAAGACAGATGGCAGTTGAATGTAGGAGCTTTGTGCATGACTTCCGCTATGCAATTAACAGCCACATGGTCTAAATTCTATTATACTAAAATTTTGAAACATCGATGTTTTACTGTGCATTTTAACTCAAGCGCCCCACATTATGATGGCGTCAAGTTTATCCAATAACCTTTTAGAGGGTGGGACACATATTTAGAAACGTTTCAGGACCAGACCAGAGGACTCCGAGTGGAACTCTCTGATCGGAGTATGCACTGTTTGTCAATCATATTCCTATAGTATATGGATTGTCATACTTAGTAGACCCTATAGCTAAAAACTGATGGACCTTTCCATTCAGAAAATTCAGCGAAGGGTTAAGACCAAAAATATGTCGTTACTATACAAGACAGATTGAAATTATTGAGAAATAGATTCCTTTACCCCGTTGAAAAAAAATATTCTGCTCAAAATGGATCTGGTGCAGTTCGGACTACTTCTGGATCGATCGAGCTTTTGAGAAACTATTGACCGAGTGTCAAACAGTTTGGATCCTGACGAGATGCCGATTTACCCGGCGCCTCACATGGATCCAAGCTGTTTGCAAATGCACGTCAGGTTGCGAATGGCGGCATAAGTGATAAATTTTATACAAACGCCATAATATTACCAGTCTGAAATTTACATTTTATTCCAGAGTAATAATACAAAATTTGAATTAAAACAAAATAAGTAGAATTTAAATTGCATCTAATAAGTTAAGGGAGATCAACTTGATTCAGAATGGCTAAAACAATTTTTGAAAAATAGACAAAGATAGTCGGGTAGGACATGTCACACAAAAACGCACAACCACATTAACCCATAACCTCATAGGCTATTTAGACCGAACTTCTTTGAAGACATCTACCGAAAAGCAGTATTTACTAGCAAACAGGAGACTTTTAGAATCGTGTAGTTTTGAAAACACAATGGTTAAAAAAATGACTTACAGAGGCATAAAAAGGCGTCAGTATGAGGGAATGGGTTAAAAAGAACGAATTATCTAAAACTCTTTTTATAACATTTTATAACCCATATCCCACTGATAACGACCTGACTTGAAGTTGTAAATAACGTGTATATGGATAGATGTTTGACCTTTAGACAATAGTTTCACAAAAGTTTGAAAAAAACATTACAGCAGATCAAGAGTTTAGTAAGGGTTTGTTTTGTTTGTTGTTTTTACTTGTTTGTTGTTGTTTTCAGAAGCAGGACATTGACCATGTTGACCTTTAACCTGCTGTGGATGGATGAGCGATTACATGTACAACCGGTTTGGATCCAGACTAGACGCCGAACAACCCATTGTCTCATCAGGATCCAAACTGTTTGATATTCCGACCAAATTGTTAAAAAGAAATGCAAGATAAATCAAACGCAAGAACTGAATTGTGTTCTATATTCTACCCACAACAAGTTGCTTAGCAAGCTTAATGTATAAGTGTAGACATAAAATGACGTCATATGTAAACTCCACCTCGCGCATATATCGTCTGTCTAATTTGTGTGCTGGTGTGAAATTGTGAGTTGAGCTTACGAGGTATAATAAAACAAGTATTTAGATTAAATACCTAATCAGTTTGTACATGAGTCTTATTGGTTATATTTGGTATAGAAATTAGGATTTGAAATCGACAAAAGTTGAAATTAGAATAGCCATAATGTACACCTGTAGAAGAGTTTGTCTCCCAAGGAAATCACGGAAGCGCTTGGGAACGAGTTTCCTTTGTATAACACAGCGAATATTATGGTCTGTTGAAGGTTTTAGGTTGTGGTGTTTCCTGCATGACTCACTTTTGTACTTTTATTCTTTATTAAAGTCTCATCATGGTTATACAGTACACTTTAAACATATTTATTTACATACAATATACAAAACCATGCCATTCTATATAGAATTATATGAGACTAGTTACAAATTCATTATACCATCTTACTCTAAATATGCATACATATTTACACAATAAAAATTGAGATGTTGGCGCTGATCCTGGCTCAATGTCTAAAAATGTACTAAAACGAAAATAGCTGCTAATATACCAGTATGAAAAAAGAGATGCTATCGCAACGCTGTATTTACATTAAAACAGCTTAAAGAAAATCTGGAAAAATCAAATATCACCTCAAATCAGATTTGAACTGATTAGCACCGAATGGTATTAAAAAACAATACCAAACATATTTAAGAAACAATACATTATTTATATAAAAGATTACTACGCGTCTGTAACATACTGAAGCAGGTTCTGGCGCTTAGCCGTATCATTTTCTCTCTGGAAAACAAAAATATTAATTTCTCATCATCAGTCATACCAATAATGCTAGAATCTATTAAGGAAGCCTTTCCAAACAGGTTATGTCTTATGTAAACGTATTCTTTACATTTAAACAAAGCACGGCACTCATTTTCAACATCATGTTCGCAAAATGGACATAAACGATCATTTACTTCCAACTGTTCATATCGCCTCGTTTCTATACGCAAGGGTGCTACCCCACACCTAAACTTAGCAAACGCAAATCTGTGTTTTAAAGGTAAGATGATTTTACAATATGGCTAAACAATATATTCATTCATTTTTTATGTTCTAAGTTTATTTTGACCTTGTCTTCGCCCTAAACAGGAATTAACAGTAGCGACCCAACCTCTGACATATTTATCCTTACGTGCATCCATACTGTCACCTTTAAGTTTTTCCTTCGTTGAATGTTGGGGTGGGGAAGATGGTGAACGGTCTGTGCGCTCCAAAGAGGCTACCACCAACGAAAACGTTGATATTGTGCACAGTGTGGTCATGTGTCACAGGAAACGAAACTTGCGTGATATAGCCAGACTAATGGACGCACATTTCGGGACGGTTCACTTAATCCTAATCGACATCTTAAACATGCTCAATGTCTCGGCTAGATTGGACCCCAGAAATTGGACCGAAAATCAGAAGAGAAGCAGGTTTGATATTTTAAGGAATGGTGTGTCTTGCTGTTAGGATGACTCCGGTTTGTGACCAATAATGACAAGTTGGTCCATCAATTTGATTCGGAATCTAAAAACAGAAAAACATGCAGTGAAAGCATCTTGGCTCACCGCCTCCTAAAACATTAAGAGAGTTTCTTCAGCAGGAGGGTGATGATATCTATCTTTTGGGATATTCAGGGAGTAATCATGATGGTTGATGTATCTCAATGGTCTCTTATGTTCTTGCTTATTCTCCTCTAATATCAGCCGGCGTGTGTCATACTCGACCTGTTGGTCGCCAGTTTTGTTTAGGTTCTTTTAGCACACAGGTCACGCGAACATCACGTTACAGTAGCACAGAGGTCACGCGAACATCACGTTACAGTAGCTCATTGGTATTTAGTGGGCGATCTGTCCCGTAACACATTTTCTTTGAAGTGAAATATTTGTCGAGCATAGCGACTTGTTTGGTAGTGTTTTCAAGATATGTACTTCATTCTCAGTGTTGTTATATTTTCTGGTCCTTTGGGATAATTAGTTATCATGTTATTAGTTTTGAAAATTAAATACTGCTTAAGCCGGTGCTAGGGGGCGTGAGTAGTTTTGCACTTTTAATTACTACTCATGAACAGACTAAAAAAACTGAGTCTGCAATTTTCTCTTTTTGCATTTCTACTTTTGCTTTCGAAGGATCACCCACTTTCAGAATATTTGTACACAAATTCGTTCGTTTGAATTGTTCACAAGGAAAAGTGATGCTGAAATATAATGGATATTGAATCTGTTTCAAATGCATTCCTAACAAAAACCTTACAAACATAAGTCATAAACTGAAGTACAGTTTACTCTAAGTTGCATGGCAAATACCTATTCAGGCCCATGTATAGACGCGTATAGTGTTTTCTTTCATACAACATGCGCATTATAGATTAGTGTGAGTGAATAATACAGTGATTTATCCATATACCTCATGAATATTCATGTCAAAGATAAGGAACCTATAAATATCAATTACCTCCATGTTTATGACATCACGAACTTAAGATTGTTATGAAACTGGCAGTAAATGTATAATCATACGCAAACAGAGGATACCATGATAAGACGGCTACTATCGTAGATGACTGCTACTAAACATGTTGTGACTACCCCTAAAGCTTCTTAAATGTTTTTGCATGACTGTCTGTGTAATGTTTCAATGAGCAAGAACGTTACAATTGTTTGAAATATATCTTTATAATAGAACAACATTAGTTTAACAATCAATTCAAGTGCAGATTTTTATCATTATAACTACTGTTGAATAAAGATATTTGAATTTAATATATTGTCTTGAATAAAGAATATAAAATGGACATTCCATGTATGTCCCCATGTTAATGAATTAGACCACACGTGATATCCTAACCACTAAATTAATTACTAGCTCGTCTATTCTACCGATGCTTACACATAAACATTTTATGGTTCTCGATATTTCATCTCAGTTATCTCAGTTTTATGCATGCTACAGTTATATCAACGTTTCTCAAATATATGCTTTAACTACAAAATATTGTATTCAAACAGCAGAGAATTAAACCTAATTGTGTATGTCTATGGGTAATAGTATTCCCCGACAAGCCGTTGGTCAATCATAAGCCGACTTATCGAATATCTATATTTCCAGTACCATTATTAATAAGGCCAGCCATTCTGTCTACGCAAAGGGTCAGATTTCGGCTAATAGATCA
The DNA here is from genome assembly GCA_963576725.1 of Azorinus chamasolen. Classification (NCBI taxonomy): domain Eukaryota; kingdom Metazoa; phylum Mollusca; class Bivalvia; order Cardiida; family Solecurtidae; genus Azorinus; species Azorinus chamasolen. Next base: position 79,433,514 of record OY755245.1, read on the forward strand.
ACGTATGGCAGACTAAGTTTTCTGCTTGGTCCCCAGTGAAAATTATAGCCTCTTAATTAACAATATCAGTTTTGAAATTTTATGAGAGTCCGCTTATTGGTCGTCTCCATGTGCACATCTTGTCTTTCAAATTTGTTTGCGCAAATTTCGAATGTTATTTGGAAACTAATTTCGTCAGTGTACACACGCTGCAAACTATTGTTTTCAGTTAACCTTTCGCTTGCTATTCACGTCAATATACATACCTGTAAATAGTCAAGACCCAGATGAGACAGCTCCTGCAGGAGTTGTCTCATCAGGGTCTGCACTATTTAAATGTTGTTTGTGCAACCAGTGCACTCCACAGCAGTGATTGCACAGCGAAATACTTGTACAGAGTGAAGATATATGTAATTATACAACCGGGCATGGATAAAGAAGGATAAATGTATTTTAAAATTCAGCAAGAGAAGGGTTAAGAAACCATGTGTACAGTGTATCCCTTAGTCACAATTCCACCAGTACTAACGTCGAACAGTGTTTCCTTTTCACAGTGGGTTACAGTTTAATGAAACATGTTTTTAAAATACCTTTAGTAGCTTACTTTCTCTAATTTTCATTATAGAACTCTCTCACTTATTGGCACTTACAAATGTAATCTTAGGGCGCTCCTGCGACACATTATTTCACATCCCGAATTTCATGGTGAAGTAATTGACAAACTTCGTAAAATTATGGACATACCACTTTGCACACTTAGTTCACCAAATGTGTTAAGCATTAATTAAAATAGATATGATCCTGTAGTACTACAACATGCTGCATGTCTGGTTGTCAACCATTTTACAGTAAATATTGGCATACATGCTGCCCTTTTTGCATGCACGCCGACAAGAAAGGTTTAGTATGAAGGCGACCCCTTATATCTATAAACGGAAGGAGGACATCGGATCTCGTGTTTGTCGTACCCTTCACTACTTTTCTACAGTTACTCTGTTTGCAGCTCAATCATTGAGTACACTAGCGATAGGGGGTACAGTTTGTTTCACTTAAATATGCTTTCGTTTTATATGCAATTTACCACAGTTTTTGCCATCATAGTTGTTGTAGATTAGTCAGAGAGCGGAAACATAGTAGGCCTAGATCAGACGGCTTTTTCTACGTATTGGGATCCGCTTTATTTGCTTATGAAACTACAAGTGATCTAACTCTTCAGTTTCTTCCAATACTACCACATCATGTGTACATATGTCATATTAAAATGCACCTAATACATATTCATGGTGTCACTATTTTCTTACATGACTATTGAAAAGGGAAGGGATAATCCTTATCATGCTGCAATATATGAATTAGATTGGTACGATATGTTACAAGTAGTATTTACTGTCGAGGGATACAAGTGACTACCGACTGATTGTCAAATAGTGTACATTCTGATGAGACACGCCGAATACAAGTGCCAACTAGCCGTATACGGGTAAGTGACTATTTGTACCTTCAGAATTGAATTAAGTTTTGATATGACATATAACAAAGCTACATTTATGACTGAGTTCCAAGGTTATATCATATCTACTGACAGGGTGTGTAGAATCTTAACGTATATTGCTAATCACGACTAGACATCCATTTGTAAGCACCGTGGGTCTAGATATTGACGTCACATCAATATTTAAGCTGGTTGGTAGTTTCTTAAGACTGGTCAAATGGGAACTAATCTTTTACAGCGGGGTAAGGTTTAATCAGTTCATTTTCTTCTTTCAATTTCAGGACATATCTTTGAGTATTTAAACGCTTTTTTGTGTGTGAAACAAATATTCCTTGACAACAGATAGAAGTGATTGTCGAATTGCATTATTTCTGAAGAAAATATAATAATAATAATTGAACCATCACCCTGCTGTATGTCATTTAATCTTTCGATATGGTACATATTTGATTACTTCTTATTCGAACAAACATTTGAGAAACTATTGAAGAATTGTCAAACAGATTGGATCCTGCTGAAACGTTAGGTTATCCGGGGTCTCACCTAGATCCAAGAAATTTACAAATGAGAGGGTAGTCATGATCAGTAGAGTAAGTTTTTTTATCTATATGTCCTGTTAATACAATAAACCTCCTCTTAACTGAAATTCTAGTAGAGAAAAATTTAGATTATTTTAGTCAGGTGACTGCTTAATGCAGGGTGTAAGTCATGCATAATGCTCATAGAGGAGATTTCTGCATGACTTTCGCCCTGCAATAAGCTGCCACCTGACTCCATAACCAATATTTATACTTAATTTAACGTCCGGTATATAGGTGTTCGACTGTAATATAAATAGTCTTGATGCAAGTAGTTCCCAAACGAGAGTCTAGTCGTGATTAGCGGGATAGTGAAGTATAATACATTAATAATAATAATAATAATAATAATAATAATAAAGACTTTATTTAACGAGAGTACTCATTTGGTTATGACCAATCTTCCATGAGGCCCTCAAACAGAGAGAAAACATATATACAATTACATATATACAATTTGTAATGCTTTCATAATAATTTTGCATAGGCACCAACCTTGCACTGGTGATAAACAGATCTGAGTTAATCCACTATGTGCTAAGCACGATTTTTACCACACACAGTGTAGACCCGGATGAGTGAGTTCCTGTAGGATCCCTCTCATCAGGATCTGCATTGCTTGCAATTGGAAATTGATATTGAAATTCAAAAATCGTTGGCTCTGGTGCAAAAAGGCTGCATGTGGAATTCATAGGTAAATGCAACCCCATTTCACCGAGTTGACGATTTAGATCGATTAGAACTAACGATATCAGTGGCAAACTGCATCATGTACATAGACTGTGTCAGCAAAAGATGACATTGTTAAATGACGTCATGAATTTTCAGGCGGTTTCAGGACTATTTTTAAACACTGGGAATACCATTAATTAATAGTATACTGTCAAGTGCTTATGACGCGAATGCATACGTCATCCATGACGTGAATATATTACGTAATCAGATGACGCAAATCAGACGCCGTCAAAGGATGTTTAACATCCATATTTGATTTCGCCATGAGCAAGTGCCCGGGCCGACCCCGGACGCCCTCGGGCATTCTCGTGGCCGCGAAAATTCCACGAAAGCAACCGAGCACGTCCCAAACACCGTCCCCGTACACCCACGGAAGTCGGCGGAAATCCAAAAAACCAATCATGGACGAAACATCTTAAATACTAGATCCATGCGTAGAATGCTGTACAGAATTACAGATACACGGATATGTAAGACAAGTAATATCCAAATACAGGTCGAATGTTGCACTAAAATCAGTTTGTTTCTCATCCTCTGTATATACAAGAATTTGGCTAGTAAATATTCATCGGAGGAGAAGCAATATAAACTTATGCCCCGAACTACTTTGCCGAGTTTACGAATTAACAGATTTTTTTTATAGAATTTTGCGATAATAAAAGAGTGCAAGATTGGTACATTAGCAAAATCATATAGATATACATAAATGAAATCAACACCAAACTCATAGTACGATTGAAGAGATCTTATAACGGTATAATAGGTCTGTGTATTAACATAAAACACTGGCAACAAGACCATTAACAACAGTAGAATACAGCAAACATTGTAGGCCCTGTTAATAGGACCCAGATTGGAGTCCTCCGGTCAGAGACCACCCGGTTTGCTACAATATGTCATATCTCACACAAAACAGGCAAACTGTTATAAATCACATCAAGGGAGGCTATTTAAAAACCAGAAGATGTGCCACAAACAGTAAAGACCCTGACTATAAAGATTTGGAAATCACTTCTCCATAAATCAGGATCCACACCTTTTGCAGAATAAGAACAAAGACAAACAGTGAAGAGCCTAATCAGAGGAACTTCTAAATAACAGTTAACTTGTGAATAAATGTCAAGAATAGGGGTGAAATTGAAACACATGTCTGTTTTGTAAAAGAACTATAATACTGAAGATGTATTAATCGTTTAGCTTTGTCGACTGTAAATACAATTTTTTGAATTGAATAACCGAACTGGCATTTTTCACATGATAAGGCAGGCTGTTCCAAATGGATGATCCGGAATAAATAAACGATTTTCTAAACAATTCAGTTTTAGGTCTAGGTGAGTAGAGTTGAAAGTTAGAAGATGATCTCAGCGTTCTATCATGGATGTTAGAAGTATGAGTGAACATATTTCTCAGGTAATCTGGAGAAAGGTCATTGAATATTTTATATAATAAAACAGCCTTTTGAAATTTTACTCTTTCAGGAAACGTTAACCAGTTAAGTTCATTGAATAGATCGTTAGATGGGGTGGAAAAATCTTTGTCAAGTATAAGTCGTGCGGCTCTTTTTTGAAATCTTATGAGTTTATCCACTTGTGAATTGTTACAGTTTCCCCATATAATACAACAGTAATCAAGATGGGGTAAAATATATATATTGAAAAATAATTTTCGTATTGGAATAGAAATGAATGATTTAATTCTAGATAACAAATATAACAACGAATTGCATTTTTTCAGAACAACGTCGACTTGTTTGTCCCAAGTAAGAGTTTTGTCAATTATTATTCCTAACAACCTTTCCTCGGAACTATAATTTATTATTTCATTGCTAAGTTCTATACAAGGCAACCAGTTTTGAATGCGTTTAGCATTGGGTTTAGATGCGATTATCATCGTTTTGGTTTTTGCTACATTGATAGACATGCGATTTGAAACACACCAGGAGTTAACATTAAATAGATCTTGAGTTAGAGATTCAACAACTTGATTAACAGATGAACTATGAAAAGAAAGTGTGGTGTCATCAGCAAAGATATCAGGTGTAGAATGAGTGGTTGTAAGTGGTAGATCATTTATGAAGATCAAAAATAACAATGGCCCTAGAATTGAGCCTTGAGGAACTCCTGATACAACTGGTTTTTGGTCTGAGCTCACCCCAGATACTTGAGTTTGTTGGAGTCTACTTTCCAAATAAGACGAAAACCAAGAATGAGCACCCCGGTCTACTTTATATTGCTTTAACTTTTTTAATAGTATACCATGATCAACCAAATCAAACGCTTTCGAAAGATCAAGAAATATTGTACCTACAATTTCATTTTTGTCAATGGCAGCAATCCAGTCGTCTAATAGTTTGATTAGAGCAGTTTGACAAGAGTGGTTCTTTCTAAAACCGGACTGCCTAGAGTAAAACAAACTATTAGTTTCAAAATATTCTTTTAAATGAACACTTACATGTCGTTCAAAAATTAAAGAAATAATTGGTAAAATAGAGATTGGCCTGTAATTTGCTTTATCAGTCTTTTTCCCCTTTTTGTGAATAGCTACGACTTTTGCATTTTTGAATTTTTGTGGATAAATGCCGGTTTGTAAGCTGTTGTTATAAATTTTTGTAAGCACAGGAGCAATAACGGATGCAGACATCTTAAGAAATCTGGCACTCAGGCCATCAGAGCCTGTAGCCTTACTAGTATCAAGTGATTTTAATTGCTTTTCAACAAAAGATACACTAACTTTGGGAATGACGAAATAGGGTGTATTCTTAAGTTTCTCCTCGATACTGTCTGAAAGAATTCTGGTTTTGTTATTGATATCATGGATCTGACTATTTCTTTGTACTGTTTGAAACACCGAGCAAAAATTATCATTTAAAACATTAGCTGAAATTGATGGATCTGTAATAGGTATTCCGTTTGCATCATCAATATAATTCGTGTGTATCTGTGTTTTAAAGCCAGTTAGGTCGTGAAGACTATTCCAAAGATCTTTTGTATTACGGTTTTTCAATGAAATCTTGTTGTTGTAAAATTGCCGCTTTGATTCAGTTATGAGATTTTTAACATTTTGTCTCCAAATTTTGTAATTAATACTGTCCTTCTTCTTATGAAAGTGATCTCTTATTTTTATTGCTTGTAATATGTCGGGGTTCATCCAGCTTGGTTGGTTAATTCTTTTGACTCGTCTTTTTCTTTGTGGAGTATGTTTATCTAAAATCGATTTAAACATATCTAAGAATAATTCAGTTGAATCGTCAGGATCATCATATGTATCCACGAGAAACCAAGGTTGGCCTGATAGATCTTCTAGAAATTGATTTTCATTAAAATGCTTCATAGATCTGTAGGTTATTGTCTTATGTACAGGACCTTTCATATGATTTGACGATATTTTGCGAGTAATACAAACAGGAGAGTGATCACTTATTGCATAACATGGTACTATGATATCAGAAATATTAAGAGGAATGGTAGAAAAAACATGATCTATCAATGTAGCAGAATGCAATGTTACTCGTGTGGGATCATGAACTAACTGATTAAAATTCATTGATTCCATCAGTTCAAGCCAGGATTTAGAATTGTAATCTGTTTTCATCAGATCAAAATTAAAGTCTCCAATGACTATACATTCCTTTTCATCTGATAGTGCTTTTTCAGTTATAAAGGTAAAGTCTTTGATCCATTGGACTTTGGACGAGGGTGGCCTGTAAAGGCATGATAATATAAATGGTTTTGAATTAGACTGCTTAATTTCAATACATATTGATTCAACAAAATTGGTTTCGAGGTCGTGTCTTTGGTCACATGGAATTTCATCTCTAATGTAAATAACCAGTCCCCCACCTACAGTATTTCTATCTTTACGAAATATTTTGTAGTTGTTGATATTTAATTCATTATTTGAAAAAGTGTCGTTTAAAAAGGTTTCACATACACAAAGAATATCAATATCTTGTTTTGATAAAAGTAGTTTGATTTCATCTAATTTTGGATACAGGTAGTGAATATTTAAATGAACTATTTTTAATCCTTTGTTTCTAAACCATGGCTTGGAACTGTTTGGGCTCTCTGTTACACATTCTTTATAAGTACATGAAAAGTTATCAACTGTACTATGATTATGTTTAGAGCATTCATTCGAATTTTCAGAAATCAACTGGGCCTCATGGTTTAAACAATTCATACCAACACCAGTAACATCAGAATTGGAAAAGTCACATGAATATTGATAGTGGTTTAATTGAACATCTGAATGAAAGGAAAGTTCTTGAGTATCCATATAGGCCGAGTCACAATTTGAGGTTACCCAAGCAGGCGATGAAGTAGTACATGTCTTTGAATTATCTAGTTCCAGTAAATATTTGGAACAACATTGCATGTATTGTGTTGTTGGTGTGGAGTACATGTATATTATGTAGTGTGTTGTTGGTGTGAAGTACATGTATAATATGTATTGTGTTGTTGGTGTGAAATACATGTATACTATGTATTGTGTTGTTAGTGTGAAGTACATGTATACTATGTATTGTGTTGTTGGTGTGAAGTACATGTATAATATGTATTGTGTTGTTGTTGTGAAGTATATGCATAATATGCATTGTATTATTGGTGTGAAGTACATGTATAATATGTATTGTGTTGTTGGTGTAAAGTACATGTATACTATGTATTGTGTTGGTGGTGTGAAGTACATGTATAATATGTATTGCGTTGGTGATGCGAAGTACATGCATAATATGTATTGTGTTGTTTGTGTGAAGTACATGTATACTATGTATTGTGTTGTTGGTGCTATCATTGCATTTAGTCTAATTGGTTTACATGTATTTGTTATATCATGTCATGTAATTTGTCAAACTTGGTTATGCTTGCTGTTTTTCATATATGGTGGTACTTACCTTTACCATTTCTTAATTAGTCCAAACATATCATATTTTGTCTAATAGGTTATTTTCCTTTGTAATTTCAAATTTAATCTAATTGGATTAGTTGATTTTAATGTTTCATGTTTAGTCCAATTGGTTAATTAGCCTTCGTTAGTTCATGTTTAGTCTAATTTAGTCATTTGCCTCTGCTGTTTCATGTTTTGTATTATTTGTCGTTTTATTTTCATATTTAGATTGTTTGAGTTATTTTGCCTTTGTTCCTGCATCCTTGGTCTAATTCATTTTTATCCAGTCACCAGGCTTCTCTAGTGACATAATAAAGGGGGTGCAAATAAACTTAGGTTTATTAGGTTACTTCCGGTAGTGGAAGGTTTATTAGGTTAGTAGATAGGCGTAATGATTCTATAACCATGGAACTATTTTAGTTTTCTGTAAATATTCATAAACATGTTGATGGAATAGATCTAACAGATCTATTTGGTCACCAGAAGAATTATTCAAATGAGAAAAAAATAAAAAATAATTGGCTACAGCTGGATTCGAACCCGCGCCTGATCCTACAAAAACTAATTATAATCTCTCTACAGACGTCGTCCTTACCGATTACGCCACTGAGGCCACATACAAAATGACGTTGATTTATCACTTTTATTAATTTAATCCACCGCTGGCAAAACCCGTTTTTGATAAAATCAAACCTGGAAGCAAAGATTGACAGATAAATAGTAAATGTTTTCTTTTCACTCTCATGATTATTTGATTGATAAACTCTTACAGGGGCGGTGATAGTCATAAACCTAAATATAGCCTGTTCAGTTCCATCGATTTCTGAGTGACGTTAGGTAGAATCTAAAAATAGAAACCGAGACTACGTAACTCGAATTTGACCAAAGAATATAGACCATGTCTGTTTGAAATAACTTATCGACCCTCGATTCAAATCATCTTATTTTTCAAATTTTCAACCACGTTTCCCTTCTAGTAATACAAGTATCGAAACTATATTCCTCTGCGGTAGCTCATTAGATCTATTTACGTCTAAATGGAAGTGAAAAGGGAGGGATCCTTTGATCGAAAAACTGCATTTTCAATGTAAATTATTTCAAGAGTGTTATGAGTCTATAAAAAAGACATTTAACTATATTGACTGGATAAATCGAATAATAGGTTAGTGCCGTAGATGGGACGCCTTTATCCGACTCGGAGAGAAAACAGTTGAGGCTCGGCAAGCCTCGCCTCAACGTTTTCTCCCCTCGTCGGATAAAGCGTCCCATCTACGGCACTAACCTATTATTCTCTATATTACCCTATGGCATTTGATATTTATTCTATTTAGGTCATTTGCTTTTTTTGTTTCATATTTAGCCTTTTTGAGTTATTTGCCTTTTTATTTCATATTTAGGCTAATACAGTTAGTTTATTTTATAATTTTATATTTATTCTAATTGGGCTATTCGCCTTTCTTATTTCATATAAACTATAATATTGCAGCACGAACGTGTGTTAGGAAAAGTACATGTATGAGCCATGCAGTAATCACTGCATACCAAACACACAACCGCCCAAACAGCACCACGAACACAAACAACAAATGTATATGTATATAAAAGACACAAAGAGACGCACACAGACATAACAAACATACAGTAGGGGGAATATGGAAGTACCGCATTGGACCGCCTTGGACCGGTCAGTGACAAATGTCACTGGGAGGGGGTGGGGTTTAAACCGGCTTAGGGATGCCCAACATCACGTTTATTCCACCCCAAGAGCATGAAATGCAGCGAGCAGGTAACATGCCGAACGACAGAAGATCATTTCACCAAAAAGTATGAACACTATTCTCAACTACTACTAGTATTATTACTACAACGTCTTGATACCCGTTTACTATTGTAGGCCCGGTATGTTCTCTTCTTATAATGTCAAGACATCATAAACACATCGTGAATTTATTATTCAAAACGTGAGTTTAATGGGGCATGCCTCTGCTATATTCATTGAAATACTATGTAGACTTTCCAAATGAACATATGTATATAAAAGTGTCTAATATTCCGTTTGATGCCTTTGCAAACAGGGTAGACCCAAATTAGAAACTAATGTGGGTAGGAGCTTTCTAACCAGCATTTGATCCTACAGCTTCTGATATGACCAACTCTCCCATGCTCGTTGGCCATGATACAATTTAATTTAATTGGTATTCATGGTGTTATCATTCCTTACATTAATATTTACACGTCAATCTCTGGTCAGGAAATGAAAATGGTAAACTGACTTCCAATCCAGTACTAGTTTCAAACCAGGGTCCATATTGAAATAATTAAAACGGTTCTGAATTTATCCGTTTTTAATTAAATTCACAAGAAGTAATATTGCTTGAACACCAAACAACCACGTGGTATATATGTAAAGTACAGAGGGAGCCCTTTCAGTATGATGTGACCAATCAGTCTGCTCAGGAGTTTGCTAACTGTTCGCTGCTAGAATGGTCCAAAACATGTACAGAAATATAATTTTAATCATGATTTTAAACGTTTAAAAACCTCCATACGACACGTGATTTTATCGGGTACAAGTGCATTTAATTTGTCAATAAAATTTGTTTACCATATCGGTTAAATGCGAGCTTGTAGCAATTCCATTATTCAACATATGTAAGCATTTAAAGCAATTAATATTCCACAATTGTGAAAGCAGATTGTCGTTTATTTTTTATTGGAAAATACAATTACAGTGTGAACAGTTTGGATCCTAAAGAGACTCTGAGTTACTCGACGGATCCAAATTGTTTGCATCACCGCATAGTTTGAAATTACAAAAGCTTTTTGCCCAACCCTCGATATGACAATGTATTCCATTCTTGACATGGAAAGTATTACATTATTCAAATACTCTTAGATTCTCAAGGTTACCGTCCTCGTGTTTGCAAACTATTTGTAGAAATTAAGTGAGATGTTATACAATACATATATGGCCGTAACAGTTATATGTGCTGTCTCTGAATAAACTGATCAACCACATGGATAGCGAATTGTATTTACATTCTATACGTTATTGCTTTCTACTTGTAGCCGGGTAGAGATTGTGTTGAAATAAGTTCATAGGCTTTACTGTGTGGCTTGGTAGCTCAGTCGGTAGAGTGTTGGCATGGTAAGCCAGAGGCCCTGGGTTCGAGTCCCAGTCGAGTCACAACCTTTTCACCATGTTACATTTGGCACCCAACGGGGGACTGTGTATGAGCTCCGAGTTCGATTCCCAGTCGTTCTCATACCCATAGAAATTCGGGACGAATTTCAACTTGTTGGGGGAGTATGTCACAGTGTATAGGTTTATCATCGCTTTTATGGCGACGTGGTAGAGTGCATGACTGCGAACCTGACGACATGGGTTCGATCCCGGGTCTGGGCGGGTATGTTTCTTTATAGGAACACCCGGTTACATACTCGTTACTACATAAATATTCATATTAGAAATGGTATTGGTTTTGTTATCAATTAGCTTATGAACAGAACATATTTCGACCATGAAAGATATTAATATGCATAACTAATTTTATAACATAACTCGTGGCTTCAGCGTGACGTAACACTGTCATTTATTTTTTGATATTCACGAGCATATATTCACTAGTGAATAACATTCGAACGACCGAACTGTATTCATACGCGCTGTCAAAACAAACAAACTGGCGGACGATGACCTACCTGTCAACGATTGAGTCACGATAGATGGCAAAGGACTGTTGGCACTTGCGCCTTAATTTCGAAAAAATAATACAAAATGTATCTAATCGCTGTCAGTAATTATCTACAAAATGTATGCCAAAAAAAACCTACCAGCTACTCTGACCCATACAATCCATTTTACATAGAAAATGCCTCCACAAATTTGCATTTTCTTCACCGCATGTCCTTTTGTTTATGCAGATTTCTACTCATAAAAACATCTCGTCAATCAACAACTATAGTCATCTGAATCCAGCACAGCACAAACATATTTCAAATATGCTATACTCAGCTGATCGCGAAAATCTTCCTCCTGTTCCAACACATTTTATGCAGCAGTTCGTACTGAATCTTTTGTCCATTTCAAACATTTTCACTGAACTTGAATCGAGATTTTTTTCGCGGTGGAAATGTCCATGTCCATGTGTATACAACACTAATGAAGGGCTTAATATACCAAAACGAAGGCGCATTTTGAATCCCATTGACAGTGAGTGTCAGCCGTGTTGGCGACTGTATGTGGGTCTTCATTTAAATGGCGCGCTTTACATAGACACATGTTGTGTACAATGACGTCATAATGTGACGTGTTTGTAACTATGTATGTCAAAACTGTAACTCAAAATTTATTTTGACGTGTTTCTGTATGTTTTTGTATCATAAACTATCACAGTTAAATTGAATACCAGAGGTCTGAATTAGATCCTGGTTGATATGACAGTAGGTCAAAATAAAAGTTGGACAAATTGGACCTACTTTGTCCCAGTTACCTAGCGAACCTAATAACACCTTCCATTCATCATTTCTATATGTAAGGAGATCTTATAACAATCCACGTTACTGCTGAAATATTGGCTGCAAATAACATTTGTGTGTGTTATGTTATAAATAGAATCTTGCATTCGTGTTCATGATTATTGGATTTATTAAATTCGTATTTTTAAAACGATAAAAAAAACCTCGCTAAAGCTCGTTTTTATCGTTTTAAAAAGACTCATTTAATAAATCAAATTATCAAGAACACTCATGTAAGATCCTCTATATATAATCATCCATAATTTCATAAGCAAACAAAGCAGACCCTGGTTAACAGGAGCCGTGTTATATTGGTCTATTCTGATTGCAATGTGCTATGGATGACTGGTTAACTAGTGAAATATCAGGTTAACATATGCAGTGTGGTGGTGTTTAACAGAGCTACAGATAGAGAGGCGTTACCAACATACTAAACTAGTCATTTATCCACCAAACCCTCTTCTAAACGTATAGTGTTTGGTGGAGAAATAAGGGAGTTATTCTTGAAAATGTTACAGTTTACGCATCTGAATAAAATATATACACCGAATACACTATTACAACCATAATATAATCATAATATTCTAATTACCCCAATTGTTTGGACAGATAAACTAAAGCAAATAGTGCAGACCTCAATGAGAGGTTTGATCAGGGTCTTTACTATTTATTACTATATCAGTCTTATCTACAGTCAACAAAATGGTACCAAACCGAATAAGACAGATTTACAAAAAGGTTTTACAAATAAATATGCAGGTCAATCAATATGTGATCTTACGAATACACCGACATAAATAAATGATTTATAGATGTATAGTAACAATAGCATATTATAACAATGTGTTAACAGACATTCATATAAAATTTTCATATCAAAACTAATTTGAAAGGCATATTCGCTCATTCAAAACTAAAATTATCACAGCTTTTATAATGTCAATATGGGATTATCTGAGCAACCATGATAGATTGCTTTCCTAACTGTTTTTAAACTAAACAAATACTACTCTTCCATGTGTTGTTATTAATTCGATCGTGCATTTTGCTAAATCCCTACTGGTATGCAATTACATTTATTAGGTAACAGTTCCAGGCAGGGTTAGTAAGCCTAACAAAGAACTCAAAATAGGAGTTCAGTACAGTAAAACCTTTCTAAACCGGAATTCTAGTAGAGAAGAATTTATATACGTTTAGGCAGGTTGCTGCTTAATGTAGGGTAAAGGTCATGCAGAAAGCTCCTCTTGGGGCTTTCTGCATGACTTTTACCCTGCATTAAGCTGTCACATATCAACAAGGCCGATATATATGCTAAATTTTTGGTTCAGAGAGCTTTACTGTATTTCTAGACGATAAATGAGTTTCAACTCTGATCCCGCTGTGACAAATGCTGTCTGTTCATGCTTGGATCTGGTGCAATATTTCGACTACTTCTCATTTCGATCAAGCTTTTCAGAAACCATTTACCGTGTCTCAAACAGGCTGAATCGAGGTGAGAAGACGAGTTACAAATGTGAACAATGCCGCCAATAGCAGGATAATGGGTAACGTATAGTTTGTACATTTAATAAAACTACCATCAAAGCTGTTTGCAGACATTTTCACCTTTAACCTATGTGTGTTTTTTCAAAAGGGATAACGGTAAACACCAAAAGGAGTCATCTGACCAGGGTCTGTAATATTTGCTTAAATGCAATTTCAAAATGGCATATTAGCGATATAATTACTGCCCAAACTCCACTTCAAAAGAAAAATGAATTCATTGGCAATACAAATTTAGGCGAGTTCACTAAGGAATATGGGTTAAATGTGGGTTAATATTAAACCAATGAGGAATATTTAAATAGGCAAAACTTTTGCTAATAACAGAATTTGATTAAGCTTTATATGTATCATATGTAAATAATAAAAACAATAGGAAGAATTTAATTGGCTATTTGTAAATAAAATGTAAAACTTTTATGGGATTTAAAACAAATTTTCCCTATAATCAAGTGATCCACATTGAGCACTGTTGGAGCGAAATGTTTACTTGTTGAGTCTTATTCAATTAGCTATATTGCGGGTTATGTTTTGCATGTAACAATTCAGATAGCTAGACTTGAGAACTGGCTATTTGGCTCTTCGACATCCTCTGATAACGACAGTACTATGAAACCCGGAGCGATGTCTTGATAAAATATCAGAAACTAATTGGATATGATGTTGTGGAAACTCCAAAGAGAAATTTTGTCAGATTCAATTATCGTGTTCGCAGCATTATGATCAATAAAACGTTCGTTTTTATCCATTGCATTGCTTATATGGATCATCGCTATGGGTTTCTTGCTTTAACCATTTACCTCGTAGAAATATATTTTCATGATTTTGCAAACAGAGTAGATCCAGATCAGACGACTCATGTTGGAGCCGTCTAATCAGGGTTTGCTCTGTTGGCTTATTGAATTATGATATTTGATTATACAGTTTCTGTCAAGACTTTTATACATTTATAAAAATTTAGCAAATGAATAGTTATTATTCCGTATAAATATAATGAGGTAGAGAGTTAAATGCACCAATGATATATAAACATAATTTTTAAATAATACCATGCAACACGGCGTTGTTCTTGTAGATTGAATCGAAAAGGCTTCTTTGAACAATGTGAAAAGTATATACACCAGTTTGAGCAGCATGTCTGGATGCACAAATAGTAGGTAATAACTGTCCAAATTGTGGGATGACTTACCAAAGCCATGAATATTCATGATAGCCTTGGTCCGCCTGATACCTACTTGAAAGATAACACCGCCCATTCCGATAAGATCATTGTTATTATTATATAACTATTTTATGAATTTTATAATGATCATGAAAACTTATTTGAACAATTCAGATTTAATAATAATTAGTATAACGCAATTAAGCAGACGGTATATATGAATAAAAGTAATGGACTTTCGGCTGATCTTATTAGTTTACAAAAAGTAGATTTATGTTAGAAAATATGTTGACAGGCTAATCATCACTCATATATAAACAAAATCATGTGTACACATAATTTGTATCGTTCAAAAGAATTGGTTGCCATGGTAACTGAATGGTGGGCTCTGATTGTTCGAACTTTAGATAGTATTCGACTTTGCTTCGAATTTGCATTTTGGGGTATTTGGGTACCCCAAACTGAATCAAAATGTTTTGAAAGACTTGGTTGCCATGGTGGTGGTGTGGTGTCCTCTTATTGGTCACAATTTATATATTGGTGAGTAGGGGTATATGGGTACCCCGAACTCATTGACAGATGTTTCAAACGTGTTAGTTAGTATGGTAACCCAGTAATGGCATGTGATTGGTTGAAATTTAGAAATTTTGCTCATCAATACATGTACCAGTTCTTAGTTTCGCTTGGAGGACATTCTGTAAGGGATTCTGTTACAAGTAGTAGATCGTGTTGATATTCAAACATTCATTTGTAATAGTTACATTGTTACATATTCGATATTATCGCATGCATCCAGCGAAATCGCTATAAAATGTCAGACTGCATTATCCACAATTTAATTTCTTCATGTCATTAAATATATATGCAGTGAACCCATTCTAAAGCGACCACCTTATAAATAAACATAGTAGGTGTATCGTGTGTTACCTTATGCAGGGTGGAATTAATGCAGATTGTGGCGGTTGCTTTAGAAGGTGGTTGGGAGTGTTACTGTATTTTAATATTCTAACTACAGAACAGAACATGATCTGACAAGTCTATTTGCAAAAGATGTATACTAATGAAACAGTGTAAAGACGAAAAGTAATAGCTACGATTGAACCCCTCGTAATCTATTATTCTTTGACTGAACACAGAGATCTTGAAATGCAGGGGTTTGCTTACTACATGGGAAATGTAACTTAGCAAGCTCCTTTAGGAGTTTTCTGCATTACTTTTGACCTACATTAACGTACCACCTGCCTTAAAGAACCAGAAATACACATCTGTTTGATGGTCGATTAAGACAAAATTTACTGTAATTATAGAAAGCTCTCTGGGTGTGTACTTAGAGTCCACGACTCAGCATGGATATATAAATGCAATAATAAGATTAATCCAAAAAGCGAGTGAGTGAATGAGAGAAGTGGGTGACTATATCGTCTAAACCCTGAGACTGTGTAGAGAGATTGGGCATGCAATCACCGGGGCGTTTCGGAAATGCACACGTAAGACATCATTGCTGGTACTTTGATTCCAATTTATACTTCTAGTAATGACACAAATGAAACAGTAGACTATATTCCATCCATACATACATAGAATATTTGGTTTGCTTGATACTGTAAAGGTCCATTACATTTTATGTGAACTATTTCCGCGCTAAATTACTACACCTGAGGTTTAATATAGAACATAACATGATTTCACATTTTCCTTGCTCAGAAACGACACAAGAATATATATATTTTCTAATTATGAATATATCTTTAGTCCGAACAAAAACAAAGAGTATCTAAAATTAAACCAAGTACAAGCAACTGATTCCACTTTCCCTCGTTAGTACAGGCCAATGGAAATATAGAAAGCTCCCGAATGAGCTGTCTGCATAACTCCCGAATGAGCTGTCTGAATAACTCCCAAATGAGCTGTCTGTAGTACTTTCGTCCTGCAATCACCTACCACCTTCCTGTAAGATATTGACGTTTACATCTTGTTGATTGTTGTTTTAGAGGAGTTTATCGTACTTGACGAATGTCTTGACACCATGCATAGTCTGCCAAATGCACTGAATGCTCAACTAACCCTTTGCCTGCTAAGCGCGACCTCAATGGCGTCTTATCATGATCCACGCTGTTTGACTTTCACTCAAATTTCACCAAAGTTTAACCAATTCAGAAGTAGTCACTTCCCCGACACTATTGTCAGAGTGCCAAACAGATTGGATCCAGATAGGCACTGAACCAAACTGTTGGCAGCTGGTTAAATCATATATAAAAATATGTATTGGGGAATGGTCTGCCGCTATAAGGGTGCTATACATTATATTAGATCTACAAGGATCAAAGCATGTTTTGGGAACATGCATGTGTTGCAGCGGACTTGGTCTTTAATAATGGATTGCTACAATATATAAGTCAGATAGCATTTTATCTTACATCAAATCAGCCCTAATACACCATCTAATTGACTGGCGCAATAAAGTGTGTGCTTATAAAAATATCAGTTTGTTAGTTCCTTGTTAGACAAATCAATAGTTTGCCATCATCATAATTAAGCGTCTATAAAACAAGTTATAACAGTAGAATATCCTTCGAAATCAAAAGCAGCAATGCAAAAAGCGAAAATGCACACTCGGTTTTAAGTCTGTTCTTTAGCAGTTATGAAAAGTGCAATACTACTCATGCCTCCTAGAACCGGCTTAAGCGATATTCAATTTTTAAAACTCATAACAACGAAACTAATTATCCCGAAGGGTCAGAAAATATAACAACACTGAGAATGAAGCACGGGTAACACCAGGTACAACAAAGCTATACTTTGATGTACATGTATAATGTATTTTGAACAGGTGACTTGTTAATGCAGTATTAATTAAAAATGGTCTAAAAACATTCTGCACTACCCTCTTGGTGTGTCAACTGTCTCCAGAGACCATTATTATTCTTGTTGTAGTGGTCGGTTTAGAGATGATATATTGTATGTACTAAACTACAGTATCAACTATCAAACTAGCCCAAAACAGTTTCTTACTAACATTATTGAAGCTAAGGAGGGACTCGAAACAACGGTCTTTTGGTAAATATGTTGCACTGACTTATTATAGATAGAATTGTCCATAATCCGGACAAATAGTGCAACCGACTTGTATCAGTTACTTAAATCCTTTCACCCCAAAGTTTCTGAACATTATTTCTATTGATCATCTGTAGTGTTCTGTTCATACCGGTAAACCTACCAATCAACATCATACAGGCTTTCACAATCAGACATTCCATTCCATATATACGATGCTTACGTCAACAGTTTTCGTGTAATATTTTGTTGTTAATATAATTATTATCGGCGTATTTCAAAACGTAGCGAAATTAGGACACATTCTACATGAATACTAATACATTGGCGAATAGCATCGGTGCCTTCGATATTAGAGATGAAAGATTTGTATTCAACCTGTTTACTTAACATGTGCATTTTGCGTCTCGATAAGATTGACGATTAACAATTGATTTATGTACTAATGGCCATGCGTTTCAGGTAGAGACTATCGCATAACAACCTACACCGTACAAATATAAGGCCTAGTTTAAAACAATACTGATAGCACCAATAAGTATAGTAAAACCTCTTTAAAGCGGACGATTAATATATATACCGGTCTAAAGATAGATGGTAGCTTAATACAGGATGCAAGTTTTAAGCTCCTAAGGAACATTTCTGTAGGACTTCATCATACATGAAAGAACCACCTTCCTAAAAAGACCTAAATTCTTCTTTAATAAAGTTCTAGTTTATAGGAGTTTAACTGTAATAGTACAGTTCAAATCAGAAGAAAGGGGAGGCTGACATTTATAAAAACTCTCCGTTAAAATAGCGCCTGCTTCAGATTTCGAAGTTGAAGGACTTAACCATTTCCTACATTAATATAATTTAAAACAAATATTACTGCAAATGAATATTCATGGACTGATTTTATAATTATTCATTAACATGAAATGTTTGGCTGTCACATATACTGCATTGTTAGATCTATATAATTTCACAAGGAAATGGAGTAGACCCCGATCAGGCAGACCCTTAAGGAGTTGTCTGACATGGGTCATCTATGTTTGCAAAAGTAACCATAGTTGGAAAAGGGAAAAGGGAACTTGTCGTTGGGATGTTTTTTGATAAACATTACCCCCTCTTGCAAGAAGTGAACGGGAGGCATGTTGTTAGGTTTGACCCCGTGAACTGCATTAGGCTTCACTCTTTTCGCGCATAAAAATACAGTAAAACCTCTATGTAACGACCACTAACTTGTGTTAATTAGTTGGTATTTAGGACAGGTGACTGCTTCAAGCAAGTTGAAAGTAAAACAGAACGCTCCTATAGGAGCGTTCTGTTTTACTTTCACCTTGTTTAAGCTGTCACCTGCCTTTAACACTAAATCATTGATGTAATTTAGTGGCCTTTATAGAGAGGTTTACAGTAGTTTCAGTTTGCACGTACTTTCAGTTTCTTCTCTAAATTGCAAGTGACGTGTCAAACAGTTTGGATTGTGATGAGACATCAGTGTTACCCGGAGTCTCATCTAAATCCAATCTGTTTGTAAATGTATGTTCATTATGTTTCGGTATGTCAGAGAAAGATTTAGGACTGTTTAAGTGCTAGGGTGAATGTTTGTCCTTTTTAACCATTGCCATCCTAGTTATACCTTTAACGCATCTGTAAACAGTGTATACCAAAGATCAGAATGCTCCTACAGGATATGCTATGTTTGCTTTTTGATGCATATAGTTGTAGTTCTACAGTTTTGTGAAGGCTAAAACAGCATGTTTTCATATATCATTGTCAAATACAGCTGATATTAATGATGACAATATTCCTATTCATGGTGTCAATATTCTCTTACTAGCGTAGGCATACAGTAAACAGTAAAGCTTTAACAAGCACTATAACATATCACTCATCTGTGGAGTTATTTAAGATATGTGGATTCTACACTCTTCAGGAATTAGCAAGCAATATTCTAGAGTTCATATTTCCTGAGGTGAATCATAAATGATATGCGCATTTCTTATGGGGTCGTACGACTGAACTTATCGATACGTCTAACATACGACGGTCGCGTTAAGAAGTTGCAATAGTCTATGTTAAAATTAATGAGTTTATACAACCTTATTTGCTGCACAATAGAATGTGCAATGATTTCAGTCATGCTAGTAACATTTCAATAATCTCATTTACTACCGATATTTGGATACATTTATTGTATCATTTATTTTTGTCACCCCTAGCAAAATTTAATATAACACTGAAATATATTATGAATCATTTGCATTAAAGCACGTATTAACCTCAAGTTTGGCGGCGGGGCTATGGTGACGTAAATATCATGGCAAGATAATGAAACCTCTAATTCTCGCTAATACAATCACTCGGAACAGGTGTAATTCTGGATTCTTCAAACAGGTGGCGTGGCAGTGCTTTTAATTCAGGACAAAAGTGATTCAGAAAGCTTCTATATCAGCTTTCTGTATTAAGTTTGCCCTTCTCTAAGCAGCCACGTGCTACGGCGGTCTCATATGTAAATAAAACATGTGGTCGGTTTAGCGAGACTCCGTTGTAATTTTACATCCAAAGCAAAGGGGATTACGTATAACTGTGTCTTGAAAATATTCAACATACTACAGTAGAACCCCTGTAAACCGGATTTCTAGTAGCGAAGATGTTAGGTATATTTAGGCAGGTGACTGCTTAATGCAGAGTACAAGTCATGCAGAAGGTTCCTCTAGGAGCTTTCTGCATGACTGTCACCTTGCACGAAGCTGCCACCTGTTTCCAAGACCGATTTTTATGCTAAATTTAACGTCCAGTTAAGAGGTGTTTTACTGTTTACATTTACTGAACACCAAGTTCGTGTTCCTAAATAAAAGACCCAAGTTCTACATAGTTGGTGGCTTTTATGTGATATTGATTATATCGGTTATTTTCTATCCAGTAATCCTCACCATGCTATGAATGATACGTACTAAAAGATATATTTTAAACATGTTAAAGAAAAGCTCCTTTATTTCTCCATCAAACTCTATACTGTTATCCACTCTTTAGAATCGTCTCGAAGAGACGATTCTAAAGAGTGGTCACATCATCGGTTTTGGTGGAGAAATGATGATTTTAGTACTTTGGTACGCACCATTATATGTAGCTCTACTTATGGTTTGGTGGAGAAATTGTGATTTTAGTATTTGGGTACGCACCTTTGTCTGTAACGCTACATAGGGTTTGGTGGAGAAATGATGGTTTTAGTACTTGGGTACGCACCTTTATCTGTAGCTCTGGTATTGACTGATATTATCAATTGGCGCCATTTCACTTAATTCGCAATTAGTTCGAGCTTTTGAAAATCATTAACCCTTAGCCTGGTGAAAAAGATGACTGTTCAAATACTGACCTGTTGCAAGTTAAACTTTACTATCGATTCGTTGACAATTACAGAAACTATTATCCGATTATTACAAAGATTGTATTCTGGTGAGACGTTCTGTTACTCAACGACTCGTCTAGATCAGACCTGTTTGCAAACAGGCGCCATTGACAGGATATAGGATGATGCCACGGTTGCAATTTCGTCCCTAGCATCCGTCTTGCAAACAAGATTAATTCTTGGTGAAAAAGCATTTGCCTTAATGTAAAAAATAATTCATGGCTAACTATTTACTAAACTTTGTACAAATTTCATATCCAGACAGTATACAAGACAAGCTAATTGCAAAATAGTTTGATATCATTAAGTTTCTCTTTGTGTAGCCAATCCTGTTACTATAAATAGTTTACATCTGTCGAGTATCCTATTCTATAAATGATCACTTTCCATTTGAACCCTTATCCCGTTATTGGCGACTTGGCTAGACTTTGCAAACACATTGGACCGAGTTAAGACGCCGAGTCCCTCGGTGTCTCTTTAGAATCCAAGCTGGTTGACATGTACTGGTCAATACTTATTTCAACAACCTGATCAAATCGGAAGTAGTCAAATTTACATTAGATGAACACAATGTTATTTCACAGAGAGATACGTGCTAAGTGGTGTCTAGTAAAATGCTGAATAGGCACTTATTATCCATAGGGAATCTTACGTAGAATTCTAGAATATGATTTTGCTTTTCAATGCATATTTTCACGAGCATATAGCTTATGTTTTAGACAGACAAGAAGTTGCTTACATAGATTCTCCAGAAACAGATTTAATACAGTAAACCCCTCTAAACAATAATTTTGTTAATGTAGAATTGAAGTATTTTAAGGCAGGTGGTAGCTTAATGCAGTATGAGAGTCGTGCAGAAAGCTCATTTTGGAACATTCTGTATTACTTTCACCCCGTATTAAGCCCGGTCTTACATACCAGTATTTATACTAATTTGAACGTCCGGTATAGAAGGGTTTTACTGTTTACGTTTTCTGTACCTTTCTACTCCTAGAGGAGCATTCTGCACGACTTACACCTTGCATTCAGCTGCCACCAACCTCCAAGATCGATATTTATACTAAATTGAACACCTGCTTTAGAGAGAATTTACTGTACATTGTTATACGAGTAGTTATGCTCGCCTTTATCATATCAGGACGAACACGGAAACCTACAGCAAACTAACTTGCATAATATGGCCACGATCCACCATATGTACAGCTGCTAAATTAAACTGATGTCAAGTGGGACATGACAATATCCATATTCGACGAATTCGAGGAAACACAAACATCAAATCGTTGTACTTGTGGAATGGCCACAGAGACATTGTTCAAAGAGGGATTTGAACGTGTATACATTGCTTGTCGGCGAAATGCACATGGCGCGTGCTTAAATGAACGTCATCGCAGTCCGTGGTCAACAATTACATTAACGAGATAAGGAACATATCATAAAGTACTATGCCAATTTCAATCAGATCCCACAGGAATGATCCATGAGAAATCCTCTACCACTTCTATCGAAATACAGTAAACTCCCACTATTCTATAGTTCAGAAACAAGAGTTGTCGGTGGACACTGCGCTCCACTTTCTTTAGTGCTGGATAGTGTAGCGGAAGTCTAAGTCGGAAAGGGGGATGACTATAACAACATTAACTTTAGGGTCACCTGCCCTTGTGAAAGGGTCCCCGTTGTAATAGTTTACATTCATACCAAATTTGAACAAAATATCGTGGACAGTTTCTGAGACATGGACCTTAACATAAATATTAACCAAAATGAAAATTCTAAGTCGAAAAGGGGGCATAACTATGGCAAAATTAATTTCAGGGTAGCATACCCTTGTGAAATGGGTTCCCAATGTGAAAGTAAATATGCATACCAAATGTGAACCAAATATCTTTGATGGTTTCTGAGAAATTGACCTTAATAAAAAGGTTAACCAACGCCGACGCCGACGCCGACACCGAGGCCGACGCCGACGAGAGGGTCATGACAATACCTCCGCTTTTTGAAAGTTTGAAAAGATAATTATAGGCAGGTGGCAGCTTAATGCAGGATGAAAGTCTGGCAGAAAACTCATGTAGGAATTTTCTGCATGACTTCCACCCTGCATTAAGCAGCCACCTGTCACCAAGACCGATATTGATATTCAATTAAACGTCGGGTTTAAAGGGGTTTAACTGTACAGATCATGAGTGCAGAATTTTGCTTATCATGGCAACTAAAACATATTCAGACACTGCAAGTCAAATTTACAGAAATATTCCTTAGGTGATCATCACTTAACGTTTTCTTGGAATTATTATACCCCACAAGCGAATTTTTGTTGTTGTTATTGTTGTTTTCGGGGGGGGTATACTGGAGTCACCATGCCTTCATAACTTCCAAAGTATAAAAGCTATTGACTTCAAACTTCATATATAGATAGATCACATTGACCGCATGTGCAGTGCACAAGGTTTGTAACTCTGCATTCAGTATTTTTGGAGTTATTGCCCTTTGTTATTTTTAAGTTTTCCGGAGGTTTTTTTTAAACCTTTACAGATATTGAAGTGATATGTGGTATGTGGCTTTATTATAATTAGTTACAGATCAAGTTTGAATTTCCTTACGCTTCATTTATTTTTCACGGAAATACAGTGATTTTACTTAGAAATTTTCCGGAAATTCAGGTTTTCCGGAGATTTTTTCTAAACCTTTACATATATTGAATTGATATTCGGTATGTGGCTTTATTATAATGAGTTACAGATCAAGTTCGAATTTCGTTACGATTCATTGATTTTTCACGGAAATACAGTGATTTTACTTAGACTTTTTTTTCGGAAATTCAGGTTTTCTGGAGTTTTTTTCCTATACCTTTACAAATATTGAAGTGATATTTGATAAGTGGCTTTATTATAATGAGTTACATATCAAGTTTGAATTTCGTGACGCTTCATTTTTTTTTCACGGAAATACAGCGGTTTTACTTGGAAAATTTCCGGAAATTCAGGTTTTCCGGAGTTTGTTTCTTAACCCTTGTAGATATGGATGTGATATTTGGTATGTAGCTTTATAAAAATTAGGTACAGATCAAGTTTGAATTTTGTTACACTACATTGGTTTTTAACGGAATTACAGCATATGGACTTAATTTGTTTTAGGAAATTTCAGGTTTTCCAGAGTTTTTTTTCTAAACTGAAGCAGATATTGTTGTGATTTATTTCTATAACCCCCATCTCTGTGTCAGATGTGCTAGTGGGGGTATTCATCACATTTAGTGGTAGTTCTAGTTTTCTTTCGGTGAAAACATGGCCGCCATTGACGGCGCAGCTTTCCATATATGGATATTTAGTGAATGTTTCAAACATCTTCTGGAGAACTGCTGTTGTGATTTAACCTTTTTAACAGAATTGTCCCTTTGTTAATCATCTACCAAAACGCTCAGAAATATGTTCATATGGTAAAAACGGTGACCCCATGAGCGTTGTTGGTTTATTGATACATGTATGAATGGGTAAGTTGTGAAACTTTCAAAACAACTTCTCAGGCAATGTCTGTCGAATTGTTGTATGAATTTACAAACATATTTGTTGTTTATTTCTTAAACGTATATTCATACATCGAGTAAAAGGGCATCCGTGGACAGTGCTTAATTTCAATATATGGCCAGCTGAGATATTTATGACCTTCATGACTGTATTGTTTATCGACTTGTTATATTTGATAGTAGCCAATGTTAAGCTGAATCAATGCAAGCCTATGACGTATTTATAATTCAGGGATTAGCGAAAACCCGCTGTGGCTACATTTGTTAACATACATAGTAAAACCCCGATAAATGAAACACTCAAACTTGTATCATTATCAATCTTTCAGACAGCTGGCAGCTTAATGCAGGGTGAAAGTCATGAACAGGCGATTCTAATGAGTTGTCTCAACATAGTGTTTGGTGGAGAAATTACTATTTTAGAACTAGAGTACGCACGTTTATCAGGTTCGCTGAGCATTACACACGAACGAATTATATGCACGAAACATGTAAACATGATACACATTAATATTACAACTTTAAATTGGGTTATAGCATTCATAATTTACTCTTGATTTTGTCTCAGTGAAAACGTAACAGGGTGCAACAATCTGATGGGAGACTTGCTCGTGGTCTATATCTAGTCATTTGCCAGTTTCCTACTAGATTTTTCTATGACCAAGGCAGATATTAAATAGCCAAACACTAATATGTATATCATTGTAAAACTACATTATTATAATATAATTACGTATAAAAATAGCTATGTAATAGCCAAACACTGATTATGTATATCACTGTTAAACTACGTATTATAATAGAAGTACGTGTGGTAATAGCTATGTAATAGCCAAACACTGATATGTTTATCACTGTTAAACTACGTATTATAATAGAAGTACGTATGGTAATAGCTATGTAATAGCCAAACACTGTTATGTTTATCACTGTTAAACTACGTATTATAATAGAAGTACGTATGGTAATAGCTACGTAATAGCCAAACACTGACATGTTTATCACTGTAAAACTACATATAAGAGATACCGTGTGGTAATAGCCATGTACAGTATAACCTCTCTTAACCGGAATTCTAGTAGATAATAATTTAGATACTTTTAGGCAGGTGGCTGCTTAATGCAGGGTGAAAGTCATGCAGAAAGCTCCTCTAGGAGCTTTCTGCATGACTTGCACCCTGCATTAAGCTGCCACCTATCTCCAAGACCGATATTCATACTAAATTTAACTGCCGGTTAAGAGAGGTTTTACTGTAATAAACTATCACTGATATGTATATCACTATAAAACTACATATTGTAATAGGATTACGTGTGGTACAAGCTATATAATAGCCAAACACTGATATGTATATCACTATAAAACTACATATTGTAATAGGATTACGTGTGGTAAAGCTATATAATAGCCAAACACTGATATGTATATCACTATAAAACTACATATTGTAATAGGATTACGTGTGGTACAAGCTATATAATAGCCAAACACTGATATGTATATCACTGTAAAACTACATATTATTATTGAATTACGTGTGGTTATAGCTATGTAATTGCCAAACATCGATGTATATATCACTATAAAACTGCATATTATAATAGAATTACGTGTGTTTATAGCTATGTGATAGCCAAACAGCGATATGTTTATCACTATAAAACTACATATTATACTAGGATTATGTGTGGTGATAGCTGTGTTATTACCAAACATTGAAATGAATATCACTTTAAAACTACATAGTATTATAGAATCACGTGTGGTAATAGCTATGTAGTTGCCAAACATCGATATGTATATCACTATAAAAGTACAACTATGAGGCATGCAGGAAACACCACATACAGAACAAACAGCCGTTCGAACAGCAACACAAAACATAGCACTGCCTTGGAAGTCATTTTTGGGGGGGGGGGGGGGGGTGGGGGGTTAAACCGGGATAGGGGAGCCGAACCTCACAATTATTCCATCCCCACCCAAAAGGACAAAAAGTGTAAATGAACGTATCCCCCTCCGACTAATATACAACAACCGATATGGCAAAACTACATAATACAATACAATTAAGTATGGTAATAGCTATGTTTAACATGCTTAACTGTTTAGTGAAAGTAGTTTATTTAATATTTTCTCAAAATCAAACTTTTATATCTTCCCTTAACCCTTTCCCTGATATAAACATTTTTTCACGCATTTGCAAAAACAGTAAGACCGAGATTCTGATCAGGGTTTGCTCTGTTTGCTTATGATGTTAGTATACATATGACTCTACAAGTCTACCAATACCAAAATGTTATGTGCATATATGCCCTTATAAACTATCTAATCGGATTAAGCGTCACAATATATTTATTCCATACATGACGTTTGAACAGGTAAAGGGATACGTAATTATAAGCTGTCCAAATTGAATCAACTCAAGCGTTTTCCTATACTTCATTTTAAACAATCGATCTAAGCAACAGACATGTAATAGTCCGTACTAAATGCTCACAGTCTCTGCATTTTATCTAGATAAATATTTTACGCAAATCTGATTACGAGTCCAATCATTGCACATTTAGAATTGTATGAACATCGGTACCGCGCTGGTCTAATCTAATACTGCCATACATTAGGGTCTTTTGGATAAGTATAGCGATATAATTGTCGAAACTGCAGAATTAAAAGACCGTTTACTATTATCCCCTTCGGCGCCAAATAAATTCCATCAGCTAAGATTATCGTCTGCTTTAGACTTCAAAGTGACGTTTTATTTAACGTCTTTACAAAATTTTAAACAGTTTGGATCATGAGCAGACGCCAAGTTACTCTGCGTCACCTCTGGGTCATCACTGGGTCACCTCTGCGTCACCTCTTGGTCAACTCTTGGTCACCACTGGGTTACCTCTGGGTCAACTCTGTGTCTACTCTGTGTCAACTCTGGGTCAACTCTGGGTCAACTCTGGGTCACCTCTGGTGGGTCAACTCTGGGTCAACTCTGGGTCACCTCTGGGTCAACTCTGTGTCACCTCTGGGTCAACTCTAGGTCAACTCTGTGTCACCTCTGTGTCACCTCTGGGTCAACTCTGGGTCAACTCTGGGTCACCTCTGGGTCAACTCTGGGTCACCTCTGGGTCAACTCTGTGTCACCTCTGGGTCACCTCTGCGTCACCTCTTGCAAAGTTTATCGATGATTATACCGCTTGTAGCGACATGTCTCGCACTTCAAAACAGTGTTGATCTAGATCAGACGTCGACTATCTCGGTGTCACATACGGATCCAATCTGTTGTACACCCGGTCTTAAATGCTAGAACGATTCAGAAGTAGTAATTATTGCATCAGATCCACAAGGTACATCAAGGTGGGATAAGGGTAAATGAATCAGGACCAACGGAGTATGTTCAAATACAATTTGAATGTCATTTCGCAATGATATACTGAGTCTTGTGCAGTAAAACCCCGCTAATGCGACCACCTAAAAGACGTATAATCATTTGTGCTAGATGCAGTTGGTAGCTTAATGCAGGAAAAAAGGAATACAGAAAGCTCCTATAGGGGCTTTCTGCATTACTTTTGCCCTGTCTGTACTAAGCAACCACCTGTTTATAACGACAGCCATGTTTATTCATTCAGTGGTCGCATTATAGGGGTTCTACTGTATACAACAAGTATCGTTTATAAGACAGTTTAAAACTACAGTGAAACCCCGCTAATGCGACCACCAAAAAGGGGCATAATTCTGGGTGGCAGAGGCAGGTGGTAGCTTAATGCAGGACGAAAGTTATGCAGAAGTTAAGTTTTACAGTGGGCTTTCTTTTTTCTAAACGTAAGTGATGTGTCAAACACTCACTCGGAGACTTATGTGGATCCAAACTGTTTGCAAAGGAAATTCATAGATTCATCCAACGCATCAACAAAAGAATAGAAGTCTCGTAGGAAATTTGGAAATGACGCTCCTGGAGCACAATGAAATGCACGATAACCAATACAGTAAAACCCCTCTAAACCGGGTGTAAAATGTAGTATAAATATCGGTCTTGGAGACAGGTGGCAGCTTAATGCTGGGTGAAAGTCATGCAGAAAGCTTCAGTAGAAGTTTTCTGCATGACTTCCACCCTGCATTAAACAGTCACCTGCCTAAAGGTTTCTCTTTCTTCTCAACTAGAATTCCGGTTTAGATAGGGTTCAATGTACACACGCAACCTTTATTGAGCTATTCCTTGCCTCTTCCACACAGCCATCATATTCACAGGGCCGTAAAACCAAACCTCAATCAAACACATCAAAAATAAAAGACAAGATGAGACGCTACAATGTACGCAAGCGATAAGACATGACGCCACAAAGACCCGTATGGAGCATTTCTACGACGGTTAAAGCCATTTATAATTTGAAGCATTTTGAATAATGTTTATCCTCAACCTTTAGCCTAAGGATTTCATGCTTCATTTAGAATGAGTAATTCGGTGTCGCTTTTGGATCAAAACTATATAACACTCTGATTGCATTTTGGTAGACAACCTAATTATAGCTTGAATTTCGAAACTGTAGTGGGTGAAAACATTTGTTGAAATAATTTGCTCCGAAGTCTAGAGGTAAACTTAACCCTTTCACCACCGAAGTCGCATAAATGCACCACAACAAATAGTGCAGTCCCAGATCAGACGCCGCCTTTTCAAGGCGGCGTCTGATCAGGGTCTTCACTTTTTGCCTCATTCTCTGTTTCTATATATGTGCTTTGTTTTGAAATTTGCATTTATTTATCTCATTCCCTTATTGTACCGAATGATTTAACAGAAGTTCGATTGCAGACGACAATTGGAAATTTGGCGCCGAAAGGCCTATTGTAAATTTATTGGTAAGCTATGCAGGAAATCGGATGTCTTTCTGCGTTATTATGGTTTAGTTTAGTTAATCATTTAGTCCATAAATAAGCATTTCAACACCATTGCAAACAGAGTAGAGCCAGACCAGATGACCTCTGTAGAAGCCATCTAATCAAGGTCTGCTGTGTTTGAATACGAACTGATACAGATATGGTTGTACGGTGTCTGCGACAACCAAACATTCCTGTGTACACGAGTTACTGTACAAGTAATCTAATTATTGTTCATGAAACATTGTTTCTTATAGTATTATAATAAATAAAATATTCTAATATTAATGGAGTAAATGGTTAAGACTGCAACCATATATTTTATTCTGCCACTTGGTATGGTTGAACGCGAGATTTAGATACGGAATATTGATAACATTTGTCCAATATAAAAATAAAATAACCCTTTACTCTACGAATATTCATGGCAGAAATAATGACATCATGGATATTAATTAGCTGAATTGTACATGTAAATGGTTTGAGGGAGTCGTATCAGGTGATAACAAATTGCTATACCCGTTCCCTCATATAAACGCCTTTTCACAACATTTGCAAAAGAAAACTCCTTAAATTCTATCTGACCAGGGACCGCTCTGTTTGCTTATGAAACAATACAGATCTGGGCTCATATTCATAAAGCTCCTAAGGAGAAACTAAAACAAATTCCTTAGTTTCTTGATTATGCTTTAATATTATAATATCAGTACTAGTAAATATTTTAAAGAGAAATAATGATATACATAACGTATATACTTAACCATTTATTCTAGCAGTCACTGAATAAAAAAACTACTCAATAGTTTTGCTGCAAATGTAGACAGAAAAATCTCCTTAAGTTGTCTTAAGGTTAAACTATTCCTAAGGAGTTTTATGAATATGGGCCCTGGCCTTACAGTCTCCATCATGGTCCACAGATTTGTGTTCCATGTTCCATTTTATTGGTTATGTCCATAAATATTAATTAGGCGATAACATATTGAATAAATGTTAATCAGAGAATTAAACGTTTCGCTGGAGAACACCACGACAGAAACGTTGCTTAATCCCCTTTTCTTCTACCAGTATATAAAATAATGTCTGCTTTATTTCCAAAATATTAACATGTTCACCTCCTCCCGATTCATTCAAACTCTTAAGAAACTACTGATCGAGTGTCAAACAACTTAAATCCTAATTTGTAAACAACTTGAATCCTTATTTGTAAACAACTTAAATCATAATGTGTAAACAACTTGAATCCTAATTTGTAAACAACTTGAATCCTTATTTGTAAACAACTTAATCATAATGTGTAAACAACTTGAATCCTAATGTGTAAACAACTTGTATCCTTATTTGTAAACAACTTGAATCCTAATGTGTAAACAACTTAAATCCTAATGTGTAAACATTTTGAATCCTTATTTGTAAACAACTTGATTCCTAATTTGTAAACAACTTGAATCCTAATTTGTAAACAACTTGAATCCTTATTTGTAAACAACCTGAATCCTTATTTGTAAATACATAATACATTTGTAAATAGATAAAACCTCTCTTAATCGGACGTTAAATTTAGTATGAATATCGGTCTTGGAGACAGGTGACAGCTTAATGCAGGATAAAAGTCATGCAGAAAGCTCCTAGAGGAGCTTTCTGCATGACTTTCACCTTGCATTAAGCAGTCACCTGTCTAAAATATCTAAATTCTTCTCTACTAGAATTCCGGTTAAGAGAGGTTTACATGTAACTTGAATCCTGATGTGACCCTGGGTATTTCAGCGTCTAATCTGAATCTAAGCTAAGTCGAAGCTATAACAATCGGAACGCGACTAGTAATCAAAGGGTTGAGAAGCTATAACAATCGGAACGCGACTAGCAATCAAAGGGTTGATACGAAAGCTATACTCCACCAAATTGTAAATAATGGTATATCTAGTAAGCATGCTGTAGATACTAAAGAAACAAATATAATAAGATCTAAAATGCCACTAGCTCTATATATTCTACTAATTTCAAAATACTTCACAGAGAGGGATCCCAGTTTGTGATAATGCGGGATTATTTGCTCCAAAGTAGCAAATCTTGTTTACATACATATTTCTACGACTAGACCCATTACATGCAACCATTATCTTACAAGCATACGCATGTTGAAATTAATTTGACCAATGTCTTATGCATTTGATGACAATCAGTGCTCTAGGATCCCTCTGTTTGTCTAATGACAATCAGTGCTCTAGGATCCCTCTGTTTGTCTAATGACAATCAGTGCTCTAGGATCCCTCTGATTTGGGTCTACACTGTTTGCAAATATCAGTTTACCCATTTCGCGATTTCAACTGGTTCAAGGTGCATACGTTGATATTTCTCTAATGCAGTTTAATGACAAATAGTGCAGACCCACATTATAACATGTTCTAGGAGCCCTTTGATCTGGGTTTACTCTGTTTACAGATTTCAGTGTATTCGTCTGCAGCATTCCAAAGCTTAAATGCATATACATTAAAAATTCTGAAGGAAGGTGATCCCCCGAAAGCAAAAATTGCAACACAAAAAGAGAAAATTGCAAACTCGGTTTTATTGAGTCTGTTTATGAGCAGTAATTTAAGGTGCAACACTGCTGACGCCCCCTAGCACCGGCTTAAGCAGTATTCAACTTTCAGAACAATAAGAACTGAAATTCATGATATCGAAGGACAGTTTTCTTCTGCAAATAACAAAGTGGGCCAAAGATGAGGCAGACTGGTCAAACGATGAATATTTTATGTAAGAACTCCCCAGTCCTTACTTGCTTCATTGTCGCATTTTCATATCGTGCACGTGTGGCGTGTATTGTTATACTCATCGTAGGCTAAGGAAGTGCCATCGTCCGTCCATCCGTGCGTCTGTACTGGCGTTGTCATATCCGAGGATCGGTTTCGGTTGTTTCTATGGAATACCTTAGTACTATACGGAAATACGGCTCTGCTGTTATCACAAACATTGGTTTTGGAATACGAGAGTTATGCGATCTTCGTTGGGGAAACATAAGTGGTGGACCATTTTGTTTCAGCAAGAATATATATATGTTCGATTGCATAGCTACACGGTATAATTGGTTGAGTGTAAGTATTTGAATGGTTGTTTCTATAATGTATCATTGATTTATATATGACAGATATTCAACACTGAATATACAAAGTTATAAAACTGAAATAATATCTATCTTTAAGACTTTTATTTTTTTGTACTGTATCAGAGACGTTGGTTACCTTGTTATATTAAGGAATCGAAAACAAAACATAAACGCACCAACAAAAACAAGAGTTTTGGCCCCTTTTGCCAAAACCCTTTCGTCAACCTGGGGTCATATTTAGAAATTGTTTGGAGTTTTCATTGAAACATTATATTAAAATTTGCTACTATAGGTAAACGCGATCTCGCAAGTATTGCTAAAATTGACCGTTAGATATATTAAAGGTATGGCCTTTTGTTTATAGAAAACCCGACAAAATGTAAACCATTTTGTCCACCCGCAGTGATATTTCAGTAGCGTTTTGAAGTAACGTTATGTAAGTGTTAGCTCCCATAGATTTATGTTTTTATTTCCGTTTGTCCGGAGTCATATCTCAGAAACGGTTTATCGGTGTTCTCTTCACCGTTTTCCGTTAATTTCACCAACCTTCATATTGCAACCGCATTTTTGCAAACTCAGTTCAATACTGAGGCCAGCACTTGTTTGGATGGGGATATAATTCAGTGAAACTGCATGTTCCACCAATACGTTGACGGATAACAAAAAAACGCACGTGTATATACACATGTATGTGTATATGTATATCATTCATGCATCACCCGCTAGCCAAGCGTCTAACATTCTTCTATACCTATCTATTCGATCAACATATAGTATACATCGTCTCAGTGGTAGCTTTTCATGAAACAATCGCAAGGCTCTGAATGTGTCTGATCTAATCTGTATAATAAGAATTATCACACACAGTATCAATATTGTTAAGATGGACTGTTCATCTGTTCATGTAATTCCAGCATACCCCCCCCCCCCCCACACACACACACACTCACATACACAACTTCACTGAATGTGTACAATACAGCCCCTTTGCAGAGACCAGTTATCGACTCAACATGGGAGGTATAAAGTAGTTTCTAAATGCAGGGCAAGAGTGATACAACATCCCCTGTACGAGCTTTCTGCACTGCTTTTGAGCTGCATTAAGCTACCATATGTCTTGCACTTTACCATGCATATTTAAAAAAAACAATTACACCATGGATATGTATGAGTTAGTTGGGTTTTTTGTATAGGGCAGAAATTGTAGAATTAGATCTGTATCATTTCATAAACAAATAGAGCAGTGTTGAGCCTCAAATTTCTTACGTACGCATTCTTCTCACCGTAAGAAGAACGCTTGCGCAATATTCTCACCTTGCGCTAAATGCGTGCGCAATATTCTCATCGAGAGAAAAATGCGCGCGCATTTTTCCAAGCAGAAAAATTAGAAAAATGCGTTCGCCCGGGGCTGTAGTTACGAACGCATTTTTCTAATGTGAAAATGCGGGTAAGACAATTATTGATTGTTATTTTCTTTTAATATGTTAATGCTGTTGAGATATGAACCCCTCTAGAACTCCTCTAATGCGACCACATAAAAGAGGTATAGTTCAGGGTGGTAGAGGCAGATGATAGCTAGAGGAGCTTACTGCATTACTTTTGTCCTGCATTAAGCAACCACCTGCTTATAACGACTTCCATGTTTAGTCATCAAGTGGTCGAACCAGAAGGGTTTTACTGTATGGTAAAATTGATATATTGGAGCCATTTAGCGCAAGCACACGGTTGATTTTAAAAGCGGCTTCGAGCCTATCAGTGTATTATAGAATTGTATCAATTCTGATTTGTGTTCTGCAGGGGTATATTTTCCGCTTAGTTTTATTCAAATCAATGGTATTTTTGAAAGCTTGTTGAATCTAATGGACGTTTCTCTTTCAGTGTGGAAATCCTGTGTAGGTAAAGAGACGATCGTTTTCAGCATTCTACTTAGACGTATCGATCTGTATCATACAAACAGACATAACTGATCCTTTTCATAAGAAAACCTTATATTTCCAATGGACACGATAACGTTAAATTATCCAATTCGACCCCATCCCGTACAAAACCAACTTTTATGCTGCCGGACTTTAAAATAGACCATACCTGGTTATGTTCTGCTGGCTTGTGTGAATTATAACAAAATCAGGAATTATATTCTTTATTATTTTGACTCAGGCTTAAGCCTTTCCGTCATATAAACGCATTTTACGCATTTGCAAACAGAGCAGATCCAGATCGGATAGTTCCTATAGGAGCCGCCTGATCAGGGTCAGCTCTGTTTGCTAATGGAATTTGATAGACCTGTTTCTTAGTTTCTAAAATGGATACAATATTCCACCTTCTATATTATTTAATTATTACAATTCTGTCCATGAATATGCAGTAGGTATTGAAATTTGGAATAAATATAGAACAGGGAAATGGTTAAAAGCTGCAAATGAAGGTGTTATTGTAAGCTCGCCATTTTTAAATTCATTTGTCTAATAATATGATACTTATAGTGTATCTAAGGCAGGTGAGCTTAAAGAAATATATAACTTTGGAGATTTTGAGCCTGAGTCTGAAATTTAGATTCAAAATATTAGTGAATACGGGTCCTGAATTCATATACTGTTGTCACAAATGTCCGCAAAACAGATAGGGAAATGAATATTTGAAGGAATATTCATGTAAGAAATAATGATATTAATATTTATTAACTGAATTTTCATAATGACATGCAGAATATTTTGATATTGGTAGAAACTGTATTCAATGTCAGCACGCGCTTTGGTCTGCGCGTGAATGACGTAATTATTTGCTTGCGAATAATCGGAAAAATACAATGTACTTCACAACGAGACAACGTGTTGAATTAAAAAAATAATCTAAGAATACATTTCTCTTATAATTTATTAAGAGATATTCTTAGCGATCTATCTGAAGTTTGAAGTCAATAGCTTTTTTCCTTTGGAAGTTATGATCCGGAAAAGCCGGACGGACGAACCGACGGACGAACGGACGAAACTTCGTTTGTGGGGGTATAATAATATAGGTGAAAACTCATTACAAACCTGTGCTTAAGACTGCTTTTGATAAATTTGAGGATTTCTCATTGTCAAGCGCATACGAAATGTTCTTTTCACTATAAGGAGAAAATGAGTTTGATCCAGTAAGAAAATTGCGTTCCGATGCTAGGTCCCACCATGTGGTCCGAACGCAATCTTCTCACTTTTGTGAGGATAATGCGCGCGCGTTCTTCTTACGGTGAGAAGAATGCGTACGTAAGAAATTTGAGGCTCAACAGAGCAGACTCTGATCAGACGGCTCCTATTCCGTTTGCAAAGTCGTTAAAGGGCATATGTACTCCGGGAAATATTAAAACACATGAAACAAATGGTCGCGTATGGTAGGTGTTACTGTAAGGATCAGATGTCACAGAATGCCTGGACAGAAATATTTCTCCATCATCTAACCCTAGAACTACGTTATCAGTTTAGCATTTATTACTATCGACTGTAACATACTCACACACACTATCACATAACTCAATTAGGAGAGACTTCTTCGTGCATTTATATACGTTTAACACAATTAATACTTTTAAGTATCACTAGTATGGCCATAGAACTGGATAGACGGATACCTCTGTGTATAACAAAAATTGCCGTTGGGAAAAGATTTCCCAAAAGTCAAAACTTGGATTACTAAATATTTCCAAATAAAGGGAGGTTCTTATATGAGCTGTAGCATATCTCAGAAACAGCATGGTTTCATAAACTGCTGAAACGCCTAATGGGTATAAAACGAATCTAGCTTCAACTGTACATGACAAATCTAATAACTGAAAAAGAAAGTTCATTACAATCTCGCTAATACGACTTTTTAAAAGGAGTCTAATTCTGGATTTTAGGAAGCACCTATAGGAGTTTTAAATACCACTTTTGCCCTATATTAACCCTTTCCCTCGTGTAAACGCATTTCGACGCATTAACAAACAGAGCAGACCCAGATCAGACGGCTCCTATAGAAGACCAGAGGCTGCTCTATTTGATTCTGACATGATATAGATCTAATTCCATAGCAAAAGAAAATAACAAATCAGCTAATACATATTGATGTTGTCATTATTTCTAATACGGGTATTGAGCAGGCAAAGGGTTAAGTAACAGCCCATGCTATGTTAATAGATCACGTGGTTGCTATAGTGAAACTCTACTGTCTATGTAAATTTAACCCTTGGAACGTTGAGTATTCAAAGTAGAATGGTACGTCACTGTTTAATCATAGAGCTAATTCAGTATTAAAGGCATCCTAGAGGAATTTTAATAACAACGAGTCTATGTATACCATGATCTGATGACTCATATACATATATAGATATACAGTGTATCTATAAAATACACGAACAAACAGAACAGATTCTGATCACACGACTCCTTCAGGAGCTGTCCCTGAGCTGGGTTTACTCTGTTTGCAAATGCGTGAACGAGCCTTCATACAATACCAGATAAAGAGCCCTCATACAATACATACAAAAAGAGCCCTCATATAATACAGAAAGTGACCCTATAATATATCCGACGAGCCGTTATACAAAACATTACGAAAATAACTAATGCAATAAACTACGAGCTCCAACACAATACACAACGACGAACCATCAAATGATACACGACGATGGACACTCATACAATACACGACGGACACTCATACATAGTAGTTGTAGTTAGTAGCAGCAGCAGTAGTACATGTTGTAGTATTGTTGGTGGTGGTGGTGGCAGTAGTAGTAATGTTGCTGTTGTTGTTGGTGGTGGTAGTAGTAGTAGTAGTAGTAGTAGTAATATAGTAGTAGTAGTAGTAGTAGTAGTAGTAGTGGTAGTAGTAGTAGTAGTTGTAGTAGTAGTAGTAGTAGTAGTAGTAACAGCAGCAGTAGTAGAAGTAGTAGTAGTAATAGTTAGTTGTTGTAGTAGTAGTAGTAGTAGTAGTAGTAGTAGTAATGGTGGTGGTGGTGGTGGTGGTAGTCCTTACATATAGCTAGTTAACTACCACCCGTTGTCTTGGTAATGAGGTTTTTACCATACATTTGTGTTTCTACTAGGGATGGCAACGAATACCAAAATCACCATCCGAATATTCGAACCCAAACTATTCGAATATCCGAATATATTCGTTTGATTTTTATCTGATGAATGAACATTATGTAGGCCTACAATCAGGCTCCGTCCACCCATAATTTCACGAAGTCATTTTACAAGTCAGTGTAATAATAATTTGAGTGGCCTACAGACATAGACAAGTGAGTTTCTTATCATGTAGAAACTGTTTTCCCTACAAAACCTTGTCCTATAAGATATATCATTTGAGGATTGAGACATATTTATCAATGCAGAGAAGTGAAAGTAAACATTGTGCATGAGTCTGACTTCCGGTCTAGCTAAAACACGGACGTGTTTGCTAAGTCAGCACTTCAGTATATGGGTAAATTCAAATGACATTTTCAGTATTTTAAATTTCATAGCATTTGGTTTGAAATCTCATTGAGCTGAGTGGAACAATTCCAGTCATATGAAAATGTTTACCAGAACAATTATGCAGGCTGTTCGAAACACACATGCCTGATCAATAGGCGTGTTGTGAAGAAAGTGGGTGGGGGATATTCTGATCGGTTGAGTTTGTAGTTAGCCAGGTGGGTTAACATTTTTTCACACCTTATACAATGGGTA
Organism: Azorinus chamasolen; assembly: GCA_963576725.1. NCBI lineage: Eukaryota > Metazoa > Mollusca > Bivalvia > Cardiida > Solecurtidae > Azorinus > Azorinus chamasolen. The sequence continues at coordinate 79,472,025 of OY755245.1, forward strand.
ATTATAATGGACAAATAAGCAGTAGAGATTGTCGATGCGTATTTCCACATAACCAATCTGTCTATTATGACCATAAACATCAATTAAACAGGACCACCTGTGGATTAAAAGAGCATCGCCCAAACTGACACTTGGGTCGATTGCGCAACTACTGTACCCCTAACTGCGTAAGTGTCACGGTGCAATTAACACGGCTTATCAACTAGCGATTTTTAAGGACTGGAGAAAATTATGCACTACAATTTCAATTCATTTAGGGTTTGTTTTTTTTTGTTTTGTTTTTTGCTATTCGAATAGCCAAATGACATTCGGATATCCGTTTGGTATCCGAATATTCGAATATCCGAATAACCGTTGCCATCCCTAGTTTCTACCCCACTTGCATCATTTTAAGAAATGCATCAATATCTACAGTAGGACGTCTATAGAACGTACGCCCATAATGCGAACATTTAATCTTAGCTATATTAAAAAGCAGGTGATGGTTTAAAGTAATGCGGAAAAGTTATATAAGAGCTTTCTGCACAATAAAGTATCACGTGCCAGTTTGCACCAGCATTAGACGTCTTATTGGTGGTCGCATTATGGAGGTAGTACTATAGTGTCATCTTTACGACGCTGTGCACATTGTATACAGGGAAACTTGTCCGGACTCTTTGGGGAATGGCTACTTAATCACAGTTTGACTTTTCACTGAAAACTCTACTAAACTAAGTTAACTAAAGAAGAGTGTATATCTGTTTAGTCAGATGCATGCTCAATGCAGGATGAACTCCTCTGGTAGCGTTCTGCATGACTTTCACCCTGCATGACGCTGACACCTGGGATTGTTTCTAATTTGACCGTCAAGTTTATAGGGGTTTCATTGTATCAGGTAACCACCATTCCCAAATAGCTAGGATCCACATCAGACACACAGTTAGCCGATATCTCACTAGCTAGGATCCACATCAGACACACATTTAGACGATATCTCACTAGCTAGGATCCACATCAGACACACAGTTAGCCGATATCTCACTAACTAGGATCCACATCAGACACACAGTTAGACGATATCTCACTAGCTAGGATCCAGATCAGACACACAGTTAGCCGATATCTCACTAGCTAGGATCCACATCAGACACACAGTTAGACGATATCTCACTAGCTAGGATCCAGATCAGACACACAGTTAGACGATATCTCACTAATCTTTATCCCGTTGAATAAACTCTGATCTGATTTGTTTCTGATCTGGAGCAAGTTTTCAATTTTAGCTTTTGAGACAATACGGGCTCAGTGTCAAACAGTTTGATCCAGATAAGACGTCAAGTTACACGACGTCTCCTCTGGTTATTCAGATCGTACACAGTCAAGATACATGTATGAGGGTTATTTTCCTGTAACCACTTGTAAGCAGACGAGAATGACATGGCGACCATAGAGTGGAAGCGAAAGTTGATGTTGAATTGTTGGCATGATATTTCTTAGAGTTCATTCTTCAACAAAGTTTTCCATTTACTAGCACTTAAGAGAACATAAATATTTAATCCATCACGATCTATGATAAGCATGTAATCAATTACCTTGTTGACCTAGCAATGTGGAAGTTACTCAGGATAATGAAGAAATATTTGTTGTACAATAAAGCACTTGTAGACCATTTGTCTCACTCATTTGCCTTTATCCAAATATCCACGGCATAAAACACATTTGTAAATAGCTTGGATCCAAGTGAGACGCCCCCACCAGTATCCGAGTTGCTAGACACTCTGTTAATAATGTCTTAAACGCACAATGGAATCGGATGCAGTCAAAATTGAACAGATTCAACTTCGAGCAGACATTGTTTTTTTTCTTACAGAGGGCTAAGTGTCAGTAGGTACTTTCAGTACACGTTGTAGATGTAGCTGTAGAGCAGATCCTCTTTGTACATGTCACTTATGTAACCCTTATCAAGCGGTGAACAATAGTGTCTTCACAATGTTCACATCTGCTGCAAATTCGACTACTTACCCGTTCAGGAAACGATTTGCTGAGTGTCAAGCAGTTTGGGATTGTGATGAGACGCCAATGTCTACAGGAGTCATATGATCTAGGTCTCCTGGGATTTTTTAACATTGAAAGGTATAGAAAAGTGTGTTAATGAGGTAAAGAATTAAGTCATGTTGCCATGAGCTATTAGGCGGGGGCTACATGTTTTTTCCTCAGCAGGAAATAAAAAGTCATATACCCCGCCAATAATCTGTATAACGATTTTATTATACTGCAAAGTTTTATATTTGTAGCAGTTAATTAGCGTTGTTGATGTAGGCGTCGTTTTGCTTCCCCTCAAGAGGCCTCATACTGTACGGTTAGGTCCTATATCACTCTGCAACCCTAGTTCACCGTGTAATAACCTGCTTATTACATTTGTGGATGGAAAGGGGTCTTCCAAGGATTGAAATATTCAGACATTCATAAAACTTTCAGCAGATCAGAGATTAAGCAGACACTATTTTTAGCATAAGAACGGTTAAATTTAATTGAGGGAATGGCGCAATTCCTACGTCAATTATATGACGTGAAAATGACAGTTTTATAATATTCAAACGAATGGGCGTTGTAAGGAGCGGTTGTACTGCAATTTATAGGTACGTGCACTGTGCATGTGCATAAACAAAATCTGAATCGAATTGGGTGTGTATTGTCTTTATAAAAGCGGAGGTTTGGGAACTAATCGGTACGTGCACAGACACTTTGATAGCATTTGCAGCATTAGAACAGAATAAGACATCCGCCACGTATCGGGTTCATTTAGATTGTTATACAACAACTATAACACACATGTTTCTCAATGGATAACTTTGTTCCGCTTAAACTGTTGTTATTTCGTTTGAGCGCGGTTGTTTGGTTCGAATCGACGAAGTGAACCCGGTCGGCCATTTTGTTCTGTTGTAGTAATGGAGCGAGGCCCTCGACGGGGGAAATTCCATTGCTGCTGATGACTCTGTATATATATCCGAATTTTGAGGGATACGCGACTCTTTATGCATGACTAATTGACCAATCAAAATCGAGGATTTTACTTTTCAGTATAATAAAGAGTGGTGTATCCCTCAAATTTCTGATGTATATACGGAGCCATCAGCAACAATGAAATTTCCCCCTTCGAGGGCCTCGCTTCGTTGCTACAACACACAAAATGGCCGAAGGTTTTCACTTCGTCTATTCGATCACAACAACCAAAATAACTACAGTTTGGGGCGGAACAAAGTTATCCATTTTGTTATAGTTGTTGTATAACCATGTAGAGTGTTCTAAATCTATAGCAACAGAACCCCGATACGTGGCGAAGGTCTTATTCTGCTCCGATACTGCAAATGTTGCCAAAGTACTCACCGATTCGATTTAGATTTTATTTATGCAGATGCACAGTACACGTACCAGTAAACTACTATCTAACCGCTCGTTCCAACGCCCAATTTGGAATAATATAAAACCGCCATTTTGACGTCATCCAAATGACGTCAGTATGACACCATTCCCTCAATTAAGTTAAACCATTCTCATGCTGAAAATGTGTGTCTGCTTAAGCTGTAATCTGCTGATTTGTTTACCAACGTCTGACTGATTCTTTCAATCTTTTTGAGAAACTATTGCACCTGTCCACACATCTATCCACACATGGAATAACTAGGGTCGCAAGGTAATATTGGCCCTTACCATACAGTATGAGGCCCCTGAGGGGATGCAAAAACGACGCGTACATTAACAACGCTAATTAACTGCTACAAATATTAAACTTTGCAGTATAACAGCTCGGGAAACATGATTTTCCTCAGCAGGGAACAAAAAGTCAGACACCCCCCCCCCCTCCCCAAATGATCCGTTTAATTAATAATATGTGACTCTTTAATGTTTATCTCGATTAAAAGATTAAACATTCCAAGGCGGGTGAAAAGGGTTTTTTCCGATAAATAGTCAACTGTCACTTTCCTACTTAGTCATCCCGCTGTTGAATGTATAGACGTGACCCAAATTAAAGAACCAACCGTTAATGTGTACATTTATATGATCATAAAACGTTACAATTTACTATATTTCTTGTGGTAATAATACTGCTTATGCTATGTTTTACATATTGTCACGTGTGTACCGTCTTCTATGTTGTGGGCATATATATATTGATCTATACACGTGTTCTATACATCAGTGTTTATCCTTTTTTATTTTACATATACACCAATTAACTCCTTTGCAGACAGAACAGACCCAGATCAGATGCGCCATACGGGGCCGTTTGATCAGGTTTTGTTCTGATTGCTCCTGGAAGTATATTGGTCGGATTTTACAGTTTTTTTACGGTCATGAATTCCTGTTTTCATAGATGATTATAACATATCAGATAATATATATACATGTACATGATGTTAAAACTTTTTACACGAATATTTATTATAAAGGTTTATAAAAATCAACCGAAAATACTAGATTGAAATTAACAGTAGTAATATGTATTTCTCTCCCTGACGTAAGTTGCTGTTATCGAATTTCGGTCAGTTACTTTTCAGCGTATGGTAAAACTAATGTAAAACAGCTGGAACTGATAAAGCGAAAATGACCGAATACATTTACGATGTGGTTTACATATACCTATAAAATCCTACGTACTCTATGGGGAACCAGGAAGTAGAACATTACTACCTAGATCATTTCTTTGAGTAATGGTAGATGGAACACTGGGGATACTTTTCTCTTTGAAACCATGTTGTAAATATACCATAAACCTCGCTAGTGCGAATGTTTAGTTAAGGTGAATTGAGAACTGTTTAGGCAGGTGACTGCTTAATGCAGGGTGACTGTCATACAGCAAGCTCATTTTCGGAGTCGTTTGCCCTGCATTACACTGTCACCTGTCTGTAAATCTGGTACTTGATACTTAGTTGAGTGTTCGAATTATCGAGCTTGTACTGTATATCATTACAAGTGAGACACTTTTACAACTGATCTGGTGGCGTGTTAATTACATCATACATATTTGATATACCCCCATCTGACATCGTACGTGTTGAAAGCATTCTTTCGATAAATGGGGCGTCATGCTCACTTCCTACCTCGCTGTGACCGTATGGCTTTATTGTTATTAGGGTTGTTTTTATCACCATGGTTAATATTATATTCTCAAGCAAGGAAAACTAAGGAAGACAGTTCAGTGCTTTTGACCGCAGGCGTCACGTTTTTAGGGTAATCCTGATATTAAACTGAGTCAGCATCTTAAATTACCTAATCTATAAAGTGCAACAATCCCATACAATGTACATAGGCAAACGATGTAGACCCAGATCAAGGGATCCTAAAGGAGCCCTTTGGCCAGGGCCTTTTTTGTGTGTTATATCAATCAATGACAAAGGTATTAGCATGGAGATGTCCTCAGATCTGAGTATGCACAGTCTCTTGCATCATTCAAATGGAAAAGGTTTTTTGCACCGCGTGTTGTATCATTCAATGGCAAATTTCTTGGTTTGCAACGTACGTTGTATCATTAATTGGAACAAGTTTTTTTCTTCACCGCATGCTCTATCATAAACAAGTAAAACTTACCTGCACCGTGTGTTGTATCATTCAATGGCAAAAGTATTGTTGCGCCGTGTGTTATATCATTCAATGGAAACAGTGATTGTGCATCGCGTGTTGTATCATTTAAGGGCAAAGGTTTTAAACTAGAGGAGCCCTCTGATATTGGTCTGCACTGTGGAAGATTTTCACCAGCATATACTTTTTCCAGGAACTCCTCATATGAAATATGAATGTGTTTCAAATGTCTTTTTAGACACATTTACATTGTATTGTAAAACCTTGCTAAATCGACCACCAAAATGATGTATAATTCTGGCCTGGGTCTTAGAGACAGGTAGTACCTTAAGGCAGGACTAAAGTAATGCAGACTCTCCCAAGGGAGCTTCCTGCATTACTTTGGCCCATCATTAAGCAACCACGTGCTTTTTAAAGATCCCCGTGTTTCAGAGCTGGTTTACTGTACAGTATAGCAGTTTAAAGGTTAATGTAAGTCGGAATCAAACGATTAGCCGATAATGGACCATACTGTTAGTCACATTAAAGTGTCATCAGTAATTATTGAAGGGGTTTGCCAATTAGAGGCTGGGGATTCAAAACATACTTACCCATCTGTGTGTAACTATAGAGGTCATGCAGTATGACAGGCTGACATTTTCCTAGATGATTTTGAATGACAAACACGGCAGACCCTGGTCACATGGCTTCTCTAGGAACACTTTCATCTGGATCTTTACCGTTTTCAAACGCCAGTTTACCAGTGTGAATATCGTATTGTATTCGCTTTGCGTTTTAAGTTCATAACTGTATGAAATAGGCCGATAATATCTTGATGTGCTACAAAACAGTACAGGTACGGCTTATTTTGTATTACAGAGGCTTTTTTCGATACAAGTTCAAATTATAAATCACATCGACTTTAAATTACACTTGCATTTACTAATGAGAGAGTGATTTCGATAATATAATTTAGAAAATATTTTACGGAACTTATCATACTTATATGTTTTCAGTAACAATACGATTGCGGCTATTGAAATGCTTAACAAAGGAACAGGTCCTAGCAAGCTGTATGGTAAACTCCGCATGATGTAGCACGAGGAACATCACCATCTAGATGAGGGTCATTTACTATATTCAAGTCAAAGTTACCCTGCTTGTCGTAGATTGTAGAGGAGATGAATCCATTATTAATAGACAGATCTAAGTCTAGAAAAAAGTGCCGAAGTGTCTGTCTGATTAGTTTTATTTAACTTACGTTCTTTTGGGTATATAGAAGAAAACAATGCATCACAAAAAGGATTATCAATATTAAATATGTGATCCAGATCCAGATATCGAGGTGTTTTTATCAAGGGCAATGATGATATCTGCCTGTTTATTAGGTTTCAGACTTAACACGAAGTCCCTCTCACAGCAATACAAAACACAGGTCTGCGACAGGTGGCGCGCAAGTTGCACCCATGGGAATATCAATAACTTGACGATATATGACATCCCCATAACGTACAAAGATATTGTCTAGAAGAAAGGCGAGATACTCATAAACTTCGGAGAAAGTCCACATAGAATAATGCTCAATCGCGTCATCCGTAAAACATGCACGGTCAGCATTGCATGCGAGACATAATCTACAAGTTTATCGTTAAGACCAAAACACAAATGTTGTCGGCTTCAACCTCAACGAATAAATCAATTTCTTCCTTTGATAATCGAATGCAGTCAAGAGAAGTATATTCCGGAAGGCTAATGTAAAGTAACTTATTACTCCATAAATACGCCTTTCTATGCATTTGCAAACAGAGTAGACCTATAGGAGCCGATGTCGCAAAAATATTGTGTTCAAGAACAGCCAATTATGTGTGATGATGGAAACCGTTAATATTGATTCACAAATGGACTTTACGATACACATTGGTCAGAAACAAATCGTACTATGCTCCACACAGTATTATTTTAATATCTATGAGCGCATTTTTTATAGAAAGATTACCTTCAACCCATTTGTACCCCTATTATTTAAGAAAACCCCGTCCAGATCTTACTTTCAACCCCGTCCATTTTTCGTGTGAAGGGGGCACAGCAAAACAAAATATTTGCTGGAAAAGCTATTGACATGGATGGGTTCAGCAATCAGTGCAGACCCTGATCAGGGAGCTCCTTCATGAACGCTTTGATCTAGGTCAACATTATTTGCTTATGTCCTTTTTAAGGGACACTGGACACTAATGTGTTATGACTAGACGTGATTGTACTACCGGTATATCACGTGATCATGGCACATGCACATGTACATGTCAGTCAAACAGGCTGCTGGATTAGTTTGTTACACTATACTTATTTTACAGCAATTGTTTAGGGTATTAACATGTTCATGTAATAAATGATGGTATCATGAATATTGATTAGATTATTTATTTTGTTATAATTAATGACACATGGACATAGGACATGTTGGCACTGGCAGAAACTGTAGAATGACATCTATAGTATTTAATACGAAAACAGAGCAGACCCTGATCAAACGACTTCTATAGGAGGCGTCTGATCTGGGTCAATTCTGTTTGCAAAGGCGTAGTAAGCCGTATTTATGGAGTACTGGGTTAAATGTGTCACTCGTATTTTGAAATCTATAGTTTTCAGTATACTATACAGTAAAGCCTCTCCATAACGATCACTATAGTTTTCAGTATACTATACAGTAAAGCCTCTCCATAACGATCACTCAAACGTGGTCTAGTTCGAAACCTTTAAGACAAACTGTAGCTTAATGTAGGGCAAAGGTTATGCGAAACGCTCCTTTTGCATTTATTTTGTCTTGCAACCACCTGCTTTGAGAACAACCATTTGTATTCAAATAGTATCATTTGTAGACAAGTTCTGCCGTATTTGCATACATCATACATACGTTTCACAGCGACAGGTCTAAACAGATAGTCGATACCGAAGAATCTAAATTTGCACTGCCACAGTGAAGTATGATAACGAGAGGTTTAAAAAATCATAACACGAGTTGTTACCCTTTGACCATCGTCGAAAAGAATACCAGGTGTCACGATCAATATGTTACGGAAACATACATACATACACTTATGAAACTTGCTGTGCGTAACAGACCTTTACACTTTTCTAACAGTGCAAAGCCAGACCAGCCCCCACTTTGTTCGCATGACATATGACCAGGTTCATTAGAGTCTAGTCCATTCCGCTGGCGTGAATTACTGTGTAGAACTTAATCAGATGCCGCGTTTGATCTAGTTCTACAATGTTTGAAAAGTCTAAAGACCGGCTTCCGTGCAGTAGGTCTCATGTAGTTTCACCGGAGTTGGTGTCAGGTGTTATTCAGCTTATCATACATGATAATGCAAACGGTTGAAGTCAAACATGGACGACAAATGACTGAACGTAACCCTGTCCTTCATATAAAAGCCTTTTCACGCATTCCCAAATAGCGTAGACCTAGATCAGAAGTTTCCTATAGGAGCCGTCGGATCAGAGTCTGTTCTGTTTGTTTGTGGAATGTAATAGATATGTTTCTTTAGTTTCTGAAATGTCTACAATGTTCGACTTTCCATATTTCATTATAACTAATTTGTCCATCAATATTCAGTAGGTATTGAAATTTGGAATAAATATAGAACAGGAAAGAGTTAAGGATCCTAACTGTTAGATTAATATATTAACAGTTTGGAGAGCAAGAGAAATTGCAGATATTTGATAATGTGCCGTAAAATCTATTTAATGTAACAACTTAAAGGATGTACAAGTCTGGGTCGTAGAGACAGATGGTAGCTTAATGCATGGTAAGAGTTGTGTAGAAAAAATCATCCAGGAGCTTTCGGCATTACTGTTGTCCTGCGTTAAGCAGCCATTTGCTTTTAAAGACCAAATCTTTAGTAAATACGTGGACGATTTAGAGAGGTTCTACTGTACATGTAATATACAGTAGAACCAGTCTTAAGCGACTAGCAAAAAGAGCTCTAGTTATGGGTATGTAAGGAAGGTGGTAACTTAATGCAGGTCAAAAGTAATGAAGAAAGCTCCTATAGGAGGCTTTTGCATTACTTTTGACCAGCATTAAGGGACTACCTGCTGTTTCAGACATCTGTGTTCAATAAATGAATGGTCGCTTAAGACAGTTTTCACTATATATGACAAGCTTGACAAGCAACACGTGTTTAACATGTGATTGCCTTTGCAGGTATATTGGACCAAAATGAAATAACGAAAAACTCGACGTCTCATCAGAGTATAATTTATTTGTTCCAGGAATTAATGAAAAGGCAATATATCTTTTGTTTAAACCTTTCCTCCATAAATACACCTTTCTACGCCTCTGTAAAAATCACCTATTGAAACTATTGTGATGAATAGAGCATTTGCTCCTATAGGAGCAAATGCTCTATTTATCACAACGGTTTCAAACTACAAAATTCTAAAATTTTACTATTCTCTAGTTAATGCTCCTTTTCGGTAGATTTATTCAAAGTGGTTGGATCTAACAATAGCCTATGGAGGAATGGGTTAACATTGACTTCGACGTTGATTACATTCCTCTTGCCGCAGTTGCGTTCAGATTAGACCCTGCTCCTATATAAATCGTCTGATAAGGGTCTGCTCTGTTTGCTTATGTCCAAAGAGTACAATGTTTATACGTCATTATTCGGCTACAAGTAATGCGCTTGTATTAACCTTTGATCTTGTGAATAATTAAAACTGGCTCCTCCTTTTCAGAATATCAATTAAACAAAAAGCTTTGACAAAAACTATCTCTGAAGAACATGATTTGTATGACAAAGAGAGCAGCCCCCTATAGAAGGGCTCCCGTAGGAGCCCTGTGAACTACATCTACACTGTCTACAAAGGGCTGATACAGTAAAACCTCTCTATAACGGCCAATAAATTATGTTAATTAGTTGGTATTTTGGGCAGGTGCCTGCTAAAAGCATGGTGAAAGTAAAACAGAACGCTCCTATAGGAGCGTTCTGTTTTACTTTCACCTTGCTTTAAGCAGCCACCTACCTTTAACACAAAATACTTGATGTAATTTAGTGGGCGTTATAGAGAAGTTTTACTGTATATTCGCTTACCGCACATTTATGGTTAAAGATCGGAGAAGATTGCAATGTGAAACCTACAGCTGAAAACAGTTTAGACGATGCAATCTACAGGACGGCATATTCATTAGTACCAGAAAGAATCAGACCCCCTTGAACTGATTTTGATATACATACTTATGAGATGTAGAACAGGTGGCAAATATAAATAGTCATGGATACCGTCATTATCCTTTAGAACGTCCCATGTAACTTAGTTATAATGATGCAAACAGGTTCGCAAATGTTTGACATTCCGATATGCTTCAGGATTAGTACAGATTTCAGTTGTTTGTTTTAAAATATTTTATATATTTTATTTCGTACTACATGTACCAGCCGATGTGTCTCAACCAGCCGAGGAGTCTCATCCAGCCGATGTGTCTCATCCAGCCGAACTGTCTCATCCAGCCAAGGTGTTTCATCCAGCCGAGGTGTCTCATCCAGCCGAGGTGTTTCAACCAGCCGAGGTGTCTCATCCAGCCAAGGTGTCTCATCTAACCGATGTCTCATCCAGCCGAGGTGTTTCATCCAGCCGAGGTATCTCATCCAGCCGAGGTATCTCATCCAACCGAACTGTCTCATCAGAAACAACTGTTCGACACACGGACAACAGTTTCTAGAAACTCTAAATGAGTAAGTAACACGATGTGTTTGTGAAACAGTATGCCCCCGACTCTCGCCAATATAAATATTAAACGTATTTTGACTTATGACCTTGATATATGACCTTGACCTTAATAACTCACCCCTAAAATATTTGCCTCTACAAGGTGCACATACATGCCAAGTTTGAAGTAGGTATGTGCAATGGCTATAAAACCAACCCACCCACCAACCAACCAACCAACCAACAAACAAACATACAAACAAACAAACAAACAAACAAACAAACAAACAAACAAACAAACAGACAGACAGACAGAGCAAAAACAACACACCGGCATTAAAATACAGCAGACCGTTTTAGGAGGCATTTGTTTAGGCAGAATAAGGGTTAACTACTAAACTGATCGTGTAGTAAGATCAGGGAATGTAAGGACTGTAAATCATTGATGTGGCTGTATGCTTTCGAATGTAGTAATTATAAAAAACTGAAGTTTTAAACTTCATCTTGCTATCGGCGGATCTATAATTACATTTGCACACCTTTCGCATTCTCCTACTAGAGATTTCTGTATACTGTTAACTTTCTGCGTACTTTTCCTATTCTCCCATGTGAGCTTTCTTACATTTGCAGCAGTTTGGATCCAGATGAGATGCCGATTGTTTGAATTTTTAAAATGTGATGGGTGAATATTTGTGTAAAAATAAGTTGCTTAGCAGGATAAAGGTTAATTCAAGTGGTGCGTAATACAGGACAAATTGGTATAAAGATCCCATAGGGAATAGAAACTCACGTGACAAAACGAACGGTATGCAGAAAGCCACGTAGGGAATACAAATGCAGAAAGCGCACATGTGAGAATAGGAAAAGTAGGCAGAAAGTTAACAGTATGCAGAAATCTCCAGTAAGAGAATGCGAAAGGTATGCAGAAAGCTCCATTAGAAGCACAGGGGGCCATTTCGTGGGTCTACATAGTCTAAAAAGTCAACAAAAAAAATGATTGGGTCGTTTTAGTGTTATATTATATACAAGGGGTCTAACTACCCATTCGCAAATTTCACGACCGATTCGAAATAACGCCCGGTTTTGGGCTATCAAGATGAAATACCCACTAATGTTTGGTACGAACGTGAAGCTGTGACATTGTAATTTTCTACTTAGCCAGTAACTTGATTGACCTAGGGATGGTGCCCTGCGTTCTCATTAACGCTTATTGGGTAAGCAAGGTAACAGACACGCGGATGTTGTTATTGTAAAGGAAGCGGGTCACGTGACTCGTAATAGCCTGACAGAGATTTAAATCTGCTAATTGCACGAAAATTCGCCTGCATTTCGGATCTGCATCAGTGTCTGCAGATAGTTTGAGAGGTAAACGATAGCTTTTTGTCATATATATTGATTGCACAATCGTTTTGTCCCGAGGCATCGCGATTATGGCCGTTTTACGGGGGGTCTAGCGGCAAATCGTTGTTGCGCGATCTCGTTCGAGTAAGCTAAATCAGCGTGTTTTGTAGGAATTTCACGTCGGCACTGGCTACGGCTTAGTCGGAATGTATCAAAAGTTATATTATTTGAAAAGTACAATGTCCCAGCTTCACGTTCGTACCAAATATTAGTGGTTATTCCATCTTGGCTGTCCAAAAACCGGGCGTTATTTCGAATCGGTCGTGAAGTTTGCGAATGGGAAGGTAGACCCCTTGTATATAATATAACACAAAATCGACCCAATCATTTGTTTGACTTTTTAGACCGTGTAGACCCACGAAATGGCCCCCTGTGCTTAGAAGGATACAAACTGTATGCAGAAAATTCCAGTAGGAGAATAGGAAAGGTACGCAGAAAGCCGCCTCCCGTAAAAGAATCTGAAAAAGTATGCAAAACAAAAAGTTCAGGTTGGAGAAGATGAAAGGTATGCCGAATGTTCCCTTAGGAGAATACGAAAGGTATACAGAAAGCTCCCATATAATAATAAGAAAAGGATACAGAAAGCTACCGTAGGAAAATATCTCGAATGTAAATGTATGCAGAAAGCTAAGCTGCCGTATGACAACAACAAAGGTATACAGAAAGATCCCGTGGGAGAATACGAAATGTTTACAGAAAGCTCATGTAGGAGAATATGAAAAGGATACAGAAAGCTACAGCAGGAAATTACGTCGAATTTAAATGGACCATTGTTTCTTTTGACCTGAATGATTATTACGTAGATTGAATACCATCCCGGTACCCATGTGCTTATATCGAATAGAGACTAGAGACTCCGTGACCTGGGTGGAACAAGAGATGTCATGTAAAGGTCGTTGTCTTGTCGATCGAAAATGCAGTTCCAATTAGTCTCTACAATATCTACAATAGCTGGAATAAAATGGGAGGAATCCGAACATCCTTCAAGCGTGACCGTAACACATCACCTTGTGAGAAACGGACAACTGTATTATGTTTGACCTTTAACCCTTTCGCTACCAAACTCTGTCGTCTGCTAACTTTGTCGTCTCCTACAAATTTTCATTCTTTTGATTTTCTTCATTTTTGTTTCAAAAACATAGTATCGGTAACAAACAGTCTGTATCCTGATGAGACGCCGAGTTACTCGGCGTCTCATCTGGATCCAAACTGTTTGCATAGGTAATCACAGATCCGGCATTGGATGCGAAAGGGTTAATCCGCTGTGGAATACATGTTTGTTTCCATTTGGGCCTGGTGTAGTTTTGACTATTCCCGATGCGATCAAGCATTTGATGAACTAATGACCGAGTGTCAAACAGTTTGGATCCTGATGAGTTACTCGGCGTCTCCTCTTGGTTCAAGATGTTTGCTATTGCTATTCAGATTGTGATTAGGGGGATAAGGGTTAACTAGAACGGTCACACAATTTTCATGTTCATATGAATGATTGATTTCCTTTCTCATGACATGTAACAAAAGGAAACGCAATAGAGTAACACTCCTCTGAACACGACTCTTAGTGACGAATAATTTTAACCCTTCGCTTGCTATTCACGTCAATATACCTACCTGTAAATAGTGCAGACCCAGATGAGACAGCTCCTGCAGGAGCTGTCTCATCAGGGTCTGCAATATTTACAAATTGAGTATGCAACCAGTACACTCCACAGCAGTGATTGCACAGCGAAATACTTGTACACAGTGAAGATGTATGTAATTATACAACAGGGCATGGGTAAAGAAGATGTTTATTTTAAAATTCAGCAAGCGAAGGGTTACATCGTTTTAGGCAAATAGCTTCTGGACGCAGAAAGCTCTTGGTAGCTTTTCATATGACTTTCATCTTGGTCTACATCGTTGTCTTGTGACATTTTGCACCATGCTTTACCTTTAGCTGAACCCCATACAATACGGATCCTGGATGGAAACCAATCTCTAATGCGAAGGTTATTATAAAACTTATTTAACCCTTACTTCACGAATATGCATCATGAAGATTATTTAGATTTGTTTATTATAATAGCACACGAACACACGGACATGTTCCATGGCAGAAACTGTAGAATCATATCTACATAAGTCCATAAGCGCATACAGAAGGCGTCTGATCTGGGTCTACTCTGTTTGTAAAGGTGCAGAAAGGTGTATTTATGGAGTAAAGGTAAAATAATGCTCATCGACACTATTGCAGTTTAAAACAGAAATTCTACAATGAGGCTAGTTCCGTGTTTCGTTTCCAAGTCCGACCAGTGTCCAATACAGTTTTAACCCTTCGCTTGCTATTCACGTCAATATACCTACCTGTAAACAGTGAAGACCCAGATGAGACAGCTCCTGCAGGAGCTGTCTCATCAGGGTCTGCACTATTTACAAGTTGATTGTGCAACAAGTACACTCCACAGCAGTGATTTCACAGCGAAATACTTGTACACAGTAAAGATATATGTAATTATACAACAGGGCATGGGTAAAGAAGGAGAAATGTATTTTTAAATTCAGCAAGCGAATGGTTAATCCTGCTATGATGGCGAGCCTATTAACGTCTCATCTAATATCAAACTGTCTGAAAAGGATAACATAAATGCCATACGCCTTTTACTCTTCACGTCTCCTGCAGTGAGTATAGTGATTTTAAACCATTTACCTCATGAATATTCATGTAAGAAATAATAATATGGTAGAAACTAGATACTGATTTTTACAGCTCTAGCTAGCAATCTGCTTCACAGCAACAAGTTATATACAGGATGTGTGTGTGTGTGTGGGGGGGGGGGGGGGGACTAGATACTGATATTTATTAGCCAGCTCTAGATAGCAAGCTGCTTCACCACAGCAACAAGTTATAAACAGGGAGTGTGTGTGTGGGGGGGGGGGGGCTAAATACTGATAGTTATTAGCCAACTCTAACTAGCAAACTAGATACTGATATTTATTAGCCAACTCTAGCTAGCAAGCTGCTTTACAGCAACAAGTATATACATGGGGCAAACTCGATACTGATATTTATTAGCAAGCTCTAGCTAGCAGGTTGCTTCACAGCAACACATATATACAGGGGTAGTGGGGTGTTAACATCGACCTTACTGCTTAAATTTGAAAAGTGCTAATTCATGCAGAAGTCCAATTCTTTTACTTTTAACCCTATCGCTGCCAAACTATGTCGTCTGCTAACTTTGTCGTCTGCTATAAATTTTCATTTTTATTATTTTCTTCATTTTTGTTTCAAAAGCATAGTAATAGTAACAAACAGTTTGGATCCTGATGAGACACCGAGTTACTCGGCATCTCATCTGGATCCAAACTGTTTGTATAGGTAATCACAGATCCGGCATTGGCAGCGAAAGGGTTAACGCCGTCAAGTTCTGAAACTATCCAGGTACATAACTACTTTTTCGCTTTCTGACAAGCAAACATCATACCCGGTACGATTATTTTATTACAATTGTTTTCGTTCTATTTGAAATAAACTTTGACAACATTTAATATTTTGTAAAGTGTTATAATTAAATGGACTTAAAATCCATACACGTCTGTTAACCAGTTCATCGTTACACGTAGATCTACATTTCTTATTTTTTTAATTGAAATATAAGTTACACCATAGATCGGTTGTAAACATTATATATGTGGTTCTGAATCTGAAACGAGTACATAAATTGCTGATGTTAGTAGTAGATTAATCCTTATTTGAAGATATATGGGACTAGACATCCATGTAAACGATTTATTTTGAACAAAGTTAACTGTTAATATTTACTTTGATTTATACATTTAATTTGTAGCTGTGTAAATCGGATTTGGATAATGAAATACTAAAGGTCACACTTGAGACAGTGTCTTCATAAGCAAACAGACCAGACTCTGGTCTGAAGTATAAACGTGTAACAAGAGCTCCGTGTGTCGGAACATTATATGCCCAAATTGACATTGACCTTTTACAGACTGACCTCAAAATCAATAGGGATCTTCTACTGGCCATGACCAACCTACCTAATACTTATGAAGTTATTGAGCGGACATGTTTTTTGAGTGAATATCACTGTGAACTTGAATGACCTTTGATCGATTGACCTCAATATCCACAGGGGTTATCTACTAATCATGACCAACCTCGTAACTAAATATGAAGACAGCGCACCTGATAATTATCAAGTTGTTGAGTAGACAAGAGTTTTGAGGTGAAGGTCACGATGACCTTGACCTTTGACCGGCTAACTTCAAAATAGACAGAGGTCATCTACTGGCCATGACCAACCTTCCTACTAAGTATAAAGACAGGGTAATTATTGTTATCAAATTATTGAACGAACATTTTTAAGGCCACTGTGACCTTGACCTTTGGCCAATTGACCTCAAAATCAAAACAGGCCATTTACTGACCATGCCTAACCTTCTTAATAAGTATGAAGACAGCACACCTGATAATAATAAAGTTGTTGAGTAGATAAGATGAGGAGAAGATCACTGTGACATTGACCTTTGACCGACTTACCTCAACATCAATAGGGGTCATCTACTGGCCATGACCTACCTCTCTACGATGCATGAGGAATGTTCATCTAATAGTTGTCAAGTTATTGAGTGGACAAATATGTGGCTAACGGACAGACGGACAGACATACGTTCTTACGGATTGAGTGTTTGTGACTATTCTTTTGTTCAAAATAGCCACATAAAATGAAAATTAGCCACATAAAACATATGAGAATAAAATAACTTTTGTTCTCATAGTCAATATCTTTTGTTCACATAGTCACATAAACGGGAATCGTTAGCGCGGACAGATGGACGGACAATCGACATACCATAATAAACGAATAAAATGCATACATATGTAGTAAAGTATTAATACACAGTCAGACTGTCAAAAACACTTTAGATTTTGATGACACTGAGAGTATCCCAATCTCATATTTGGATTCAAACTTGTTCCACGTGTTGTCGCCTATTCGTTTAATAGAATGAACATATAGTATAAGCCTCTAAACCAGTCTTAGTAAAACTACCTTAGATCTTTTTAGGCAGATAGCTGCTCAATACAGGGCGAAAGTCAGATAGCTGCTCAATACAGGGCGAAAGTCATGCATGGCTTCATGCTGCATTAAAACGCCACTTATCTTAAACGCCGGCATTGGAACTAACGTGGACGTATGCTTTATATTAGTTTACAGTAGTTTTGATAACAGGCGTATAGGTAAACGGTGAAGACAAAGACCAAATACTAGAAGAAGTCCGAACTGTTTGCTTCACATGGTCATGTAACATTGGAAAACTATTACTTGACCCCCCACCCCACCCACACACGTTGGCATTAATGACACTCGTACTTGGTTCTGTACTAAATGATAGATAAAAGTGTGTATGAACACAATAAACAATCACCATATCTCCACCAAAGCCTGTTGCGGGTACTCTTCAGAATCGTCCCGAAGAGATGATTCCAAAGAGAAGTAACAACTAGGCGCTGATGGAGAAATTAAGGAACTATTCTTAAAGAATGTTTAATGATCTTCTTTCACCTATATTCCTCTAGACAGAGGTGAAATACAGTTCAATTCCCTCTAAAGCGACCACTATATGCATAAATACAAGTGTCTTTACCATCGGATTGTTGCTTAATGCAGGATGAGAGTAATACAGAAAAAACTTATGTAGAACAGTAAGCATAACATTCGTCCTACATCAAGCGCCAACTTTGCCTGAAGTACCCTGACTTATATCAATGTTAGGTGATCGCTGTGGAGGGATTGGACCGTAGTAAAGTTACACAACATGGCTTTGGAATGTACAAGCATCTTACACCAACCCGTAGAAACTGTGAAGTTTTGCAGGTTTAACTTACTTCTGAATTATCATTGACCGAGTGTCCATCAGATTGGATCTTGTTTAGACGCACGTCGTCTGGACCAAAGTTATTTAAAACATGCGTGCCAAGTCGCTGCTGCCATGAAAATGATTCCTGCATTTACATTAGGGTATTTAGAATACGGAATATACACAGGTTTTTAGTTATTGCTTCCGCGTGTCTTCAGTGACAACAAAATAATGAAATCACATTAACCCTTAATGTTCTGAAATGGAGTGCATACTATATATGAAACAGTGTATACCTAAAGCAAGGGCCTCTGAGGGAGCCCTTTGATCAGTGTCTGCACTGTTTGTCATAAAAACCATGTTCTTCAGTGTTTTGATACAATTTTTATTTGATTGATATTAAGAAAGGGATAAGCAAAAATTTATTATTCAGCAGGATAATGGTTAAGTACCAGAGCACCTGCACTTGACAATTTAATGAATCGGCCTATTCTCAAAGCATATCCTGCTGATCGCGACCTCACCCGCCTTTTGTAAAGTCGTTTGCCAATCCAATCACACAACGTGGCAAGTAGGAAATATTTTAGGGCTGCAGAGGAGAGTTATAGCCGACGACAGTTTTGACAACAGATTGATCATTATCCTGCTTTCACAACTTGATTCGTATTTGCAAACAGTTTGGAACTAGATGAGATGCCGAGTTACTTGACGTCCCCATCAGAGTTCGATATAGTTGACACTCGACCAATAGTTTCTTAACAGCTTGCTCGACTCGGAGGTAGGCAAACACATGTACAGATTCAGACTTTAACCCTTCTCTTGCTGAATTTTAAAATGCATGTCTCCATCTTACCCATGCCCTTTTGTATAATTACATATATCTTCACTGTGCACAAGTATTTTGCTGTGCAATCGCTGCTCTGGAGTGCACTGGTTGAACTATCAACATGTAAATAGTGCAGACCCTGATGAAACAGCTCTTGCAGGAGCTGTCTCATCTGGGTCTTCACTATTTACAGGTAGGTATATTGACGGGAATGGCAAGGAAAGGGTTAAGCAGCGGGGAAAGGGTTAAGTGCTATGGAGAAGAATGGAAATCCTCTCTCGCTATGGGGTAATCCTTTAGCTCTAAAAACATTTAAAACATCGTCGGTTCTAAGCCTGTAGTCTTTGGTCATGACGGGTCATTCCACCGACTTTACAACCAGACCAACAATAATAGCTGTCTATTTATTGCTTGTTTATGTATGTAGATTGTCTACATTCCCTGTATGTAAGTTTGCCATTTATCTTGGCTAGATAGTATTAGATTTATTCGTTTGGTAAGAATCAAGAAATTTGCCCATGAAATTCTCGGCATTACCGTATGTGAACAACGAAAATGACAAGATAACAAAGTCCATTAGTATTGCAAATAGAAAAGAAATACGATGAGGTAATGTTGTAAAACATGATATATAAGGTTCTTGTCACCTTGTCATTCACGACTCCTGTCACACACATGACACCCGAGGTTCAAGTTACCAGGACGTCAATGGTTCTTGACGCCGTGACATTTAATGTTGTTGTCAGTATGACATCGACCTTCATTGTGAATCAAATGTTACGACTTTCAAAGTTCTTGTCACAGTGACGTCAATGGTCATTTGTGAATGTGACATTCAGGGTTCTTATCAACATGACATTCAAGGTTCTTGCCACCACGACATACATGTACAAGGTTCTTATCAACATGACATTCAAGGTTCTTGCCACCACGACATCCACGTTTTTCGCCACTACGACGCCTTAGGTTCGTGTCACTATAACACGCTAGGTTCTTGCCAATATAACATTTAATGTTCCTGTCAAAATGACATCGAACGTCAAGGTTCTTGCCACCATGACATACATGTACAAGGTTCTTATCAACATGAAATGAAAGGTTCTTGTCACCATGACATCCGAGGCATGTACTAGTTGTGCTACCAAATATGCAAGGTGTTTGTCAATACAGTGCCCAAGGTTCTTCTCATTACGACATTCAAGGTAAATAAGTTGTGTACATGTGTGACAAGCTGTTTCAAAGTGCGAACATATTGATGGCTAATGGATCCCATGCAGTTGCATCAATAAAACTAATGCAGCATGTAAACAAACCGGGTTATTTTGCAATAAAGATGTACAAAGAGAAATCAACTCCAGTTCACACGAAAACATGGCGCGCGTCGCGAAATTATAGGATTGGAATGCTGTTGGTGAGCTGTTAACATGCCAAGCAAAGTTTGTTTGCAGTCATTATTATCTACATCGTTTTCGGAATACAATGAACAGTAAAACCACATCTGATGTTACCGCCTAACCATTCTATGTCGTAGAGACAGGTGGGAGTTTAATGCAGGACATAGGTTAAAGAGGAAGTCCCTACAATGATCGCATATTTTCAATAATATCATAAAACTTGGTATTTGTTATGCTCTATCATTATTATGAAGGTTCTCAATTGGAACTTATATCGAAAAATGCCCCTGTGATACAATAAACCGATTTCATCAATACTGATAATTTTTGTTCTACAACACAATATTATCGGCCCTTTCCGTTAAATTCTTCCGCGTTTTGCCGATGAACACCTGATCCCTCAATTGTTTACGTAATACCTTTCTCGGAAGTGATCGGAGAATCGCAAATATGGCGAACAGTTACGAAACTAAAACCCAACCCGAATAAAACTGAAACATCGGGGAGTAAAACCGAGATCGGCGATATCAAACACATGGATGTTTTGTCATTATAAACGGTAATTGGATGGGTCTTTTTGCGATATACTACTTTTCAGCATATAAACAAATGAGTTTTGTATATTTTACGTTTTTATGAAACGTGTCAAATGTAGGGACATCCCCTTTAAACTCAAAGCTCCAATAGGAGCTCTCTTCATTACCATCGCCCTGCATTACGCAATAATTTGTGCTTGAAGACAGTCAACACGCCCATTATTATCGATGAACCCTTTCTATTATACAAACGCTTTTTACGAATTTTCAAACAGAGTAGACCCAGATCAAACGTATCCGGCATGACCAGAGGCTTCGCTGCTTGCTTATGAGTTTATTATAGATCTGACTACAGTTTTTACCAATACCAAACCATCCTATTTGCACATACGTACCTTTATAAATAAACAACAGCTAATCAATTTGCATGGTGCTATTATTTCTTGGTTGAATATCCAACAAGACTAGGGTTAGATGTTCGCCGTGGGGAAGTTTTACTGTACACAAAGCTTATCCTTCAAAATGCAACACTATGTTGTAACCACACTTTAGAATCGTCTCTTTGAGACGATTCTAAAGAGTAGTGAAAACATAGGGTTTGGTGGAGAAATAAAATTATTCTTGAAAATGTTGCAATTCACGCATCATTTCTGGACATTTGTCTAGACCGAAACAAATCATTCTGTATGGCTATATTTTTGCAATGTTGCTGCGCCGTAAAATTCAAATCATCCATACCACATTATTCGCCCATAATTTTCTGTCCCTTTTCAGAGGCAGCTGCCTATTTTCATTCTTGTTCTAGTTTTCCATTGTAATTTGCATATGACCCGCTAGTGTTTAGTAGTAAACTGTGTTTTCATTAGTTAATGCCTAGAATGGCAAACAACCCCATTACAATGCTTCTACACATGTTCAAACTAGAGGTAAACTCCAGATACAGTCTGCGATGGAAATCCTTGGGTTATTCTTACGACCTAGTAAGTATTTCAAAACACCATGTTTTATGATAATAAGCTTTTTCGCAAGCTGGGATCAATGCAATTGATCCATATTAACATAACCACAACAAATGTAAGGCATTCTGTTTTGTATACCTTTTTATAAACTTCTCAGAATTCAGTCAAAACGTCATAATACAGAAGGTCATTATTTCCGCAAATATTTAACATGGAAGGCTGTCGAAAGTTTTGTTCTGAAAAAAGATGCTGCAGGAAAATCCCCATAATAAAAAAGGACGTACACGACGAAGATAACCGAGGTCTCCGAAATAGGTTGGCATATTTACGCAGTTGTGTCACAATTCTCCTGTGAGTTGGAAGTCAAAGAGGCGGTTCCGTCAAACTACCAGTTCGTCATACGAAAAGCGTCTTCGTCAAACTGGGTAAAGTATAAATTTTGCGGCATTGTTCCCCTACTCCATTACAACCACTTAAAATAAGGCTAATTGATCATATGAAAGGCCGGTGGCAGCTCCTAAAGGTGTTTTCTGTTTTACTTGCAGATTGTTTAAGCAGTGATCGTAATAGAGAGGTATTTACTGTATTACATTTGACACGCTACGTTCAACATATACGCTGCCACTTGACCGTTATTAAAATTTCAAGACATTTTGGGAGGCAAAACTACATTTGTGTGGGGCCATTTTGACCAACATGTGGCCGGTTTGACCAGCCAAAATAGATCTGGATCTGCATCATTAACATATGACCAGTGTACTCTACAGTGTACTCTATATAGGTATACTGATTGTAAAGCTCGCATATAAGCGTTACTAGAATTTAAAGGTTAAATAACCTTTCCAACAGCTCAGCTTTTAGGCTTCATCATCATCATTTAAAAAACCAATAATGAAATCTTCATCATCTTCATCCTAAGACTTATGCTAACATGTTATCATAGGTCTTTGCTTCATCATTTAAGATTTGAATAAAAAAGGTATAATAAAACATCTTTAACAATGGTATCAACACCATTAACATATAATTATACTGAATTCTCACAAATAAATAAAGTTATAATTATTATTAATAAATAAATAACCATTATTAAAATACAAACAAACTGGTGGCACAATCGTGGTAATATTACCAGTTTGACGAAACCAGTACCAAAAGTCCAGTTTGACGAACCGGTATTTTGACGAAACCACCGTAATCCACAGGCAACATCAGAGGAGATAAAGACGAAAGGTTGTTCAATATATTAAAGTAGTGGCATTAATAGTATTAATTACTATCCCCGGGCACAGCAACGAGGTTCCGGGTTGTTGGTTCTCTGTGATATAAAGCTACTTACTGAGGGCTATTGCTGCGGCTCTATCACCTGGGACTTTGTATCGTGAAAGTAGGTTGAGGATGCTAACTTTATATTGTTTTAAAATAGATTCGGTTAATGATGTCACTAATGATGATGCACACAAGCCAATTAATGCGTTGATCTAGGCTAGATGAAAACCGCTCCTGAAGTAATTACAGACTGTGTACAAACAAAATCTAAATTCATTATGCTTAAAGTGTATTTAATTTGTTGTCTTCATATCAATATAAAAGTACGCGCTTCAAATTATGAATTAATCATTACGCGCAATAATTTATTCATAGTACTCCGAGTGTGCTTCAGACATTTTCCCCGGTCATCCAAAGCCATCTGTCCAGTGTTAGTGTTGTTGTTTTGCATTTCATGTACATTTTAATAGTGATTTCCTATAAATAATACTTGAACATTTTCAATATGTGTTTCTTTACCCCACATTCACTTATTCTGTTCAAACATTATAAATGCCTAGAAAACAAAATATGCAGACAGACCAAGGCTCCAACTTTTGTTTAAATAGTCATTTCCATTGCACGCCTGCCTCCTACAAGATACAAGAAGGTTTATTTTCAGTCGGGTTTACAACAAATAACATTAGCTATACATTTGTATTAGAAGCCTTTTGCCGACTATAGTAACATAAAACAAAAACAGCCAGCCTGTAAATATAGGATAAAGTTTAGCATATTGAAAACATACATACAAGATATATATATCTAAAATCTCAAGTTTATTTAAATAGTTCTTACCATTTATGATTTCCTAAAACAAAAGATTTTTAAGAAGACAATATTGTCTTGAAAATTATTAATGTCTGTATATTAAGGGATCACGTTTAGTGTGCTAGTATGATACCAAGCAACCCTTCATAGATCTAGTTCCCTATACTAAAACAATCTCCAAACATTGAATTTAATATGACAGAGCTTTAAAACCATTATTGTTTTGTACATTAATGGTGGCGGTGGTCTAGTGGTAACGCGCTTGACTATCAGTCCGGAGGTCCGGGGTTCAAATCCCGGTCACCTCCCGGAAATTTCAGAGACGCTTTTCCGTGTCTCCCACCCGCACATCCTCTCCACCCAGGGGTTAAAATGGGTACCTGTAAGGGTCACTCGCCGGTACTGCGGCTGCATGATTGCGCCATATGTTAGCAGTGCTCAATATTGTAGGCCAATGACTCAATGACCAGGGGAGTAAATGTACAGTCGGCTGAGCGGTCATTCGGACTGAAAGTAGACTATAACTAGGTACTTTACATTATGTCAATATTTGAATGCCACTGCATATCTTTTTTTTAAATATATTTGTTGTTATATCTAATTTCACCATATCAACTTGGATTGAAATTCCCGGGAAGTCGTCAAGCATTAGAAACTATATTTTACTTTTGCTATTACTTTGTATGATGATAAAAACATCACCTATTGATATATACGTCGTATGTGTGCATCTGTACATGTGTTGGCTAAATGGAGTTGAGAAACATAATAGTAAAAAGTAAAAAGAGCGCTGTAGACACGTAAAATAAACAAAAGCGAGAAACGAATCAAATTCAGATCCCGTTAAGAATGGGCAAATCGTAAATCGAAATGTATTGTTTTCAAACGACGTTAATAGGTTGTTGCAGCGTAACGTAATTTGAAAAGACAAATCAAATTCTCTGGACCCTGTGCCTATCGTATATTGTGAATACAAATTGAAAAAAAAAGTTTTTATATGAAATACAGAAATAGCAGCACTGCATACAATACTAACAGGAACTACATTATATGTATCGTTATTTTAAATTATATTTTATATTAGTAATAATGAACTAAAATCGACTTACAGTTCAGACACCTCTATGTCACGATGCACATGCGATTTGCACTAGAGAAACTAGATATAGACCGACTAGCTGTAGATGAGTCTGTTTTAGACACGGGAGCTTAGCTATTTCCTTCTTTTGTAGTTTCCGGATTTTAGCACACTTTTTGCTCAGTTGAGATTTTGTGATCAAACACCATCTGCTCTTCCATTCGTCTGTCAGTCCGTCCGTGCTTTAAACGGATTATTCCTGCCAAATACCACTTCAGTTTAACTGTTAATGTTGGAGGTGGGTTTAAACTTTAAACGTTTTCAATACAGACACATATGGAAAGTGTCCCTGGTGGCCATGTTTTCATGCATATCAAACTAATTTTTGTAATCCCGAAAGTTGGCCACCAGAGGACTATTTCTACCAATTGCTATGGAGATTCGACCACCGGTTTTGGAGTAGGAGATACTGTCATCTATAGTCATATTTGGCAATTTAGCCCCAGCCCTGGTGATCTGTTTTTCCAGGTATCGGCATGGTTTTAGCAATCCAGGTTTAAGTCCCCCAGTAGCTTAATTTGGTTGCTGGCCGTTCCAAGGCGGCACTCCTGCTTTCAGCCTACGGTCAATTTTGTTGTTTAATATGCTTAATCTTTAATGTGTTACGTCTTGATATGCGTCCTGTTATGTTTTGTCTTGTGGCTTTACCGTTTCTTGTTAGATGGTGTTTGGTGCGGTGTCATTTCGTGTGTGGCTCTCCCTGTTTGACTATTTTTCCATATTGACAAAAGGTTGACAAGCGACTATTCTTACCAAATTTCTTTCAAACTGGAGCAGCAGTTTTGGAGAAGAATGTTGTTAAAGGTTTTCTATATAGTTAAATAAAACATTCTAGCCCAGTCCCCTCATGGTCATATGTTTTGAGATATCAATATTAGTTTAGCAATTTAGGTAGAAGGTCACTAGAAGACTATTCCTCTCACAAATCATTAGTTCTGGCAACTGGTTTTAGAAATAAAAATGTTTAAAGATTTGTTTTGGTTTCAACAAATTCGTTTAGCCGTTTTGCCAGACCATGATACTAAGGACACTGGGTCACAAAAATCAGGAAACTACAAAAAAGTAAGAAGGTTAAATCCGGCTTCAAAACAGACTCACCTACAGCTAGGCCGTCTATATCTAGTTTGTGATGTTAGTGCAAATCGCATGTGCATTGTGACATAGAGGTGTCTGAACTTAACGTCGGTTTTAGTTCATTATTACTAATATAAAGTATAATGTATAAATAATACATATAATGTAGTTTCTGTTAGTATTGTATTCAATCTATATGCTACTATTTCATTATTTTATATTAACCTTTTTCAATTGTATTAAATGAATACAATGTACTATAGACACAGGGCCCTAGGAATTTGATTTATTTTCTTCAAAGCTCGTTACATTGCCGAAAATGTTTAACTTGATATGAAAAAATCATTTCTCGTTACGATATCCCCTTTCTTAACGGGATTTGATTTCGCTTTTCATTTTACCTTTTTTTCATTTTAGAGTCCTGTTGAATGATCAATTGATGATGATGATAATGATAATGATGATGGTGATGGTGATGATGATGCTAATGGTGATGATGATGATGATGATGGCGATGACGACGACGATGATGATGATGATGATGATGATGATAATGATGATGATGATGATGATGATGATGATGACGACACCCCCTTTCTTCAGTAAGCGTTTTGTTGTGAATTACATTTTCTACAGTTTATGAAAAATTAATCCTTTCATAGAATTTTTTAACATTTTGGTATACCAGGTTAAATTTAATTGTGAATTCAAAAATAAAAATAAAAAATATATGTCGACGTGTTAGATCTTTTGTAAATTGGCAGTTTCCGTGGTAACCGTATGTGCCTAAACTGTCAAAATGATTACACTTTCTTTATATATAAAAAAAAACTGAACCAAAAGCGTTATAATATACACAACAAACATGATTTTACACATGAATTACTGGTTTTTTTTATACTGCATGAACAAGATAGTAATTTGAACATTTTTACAAAATAGGTTTTTCATATTTCGTCATTCGAAAAAAAAATGAGAAAAATAAACACTTATTCTGCGAACAAATAAAGATATTGAACAATTTCTTTCATAGAATTTTCCAATTTTTTTTTATATATTAGGTAAAATGTAACGGTGAATTCAAAAATAAAAAGAACAATATAATATTTTGTCGACATGTTAGATATTTTGCAGTTGGCAGTTTCCATGGTAACCGTATGTGCCAAAACTGTTAAAAATGACACATTATATATATAAATATATAGAAATTATGAAAGAAAAAATATATATACTTTTTTAAAATTACACACTAAAAGGTTTAGGTTGACGTTCTACTTTTTTAGAATTCCGTGGTTTCCATGGTAACCACTTCACTAATAATACTAAAAATAGTGAAATTCATAAAAAATGAAACATTTTCAAACATACAGAATGAAATAATCCTGATTAGTTCACTACATATTACTAGACACTTTATAAAATCTATTTGTGTTTAACTTTACCTTTAAAAAACAACCACCTTGTCAATAAGCCCACTGAAAAATGTGGAACAAGATTTTATTTTCTTGCATAACTAACGGGGAAGGTATCGAATAGATAGTTCTGACTGTGAACATTAACTATAATTTGTATTCAAGAATTATCAATGTATGCAATGTACACACAGACTGGTGATGGTTATTTCGGGGATAAAATTTGAATACATTTTTAGGGTTTCGGCTTTTGCCGAAATCCTTATAAAATGGATTGCGACTCTAACTATGGCGGAAAACCCTATTGCACGAGCGCTACCTAGCGGGAATCCCCCCTAAGAGAATACGCGCATGTGCAGTGCTTGGCTTACAATCCGGTTCCGGAATCTTACAAAATATTTATAATGAAATATGGAAGGTGGATCCATTAGCAAACAGAGCAGACCCTGAATCTATGGGAGCGAGCTGTCTGATCTGGGTCGAATCTATTTGCAGATGCATGAAAACAAGTTTATATGGGGAAATTAAGGGTTAAATAGACTTCTTCTGTTCTTTACGTCCTTTACAGTATAAAGGTTACAGCGCACTGGTGGTCAGTAGTGCAGGGCAACTGTTACATCATGCTAAAATCTCTAGAGGTCATACGCTTAACTCTTTGCACGCTAGCGGCGAAACTGTGATTACCTATGCAAACAGTTTGGATCCAGATGAGAGGCCACATAATTCTGCGTCTCATCAGGATCCAAACTGTTTGTCATCTTGATAATATTTTTGCATAAAATGAAAGAAAGTTTATTGAAGAATTGAAGCAGACGTCAATTGTTGCAAACGAAACATCACTCAGCATTATAAGGATTAAGCAAGCTGTAGAGATCTGTAATATCGTCTGCTTCAGGTTTGTCATCATTTGAATTTCTAAAAGATCAGTTTTAGGCATTTTGACCTAAGGCAAAATTGTCACAAGTTGTAAACAGTTTAGATTTTGGTCAGACAGTTACTTGGTATTAGATCTGAATCCAAACAGGGTGTCCCACTTTGCCAGCCTTTATTGTTTAAGTAGCTTGGATGGTAGTATTAACAATTACTATTAATAGGAAACAAGGGTTTTTGTATCCTTTATATTATTAAAAAATCATTAAAATGAAAAAAAAGGAGAAAGGCAAACAAAATGAGACAAAGCACTTTCTTATCTTTTAATTTATATACATTTCATCATTTATTGATTTACGTGTCAGGCTTATAGTATCTTATAGTGTCTTATAGTATCTTATAGTAATGTATGTAATTTATTTCTAATATATATCATTTATTTCTATGACGCCGGTTACTGATCAGGGTCTGTAGTGTTTAATACAGCACTAACTGTAATTTGCATGTATCACTATAATTTATTTTTAATTGTATCATTTATTGATATACTTGTTACATGTATGATGCTGCAAATAGCAAAGACCCTGGCCAGTTGTGGTAACTGATCGGGGTATGCATTGTTTGCAGCACAGACTCACAAATTGACCCTGAACAGACTCACACTCGCAGTCTCCTCAGGAAGAAGTAAGAAAATACAACACAATCACACAAAAAGACAAGGTATAGGCATGGATAAACTATTAAGGGTCTTTTCTGTTTGCAAAAGCACAGAAAGGCTTATTTTGCTCAGACAAATTGTACCCGAGTTGGAACCCTGAAATCGTCTTCACTATATAATATAAAGTGAAACAATATTATGTGTCTAACAACCCATATACCAATGGGAGGTTTTACTTCAATTTTTCACCCATGATAAGCTGTCAACCTTAATGTGAAGATTTTCTTAAAGAATGTAATTATTGCTCTGACCATTTTACCAGAGTTATGGGACTCTGAAATTTTCTTCACTGTATAACACATAGTCAAAAGTGCTTGATATAGAGACACTATTGTTAGGGGGAGTGGTGCATCAGAAACAATTTTCTAGTTAATTTTATTTTCCCTGTTGTATCCTGCCATGCTAAGTTGAAATATATTTGTTACTTTATAATTTGTCATATTGTTAATATCACCCCACAGTATATTTGGCAATTATTGTGTAGGGTATTTAGAATCATAAGGAATATGTCTAAAATTGGTGGAAGTGTATATATGGATAAGTGAATGATGCTTGCTAATTACTGTTATGGTCCACCAGATAGTAGCAGAAGTATGACCCTTACTTTCAAATAATGCAGTGATGGCTCTATACTACATTAAACATCGATTTTGGCTCTATTGGCACAAAGTGGCAAGTTGAGCTATTGGAATCGCACTGTGTGTGACATGTTCATAAAAAAATTCTTTAAATGTATTCCAAACTACTGACATGATTTTCAGAAAAATCCACAGCAAACAATCAATTTAATAAATATATATTATGTCCGAAACCTTCAGTACTGTCAGTACTTTGATTTAATATTCTTTTTGCTGAAGTAACCCTTACTTTTCCATTCACTTTCTCAGTCAATAACTTGTATACACCATCACGACATCCGCGATCAACTGCAAGTTTCATTTATTCTTCTGATCCTTTCTCCCTCAGACCTTTTCGCAAAATGCCCAATTATTCGATATTGTTGACTTATTTTTTGTTTCGTGGCTTTGCGTAACATTTCCCGATTACAATACAACTACATTCTTTGTGATGACTTACTATCGGTAAGTATCTACCTTGGACGCGCATAAAGATGCACAGAAATTACAACCGAAAGCGTCTTTAAGGGAATTAGAATGTTCTAAAAGAACAAGATCGTCCCAAATGACAATAAAATATCTCAACGTGGACAAGTCAGAATAAAATTGAATTTATTGCCACTCAGCAAATATTACAACCTTTGGCACCGATGCGAACACTTCTTAAAAAGCAGCAGACGCGAATTTCAGCAGATTACACGTATAATATTGTATTATGGTACGAGACCCTCGTATTATTGAGTTGGCAATTGTCTTGTCTAACAGTTTTGATCTATAAAAACTGTTAAGTTACTCGGCATCTGGTTGGGTTCAAGCGGAGTGATACCCTGATTGCACCTTACATTGAATACACATTATATGTTAAGGATTGTACCTTTGTATAGACATTAAATACACATTGTACCTTTGTATATGCATTGAATACACATTATATCTTTTGTATATACACTGAATAGACACAATATGCCTTTGTTTAGACATTAGATACACATTATACCTTTGTATAGACATTAGATACACATTGTATATTAAGGAGTGTACCTTTGTTGAGACATTAAATACATATATTACCTTTGTATATACATTGAAGGTACACATTGTACCTTTGTATAGACATTGAATACACAGTGTGCCTTTGTATAGACATTAGACACACTTTGTACATTGAGGATTGTACTTTTGAAAATACATTGAATACACATTGTATATTAAGAATTGTACCTTTGTATAGACATTAAATACATAATGTACCTTTGTATAGACATTAAATACATATTGTACTTTTGTGTAGAAATTAAAGACATATTGTACATGTGTACAGACATTGAATATACATTGTACCATTGTATAGACATTGAATACACATTGTACCTTTGCATAGACATTAGATACACATTGTTCATTAAGGATTGTACCTTTGTATAGACATTTTATACGCACTGTACCTTTGTATAGACATTGAATACACATTGTACACTTAGAATTGTACATTTGTATAGACATTTAATACACATTGTACATTTGTATAGACATTGCATATACAATGCATCTTTGTATAGACATTATATGCACATTATACTTTTGTAAAGACGTTGAATACACATCGTACATTAAGAATTGTATCTTTGTATAGACATTAAATACATATTGTACCTTTGTATAGACATTAAATACATATTGTACCTTTGTATAGACATTAAATACATATTGTACCTTTGTAAAGAAATTAAAGACATATTGTACATGTGTACAGACATGGACTATAAATTATACCATTGTATAGACATTGAATACACATTGTACCTTTGTATAGATATTAAATACACAATGTTCATTAAGGATTGTATATTTGTATAGACATTTAATACGCATTGTACCTTTGTATAGAGACTGAATACACATTGTACACTAAGAATTGTACATTTGTATAGACATTAAATACACATTGTAATTTATTTAGACATTAATTACATGTTGTACATTTGTATAGACATTGAATATACATTGCATCTTTGTATAGACATTATATGCACATTGTACCTTTGTATAGACATTAGATACGCATTGTACATTAAGGATTGTACCTGTGTATAGACATTAAATACACGTTTTACCATTGTATATATATTAGATTAACATTGTACATTACCGATTGTACCTTTGTATAGACATTAGATATACATTGTATGTTAAGGGATGTACATTGTACCTTTGTTCAGACACTAAATGCATATTATACCTTTGTATATACATTGAATATACACATTGTACCTTTGTATAGACATTAGATACACATTGTATATTAAGGATTGTACCGTGGTATATACATTGAATACAAATTGAACGTTTGTAAAGACATTGAATACACATTGTACCTTTGTATAGACAGTAAATACGAATTAGTACCTTTTTAGAGACATTGAATATACATTGTACCTTTGTATAGACAGTAAATACATATTTTACCTTTGTACAGACAGTAAATACACATTGTACCTTTTTGTATATACAGTAAATACATAGTGTACCTTTGTATATACAGTAAAATACATTTTGTACCTAGTATATACAGTTTATACATATTGTACATTTGTATATACAGTAAATACATATTGTATCTTTGTATATACAGTAAATACATATTGTACATTTATATAGACAATAAATATACGTTGTACCTTTGTATGGATATTCAATACACATTGTACCTTTGTATAGACATTAAATATACATTGTACCTTTTTATAGACATCAAATACACATTGTACCTTGTATAGACATTAACTACATATTGTACCTTGTATAGACATTACATACATAGTGCACTTTTATACAGACATTGAATACACATTTAGCCTTTATAGGCATTAGGTACACATGGTACCTTTGTAAAAACATTAGATACACATTGGACATTAAGAAGTGTACCTTTGTATAGACATTAAATACACATTATACATTAAGGATTATACCTGTGTATAGACATTGAATGCACATTGTACATTAAGGATTATACCTGTGTATATACATTGAATGCACATTGTACATTAAGGATTATGCCTTTGTATAGACATTTCATACACATGATATATTAAGGAGTATACCTTTGTGTAGACATTGAATGTACATTGCACATTAGGGTGTCGCTAATACGACCACTCAAACGAATTCTAATTCTGGAGTTTTTAATTATGTGGTACCTTAATGCTGGACAAAAACAAGGAAGTTCGTATATGAGCATTCTGCATACTTTGTCTTACGTTAAGCATTGAACTGACCCATTATGCTTTACTGGTAGAGTCTACATAGTATGAAAGGGTAAAACTTTGAGAGGGGATTTTGATTTACAAACAGTGCAGATCTCTGATCTGGGTATACACTGTTTGCAAATGACTCCACACGTTTCACGCTTGCCACGTATTAGCAATGTATTGTTTTTAGATTCGAATGAGCTTTCTGCTGGCCAACGCCGCAGGTCGAGTGGCTGGTAGTCAATCAGTTTCCTCAAAGGGAAGTTCGCTTTTGGTGACTATCAAACTGTTATCTGCTTCTCACGGATACCAATCGCTGCCTTTCCAAAAGAAGTATATACAACTACTCGATTTCAGATATTGTACACATTGCAACATGAATAGGCACACCAATGACAATGTTATTCAGGCGTTTACTGATCAGGATCCAAAAGATGTCAAATGTCAGCTCAGTCAATGTTCCGCTATGCATAACAAATACATGTATTGATTAGTTTAACACTTCTTCGGCTAAGCTCGACTTCGTTGGCATTTGCAAACAGCTTGGATCCAAATGAGACGCCGAGTTACTCGGTGCCTCACCAGGCTCCAAGCTGTTTGACACTCGGTCAATAGTTTCGCAAAAGCACTAGATCAAATCGAAAGTTGTCAAAATTGCACTAGATCCGAATTTGATCACATATTGGTTTTTTACGACGGCGTAAGGGCTAAGAGCGAACAGAATTTCGCTGCTGTGCTGCTGGCGATCAGCAGTTACATAGCTCCGTTTTTCCGATACCATGGTGAATATTAGGCGAGTGACTAGTAGGCAGATGCTTAGGTCGCTTCTCGCATAGCCGTGTCTGATTCTCTCACAGCGAATATTGTAATACTGTAGATATTAACTTGAAAATTCGCCGGGACTCCCTTTTCAAAACACACCTGCGCTGGAATAGTTTAAGTGTTGAAGAAGCGTCGTACGTTTATCAATTTTATCCGTGTGTTCATCGCTGGATTTGATGTTTTAGTGTTATATATACTTAATCACGAATAACATCATTGTTTTACTTGGATTTTTACAATAGCGACATGCTTTGGAAAACAATAACTCTATTTTCATAACACCTGTTATCGACATTGAGGAAGAGTGCCAACGGTGATTCTGATATCTATTTAGTAAAACCCGGAATTTGATCTAGTTTGACGGTGCCAGGAGCCGCCTGTAGAAAACTGCATGTGCGGAAGCTGTTACTTATCAACGGACGCTTGGTGATAACAGACCAGATAACCTAAGAGTAAGCCGGATTCTGACCCAAGCTTCTGACTGATACAGGTAAGCTACACGACATCATGCAGTCTGAGATTATTATACACGAAGCCGGGGATCAAATGCCATCAAGGTTTCTCTAGTAAAACATATGGTTGGAATTTACAAGATTTTGGAAAGGCGTAGAAAAACAAACAGAGTCTTATGATAATAAATCATCTGAACGCTTGCATTACGTGTACTAAACAGAGGACTGGATAAATTGTTTCGGCATAAATAGATTGATAAAAAATCTAGCGAAGTCCTCCGGCAATGATCACTATCAAACGTCAATTACGAAGCGCTGTTGATTGTATCGGTATTGCTTGTTCCAATATCATTTTGCTGACCTGGTTGCCGGTAAATAGAAAGCCTAGTATGAGATTGTGTTTGTGTTTCCGTGTAATTTGTCACGGATCTCTCAGTGTTGTCAACCCGCTGCTAGCGACCACGGGTGACAATCCCAGCATAGCACAGCTAACACGCAAATAATCAATGAAAATTACGTTATAATCTGAATTTAGCCGGGGATTAAAGTTATCTGACGTAGTTTGTCATTGTAATATCCTATATTCTAATGTTTCAATCACAGGCAGACATATTTCAGTTATAGTTATTAATAGATGTCTGTCTATTAGACGGGTTCCTGGATACAGATATGATAAATATTAAAATACAGTAAAACCTCAATTATTCGAATACTTAAATACGTGTCATTATCAAACTTTAAGACATATGGCAGGGTGAAAGTCATGCACAAAACTCGTCTTGGATATTTCTGCAAGACTTTCACCCTGAATTAAGCAGAAACCTGCATAAAAGGCGTCAATTCGTCTATATATATTAAAAGTTCGATGTATCGGGATTATACTGTATGAACTATTTACATGATAGAAATAACTTTTGACGCCTTTGCAAACAGAGTAGATCCAGGTCAGACGGATTCTGCAGTTTTGGTTAAACCCAAAATATTCAGTCCCTATGCATCATTTATAAAAACAAAATAATATTAATAGTGTTAGTGTTTCTTACATGAATATTCACCAGGCCACGGGTAAAGTATATTCCGATATATAGTTTACTAATATTCAAATACTAAAGGCCTCATCTTTAATGAGTTTAATGCAAGTTGTTCAATGGTTTACTGCTTATAAATCGCTCAAAGTCAAACACAAATGACTTGATTTATGAGAAAACAGGTGAACCATTTTGTAATGCCGTTATCACCTACCCTTACTCTCTGCTGTGAAATAATAATGTCGGCTGAAATCTCGATATGCTGCATCGAAAAAAGTTTTGAGAAAATGCTGATTGAGTTTAAAACTGCTTGGATCCTGATGAGACGCCGAGTTACTCGGCGTCTCGTCAGGATCCAAGCTGTTTGTAAATGTAAGTAAGTGCGGATGATGCGTAGAGTACTAAGGGATAACCCTTGTGATGATATGTGAGAATTAATGACAAACTTGGCAAACAGGTATTATCCAAGCATGACAATAGCCTATAACTTATTATCTTACTTTAAACCATATACGTTGATACTTTGCTCATTGTGTGTGAAATGACAAAAAGAGGAACACTATTAAAAGAAGGCAATGTTTGCATGGAAAACTTGCTTAGCATGCAAGGACTGAAATTATAGAGTTTTGGAACAGAATCTCTTTCCTATCTGAAAACCTCTCTCCCGTTTATCTGCGATATCATTGGCATTCTAGAATTATTTTCCAAGGTGTAATGTTTCCGTTTGTTCTATAGGTAATATAATTCTCAAAAAAAAATAATTGCTTTACCGAAATAAATCAATCGAATGTTTGAATATGAATTTGAAAGCGATTCAATTTATGACAGGCCTAGGCCATACCGATTCATCAATCATATGGGATCAAGTGGTTCGGAGGCTTTAGCTGATATAATAATGAAATTGGTTGAAAGAAAGCCAGTTGTAGTTAACATGTAAACTATCTCATGCTGAAAATATAAGGCTTGCTCCTATTCTGATCTGGAGAAAAAATCACTTACAGTAAAACCTCTCTATAACGGCCATTAAAATACATCAAGCATTTTGTGTTAAAGGCAGGTGACTGCTTAAAGCAAGGTGAAAGTAAAACAGAACGCTTTCACCTTGCTTTAAGCAGCCACCTGCCATAAATACCAACTAATTAACACAATTTAGTGGCCGTTATAGAGAGGCTTTACTGTAGTTAACATGTAAACTATCTCATGCTGAAAAATAAGATTTGCTCCATTTCTGATCTGGAGGAAACATCACTTTGGAGAAACTGCAGACCGAGTGTCAAATAGCTTTGATCCAGATGAGACGCGGAGTATCTCGTCGTCTCATGTTTGCAAATTTGAGTCAGGTCATGTTCAGCATGAGATAGGTTTAGTACATTAGTCTGTATACATCCTACTGGGAGTCCGGGATTACATGTATCGACGCAGTTTGGATACAGATGGAACGGCGCATAACTCGACGTCTTTTCGGGATCCAAACTGTTTACACCCTGGCTGTGTGTTTGAAAAGGTATGAGGAATCACTGTTTTCGATGAAAATATTCCCAGCATGCTAAAGATTAAAGATAAGACGAGGTAAATATGTTAAATCACGAACCGAAAAATAGTTTAGATGGCATTGTTATCATGTTTTATAGTCGGCTTCCGACCAGTAGAAGCCAACATTCCTGCTTGAAAATATAAGACTGACCTAGTTGCGTTTTACGCTATAAGTATCAGAAGCTCCATCTCCTCCATTACAACGCTTTTAACGCACTTACAAGCAGATTAAGCCCAGACCAGACGGTACCTATTTAAGTTGTCTGATCGGGGTCTGTTCTGTTTGCTTATGAAATGATATAGACATGATTCTGCATTTTCTGCCATGGTGAAATGTCCCTTGTTCATAAGCCATTCATTATACGAAGTCCGTTAACCCTTCACTTGCTGAATTTTAAAACACATTTCTCCTTCTTTACCCATGCCCTGTTATATAATTACATATATCTTCAATGTGTACAAGTATTCCGCTGTGCAATCACTGCTGTGGAGTGCACTGGTTGCACAATCAATTTGTAAATAGTGCAGACCCTGATGAGACAGCTCCTGCAGGAGCTGTCTCATCTGGGTCTTCACTATTTACAGGTAGGTATATTGACGTTAATAGCAAGTGAAGGGTTAATGAAAATTGATTATGTTCATTTATAATAATTATTTCAAGGTAAAGATGTAAACCAAAATGCAACAGAAAATGTGTGAAAGATGTTCTTCAAAATGTCTTAATTACTTAAATTCTCACTTTTCTTACTTTATATTTTGTTATATATATATATATATAAAAAAAAAATCAACACCAACAACGTAATCACATTGTCAAACTGGATCCTAATGAGACGTCTACTTGATCTAGATCCATGGTCTAGATCTAGGTCCTATCACGCATTTGCAAATAGAGTCGACGGTTCCTACAGGAACCTGTATGGGCCGTCTGATCAGGGTCTGCTGTGTTTTCTTATGAAATCATATAGATATGATTCTACAGTTTCTACTATGCTTATTCCCATGTCTATGTGTCCATATAAAAATTACAGTATAACATGTCTTAAGTGGCCATCAAAAAGAGGTCTAATTATGGGTGTATAAGGCAAGTTGTAGTATATTGCAGGTAAAAAGTAATGCAAGGAGCTCATATATGATATATCTGCATTACCTTTGCCCTGCATTAAGCAACTATCTGTCTTTTAAGACTACTGTAATGTAATAAATATTCATTTCATAGTCATTACATCTTACATGATTAGTGATTGTACGCTCAGTAAGTGTTGCCAGTAAATTACGTTTCTCTCTAACAATTTGTAGAAGACATAGTTCTTCTATTTCTACTAAAATGCATTCAGGGTCCATGCTTATAAAACTTTTAGTTGAGTCTGAGTACGTTCTCAAGCTTTTGATTGGTCAGATTTGAGCCTCTGGCTCAAATCTGACCAATCCAAAGCTTGAGAACTCAAATCTGACCAATCAAAAGCTTGAGAACGAAACTCAGACTCAACTAAAAGCTTTATAAGCATGGACCCAGAGCATCAAACAGTTTATCACAAATTCACAAAACCACTAATTCGCCAGTTGCATGCAACACGTTAAACTGCAACTAAAATCGATCAATGGATTGAATTTAAATCATATTAGATATATGACAGTGATGGTGTAATTAATTATAGTTATTACTGTTGGTGGAAATTAAAATGTTGAAAATTGGTAACAGTGGCATAGGGAATAGTCGCGCAGGCTTCGTTTTCTTAAATTCCAAAGAAATTAAATTGCCATTGAAGTCACGAAATGACGCTGCGTTTGCATGATAAATCTTTTATCAAATAGATTGTCTTTTTACGCCTTTGTAAACAGAGTACACCCAGATTAGACGGCTCCTATAGGATGTGTCTGTTTGCTTATGGTATATAAAAGATTTGATTGTACAGTTGTTGTTATGGTCAAAACGTCCTGTGACCATGTGCTATTATAACAGTTGATATAACTAATATTCATAATTCATTATCTTTGACATGAATATTCATGAGGTAAAGGCCTTAGGGTTAAACTAGTCCGCAGAGGGTAACTGTTAAAGTTTTGAAAACACACTGCTAAGCATGGATGTCTGAGGTTACATTAAAGGGCAAGTTTCTTTTTTATTACCCTTTGTACTGATTAATACCTCTTATCAACATTATTAATGGACTTTTCCGAGACACAAGAACCATAAAATAGCAGTAGGTCTTTGATTCGACAAGCTCGTACGACGCATTACCTCATACTGTGCGTGCCAGATAATTCCGTATCCGCTCCCGTGTAATATTAGATCTATTAGACAGACGCTAATATCCGATTGGTTGACGACTTTTTGTCTCCAAAATCTGCTAAATCGCCCCTTTCCCACCCTGTCCCTACACATTCCGTGTAAACCCTTTACTCCCTGGATATATACGTAAGAAGTGATGACAATATATAGTATAAAATATAAACACAGCCACGTTTGACCATGGCAAAATCTGTAGAATAAGATCTAGATCTATAGTATTGCATTAGAAAACAGTGCAGACCCTGAACAGACGATTCCAAAAGACTTTGCAAAAACGTGGAAATGCGCCCCTATAAGGCAAATGTTGAAGAGCGAGTGACTGGTTACTAGAGCGGGTTACTAGAGCGAGTGACTGGTTACTAGAGCGAGTGACTGGTTACTTTTGTGCACATATTCCATCGTGCATTAAGCTACCGTGTGTATATGAGAGGACGCATTACCTCATACGGTGCGTGACAAATAAGTCCATATCTATAAGACAGACTCTAATTTCCGATTGGTTCGATACTTTTTGTCACCGAATTGCTTACTGCTCATTTTCCAACCCTGTCTCAACACATTCCGTGTTATCTCTATACCTCATGACTATTCATGTAAGAAATGATGACATTAATCACTTCTTGAAATAATATTAGCTAATTAGAGTGTTGTATAAAGTTCTTTTATTCCAGAAGCTTACAGAGCACACCCTGCTCAGACGAACCTTACCAGAGAAATCTGATATGGTTCTACTCTGTTTGCAAATGCCTCAAAAGTGTATTTACGAGGTGGAGAGTTAATAAAGGTCTGAGAATATTAAACATGGAAATGCGTCACTATTACAAGCGCATTCCAGATGGTTTAATAACCATTCCTTAAGATGCTTTATGGATTTTTCATACATATGACAGCTAGACATAGATGTCTTTAATACAACTATGTGGCAAAAGGTGGAAAATCCAGTGGACTATTTATGGCAAGTTGTATAAATTTCCATTGAAACGCTGGTCAACTGGAACAAAAACTGTTGACAAAAAGCTGTTTGTGCTTCACAAACCATCGCTTATATATCTGATTCCGGAGTTTCAAGTCAACTTCAAAACATCCAATGTCCATATACCAATGTACAAATCAGCTAAATAATTCCCATTACTTCATGTTTTCTTTCACGAGTATTCATTACACAAAGGTTTTCTGATAATGACCATTTACTAGAAAAAAGAAAATGTTAGAATGTGTAATTTTGAAAGCATTTTGATCAATAGAGCACTTGCTCGTATGGAGCAAATGCTTAATTTATCACAATGGTTTCAAAACGTGACTTTCAAAGAGGCGTCAGCGAGCGTCAGTATGAGTGAATGCGTTGAAGGATCACCTTATATGGTTCCATAGGATAACATGCAATATCTATAATCATTTGACAACCTGTCAGTTCTTGAAAAGCGTTCCCATAGCTTTCGTTTCCAATTCGATGCGTTAAAGATATAAGCCAATACTGATCAGAGAACACGTTGTACATTAAGTAATCCCATACAACTATACAATCCCATACAACTCTCTAGATTGAAATGATTAAAAAGTTAAATTCTCCAATTTCTTTCCCCAATTCGAGACCCCTTTAATCAACACAAGGGCCATAGACAGATAAAGTTTACTTTCATGAAACAATTTTCAGATGTGTCTAAGTGCATATGCAATCTTCAGAATAATTCCCTGATGCACTTAACATTGAAAGGACTGAAGTTGAAACAAACTGCCAATCTACAAAAAACAACTGTTTGCAAATTTCATCACAAACGGAGAAGTTTTAGATTACACTGGAAGCTTCTGTTGAATGTGTGGACGCTTCATATTCACTGAAAGCAATGTTTGTTCTGTCCTAGAAACGGCAGACTGTCAAATGATTGGGACCATTACATGTACAGTAAAATCCCTCTAAATCGGAAGTTTAGTAAAGAGTAATTAAGATCTTTTGAGGCACGTGACTGCTTAATACAGTGTAAAATTCATACTTACAGTGCCCTTCGGAGCTTTCTGTATGACTTTCGCTCTGCATTAAGCTGCCACCTGTCTTATAGACCGGCCATGGTGCTAGTTTGAACGTCCGGTTTAGAGAGGGTTTATTGTATATCTATGGGAAATATCAGATGATCCTAGAAAGAGTTTATTCCAGTCGAAACTTCTTCTATATCCTGCTGTACTATACGACATTGGAATGGTCAAGTCATCGCTTTACAGCAGACTCCATTCAGTATAAAACTGTACAATCTGCAGGAAGACATTGAACTACAGTCAGTGCAGACTCCTTGTGGATCTTGGTCTACGCTGTTTCAATTGCCAGTACACACGTTGACCTCATTCAAATGGTCAGTTCTGATCAAATTCGAATCTTTTGGTTTCTCCAGTGATATTGATACCATAAAACCCATCGAAGTTACATATGTCTCTTTACCTGATCAAGACGCGTTTTGAGAGTATTTGCCAACAGAGTAGACGCAGACAGCTCCCGCAAAGTATTCTGTATTTGTTTTGGTATGATATAGCTCGTATTGTACAGTTTTTACCATGGTCAAATATGCCTGTATTCATGCTCCATTATACAATTGGATGTAATTCATGATGTCATTATTTCACGAAATAAATTAATAATTTGACATCTAAGATAAGAATTAATACGGACACAGAAATGAGATCCTGTATGAACAAATAATGAACACGGTGCAAATGGATATTTCCATGAAGTTCAGGTAGAAGAAACGACATTTCGAAAACAAAACCAGTAATCATGAAACACACATTTTATGCCAAAATTATTTCTCATGTGTCTTTAAATCTATTATTCCTGAAAGCAGTTTGCTTTCCAGCTGATGTAACCATTTACAATATGCAAAATGGAGAATGTATGACAAAGGGAAGAGTGAGGTGAAGAAAAAAATAATGATAAAGAAGTTAAATTGCATTTAATACTAATAGCACTTAACTTACAATGATCCATTTATCACATAACCCCGCCCCCTTTTGTTCGAGTTAATATGGCCATCGCACATTTCACCATATTACACGCGTTTAATATAAGCTGTAACTTCATGTAGAAACATGCACGTACAAACTGATATTAAACTCGTCTCGGAAACTGTTATTATGCGGACATATATACAAGTATCCCTGGCATCGGCATATTATATAGGTCAGACTGTTGTTTTTCCTTCATAAAAATCATCATCCAAATAGCAGTAACCCTCAGGAGAAAAGGCACTAGACAAACAATAACAGCTGAGATACAACGCGTCTCACAGACACTGCCAGTGCTTGTCCGTGTAATGATGAGATAATCAATCAACATAAAAGTGTTTCTGGATCCATGGCTACATATTTTCAGTCGACCTTTTTTGTAAGTTTCGAGACCTGACACTGATAAACTAATCCATGATATTTTTTTAAAATATGAGGTATTCATTATCCAGCTCATCGAGACCTGGGTCCATGCTTATAAAACTTTTAGTTCAGTCCGAGTTCGTTCTCAAGTTTTTGATTGGTCAGATTTGAGCCTTTGGCTCAAATCTGACCAATCAAAAGCTTGAGAACTCAAATCTAAACAATCAAAAGCTTGAGAACAAACTCAGATTCAACTAAAAACCTCTATAAGCATGGACCCAGACTCGCATTTGCACAATTTTCATCCAGACCAGACTCAGGTCGCCAGTATATAGATGGTGTCCGTTATTAACCCATGCGTTACATGCGTGTGCATCTGTGTCAATGCTGATTTTTGAAAGTGGAAATGGGAGGATATGAAATTCTTGCTGAATTTGAAAGACAAACAAGACATTTTATATGCCAACACATTTGTTTTCCCGCATTCAAGGGTAAATAACTGTGCTGGGTCACCTTTACTTTCCACACTATCAGTGTATTCTATGAATGATAATGTGAAAATATATATTAGTGCATATATATTCATTTATTCTTGATAGCATCTGTTCTTATTTTCAACATGATGTATACCAGATGTATAGGTCATCATAGTGCACACGACCGTCAACTCAATGCGTTTCTCTACTTCAAAAGAATAATTTCCATTAGCTAATTAAGTTTTAAAATTTTACAGATTTTGATTTTGCATAAAAAACACTAGATTTAACGCAAACATGCATTATCGCCTATTGTGCATGTTATTTGATGCACTCTCAGACAAGTATTCTGTAACAAACATATCTGGGGGTTTTAAGAGACATGATGCAAGAAATTGCACCCATGCCACATCTTAAAGGGAATAAAAATATCGAATTTTAAGAATATTCATATCAGAAAGTAGGTCACGATCTGCGTTTCGGTTTATTTCCATACTATTATGATTTATTTGTCAGGAAATGATTCCAATATCTAAATATATTCAATTCAAAAGCCTACACATTTTTGGCATGAAATATGCTGATCTTGTAACTTGTGTGTCAGTATTTAATAAACAT
This sequence comes from Azorinus chamasolen, assembly GCA_963576725.1. Classification (NCBI taxonomy): domain Eukaryota; kingdom Metazoa; phylum Mollusca; class Bivalvia; order Cardiida; family Solecurtidae; genus Azorinus; species Azorinus chamasolen. The sequence continues at coordinate 79,515,979 of OY755245.1, forward strand.
ACAGCATCAATACTATTTATTGTATACAGTAAAATCCCTCTAAACCGTAGGGTAAATTTACTATTACATTAATCATAAATATCGGTATTGGAGACAGGTGGCAGTTTAATGCAGAGTGAAAGTCGTCATGCAGAAATCTCCTCTAGAATCTTTCTGCACGACTTTCACCCTGCATTAAGCAGCCACTATAAAGTCTACTAACCATAAAATCCGGTTTAGAGGGGGTTTAATTTCCAAATACACATGCAGTAGAGTATCTCTCAAACGACCAATTCATGTATAAACACGGACGTCACTAGAATCAGATGGTTGCTTAATTGAAAATGAAAGTAATACCGAAGCCTCCTAATGGAACGTTCTGTCTAACATTCGTCCTGCATTAAGCTACCACCTGTTTATAAAGCAAACAAATAGCCTTTCCGGTGGTCGATTTTGAGAGATGTCCTTGTATAGCCTTTATCTGTGGACTGGGCTGGCATTTACTAGTTTCAATCTATACATGTATAAAATTATGGTTAATACCGGTAAACTTCACATGTAACATAAGTCACAAGATGGTTGACAACATCTTCTGAAATGTTCGAATCGGAAGAAGGTGACAATTTGCAGCAGATCAGAATTTAAGGTGACATAAGTGTTCATAAAGAGAAAAATAACAAATTGCAGCGAAGCGATGTGTTGCACGTTCGTGTGTAATTCCAATTGATTTCTATTCTAAGTTTGGTCCGGACTGCAGAAGCATAGACATATGTGTTAATCACAAAGAATCAATGACAAATATTGATTTCTCCTCCAACCCCATGCTGTGACCACTTTTTAGAATCGTCTCAAAGGGGCTTTTTAAAGGGTGATCACCTAAGGGTTTGATGGAGAAATGCCGATTATAATATATTCTACCCATCCTTAATTGTATGTATGGGGCCGCTATATGAAACTTGTGATTTTTTCAGGGATCAAACCAACTACATTTACCTCATGTTGGTTTAGGTGAAATGCGCCAGTGCATTAGCACAGTTCTGGAACTTAAATTGCGGTGTTGAAGTATCCTTGGTATCACATTCGATTACTGTCAAAATCATACATTTCAGGAGTTTGACCAGAAGCTTTTGTAATTGTGGAAATATCTTAATCCTAAATGTTGCCTTCTTTTACACGTTTGCCACAACTGGCAAACACGTAATACCCTTTTCAAACAATTAGGATCCAGATCATGCGCCGGATTACTCGTAGTCTCATTTGGAAGCAAACTGTGTAAAAGAAATTAAAAATAAATATGAGGCGACAAAGTTTATTGTGAACCGAAAGGGTTAAGTGTCATACAAAAACAATAAGTGTTTAAGCAACATTACGGGTTACCAAGAACGCTGTTAGTACGAATTGGTAATGGATAAAATGGTCGATACAGCATGTAAGGCGAGAATTGTTTGACGTATTAATTTAGTTGTAATGTCAAAGAAATTGGCAATGGTAAACGAATCGCATCAATATATGGAAATAGGTATTTGTCACTGAGTGTGTTCTTTGTTGTTGAACGTTTTTGCAATGCGAATGAGTATAATCTCACAAAAACACACGACCGTGCGTTCTTTAGCCTTTGAAACAGAAATTAGATGAATTACTTTGGATATAACGAAGCATGCACATGCACCACTCTTTAAGGAAAAACGTTTCGTACTGCAAACAACATAAAACCCTGATCAGATGCCATGTGAATGATGTAGTAGGTGATCAATCCTTACGCAAGATAAAAAGGAACCCATTACAAGAGGGATGACACGTAGTATAAACTCTCACCAGCTGTTCTGCTAGGGACGCAACAGCCGGACTGGTTCTACACGGATTGCAATACGATAAGTCCCCTCTCTCAGAGGGTGACACATATGAGATAAGAGTCACCGCTTTCATAATGTATACACAATTTTATAATGTATTAACCTTTCATCATGGTCAGTAGTGTTTGGTTGGAAATATTTTGGTTCACTTCATTTTCAAAATAAAATGTTTATTCAAATATTCTACACAATTGCAATCAATGTCTGAGATCAAGACAAGTTGGTAAACACCCACTACTCTATCGTTTACTATGAAGCACTTAACCCTTCTCTTGCTGAATTTTAAAATACATTTCTCCTTCTTTACCCATGTCCTGTTGTATAATTACATATATATTCACTGTCTGCAAGTAGTCCGCTGTGCAATCACTGCTGTGGAGTGTACTGGTTGCACAATCAACTTGTAAATAGTGCAGACCCTGATGAGACAGCTCCTGCAGGAGCTGTCTCATCTGGGTCTTCACTATTTACAGGTAGGTATATTGACGTGAATAGCAAGCGAAGGGTTAAAGAAGGTAAATGACCTGATAGGAAAACACCGTTTGACGCTTTTGCAAACAGAGTAGACCCTGATTACTAAGACGGTACTAAGCTCATTAGGGGATTATACAAATCTTATTCTACAGTTTGTATCGTGGTAAAATGTCCTTTATTTACTATTCCATTTTTACGCTTCAGCTCACTAGTACTCACGGTGTCATTATTTCTTTGGCTGAGTATTACAGAAAACAGTTTAAAGCAGGCATTTGATGAATGCAAAATGTGATGCATTCACAGATATAGATACGTGGAATATTTAGGATATCTAGATTAAATAGTTTCGGTATATAACATCAAAACCCTATAGCGTTGCTACTTATTAGATCAGCCCTTCGATGCAATTTTAATGAGTATCAACAAGTTAATAGAAAATAATTACGCATCTTATTATCAGCATTTCATTCATTCTTAAAAAATCGAATCAATAGACTTATTTTGAATGAATGCTTTGGAGAAGGAGAAATCAACTTGACTAAAATCAATTTCATCCTGTTGAGTGGTATTTGATGAACCAATGACTTTATACAATAGAACTTGTCCTAAGCGGTCATCAAAGTGAGGTCTAAAGACTCCTATGAAAGAATGGACTGCTTAAGACAGGTTGTACAGTAGTGTAACCTATGGCGCTATATTAGTGTCATCCTGTAGGATCCGTCTGCGTGTGTTCTGTTTGCATATGGAATAATATAGGTCTGATAGGTCAAGGACCACAATGGAAATAAGAGCATCCTCTTTATTGTGTTATCCTTCGTATAGAAAGCATGCCATGATTTATCACTATGCATCATTTTACGAATTACTATTTATTATGAATGTATGATGTGATACACGTTTGTGAACCATATTATGTTTTCTGTTTGCCGAAATAAATATATAATCTATCTATAATACAGTTTCTGCCACTGACAACAATGTTCCTATTTATATGCTATTGTAACAAATCTAATGAAAAGTAATGATATTATTGTTATTTTTACATGCCTATTCCTGTTGGTGAATAGTTAAATCAAGATCAAACAACGTGTTTTTGGCGTTTATGAGGACCGCATAACTTTGGCAAATGAGGTATGAAAGTGTAATAAATATTCGTGTTTTTGTTCAAATAGTATTGCACGCTGCATTCTGAACCCAGTTTTGCTCATACATTTGTCACTATGCAACAGTCTGCATTAAGGGTTTTGAATATTATTCAAAGAAGTTGGCAGTTATGAACAGAAATATTCCAGACATGTGATTGGTATGCTCTTTGTTTTCATGATATATTGTGCAATCTTGTTCACCTCATAATTCTACTGCAAAATGCTTCCATTTCCTTTCCAACTTTCAAAAAACAAATAATATTTATGAAATGACTGAAAGACATCAATTGTTGGGATTTTGATCATTATTTTGGTTCTTACCTCACTACAATACATGTCTGCTCAAAGTTTGATCCGATGCATTTCGGGCTACTTTAGAGTCGATACGGAAATGAGATAAATAAATGCAAATTTCAAAGGAATAAAGCACATACATTGTATATAGAAATAGAGATTTAGACAAATAGTGAAGTCACTGATCAGACGCCGCCTTAGAAAGGGCTAGCCAAGTCTGTTATAACCATTCCATAGTCGGAAAAGAATGACTTAAACAATGTGGTTCTATTAATCAAACAATCATCACCAGCATACCTATTTGATGTACAATGAAATCTCTCTAAAAAAGAACTAAGAAATCAATTTACATGCGGTCTTAAAATAAGTTAGTAGCTTAATGTAAGACGACATGTATGCTAACATATTTCCATCGAAATTTCAACATTACTTTCCCTGTGCATAAAGCAGTCACCTACTTGAAAAAACCCCAACAAATCCACACTTGCAGTAAACCCCCAACAAATCCACACTTGCAGTAAACCCCCAACAAATCCACACTTGCAGTAAACCCCCAACAAATCCACACTTGCAGTAAACCCTCAACAAATCCACACTTGCAGTAAACCCCCAACAAATCCACACTTGCAGTAAACCCCCAACAAATCCACACTTGCTGTAAACCCTCGCTAATCAGAACATTGAATGAAGAAATAAAGTATTGTATTGAGGTGAGCCGTTTAAATTCATAAATCCCGACTTCTGTACATTTCAATCAGAACTCCATATAAGATGCGTAGATTAAAACATTGTCAAGAATAACCCTATACTGTGATTACTCTATACTGTGATTACTCTATACTGTGATTACGCTATACTGTTATTACTCTTTAGAATCGTCTCTTCGAGATGATTCTAAAGAGTGGCCAAAATATAGGGTTTGGTGGAGAAATGATAAGTTTAGTATTATAGTACGCACCCTTATCTGTAGCTCTGTTTCAATATTTAAAGCTGGATAACGTTAGCGCTGTGATCCAAACGTATGGAAATAGAGCACCTGTTAGACAGGCCACTGCTGAATGCTTAAACTCATTACTCCATAAATATACCTTTCTACGCATTTGCAAACAAAGTACACCCAGCTCAGACGGCTCCCATAGGAAACTTCTGATCAGGGTCTCTTCTATTTGATGATAGATATTATACAATTTCTGTCCTTGCAAAAATGGCATAATCTAATATATCATTGTAAGCATTAGGCTATTTAATATTCATGGCGTCATTATGTCTCACATGAATATTCATGAAGTAAAGGGTTAATGATACTAACAATGATACTTATTATATAGCCTGTACTGATATAAAGAACCTTTTAGACATGTGACTGCTTATAGCAGTGTTATTTTCATGCACAATGGGAGTGGTGGTCCAGTGGTAGGACGTTAGACTTGGGATTGAAGGGTCGCGGGTTCGAATCCTGCCATCGGACTATCAGATCTTTTCTGAGCAAAACATGCATCCCACGTTTGCTCCTCTCTACCCAGGTGTATAAATGGGTACCTGTGAGGGAAATAAGCCAATGTGCCAAGGCGCCAAGTGTTAATGGCCGACTTATAACCCAGTGATCAGGGGGGTAAATAATATGTACACTGACCTTTACCTTTTACCTTTACCATGCAGACAGTCTCCAGAGGAGCGTTCAGCATGGATTCCACTCCTTTGTATTAAGCACCCACTTGTCTTTGAGATAACACATTTGTCTTTGAGGTAATGATTCTTATTTATGTGTTCCAATTATCGAGGTTTCATTGTACATGTACATTATTTTGATCTAAAAATAACTTAATTATTTGGCCCGAACGAGTTGTTTTGTAACTCTCATTCTGATTGGTTCTCGCCGGTTGCTAGGTTACCGAATGTACACATGTCATATCATTGGCTATTATTTTATTGCTTTATTCTCATTGGCTGTTGAGTTTTGGCGCTGAATTTTCATGACATGAATTCTTTTTTTCCATAATTTTCATCATTCTGGGAAGTCAAATGGATAAGCTCGTGACGTGTCTCATCAACATGATTGAATTCAGTAATTAATTAGTGGAATAATGGAGGAGAAGGTCGTTACCAACTGTTGTATCTAACAGTTTAGTTTAGTGGCACTATTTCTAATGTATATGTAAATTGCATATTCATTTTGTAGTATGCAGTCACCATGCCAATATGTCAAGATTGTAATAAGGAACGACTGACACTTTCCATATTCTAAAAGTAGAATTTGATATCATAAACACTTAAACGTGAATGTATGAAGTACGGGTACCTGTTATACATAGATATGCTGTATGCCTTAGACTAGCTGGCTAGTGTATGTTTCTCTCACTGGCTGTAAGAATTATCAGAAGTTTGTCCCGGATTGTAGACTAGCAATAAACACACAAAATAAATTCTTATCATTAACATATTACTTTCTGGCTTATTGGCTAGGCTATATAAGCATCCGAAGCACGTACCAAACGCTCCAAAGCACACAATATATCACAAATATCAGAAACAACACAATGTGGTTTCTTATCAGAAAACAATACTGGAATTCTCAGAGAGATGAATGAAATGTTTATGTCTTATCGAACAATCTGTAGGTAACTATATTATGTTGTTAAAGTACATTAACACTCTTTAGTTGCTAACCCTCAGTATGCTGAGACAATATCTCCGCTCAAACTTAGATCTATTTAAGAAATGAATGATGTGCTTCCGGTGTTCATGAGGTTATGCAACGCATAGCTTTATGAGCAAAGTTAGTGAAGCCCGAAGGGCTTCACGTGAATCTTTGCTCGTAAAGCTATGCGTTGCATAACCTCATGAACACTGGGAGCACGTCATTCATTTCTTATATTTATATTCCATTGTATTTCTTATATTTCAACGGATCCGGTATTGAAATGAACGTCTATTGGAAAATGCAACTTTCTTTTTAGAATAAGGTTATATAAGGACGTTGCAGGGCGAATGTAAATATTACAAGATATTCTCCGTTTAGCTTTCAAAATAAAACGCATAATACTTGTATTTCAAATGTCCAACCAACAACATACATCTATATATGTTTAGCTTAAAATAGAGAGGGTCAAATCAATTTCACCATTTATTCAACATATGAATGTATATGCATGTATGTTGTAGTAGTTTCAATGTACACATACAGCATTGAAAGGTTAATTTTGCATTACATTTGTTCAGCATTAAGCAGCAGCCACCTGTGCCTGACATACCATGCAGTGTTGAGTCATCTGTCAATAACAGTTTCTCCTATAGCATACTACTGATATGGATACTTTACTAAAAGTAACAGGATCAGGTCCAAGGTCGGGATCTCATAGTTTGTGTCTAGTCCATATCTCTTTTGCGTGAAGTGGTTTTCCTGGCATTTTCATGCAAGTCGAACAATGTTATCTCAAATACAACAGTCATCTAATTACCGATAGGATGCACGTGTTTCTTTCATCCGGGACACTTCCAACTGCTTCTTTAATTGGTGTCTGGCATTGTTCAAACTTCCCCATTTCAAACATTCCTGAGTGTGCTTAGCACGTTACATTCAAACTCTTATTATTTACGTGTGCTTAGAAAATTAAAAAAAAAACGTATGGACGATTTAGACTGCGTTGTCGTTTATGTGTCTTTATTATCCACTTCCTAATATAGACGACTTTTTGGCATCTTGGCGTAGAATCCGATCAGAGGGATCCTGTAGTGGCCGTCTGATTAAGGTCTGTTCCGTTCGTTTATTGAATTGTATATATCCGATTATACCGTTTCTTAATCCTTTTTTCCAAGGAATATTCATGTTATAAATAATGTTATCATTCATATTAATTAGATTAAATGTTATAATAGCAAATGCACAAGGGAATATTTGGCCAAGGAGTAAGCTATGGAATCGTCTATATAGTATACAGTAGAACCCATCTACTGCGACCACTTAATGAATCGACATGGGTGTCTTTATAAGCAGGTGGTTGCTTAATGCAGGGCAAACGTAAAGCAGAAAGATCCTATAGGAACTCTCTGCATTACTTTTGTCCTGCATTAAGCTACCACCTGCATGTGCCTTCCAAAACTATGCCCATTTTTGGTGGTCGCATTAGAGGGGTTTTACTTACCATAAGCAAGCAGAGCAGACCTGATCAGATAGCTCCTATAGGAGCCGTCTGGTCTGGGTCTACTCTGTTTGAAAAGTCGTTTATTTATGTTGTAAAAGGTTAAATGATACAGCATCCATTTTTCATTGACCAATTGTCAAATACAGGTACGTATTCACGAGGTCACGAGTTCATGTATAAATATTAATTAGGGAAATGGTTAATGAAATGTATTGCTCTAATTCGATGCAAGTGACACTCGTATGTGTTGGCGGTTGATCATATCGGTATTCATCTGTTTGGAACATATTCCTTTTAGATTGAATATGCTACGAACTGTAGGCAACAGTTGCGAGCTTTGTGTCAGAGTTATTCTTTGATCGAACGCACATAGCAGGCGATTAAAAAGAGATCACTACTGAGATGTAATGATAAACTTTAGAGTTTTCTTTACATTCGTTTGATGTTTAACCCACTCCCTTCTGAATAATTAGTCAAATATTCGTGATTTCATCAATATTCATTTGTATATTGAATAACGAAACTGGAATGTTTGCCATTTCAAACACTGAAGAATCATATAGTCACAGATCGGACGGTTCATATAGCAATGGCGCAAAAAGACGCTTAATTCCATAAAGACTCGTTCCCACGATTTTACATACAGAGTAGACCAAAATCAGATGGTTTGCTTATGGTATAATCTAAATATTTTACAGTTTCTACCATGACCATAACGTCACGTGTCCATGTTCTATCATAACATTTAATCTACATGTAATTTATATTCATGATGCCATTATTTCTTACATCAATATTCATGGAGTAGAAGTATTAAGCGACCACTTAACTGCATGCATATAAGACAGACGTGTAAATTGTAGATAAGTACTTATAGTAGAACGAAAGTAATGCACACAGTTCCATTGGGAGTTCCCTGCATTATGCTGGTCGTGAATAAGCCCATTGCCTTTCTTAACCCTTTCCCCATTCTATGTTTATTCCAAATTTTAATACCTAATGAATATTTATGATTAAAACTCATATAACGAAATACGGAAGATGGAATATTGTACCCATTTTAGAAAGTAAAGAAACAGATCTTTCAAATCCCATCAACAAACACAGCAGACCCTGATCAGACGGCTCCTATAGAGACCGTCTGATCTGGATCTACTCTGTTTGCAAATAGATGAAAATACTTTCATATTTGGGGTAAACTATTTACCCCGTAGATACGTCTTTGACATTTGTGCAAACATCTCTTGAGGGATTTTCTGCATACCATTCGTCCTGCATTAAGCTACCACCTGTCTTGAAATCCCCAAATTACACTTATTTCTGGTTGTTAGTTGAAGACAGATTGTTACAGTACTTTAGACTTTGCCTTAGCGAAACAGTCGTAATGCTAGCCGTTGCCTTGCTGTCACTGACAAATAAACTGGCACAAAAATGTATTGATTATTTCCTTTAAATCGTATTTCCATGAATAGGAAACGGTAAACAGGGAAATGACTTATGACCTGATAAATCATACATTCAATCATGGGCCAGTGAGACGTCGAGTAGTTTGATACCTCATCAAGATCCAAACAGCATAGCACTCAACAATAGTAAAGTTACGCAAAAGCTTGAAAGAAACGATAAACAAACTGTAGCCGATCAAACCTTTAGCCGGTATTATTTGTAATAGCAGAATACGGGTTATTTTGAGTTGCATACTGACAACTGATTTATTTCCCAGAACACTCCATTGTCTACGATCCTTGCATCCAAATTCCCATTCAATTTCATGAATTGTTCAAATGTGTTCCACTATGAGATTTCCAATTCCATCGACCGAGAACATTATCTGTTTGACAAAAGCCATGGTATTTATTGGTACATGTAAAATACGTTTTATTTTTTTCTATTATTATCTATACCTTTATTCTATGATTGTCCACGTAAGGACTATTAATGTCATCATGATATTAATAATGTATTGGCATAAATTAGAGCCGATTCTATGTTGTTCCATTTGCAATCAGAGCAGACCTTGGTCCCACAGCTCCCACAGGAACCGTCTGGTCAGTCTACTCTGTTTACAACGGCTTTAACCCTTTCCCTGATCTGTGTTTATTACTAATTTGAATATCTACTGAATAGTCATAGGCAAAATGGTTATAATGAAATATGGAACATGGAGCATTGTAGCCATTTTAGAAAGTAAAGAAACAGATCTTTGAAATTCTATTAGCAAACAGAGTAGACCCTGATCAGACGACTCCTCTAGGAGCCGTCTGATCTGGGTCTACTCTGTTTGCAGATGCGTGAAAATACGTTTATATGAGGGAAAGGGTAAAATGGTTTATCTATGGGGTAGAGAGTTGACTATTCTAAGTACAAAAGAACCTGTCCCAAGCGCCCATTCATTTATTGGACATAGGAGTCTAAACATCAGGTCGTTGCTTAATGCAGGGCAAAAGTAATACAGAAAACTCATAAAAGAGTTTTCTATATGACTGTTGACCTGCATTAAGCAACCACTTGTCATACCGACCCATAATTAGACCTGCCTTTTTGATGACCGCTTAAGACAGGCTCTACTGTAAGTGCAAAATATTACAGCTCCACTAATGATTATCATTCCAACAGCGTACAACATTGATTTTCATCCAGGATTTCATGCCATAACGGAAGGGGTTATAACCTTTATGCCAATGCTCACATTAAACCTTGTTTAATAGTCTAATGGTGACACAGCTGCAGAGTGTCACTTACAGTCAACGTGCAGCATTTACAAAATACAGCAGTTTTAAGCCCTACTCCGCTGTGAAAACAGTCAGGTTTTCTCAGATCTTAATCTGGTGCAAGTTTGATTATACCCGATTCGAACTATATGTTTAGTGAGCATTGATCAAGCGGCTTGTATCCTATTCAGACGCAGTGTTTTAAACATAGCTGTTGATTTGGGTTTAAACTGTTTATAAAGCTTAAAGGTTGGATTTCGTACAGGCTGGATTTCGACAGTTATACAGAAATCTCCCGCGCTTGTCGATCCTGTATTTAACAACCACCTGCTCTTAAAGACGAATATGTTTTTCATAGAACTTTTGCTTTACATATTTGCCACTTAATGAACGTTTTTGTCATATCTGTATTCTATTTGCATTCATACATTATTCATTAATTCAACTTAGGTATTGATTTTGTTTATGGTTTGAAGTAATGAATGAATACTTCAACGACCACCTCAAATTCCTTGTCATTGCTAACCCTTCTCTTGTGGATGGCGACGAACTTGACATTTGCAAACAGCTTGGATACAGATAAGACGCCGAATAACTAGGAGTTTCATCATAACCCAAGCACTTTGACGCACAGTTAATAATTTCTTAAAAACATTTCAGCGAATCTGAAAGGGCAAACTCGCTTCAGATCAGTTTTTAAGCAAACATATTTTTCCGACAGTATAAGGGACAAGCATACGCCTCGTATTTGCTTAGTGATTTCACTATCATGTTAATTAGCCCTTTATTCCATAGTCCTGCCATCGGAACGATTTGCAATCAGAGTAAACCCGGAGAACACTTTTAGGAGCTGTCTGATTATGATCAGCTATGTAAGCTCACATGTTACAATCTGATTCTCAATCTGATTCTCTCCTTTAATGGCAATTAATTTTTCTATTTTCATATTTTAATACGAAAATCAAATTAGTTAATATACATCATCTGTGGCGTCTGGCGTGAGTATTCATTTAGTACAGACTTAACCATTTACCTTATAAATACAGTAAAATCCCGCTAATGCGACCACCTAAAAGAGGTATAATTCTGGGTGCTAGATGCAGGTGGTAGCTTAATACAGGACAAAGGTAACACAGAAAGCTCCTCTAGGAGCTTTCTGTGTTACTTTTGTCCTGCATTAAGCAACTACCTGCTTATAAAGACAACCATGATTAATTCATTAAGTGGTCGCATTAGAGGGTTTTTACTATATTCAGAAACAAACAAAATGTATGAACATCAATTAGCCGAATTGTATACTGGTATATTTTACCACGACAGAAACTACTGTAATGTGTCATAAGGAAATAGAGCCGATCCTGGTCAGGCGCCTCCTACAGGTACATGGGCGCGAGTCTGTATGCCACAAGTTTGGTACGGTGAACAAGATAACCTTTGTAACGAATCGCATTATGAGTTAGTGTAATGCAGGAAGAACAGGGTCACGAATCTCATAGCCAGTTAGTGTAATGAAGAACGAACGAGATCGTGAATCTCATAGTGAGTTAGTGTAATGAAGGACGAACGAGGTCACGAATCTCACAGTGAGTTAGTGTAATGAAGGACGAACGAGGTCACGAATCTCATAGTGAGTTAGTGTAATGAAGGACGAACGAGGTATCGAATCTCATAGTGAGTTAGTGTAATGAAGATCGAACGAAGTCACGAATCTCACAGTAAGTTAGTGTTATGAATGACGAACGTGGTCACGAATATCATTGTGAGTTAATGTAATGCAGAACGAACGAGGTCACGAATCTCATAGTGAGTTAATGTAATACAGGACGAGCGAGGTTATGGATCTTATTGTAATGCAGGATGAACGTTCTGTATTAACTATTTAATCCCACCATTTTACTCAATTGCAAACAGGAACATCCGAAATCAGACAGCTTTTGATGGACCTTTCTGTTCTGTATCTGCTTCGTTTGTTTATATATAACGAAACAAATAGTCCTACTGCCAAGGCAATGCCTGTCATAAATTTACACTTCTATTACAATTATCGCATTAATTGATATTTACATTTCTATTACAATGATTACATTAATTGTTATTTACATTTATAATACAACGATTACAATCATTGATATTTTCATTTCTAATACAATGATTACATTAATTGGTATTTACATTTCTAATACAATGATCACATTAATTGGTATTTACATTTCTAATACAATGAATACATTAATTGGTATTTACATTTCTAATACTATGATTACATTAACTGGTATTCATAATGTTTGGAGGTAATTCTTATATGGTAAATTGATAAGCAATCATTAAACATGTTTATATATCTATTAACCCTTTCCTTCATGTAAACGTGTCTTCGCGCATTTGCAAACAGAGTAGACCAAGATCAGACGGTTCCTATAGAAGACGTCTGAACCGGATCTGGTCTGCTTGCTAATGGAATTTGAAAAATCTGCTTTTTTACTTTCTAAAGTGGCTACACCTTTTCACCGTCCATGTTTCGTTATAACTAGTTTGTCCATGAATATTCATTAGGTATTGGGATAAACATTGAACACGGAAAGGGTAAACGGCTTTCAGGGACGTCTAATTCCTACCCGGCTGTAAAGAGTATAAGCTCAAGCTTAACCTGGTACAATTGTATTGTACAGTATAACCTGTCCTATGCGGCCGTCGAAACGAGGTCTAATTAGGTGATTTAAGGCAGGTGGTAGATTAATACAGATAAAAGTATTGCATAACGTTCCTATATGAGCTCTCTGCATCGCGTATACCCTGTATAAATCAACCACCTGTTTTTGAGACTCCTATGTTCAATAAGTGAATTTTCGCTAAGACAGGTTCTATTGTATTCCGATTCGTTCAAGCTTTCATTTAACCCATTTGCTCCAAGTGGATTATTTCATGTTTATATATTGAATTAGTCCATATTTTATCTAAGGGATGCCTGACCTAATTTTTCAATTTCGTTTTGTTTTATATTGAAAATCATATCAGCAAACAGTGTAGACCGCATTATGCGGCGCCTGCTCAGAGTCTACACTGTTTGCCTATGTCCCATATATGGGGTCTTGGGAGCAAGTGGGTTAACTATTAACTGAGAGTAATAAACCCACGGGTATCATGCCGAGACGCCGATTTACTCGGCATTTCATCTGGATCTAATATGTTTGCAAATGCTCACCAGGTGGCGCCTAGAATGAGTATGGTTATTTGTGTGCCTGTTTATCTTGAAGATGTGTGTATGCGTTCACCCTGTTATTTGTGTGCCTGTTTATCTTGAGGATGTGCGTATACGTTCATCCTGTTATGTGTGTGTCTGTTTATCTTGCGGATGTGCGTATACGTTCACCCTGTTATTTGTGTGCCTGTTTATCTTGAAGATGTGGGTACATACATTCACCCTGTTATTTGTGTGTATGTATATCTTGAGGATGTACGTATACGTTCGCCCTGTTATTTGCGTGCATGTTTATCTTGAAGATGTGGGTATACATTCACCCTGTTATTTGTGTGTATGTATATCTTGAGGATGTACGTATACGTTCACCCTGTTATTTGTGTGCCTGATTATTTTGAGGATGTACGTATACGTTCGCCCTTTTTATGCTTAAATGTGTCTGCTCAATACAGAAGAACCTCTCTATAACGGCCACTAAATTGTGTTAATTAGTTGGTACTTAGCGCAGGTGGCTGCTTATAGGAGCGTTCTGTTTTACTTTCACATTGCTTTAAGCAGCCACTAAGAATATATGTTCTATCATATCTTCAAACAAACGAAATAGGATTTGACATCCTCATACGAAATTAAGTGCAAGAACAAGCCAATGACTAGCTTCTTCGTGAAATTCTGTGCAAAGAAAAACACTTCAAGTTGCAGCTGATTATGGTATCTCCTGGGAATGCTCTTTTCGATTCTAAGACAATTATTCCAGCCGTCATTATCTTGATGCTCGCTTTAAAACTCGTTGCATACTATATGAAGTGCATTTATAATGATTACCAAAGCGAGGGAAAACACTAAACCGTTTTAACTACAATACATGGCATGAACGTTTGATGACGAATTACTCGGCGTCTCATCAGGGTCCAATCTGTAATGACATTTTATAGCGTTTTTCGTTCAAACTGAAAGAAGTATTTTTTATAGACAATTTTAGGAACAGCAATTTTAGTTGCAGTCGTGCTCTCAACCACCGAAAGATGAAAAAGAAAGCATATACATGTATCAACATGTTCCCTCATATAAACGCGTTTTCACGCATTTGCAAATATAGTAGACCCAGACCAGACGGCTCCTATAGGAGCCGTCTAATCAGGGTCTGCTCTGTTTGGTAATGCAATTTGAAAGATATGTTTCTTTACTTTCTAAAATGTCTACATTGTTCCACATTCCATATTTCGTTATAACTATTTTGTCCAGGAATATGCAGTAGGTATCAACATTTAGAATAAACATAGAACAGGGAAAGGGCTTAAACGTTTCATGCTAATCACGATCTGTCTGGCGTTTACAAACAACATCCTGAGTTCAGATAAGACACCCAATAACAGCGTGTCGCATCATGATCCACCAATAACAGCGTGTCGCATCATGATCCACCAATAACAGCGTGTCGCATCATGATCCACCAATAACAGCGTGTCGCATCATGATCCACCAATAACAGCGTGTCGCATCATGATCCACCAATAACAGCGTGTCGCATCATGATCCACCAATAACAGCGTGTCGCATCATGATCCACCAATAACAGCGTGTCGCATCATGATCCACCCAATAACAGCGTGTCGCATCATGATCCACCCAATAACAGCGTGTCGCATCATGATCCACCAATAACAGCGTGTCGCATCATGATCCACCAATAACAGCGTGTCGCATCATGATCCACCAATAACAGCGTGTCGCATCATGATCCACCAATAACAGCGTGTCGCATCATGATCCACCCAATAACAGCGTGTCGCATCATGATCCACCAATAACAGCGTGTCGCATCATGATCCACCAATAACAGCGTGTCGCATCATGATCCACCAATAACAGCGTGTCGCATCATGATCCACCCAATAACAGCGTGTCGCATCATGATCCACCCAATAACAGCGTGTCGCATCATGATCCACCAATAACAGCGTGTCGCATCATGATCCACCAATAACAGCGTGTCGCATCATGATCCAAGCTGTTTCACTCTTAGTCAATAGTTCCACGAAAGATTGAACGAGTCGGGAAGTAAATCTCACAGCAATATTTAGCAATATTTCTTTTCAGTAAGATAAGGAATAATTGAGCATTATGTTTCAAACGTATACGAGCATATTAGTTTCAGTTTTTGAAACACAATTTGTACATTGCAACTGTGTAGATCAAAATCAGCCACAGCATTTTAATCGCAGCGACCGATATCTGACAAATTTACTTGGTTTTTTGATGGTTGAGTCTTGTACAGTAGAACTAACAAAATGAATATATGCGAGTGACCTGTGTTGGTACATATGTGTGTTTACTCTTTCAACACCGAAGTTTCATAGTGGGATCGTCCGTCAATGTTTAAATATAGAGTCCACTCTCTACGAGAGACTTAAACTTGCTAGAGAAATTTGATCGAAAAACGGTGTAGATCATGGTCAGAGGGCTCCAATATGTACCCACTGATCTGGGTCTACACTGGTTGTAGCTGTGTGTTCCCTATTCAAAGCGATAACAGTACGAATGCCGCGGCGGTCTATCATTTATTAATACTTTTAATTTAAATGCAAATTAAAGTTTTAGTTTTGCATTGTGCTTCTTGTATATGATCAATGCTTGAGGTCACGTCTCATTTTGAAACTAAGACCTAAATAATGCAAACATGGAAACCGTTTAAAAGTTACTGTCAGTAAATGTTCAAACACAATTTCTCAAGAATGCATAATGAATCATGACGTATTAATCTAGCAAGGTTTTATCCGAGTGAACATTGTCGTCTGCTGAACAGAATTTCGTCTTTTTCAAATTTTAGGGTTGGCGCTTGTTTTATTTCCTTATAAATAATCAGTGTCAAACAGCTGACCGGCGTCTCATCTGGATATAAACTGTTTGCATAATTTATAGTACATGTACCTCAGGCCAGTCTTCATGGCACTGAAGGGGTCAATAGTGATGTGCATTAAGCAGCCGATGTCTAGTTAGCAATGGTCACTATGGATAAGGTTTACGTCAAAAGTAGTGATATTCAAGACAGTAAAGCCTTTTTACAGAGAAGAATCTAGATACTCTCGGCACTTTT
Source organism: Azorinus chamasolen (assembly GCA_963576725.1). NCBI lineage: Eukaryota > Metazoa > Mollusca > Bivalvia > Cardiida > Solecurtidae > Azorinus > Azorinus chamasolen. The sequence goes on from OY755245.1 coordinate 79,532,870, forward strand.
ACGTACTCGTGGCACTTCTAGATACTTTCGGCAGATAAATGTCTAATGTAGGGTGAAATTGAAGCGGAGTGCTCCTTTGGGAGCTTTCTACACGATTATAGCTCTGCATTAAGCTGCCGACATTGATACTAATTTGAACGTCCGGTTCAGAGGGAATTTACTTGAAATTAAGAATCGTTCTGCACATACTTTCAGACATATCTGCGATATTTAGAATTCAGTTCATGTATGATTACTCATGAAGTTTCGTAAATAGTATATACGGAAAGGTATACATGATGTTTATACAGAGAAATTACTTTTTAGGCAAAAAAGGTAAATTTTGATAGACAAACGTATTGTATAACAAATATGTACATGTAAGACATCTTTTCTATGTTTCCTTTGGTAACACTATCAGACTGTGAATGTCTCAGGAAGTGTGATGGTTCTGCATGTATAGGTACATGCATGTAGCGAACCCTTTACTACAGTAATATTGATGTAAGAAATAATGTCAGTGACATCATGAATATTGATAAGTTTATTTGTAAAGTTCATTAACAAATGAGCTGTTTGCCATGGCAGGAACTGTAGAATCTGGGTCCATGCATATAAAGCTTTTAGTAGAGTCTGAGTTTCGTTCTCAAGCTTTTGATTGGTCAGATTTGAGTTCTCAAGCCAGAGGTTTAAATCTGACAAATCAAAAACTTGAGAACGAACTCAGACTCAACTAAACGTTTTATAAGCATGGACCCTGGTCTACAATATTACTACATTAGTAAACAGAGCACATCCTGATCTAGCGGCTCCCATTGGAGCCGTCTGGTCTGGGTCTACTCTGATTGAAAAAGTACAAACGGCGCCAATAGGAAGGCAACTGTTAAATACTTGTCTATATATGGAGCAAAGGGTTAAGGCAAGACATAACCCAATGCTAGCTTAAAATGGATCTCATAAACACCTCTGATAAACGCTGCTTCTGTCGAATTACTAACAAATTTCGAATTATACGCTTGATTTTATGGACAGTGGCACAATCAATTGAATGTAAAACCCAGCTGACGCCAATTATTTGATTTATTGTTCTTTTCTCGGAGAATAAATAGCAGCTGCCTTATTTCCCAGATGCTTTCATTGTGAAGGTAGTATGCTTGCTATCAAAAGTTTAATAGTATATCTTGAGCAAATTTGTTCTGCAGGTTGAAAGTGTTTACAGGGAATGGGCGACATTGCACCATTTTGATGGGGATACTTTGTGACAGTCTCATACTGTCATAAAATACGTTTTTAATATCGAAGTGAGAGAAAAACATGTGGTATGCAATCATCAAAGAAGGTTTCAGACCATTGTCAATATTATAAAGTAATGCATTGAAAGCAATATTTCGATTTGTCTTTTGTAAAGGACACATCCACCAAGTTGTATAAATGTATAACATTTCCAGCACATTACTCTTACAATGCAATTTGATTATTTCCACTTGACACACAGTTTGCATTTGACTGGAGATAAAGTCGATGTGTTGCATTTCACATTTGAATCAGCTCTCCTTGTGCTTAGGGCGTATTAACCCTTCGCTTGCTATTTACGTCAATATACCTCCCTGTTAATAGTGAAGACCCAGATGAGCAGGAGCTGTCTAATCAGGGTCTGCACTATTTACAAGTTGATTGTGCAACCAGTGCACTCCACAGCAATGATTGCACAGCGAAATACTTGTACACCGTGAAGATATATCTAATTATACAACAGGGCATGGGTAAAGAAGGAGAAATGTATTTTAGAATTCAGCAAGAGAAGGGTTAAATGACAACTGCAAACAACGTGGATCAAGTTGAGACGCCCAATAAATCAGTGTCTCAGCAGGATCTAAGCTAGTTTAATAATTACATAAACAATTGAACGAATCGAATGAATGTAAATATCGTGAGAGATCATAGTTTTAGCTTACAGTATTTTCTCAGCATGATAATGGTTTAAGAATCCAATACAATGCCTTATTTGCTGCTCGTTTTCCTTTTCCCTTTATAGTGAAACATTATGTAAACTTTGTCCTTAGACATTTTGTTTCGTCCGAGGAAAGACACATATTGCTACATTATAACACACAGATTAATTTGTGCATATTTGATCTCGCTAAGTACTACCGATTCCAAATTGATTGCAAACAGCATTTGACAGTTACAGCTGAAAAGTAATTTCTGAAATAGTTTGGTTGTCACGAATAAGCACAGCGACTATAGGAAGGGCAAATTGAACTCTCTGCATTATATTGTTCTGTATTAAGCAGCCAATTTCCGCTTAAAACTCCTATGTTTATTTAGTAAATGGTTGCTGAAATCTAATCACAATGTAATCACCTTTTGCAGTTGTTGATAAAAGTAAATTTGTTTCTATAATTATGTACATGAGCATTAACCTGATAGAGATAGACACCGTTTCACGAATTTGCAAACCAGACCTGGGTCCATGCTTATAAAGCTTTTCTAATGAGTCTGAATTCGTTCTCAAGCTTTTGATTGGTCAGATTTGAGTTCACAAGCTTTTGATTGGTCAGATATGAGCCAAAGGCTCACATCTGACCAACCAAAAACTTGAGAACGAACTCAGACTCAACTAAATTTTTATAAGCATGGACCCAGACCAGATAGCTGATGTAGCACTGCTCTGATGTCTTATAGAATTATATAGATATGAGTCATGACTCAACAATATATTCGTATACATTTAAAAATGTCCATATTTCTTACATGAATATTCAAATCTCGCAAAACCCACAAGCTGTGTACCAGAGGTCAGATAAGATACGTCAATTAAAACATTTTCAAGGATAACCTCTTTATGTCTCACCAGAAACCTACGTTGTGACCGCCCTTTAAACTTGTCTCTTCGAGACAGTTCTAAAGAGAGGTCACAACATAACGTTTTATAACGGTTTTGGTATTTGAATATGCACATTTATCTGTTGCTCCGTGTAAACATATGCGAATAAAGCGTTGATAATGGTCAAACCCTGAAAGTCATAGAGACGCTAGGGTGTAGTTGGATTCCTTGTTCAATTTTAGCCATAGTTGTGGGTTTACCTTTATGATCAATGTTGAGCACTTGCGTAAATGCGTATCGCTAGCTACGCCCCTTGACTCATTTTAAGCTTTAGCAAACAACACGTTCAGATTAGACGGCCCTTATACCAGTCATATGATATAGGTCACAGGAAGCTTTGGCTGTGACAAAAACTGAATAATCAAACTTATATAAGATTGAAGTAAACAGAGCACACCCTGATCATACGGCTCCTACAGGAGTCGTCTGGTCTGTGTCTACCCTGTCATTAAATGACGTATCTATGGAATACAGGGTTAACGTCTATATACGTAAATAGTATTATACGTTTAACCCTTTCGCTGCCAAACTCTGTCGTCTGCTAACTTTGTCGTCTGCTACACATTTTCATTGTTTTGATTTTCTTCATTATTGTTTCAAAAACATAGTAACAGTAACAAACAGTTTGGATCCTGATGAGACGCCGAGTTACTCCGCGTCTCATCTGGATCCAAACTGTTTGCATAGGTAGTCACATATCCGGCATTGGCATCGAAAGGGTTAAAAGCATTATGATGGCATTCACATCCACAACTGGTGATTTATTTATGGAAAACACCTCTTATTTATATTGTATTTAAAATAGATTGTTTAAAGTGCAACGTCTTGACGGGTACATATATTACTGCGACAATTTTTAACCTGTTTTCAAATTGAACCAAACATATATTTGCAATGCACCTTGAATGAAATGTAAATACGCATCAGAAAGAGAATAAATGATACCATTTGAGGTCTTAAATACTATTTCAGATCAGTAGTTTCGTTTCCTTTCACGTCCTTTATACATTTTGCTGAAAATATGTCCATATATGACTTTAAGCAGTGAATGCAAAACAAACAAACAGCAGAGATCCTTTTTGTATTGAACATGAATGTATGTGTATTGCATTTACAGTAAGCACGACACTTTATTATAAGAACTATTGCATATATAAGTGAGCAGTTTTGTACATGAACGACATTTCATCGCGCTTTGGTGTACCATATTCAGTGGAAATAATGGATGTTAACCCTTCGCTTGCTGAATTTTAAAATACATTTCTCCTTATTTACCCATGCTCTGTTGTATAATTAGATATATCTTCACTGTGTACAAGTATATCGCTGTGCAGTCACTGCTGTGGAGTGCACTGGTTGCACAATCAACTTGTAAATAGTGCAGACCCTGATGAGACAGCTCCTGCAGGAGCTGTCTCATCTGGGTCTTCACTATTTACAGGTAGGTATATTGACGTGAATAGCAAGCGAAGGGTTAACCATTTAAATGCGGGAAACGATTTGGCTGTTGTTGTTTTTTCGGGTTTTTTTTTTCAAACAGTGAATACCCAGATCAGAGGGCTCTTACAGGAGTCTTGACTGTTTGTCTTTCAAAATTCTCTCGCTAATTATACTCTTTCGTACTAAATGAAATCTACCTTTAAACAGCCATGAACTATTGCACGTGGAAAATCCAACATTGAAATGGTTCAAACAGGATTAAAGGAATTCCATAAAATCGTCACAAAAAACAAGCCGTACCCTGATGAAATGAATTGGTTTGTAGACGTTTCTTGTCTGAAATTACAACTACTTGTCCTACGACGACTTACATTGATTATCTGTAGAAGCTTGATGAAGGTTGTAATTGATGTAAGTAATTTCAAACAATTTCTTAAACTAATCGAACGCAGATGCTCTGTGTTTTAAACATGCATTAATGAAAGTTGAATGTGACAAATTGCTTTTACATTTATTGTCGTGATTGAAAATGTTAGGGCATGTTTTTGATTAAATGTTTTGATTCAAAATTTAATGGTGATTTTAAAACAAGCAATATTGAAGACAACATCCCATTGTTACACCCAAGATGTCGAGACTCCCTCTCATTTGTTGCTTCCATGTCCATTTCAATTACTTTACACGAATCTAATGTTAAACCAACCCTTTTCATGCTAGTAGCCTACATATTTGCATTTGCACCCACATGTGTCAACTCCTAGGGGAACTGTCTGATACAGGCCTGCACTATTTGTCATGATAATTCCGTGACTACATTTGATCTTCATGTAGAATGATTCACATAATTAATATCCATAATGGATTGGTTCACATTTGAATATTTAGCATGAGAATGATAAGATTAATTGTCTTTGAATACTCGCTACTGTTTAACAAGTCAGTTTTGCAGGGTATATTGTCGGTTATTTAATCAGAATTACAATGGTGAGACATTAATCATAAAACACGAAAGAATGATGTAAATATTTGTTTTTCGCAATGCATTTCACTGCGTGAAATGAATTAAGATTATTGAAGAGAAAGGTCCTTTCTATTAAATTCTCCGAATGATATGCTGAAATTAATGTTGATACTGTAGAGCCCGTCTTAAGCTATCTTATATTGATTAGAAACATGAATGTTGAAAAGCGAGTGGTTGCTTAATACAGGGCAAACGTAATGCAAAAAAACTTCCTGTATGAGCTTTCTGCATTACTTGTGACCTTCGTTAAGCTACCAATTGCACTACAGACCTACCAACTGTGCTACAGGCCCGTAATTAGACCTACCAACTGTGCTACAGGCCCGTAAATAGACCTACCAACTGTGCTACAGGCCCGTAATTAGACCTTTTGTAATGGTCGCTAACAGCAGGTTTTACAACAGTCAATCTTGCATCACATCGAAATTTGAGTAAACATTTCTCAAAGTGTGGTGAGAGTTATATAATCAAACAACTTCCCCGAACTAAAAGAATGAGATGACAAGTGTACTCGTACTAGTAAGTGTGTGTTTGTACTAGTAAGTGTGTGTTCGTACTAGTAAGTGTGTGTCTGTACTAGTAAGTGTGTGTTCGTACTAGTAAGTGTGTGTTTGTACTAGTAAGTGTGTGTTCGTACTAGTAAGTGTGTGTTTGTACTAGTAAGTGTGTGTTCGTACTAGTAAGTGTGTGTTCGTACTAGTAAGTGTGTGTTTGTACTAGCACTTATGTGTTCGTAAAAGCAACTGTTACAAAACGTAGATACAGTTACAGTACAACGAAAACATAATATTATCGGTCTTAATTCATTCTCTCCTAGGCTATTGTTAGATCCTACCTCGTTGAGTGCATCTACCGAAAAGGAACACTTACTAGAGAAAAGGGGAAAATAAGAATTATGTAGGTTTAGAAACCATAGCGAAAATAGAGCATTTGCTCATATGGAGCAAATGCTCTATTTATTACAATGGTTTCATAAAATGACTTCTACAAATGCGTCATAAATGAGCCAGAAGGAGTAAATGAGTTAAAGTGAAGTTCCAGCCTAATCCTTTACTGCATGAACATTCGTGTGAGAAATAATGACACGAATATTCACTGAATTATTTTATTTGATAGTGGCACATGGTCACAGGCATTATAGCGATGGTAAAACATGTAGACCCATGTGTACATTAAACCTGTAGACCCATGTGTACATTAAACCTGTAGACCCATGTGTACATTAAACCTGTAGACCCATGTGTACATTAAACCTGTAGACCCATGTGTACATTACACCTGTAGACCCATGTGTATATTAAACCTGTAGACCCATGTGTACATTACACCTGTAGACCCATGTATACATTAAACCTGTAGACACATGTATATATTAAACCTGTAGACACATGTATATATTAAACCTGTAGACACATGTATATATTAAACCTGTAGACCCATGTGTATATTAAACATGTAGACACATGTATATATTAAACCTGTAGACACATGTATATATTAAACCTGTAGACCCATGTGTATATTAAACTTGTAGACACATGTATATATTAAACCTGTAGACCCATGTGTACATTAAACCTGTAGACCCATGTATATATTAAACCTGTAGACACATGTATATATTAAACCTGTAGACACATGTATATATTAAACCTGTAGACCCATGTGTATATTAAACCTGTAGACACATGTATATATTAAACCTGTAGACCCATGTGTATATTAAATCATAAGCAAAACACACAGAATCTGAGGAGCTGTCTGATCTGGGTCTGTTCTTTTTAGAAAGGCGCAGTAATCAGCATATATGGGATGCAGGGCCAATGCAGGATGACTTCACCCCGGGGGCTCTCCGGATTAACTCATTCCCTCCTAGACTATTTTTAGAACCAACCTCTTTGAATAAATCTACCGAAAAGGAGCATTAACCAGATATATTTTTTAAACCTTTGTGGTAAAAATAGCATTTGCTCCTATGGAGTAAATGCTGTAATTTTACAATGGTTTCTAAATGTGACTTTTTACAGAGGTGCTAAATGCCTCACTAGGAGGGATTGTGTTAAGCAGCTACCTGGGTAAAATGTGACAACATTATTCTTTCAGTGAGATGTCATTGTTCAACGCGTTTGTTCTCGACCTGTTTATCTGGCGAGGAATAGCAATAGCAATTCACCAATATTTAGTCATAAGGATTACACGAAAACTGCTGTAAAACTCCGTTTAACTCAGTTCTAAGGAAATTGCCTGCGAACATTCCGTTTGTCTGTTTATTGTCACTTGAAGAACATTTCCAAACAGTCAAGATCCTGGTTTCATCCGGTGTTGTCACCAAAATCCAATCTGGTTGCCGTACAATCGTGTCAGATAAATAATAGCAAAAGGATAAATGTTTAAAATGCATCAAACCAAAAGTAAGCCAACGACAATATGTAAATCAGGGCCATAACAGATCAACATGTGACGTGTCTATTCTCTTTAAACTAAACAGAGATAAAGGCAATTCTAAGCCTACAAAATTGAGAAAAGGGCATTTAAGACAGCACACGCTAAGTTTGAATATGGGAACTAAATCTAGTGTTATTGTGAAGGAATCTTAATCGCAGTGCATCTAATTGATCAGTCCTAGTTGATTTTGCAGGAATCGGTCTTAACCCATTCCTCCATAGGCTATTTTAGATCCAACCACTTTGAATAAATCTACCGAAAACGAGCGTTAACTAGAGAAAAGAAACATTTTAGAATTTTGTTGTTTGAAACCATTGTGACAAATAGAGCATTTGCTCCTATAGGTGATTTTTACAGAGGCGTAGAAAGGCGTATTTATGTTAAGTTAATGCAGGATGAAAGTCGTGCAGAAAGTTATCCAGGGACCTTTCTGCATGGTTTTCACCCTGCATTAAGCAGCAAGATCAGTGTAGTGAGATGTTACTGTGTAACTCTTTTGTACTTCGTTCTCCACATGTTCCTTTTGACTGAGAATATCAAGACCGATTCCACATTTTCTGCTTACAAGATATACAAGAAAACTGCTGTAAAATACAATTTAGCTTTCTTCCAAGGGAATTGCCTTGATACTTAGGCTCAAAAATTATCTTACGTATGTTTATTGTCATAGGAAGAACATAATATTCAAACAGCCTAGATCCTGATTTTATCCGGTCTAGTCACCAGTATAATCTGGTGTCCATACTGCAACCATTCCTGATAAATAATAGCAACAGGATAAATGTTTAAATTGCATCAAAAGAAAATTAAGCAACGACAATATGTAAACCAGGGCCATAACATATCAACATGTGACGTGTCAATTCTCTTAAACCTTAACTCTATAAATACGCCTCTGCAACAGAGATGACCAATATCAGTAGGAGTCGTCTGATCAGGGTCTGTTCTGTGTGCTTATGATATAATATAGATTGTACAACTTCTATTACGACCAGATATTCCTGTATCCATATGCTATTATACCAGTTAATCTAATCAATATTCGCGATGTCTTTATTTCTTACATACATATTCATGGAGTAAAGAGTTTACTCTAAAGAAATAAAAGCAGTAATAAGCCTATACAGAATTTAGATAACACATTTAGTTAAGACAGCATAAGTTGAATTTGAATATTTGACGATGCTTCTGTTTATCATTATGCTGCTGTTCATATTTGATGTCTGTTCTCATAAAGTAGCATACGTTGATCGTAAAACACAGTATAGCTACATCAAATGCTATTATGAAGGAATCTTAAACGCAGTACATCTAAATAATTAGTCCTAGTGGAGTTTGCAGGAAATCGGTCCTAAATATATGTGTTCAGTAAATACAGGATGAACGACGCGCTTAACGTTCCTCTGGGAGCTTACGGCGTGACTTTAACCTTGCAACAAATTCCCTCCTAGTGACGCATCTTGACGCCTCTGTAACATAGTCATATTTTGAAACCATTGTGATAAGGAGCAGATGCTCTGTTTATCAAAATGGTTTCAAAACTACACAATTCTAAAATTCTCCTTCTCTATAGTTAATGCTCCTTTTCGGTACATTCATTGAAAGTGGTAGGGTGAACAATTAGTCTAGGACGGAATGGGTTAACCAGCCACTTCTTTACTTAAAGTTCTGTTTAGTGAGGTGTTCCTAAGCAACACTTTTGCACTAAGTTCTCGACATGTTCCTCTGGCGGGGAATATCAAGATAAGTTCACCAATTTTGCTCCAACGATGCTGTAAAATTACGTGTCAACTCTTCTCTAAGGAAATTGCTTGTAAATTGTATGTTTATTGTCACGTTAAGAACATTTCCAAACAGTCTAGATCCCGATGTTATCCGGTCACGTCATCAGAATCCAGTCTTGTTATCATACTCGATAAATAAAGTCAAAACGATAAATGTTTAAAATACAGCCGAGGAAAATTAAGCAAACGACAATATGCAAATCAGGGCAATAACAGATCAACATGCGACGTGTTCATTCTCTTTACACGCTACAGGGATAAGACACTTCTAATCCTACGCAATTGAGCAACCGGCGGCATTTAAGATACTGCACGCTAAGTTTGAATTTGTGAAGATGTTTCCGTTTATATAAAGTCGTATAACGTTATCCCCCAACACAGCTTAACTAAATATATTGTTATTGTGGAGGAATATTAGTCGCCAGTTTATCTTATCAATCAGTCTTATTGGAGTTGCAAGAAATCAATCTTCAAAACAGGTGTCAACTTAATGCGGGGTGAACGTCATGCAGAAATTTCCCCCCGGCAACTTGTTGCTGTATGATATTCATCCTGCATTAAGCAGCCACCAGTGTAGAACCAGTGTAGAACCAGTGTAGAAAGTTCTCAAATTCTTCTTTACTAAACGTTCAGTGAGATGTTTGTATTTAGTTCTCCACGTGTTCCTTTGACTAGGATTATCAAGACCAATTCCACAATTTCTGTTCACATGGTTTACAAGAAAGCTGCTGTAGAATTACGTTTTAACTCTCTTCTAATGAGTTGTTCGCCTGTGTATTTATCTGTTTTCTGTTTATCGTCACAGGAAGAACAATTTCAAACAGCCTAGATCCGGATATTGTCCGGTTTTGTCACCAGAATCCAATCTTGTAATATTGCAAACGTGTCAGATAAATATACGTAAACAGGATATAAATATTTAAAATACATTAAAGGAAAATTCAGCAAGCGACAATGTGTAACTCGGGGCCATAGCAGATAATTTAAGACAGCACACGATGAGTTTGTATGTGTGAAGATGCCTCTGTTTAACCCTGTACTGTAAATAGTTGATGTCTGTTCACATAGAGGAGTATAACTGAATCCAAAAAGCTCAACATGAATACTGCAAACTTAAAGGCGTCTACCTAACTGATGCATAAGGCTGTGTCTTAAAGCTACCACCTAACTGATGCACAAGGCTATGTTTTAAAACTACCACCTAACTGATGCATAAGGCTGTGTTTTAAAACTACCACCTAACTGATGCATACGGCTGTGTTTTAAAGCTACCACCTAACTGATGCATAAGACTGTGTTTTAAAGCTACCACCTAACTGATGCATAAGGCTGTGTCTTAAAGCTACCACCTAACTGATGCATAAGGCTATGTCTTAAAGCTACCACATAACTGATGCATAAGGCTGTGTATCAGGCTGTGTCTTAAAGCTACCACCTAACTGATGCATAAGGCTGTGTCTTAAAGCTACCACCTAACTGATGCATAAGGCTGTGTCTTAAAGCTACTACCTAAATGGGGCATAAGGTTGTGTCTTAAAGCTACCACCTAAATGAGGCATAAGGATGTGTCTTAAAGCTACCACCTAAATGAGACGTAATACTGTGTCTTAAAATCAGACGGTAGCTTAATGCAGAACGAAAGTCATGTAGAAATGTAGGAACTTTCAGTATTACTTACGTCCTGCATTAAGCAAGCAACCGCCAGCTTCTAAAGACACCAATGTTAATTCAGTAAGTGGTCACTTTAGACGGGTTCTACTGTAGTACAGTGATCCTAGGCACTTTACGTTTAACCCATTCCTCCATGACTATCGATGTAATCATGGAATCATGAATATCAATCAATTAGTTTAATTGTAATAATAACACATGGACAATTGGAAAGTTTACAGAAACTATAGAATTATATCTATATTATATTGTAAGCAAATAGAGCAGACCCTGATCAGACGGACCATATAGGAGCCGTCTGATATGGGTCTTCTCTGTTTGCAAATACGTAGAAAATCGTATGTAAGGAGTTAAGAGTTCATCAATCAGTCCTAGCAAAGGTTGTGCTGGAAAACTAGGTTAACTTTGTGTTTTATATATGCATATATATTTCTACGGACAATCCTAATTTACTGTTACGCATTACAATCACACCGACGATGTGATTCTGATGAGGCTAGCAACAATATATGGCTTGATAGTCACGAATCCCAAGAAATGATCGGGGTAGGAAAAAGGTGCATCAGTATAGACTTTGATCAGACAGCAAGTGTTAACAATACTGCGTTGTACAAAAAAAAATCTCTCTAAAGAGATCACTACATGTATATGATAATCATTGATGTCTTTAAAGGTATGTAGGTGCCTAATGCAGTACGAAAGCAATACTTAAAGCTCCTGCAGGAGCGTCCTGTATTAAGCTACCACCACATCAAGAAAATATTACCTAGAACTAGACCCTCTTTTTCTGTATTCTGAATGATTACTGCTATACGTGCACAGTCAGCATGATAATTATATAAGAAAAAAATTGGCTCCCTGTGAAACTTTGAAAAGTATATTTGATAACGTGTCCGCTTATCGAACTAACCGTTAATCCATTGTAAAGTCTTTTCTTAAACTTTGATCTGGTATAATTCTATTCTATCAAAATTTGAGAAAATATGGATCGATTGTCAAACAGCTTGGATCCTGATGAAACTCCGTCATCTGGATCCACGCTGTTTGCAAATTCGAGTCAAGTCGCGTTTAGCGGGAGAAGACCTTATGTCATGGTGTGCATTCCAATATTTCACTATTGTGTTTCAATATCACTAAGGAAGAAGTTTTATAAGGATAGTGAATCTTTTTCATAACATCTTATACCTTGTTATTTGTGTATAATTGTATCTGCTTTATGCAGGATCACTGTTTGCGACTGGTTGCAGTATGGAGTTGTCTTCAACGTTCTGTTTAGCGATGTTTTACTGGAGTTGAAAAAGCGTGCATACTTCATTACAGTAAATATAGATAAACATAATGAGGTGTTAAACGTGTATATTTTGGTATATTACAGCTATATCTTGACCATCCTTCTTTGCAAGCAATAATGTCCTTGCCATATCAAGTAAAAGAAATACAAAATTCCCGCAAAATTCACTATCGGTTATCGAACGTTTGACTTTTTAAAGAGTTGAAAACCAGTCTTACAGGGAGCGCCACATCACTTAAGGACCTGGCACCAAAACATCACCAAACATCAAACAGCACAACCACAAGACACAAGACTGTTTGTACCCAACCTCACACTTTCCCCACATACTCCCATTAAAACACACTTCATATACATAAACAATAACTATACCTGTAACGACCCCCAAAGAAAAAAATAATTTTTAATTTCAAATGCAGGTTTTTTTTTAAATGGTCGTTTAAGAGAGGTTTGTACATATATAGTAAAACCTCGCTAAAGCGACCATCTAAAAGAGGTATAATTCTGGGTGCTAGATGCAGGTGGTAGCTTAATACAAGGCAAAACTAATATAGAAGCTCCTAGTGGAGCTTCCTGTATTACTTTTGTCCCGCTTTAAGCAACCACCTGCTTATAAAGACAGCCATGTTTATTCATTTAGTGGTCGCATTAGAGGAGTTCTACTGTTTATCCTTTACAGCTCAAGCTTATAAAACCCACCCTTAGACAGGTCTTCACGAACACCCTTAGACAGGTCTTCACGAACACCCTTAGACAGGTCTTCACGAACACCCTTAGACAGGTCTTCACGAATTTGTCTGCATAGGTAGTACATCTCTCCAATTATTTCTTTCATTTTAGTGACTGACTTGAACCTATATAGATATTCAGGCAAGCTGTTCCAAACATTCAGGATTAGGTTTGGAAAATGTTTTCCTAAATGTTTAGCCGATCTCTTCTTATTTCGTAGGGATGTCAGCGGTTAATAATAGTAAATTTATGAACCACATACAACACACACAGTCGCCCGACCAGCACCATGACAAAATAACAGCAAATGTACATGTCTATCAAAAGACAAAAAGAGACGCACAGAAACATAGAAAAAATTGGGATGGGGTGGTTGGGGTGATTGAAACGGTCGGGACAACACTTAGTGTCACTTTTACTTACATATATGACAGTCAATATCAATCGTTTTGCTGTACATCGAATACTGTCAACCGCAGTGAAACTAGTATGAGAAGGTCAGTCCTTAATATAGCATAATTGTTCCAAAAATAGCGGTATTGACATATGCCTCATATCTGACATGTTCTCTTAGTCACACATAAAACGTAATTAGACGAAGTACACTAGGACCTCCCTATAGCGTCCACTTATTCAACTAACATAGGAGTCTTTGATAGCAGGCGGTTGCTAAATGCAGAACAAATGTATTGCTGTAATTCAGAAAGCTGTGTCGTGATTGTTTTAAATATTCACAACTAGATTTCTTTTGAGTGGTCGTTTTAGATAGATTTTACTTTAAACTGTTTGATATAGTTCTGTTGGCAAAATTGATCTGCTCGTTACGACTTTGTAAGCGGTTCATATTAACAGTGTTGAGTTTAACAGAAACCGTATGTCTTACATGTATGATAGCAATTTTCTTGCAACAGGTGTTTAACACATCCCGAGTTTCATCAGTCCCATTAATTGTAAATTCCTCGTGTATTCTAAAAATAACCAACATGGTAAAGCTTTCGTTCATTTATTGTGCTGTATGATACCATTACTAGGTGCGTTTTATTGTCGATATCAATCATGATACCATATTGTATCCTAATAATTCGGACAGACAATATCAGGCAAATCGTGCAGACCCAGATCAAATGAATGTGTAGTTTGGTCAGGGTCTACACACTTTACTTCTCTGTCATACTGATAAAAAGTTATGTTATCAAGTGATTAAAACGGTACCAAGGATACGTATTCAGTTAACGAACCCTTGGAGAAGGGTAGATTGGATGTCTTAGTACTCAATCCTACATTAATCTAGCTTGTATCGAAACTGACCTCCATTATGACATTTATTGAACAGTTTGTTTCGAATTATAGTATTGTTTTATGAGATGTTTTCAAGGTAAACTAAACTTCGTTCCGGTAATCGCTACTACACTCTCGCTAGCAAACAGTTTGGATCAAGATGAGTCACCGCGCAACTCATCCAAGCTGGTTGATACTCAAGCAATAGTTCCTGAATTCTTGACTGAATCGGAAATATTCAAAATTGAAGGAGATCCAAATATGAGGAGACAGTATTTTATATAGCGGTGCTAGAGCCAAACGTCTACCACTATATGGGGTATTATAAATGCTATCGGTGTTAGAGCCAAACGTCTACCACTAGGCATATAAGGGATATTATATTGGATACTGATAAATGCTAGTGGTGTATGTTTTATATACAATAGGGCTGTAAATATGAAGGGCATTTTAAAACTCTTTGTATTTTATTACATTTCTTCTCCAACCCCTATTCACTCTCCGAGGTGAGATGAATTGCAGCAGGGTGTTGTTTGGAGAAATAAGGGATTTTGATAGATCAATAGTTAAGTTATATACAATCCTATAGACACAATACGCTGTAGTCAGTAGTCACCATGCAGCATGTTTACAAACATAAATATCATCTTCCAACACGTTGGGCGCCAATTTCGCAGACCCTTTGGGTGTCTGTTGATACCAGCTAACCGTAGGATTCCAAGACACAGCAGCTCGCACGAAATGAAATTTATTTCGTGTCGACGATTATTTATATCTATATGAATATGAATATCTGGATAACCATTCAATAAATACAGTATATGTACCACAATGTCACAGATATGGCGGCCATATTGAAATTTAGAATTGAAGGATGGCCCGTGCAACACATGATGTTAGTGTTAGCATAATAGCCAGGTTATTTCCCTTTAATAAGAATATCAATCCTGTGACAAATAGGTATGATGGCTACTTTTCATCTCGTTTCACATAAACCAAACACCCATTACAACATCAAAGTAATTACATTACTGATGGAAAATGATTATACATTTTGTTCAATATATTGTATATGCAAGTTTGTATTGTATGATAAATAATGGGTACTTGGGGACTCCGACACTACAATATGTGAATCTAATTTCCTTACTTGGCTAGCACTATCAATAAAAACTTTTTTTAAATTATTTCTGCAGACAGGACACTTGCGAGCTCAACAGAGATAAATCACCATATTTATGTATATGATTACTTAACCCTTTCCCTGTTCTATGTTTATTCTAAATTAATATTCCTGGACAAAACAGTTGTAATGAAATATGGAAGGTGGAACAGTGTAGCCATTTTAGAAAGTAAAGAAACAATTCTTTCAAATTCCGTTACCAAACAGAGCAGACCCTTATCAGACGGAGCCGTCTGGTCTGGGTCTACACTGTCTGCTAATGCGTGAAAATACGTTTATATGAGGGAAAGGGTTAATCGTTACATGGACCGGTTTGGACGGACCTTTTATAACAGATGTGTTCCAAAGATGTGTATCTTTGGCAATGGCAGAAAATGTAGAATCATATCTATATTATTTATAAGCAAACAGAGCAGACTCTGGTCAGGCGGTTCCTAGAGGAGCTTGTCTGATCTTGGCCTGCTTTGTTTGCAAAGGCACGGAAAGGCGACGTAAAAGGTTCATCTGCTGAATAATTAAACCTGCATACACTCCTTCTAGATATGAATTTAAAAAAGAAAAAAAAAGTACCTAATTATAGTCTACTTTCAGTCCGAATGACCGCTCAGCCGACTGTACATTTACTCCCCGGGTCATTGGCCTACAATATTGAGCACTGCTAACATATGGCGCAATCATGCAGCCGCAGTACCGGCGAGTGACCCTCACAGGTACCCATTTTAGCCCCAGGGTGGAGAGGATGTGCGGATGGGAGACACGGAAAAGCGTCTCTGAAATTTCCGGGTGGGACCGGGATTTGAACCCCGGACCTCCGGACTGATAGTCAAGCGCGTTACCATTAGACCACCGCCACCTACGGTTTAATTCAATAAAACAGTTGTATCAAAGAAACTGTTTTATATTACAAACAGAGCAGGCACTAGTCAATGGGTTCCACCAGGAGACTTTGGAAATGTATCTACCCTGTTATTCAAGTTAGAATTTTAGCAGTGGACTATTGTTTCCAAATGAGTGTTGAACGGACCACACCATACTTGTATATTGCATGCATCACCAGCCTCTTGTGCTTAAGTAAACATACATGTGATGTTAGACTTTAGCAGAGGTCTATTTCTGGAAAACGTACTCAATATATTTACTTTTGGGAACTAGTGTCGGCTCTTGAATACTGTCAAATAGATGTTATAGAATATCTCTAGTGATGTAATAGTTAAATGCATATTAAAACTATCACGAACTTTTGTTTTGGCTGACTTAAAGAACACAATCGGAATAGATAATATCTATTTTATGAAACATGTTTTCACTTTGAAGTCCTTTCATGAAGAAAAAATATATTAATTCTTTGCTGCCACGTTTCGTCGTCTGCAACTGTTGGTGTCTACTTGAATTTTCAATTCTAAGTTTTCTTCATTTTTGTTCCAAAACTACATAACCACAGTAAGTAACAGTACGTTTCTCATAAGACAACGTGGCCATTCTATTGGCAGACATACATGTATACAGAGGTATCGATAAGATACCTAAATCAATAACAACGTCTTTATTTCTTCACCAAACCCTGTGGTCTGACCACTCTTTAGAATCGCCTCGAAGGTGGTCTGATGGAGAAAGGACGTTTTAGTGTTTGAGGTAGCACCTGTATCTGTCACTCTGTGCGGTGTAAGGTAACCATATATGCGTCATTGACATCAAATAATAAAATGCAGGCCCTGGAAATAAATTCAGACAACTTTTTTGAAGGCAGCGATACATATAATATTATTTATTATTTGCTGTAATGAAATATCAGACACTGAAGTAGTCTCACGAGCGACACTATGTGATATTAACAAACGTATACCAGTGACGTCACCTCGTGTATTATAACTATTTCTGAGGTTGACAATATGCCCTAGTACGATCGGAGATTTTTGTTCAATTTATCGATACACATTATCGGATGTAACAAACTTTCAATAGTCCGAAGTATTCTCACGAGCAACTCTCGAAACGTAATTCTATCAGTAACGTCACCACGTGTATATTTTTTTTTCTCAGGCTGACAGTACCCCGAAGCACAATCACTGATTTTAGATGTGTGTACATTGTGCAATCCTACTATATGAGGAATTAATTCACATATAGATGAATTCCCCAAACACAAGTTCAGTCGATTTTACTATTTCAATCAATCATATCTTTGATGTCAATTGTGAGAGAACTCTTAATATCTACCATTGCTTGTCACGTCTCAGTGCTCTGGGCCCAAAATCGAGGAGGATGTCGTAATTAGATACATGTATATACAATCGTATCCTAGGCAACCGCAGAATATCATGAACATTATTCAGACATATATTCATTGCGCATGGATTTTGTGTTCCGCTATTCGTTTAATCTATATCGGACTCGTTTCAATATCGGATTGGTATCAATTTAACCGTGACGTACTCCATAGATACGCCGTTCTATGCCTTTCAAACAGAGAAGATCAAGATCATACCAAACCGTATGTAATGTTTATACCAAAATTTATTTCCAGTCATCATAAATTCTGGGAATATGATTGGCTGAGACCCCGGCGTAAATGGTTTGTAAGAAATCGCACGGGGTGTACGCGAATCAAGTATGTCACGTGACTGGTCGGGTTTGTTTCATCATCGATTCGTGTAAACACACTCTATTTCTGTGTTTATCAGGCGGTTATTTCCTATGAATTCATAAAAACTGTCTAGCATCTACACACGTGACAATGTTGTTAATAAATGCATTTGCGCATACGGTTTGGTATGATCCTCACATACAGTTTAGTCTGGATGCCGATCGGACGCTAATTATATCTTCAAATTGTTTGGCACTCTGAATTATTTTGTTTTTGAATTTTGAACAACTTATAATTTAAGAATGGTAGCAAATATTTTTAAAGACAATGATACTTAAGTGCTCCAATGGTTAGAGTGGGTTTATCTCGAACCTAAACCTGTCCATACAGTGGTACACTGATACACTGGTACTAAACCAATCTACACAGTTGTACACTGGTACTAAACCTATCTACACAGTGGTACACTGGTACTAAACCTGTCCATACAGTGGTACACTGGTACTAAACATGCAAATACAGTGGTACACTGGTACTAAACCTGCCAATACAGTGGTACACTGGTACACTGGTACTAAACCTATCTATACAGAGGTACACTGTTACACTGATACTAAACATATCTACACAGTGGTACACTGGCACTAAACATGTCCATACAGTGGTACACTGGTACTAAACCTGTCCATGCAGTGGTACACTGGTACTAAACCTGTCAATACAGTGGTACACTGGTACTAAACCTGTCCATACAGTGGTACGCTGGTACTAAACCTGCCCATACAATTGTTCACTGGTACACTGGTACTGAACCTATCCATACAGGGGAACACTGGTACACTGGTACTACACCTGTCAATACGGTGGTACACTGATACACTGGTACTTAACCTGCCCATACAGTGGAACACTGGTACTAAATCTGACCATACAGTGGTACACTGGTACTAAACATGTCCCTACAGTGGTACACTGGTACTAAACCCATCTATACAGTGGTACACTGGTACACTGATACTAAACATATCTACACAGTGGTACACTGGTACTAAACATGTCCATACAGTGGTACGCTGGTACTACAGCTGTCCATACCGTGGTACACTGGCACTAAACCTGTCAATACAGTGGTACACTGGTACTAAACAAGTCCATACAGAGGTACACTGGTACTAAACCTGCCCATACAATTGTTCACTGGTACACTGGTACTAAACCTCTCCATACAGTGGTACACTGGTAAACTGTTACTACACCTGTCAATACGGTGGTACACTGATACACTGGTACTTAACCTGTCCATACAGTCGAACACTGGTACTAAATCTGTCCATACAGTGATACACTGGTACTAAACATGTACATACAGTGGTACACTGGTACTACACCTGTCCATGCAGTGGTACACTGGTACTAAATATGTTCCTACAGTGGTACTAAACCTGTCCATACAATGGTACACTGGTACTAAACCTGTCCATACAGTGGTACACTGGTACTACACCTGTCCATACAGTGGTACACTGGTACTACACATGTCCATACAGTGATATACTGGTACTAAACCTGCCCATACAATTGTTCACTGGTACACTGGTACTAAACCTGTCCATACAGTGATACACTGGTACTAAACCTGTCCATACAGTGGTACACTGGTACTAAACATGTCCATACAGGTGTACACTGGTACACTGGTACTAAACCTGCCAATACAATTGTACACTGGTACTAAACCTGTCCATACAGGTGTACACTGGTACACTGGTACTAAACCTGTCCATACAGTGATACACTGGTACTAAACCTGTCCATACAGTGGTACACTGGTGCTAAACCTGCCCATGCAATTGTTCACTGGTACACTGGTACTAAACATGTCCATACAGTGATACACTGGTACTAAACCTGTCCATACAGTGGTACACTGGTACTAAACCTGTCCATACAGGTGTACACTGGTACACTGGTACTAAACCTGCCTATACAATTGTACACTGGTACTAAACCTGTCCATACATGTGTACACTGGTACACAGGTACTAAACCTGTCCATACAGTGATACACTGGTACTGAACCTGTCCATACAGTGGTACACTGGTACACTGGTACTAAACCTGCCCATACAATTGTACACTGGTACTAAACCTGTCCATACATGTGTACACTGGTACTAAACCTGTCAATACGGTGATACACTGGTACTACACCTGTCTATTCAGTTGTACACTGGTTTATATTTCCATCCAGAAAACTCGCATTTGTGCCTCAAGCATTGTTTGGAATCTTCATACACAATATAAATAGACAAGCAATGAATCCAGACATACAAAGATATCTCAGTAAGTGTGGGAAACATAATATGAATATTTCAAAACTGATGCTAACCCGCATCCCTCAAACCCCAACCTGACTGGCACCTGGAAACAACTTGGATCCAGAAGAGACGCAGAGTAACTCTCATCCAGATCCACGCTGTTTGACCCAATAGTTTCGTAATAACTTCATATAATCGGAAATAGTCCACATTGTACCAGATACACATTGGACCGGACAGTAGTTTTTTCAGTGGGATAACTGTTAGTTTTTCCTTCAATAAAACTAACTACAGATTAACTTTCTTCACGCTGCATTTGCTAATGGACAATTCGAAACTTCAAGACGGTGAAGCTTACTGTAATCATTTAGTAATTAGTTTTAAACGACACACAGTGTATACCCTGATGAGAGTGTTCCTATAGGAGCCCTCTCATTTGGGTCTACACTGTTTGCAAATTACAGTATTGACTCATTTCTCCCACTGAAAGACAGCTGTGTATAGACTAGCTAAAGGATGAAAAACATAAAACAAAACTGAGCGGGTGTTTTTGTATGCATAAGAATGGCATCCAGTTTTGTTTATAATTAGTGGTCTGTCTTATTACAATACGAACGAGGAAACACGTTTGGTATTTATATAATATACACTTCCTATAACACTAATAAAATTGGCCATGTATTCCATATATATGTAATACACCTTTGAACGTTTTGCAAACAGGGTAGACCCAGATCAGACATCTTTTCTTATAAATATTATAACCGTAGCCCCTTTATTCCATATAATATGCACTTTTCAACACTTTTGCAAATATAGTAAACCAAGATCAGCTGGCTTTTTACTATGAAACAAATAATCATATATATTCTGCTACAGAGTAGACCCAGATCAGCAACTGTTTCCTATAACACCAATAACCTTTACCTTTTTACTCCATACATAATATTGGTGACGCGTTTACAAAAAGAGTAGACCCATACCAGACATATCACGTAGAAGCCTAATTATTTTAGATCTGATTCTGCACTGCTTGTCATGGCAACCGTCTCCGTTTCTCATGTGCCATTTTAACACCTTACTCGATGAATACTTGTGAAAGATATAGGATGGCATCATGCAGACTAGTTTTATAATGGCTCATAAACACATGCCGTTTTGGCCTTGACGGAAATTGTAGAATCAGATTTATATTATTTCGTAAGCAAACAGAGCTGACCCTGATACTATAGGAGCCGTCTGATCTGGGTCTTTTATGTTTGCAAATGCGTAGAAAGGCGTATTTGTTGAGTATAAAATGTACCTTGTTTGATATCCATGTAGATGTAGTCATAAGATATATAGTACATAAATAGTTAAGAAGTAAGGGGCTATCGTTGTGACCTCTAGGATAATCGATGGTAACCTTGCCAAATAGTTTGGATCCAGACCATGTACCACTGACCATAATGGGGGAAAATGACTGAAGATAATTCATCTTTGTGAAAAAGAAATATTTCCTTTTCAGTTCGGGTAACGAGACACTAATGTCAGTTTCAAACAATGTTCACCCATATGAGAGGGCTCCTAAAGCAACTCTCTCGACAGAGCCTGCACTGTTTTCCATGGTACACCTTTTTTAAAAAAAAAAAAACTCTCGGAATATTCACCGTAAGCTTAACGTGTTTGAATTTTGGAACATTCCACTTTACAATTCAGCGTTGAAAGGGTCAATACATAAACCAGTCGCTTCTGAGATGTTCGGCTGTGTGCATGCATTTATACGCGAACAGAAATCGACAATTTGACAATACTGGCAGTGCAGTAAAACCTCTCCATTTCGAACGCCAATATAAGTATAATTCGGAGTCTTAAAGCAGATGATAGCTTAATGCAGGACGAAAGTAATGCCGATAGCTCCAGTAGTAGCTTTCTTCATTACTTGAGTCCTGAATTAAGCACTTACCTGCTTTAGAAGATGTATTTGTTTATATAAATTCTATGTTTATTCATACAGTGATCGCTTTAGAGTGATTACGGGTGTACATGTATCACAATTTTTCAAAACGGATGTACCATCATTTTTCTTAACGGATGTAAAACCAATTTTCTTAACGGAAGTACCACCAGTTTTCTTAACGGATATACTGCCAATTTTCTTAACGGAAGTACCACCAGTTTTCTTAACGGATATACTGCCAATTTTCTTAACGGAAGTACCACCAGTTTTCTTAACGGATATACTGCCAATTTTCTTAACGGAAGTACCACCAGTTTTCTTAACGGATATACTGCCAATTTTCTTAACGGACGTACTGTCAATTCTTATAACGGATATACAGTACATTCTGTCTTAAGCGACCAATACTTGGTAATTTATAGACGTATTAAAAACAGTCGGTTACGTATTGCACGGCAAAATGTCGTACAGAAAGCTCCGGTGTGAGGTTTCTGTATGGCCTTTGTCCTGCAATCAGCTACAGTCTGCCTCAAACCCCACATTTACACTACTTGTTATGGTCGCTTAAAGTATTTGTTACAGTATTAAATGAGAATTTAATTATTTGTTCTCCATAATTACTGTCTTGGTATTTCTTCTTTCATTCCTTCAGATTCTTAACTACTCCATATTGGATTACGCAATGTATTCTTACTTACTTAGTGTTCTAATCAAATATACTTTGCCCACGGAAATAAGTACTGAGCAGAGAGGCGTCTTTGTTTTTCAATTAGGGGTCTTCGATTGACAGAAGCAGTCAAGTTAATGGAAAACTTTCTTAACGGTTTCTGAACAAGCCCTACCTAACTGGCAGCACATAAATAACTTTGTAGTTTGAGTCATTTGTCTTGGAATCACTATGTTAACCCTTTAATTAACCCTTTCCCTCATATAAACGTGTTTTCACGCATTTGCAAACAGAGCAAACCCATATCAGACGGCTCCTAGAGGAGCCGTCTGATCAGGGTCTACTCTGTTTGCTAATATAATTTGATAGATCTATTTCTTTGCTTTCTAAAATGTCTGCATAGTTCCACCTTCCGTATCTCTTTATAACTATTTTGTGAATGAATATTCAGTAGGTATTTCAATTTGGAATAAACATACAACAGGGAACCAGGGTTAATCCATTGATTCGCCTTTTACGCCTTTGCAGATATAGTAGAACCAGATCAGAAGGTTAGTGCAGGAGCCGTCTGAACAGGATCTGTTCTGTGTGCTGATACAATTATATAGAATAGTTCAATATAAACAACATCCTGTGTTCTTGTCATTTTAAAAGAACAGCTAATACCTAGTCATGTTGAGATTATTTGTTGTATGACTATTCATGGAGTAAAGGCTTACATAAATACAGGAACGTAGGATGATGCCATCCTGGCGTTGGTGTTGAAACGATCCGTGCTTTTGTGTTAACCCATTCCCACTTAGGCTATTTTTAGATCCAACCACTTTGATTAATTCTACCAAAAAGGAGCATTAACTAAAGAAAAGGAAATTTTCAGAATTGTGTAGTTTTGAAACCATTGTGATAAATAGAGCATTTGCTCCTGTGGAGCAAATGCTCTATTTATCACAATGGTTTCATAAAGTGTCTTTTACAGAAGCGTCAAAAGGCGTCTATATGCGGGAATGGGTTAATAAACATTGCCAGTGTTTTAAGTCAAGGATATCAGACATATTCATTCTTTTAACTAATATTTCAAGATAACGATACGATATGTCCTTTTTATACGCCCGTCTTCAGACGGGACGTATTATGTCGTGGCGTTGTCCGTCCGTCCGTCCGTCCGTCTGTCTGTCTGTCTGTCCGTCCGTCCGTCCGTCCGTGAACTTTTGTTTGTCCGCTCTCTAACTCGAACAAATTGAATCGGATCCTTTTCAAACTTGGTCAGCATGTATATGGCCAAAATGACTCGGCTAAGTTCGATAATCAGCAACATCGCCCTGCACACTTCTGAATTATCTCCCCTTTTTTAATAAATTTTTAACAAAATTCTCTTGTCCGCTCTCTAACTCGAACAAATTGAATCGGATCCTTTTCAAACTTGGTCAGCATGTATATGGCCAAAATGACTCGGCTAAGTTCGATAATCAGCATCATCGCCCTGCACACTTCTGAATTATCTCCCCTTTTTTATTAACTTTTTAACAAATTTTAAACAAAATTCGTTTTTTGTCCGCTCTCTAACTCAAACAAATAAAATCCAATCCTCATCAAACTTAGTCAGCATGTATATAGTCAAAATGACTTGGTCAAGTTCGATAATCACCAACATTGCCCCACCCACTACTAAATTATCTCCCCTTTTTTTAATATATTTAAGTGGAATTGTTATGTTTGTTATGAATGCATATATATATATACACCTGGAAACGTTCAGTGTATTTTCTATTTTCTTTTAAAAATCTATGTATGAAAAGGGGGGTTACTGCAGGAAAAGTCATTGGACTTGTCACAAAATCAATAGCTGTCTTCCCTGTATGGTGATGAAGCTAAGTATTTAATTTGGTTACAACAGGTCTATATTATATATATAGCTCTACTAGGCAGTTGCCAATGATAGTTTCACATTGTAACAGATTCAATTTCCTATTAAATTGGCTTATCACTGACTTTGCCGACGGGCGTATTTTGCTGCACAGCGGTGCTCTTGTTACATTAGCTGTTGTGAGAACGTAATCATCTGAGCATTGCATGCATCTATTTCTTCATACACTAAGCTTTGAAGTAATCATGGGATGTTGAAAGAATATATCAGTTCGTGATTTAAACACACACTGACTCACATACGTATTTTCATATACAAACATGATAAAGAAGAAGAAGGGGATTGGTGCATCTAGACTATGACCGGTGATACCATAGTAACAGTAACCTCTGGGACATGTGATACGACAACAATTGTGACTCTTGATACGACCATAACTTGCAATGGGCAACACTTAATGCACATCGGTCATGATCTGCCATGTGACTGCACTCGCAACACCTCGGCCATAAACTGCGACGCGGCTGTTATCGCCTCAACCAGTGACAGCATCTTTAGCACAATGACCATGTCCTGCGATGCTACAGCAATGATAACACCTAAACCATGATCAGCTATGCGAAAGCAATCACAGAACCCCGACTATGACCTGTGATACGACAACAATCCTAACACCTCGACCATAACCTGCGATGCGACAGTAACCGCAAAATATAGACCATGACATGCGATGTGACAGCAGTTTCAACATATCAACCATGAACTGTTCGATGCAAACAAATGTAACACCTCGACCATGATATGGTATGCGACAGCAATCATAACACATTCACAAGGAACTCTAAAGCGATAACAAATGTCACATGTCGGACATGAACTGCGATGCGACCGTATACAGAGTAGGTTTCTTAACCCTTTCACCGGCAAATGAACTTTGCACATGAAACGCGTTGTAATTCGACGTCTCAGCAGGGTTCAACTTAATTGACACTGATTATGGTTTTGTAACAAAAATTAGGAAAACCCTCAACTTAAACGTAGACAAGTGAAGGAACTACTTTCTATCCCCATGATATGAATGATTCTATCTCTTATCACTGATGATTTGAAAATCTAGTGTAGTCAATTACAACATCTTAAAAAATATAATGTTGTCAATTACATCTTAAAAAATCTAATTTGGTCAATAACAACATCTTAAACAATATATTAAACAATGTATCTGATAGATACGCATTGTACCGCCTTTACAGACAGAGTAGTCCCATAGCAGAGTAGTCCCATATCATAGTAGTCCTATAGCAGAGTAGTCCCATAGCAGAGTAGTCCTATAGCAGAGTAGTCCCATAGCAGAGTAGTCAAATAGCAGAGTAGTCCCATAGCAGAGTAGTCCCATAGCAGAGTAATCCCATAGCAGAGTAGTCCCATAGCAGAGTAGTCCCATAGCAGAGTAGTCCCATAGCAGAGTAGTCCCAGAGTAGTCCCATAGCAGAGTAGTCCCATAGCAGAGTAGTTCCATAGCAGAGTAGTCTTATAGCAGAGTAGTCCCATAGCAGACTCTCTTTGCTTATGCAATTATATTACGAGTATTCAGTTTCTACCATGGTGTTACTGCCAGTATGTCTTTCATGAATATTCATTAGACAAAGGTTTTTTTTTTTATAGATAAGCACCATTTCTAGCAGTTACTGTATGTTTCTAGACGCTTGGCGAAAATTATATGTATTATTTGTCAGAAATATATTCAATTCACCTCAAACATTTTGTACGGTAAATTCTCTCCAAAATGAACACTGCAAGAAGTACCACTGTCAGTCTGTCCAAAAGTGACAAGCATGCAGAAACTTGCTGTCTACATTACTATCAGTCAGTATTAATACATTATGTAACCCTATTCCACACAGACCACGAATACAACGAATCGCTGCGAATTGATACATTTTAGGATTCGTAGTGGAATCGTAATCAGTTCGAGCAGTTCTTAACTGATTCGTATATATTCGTAATCAGTTCTTGCAATTCTTGAGCAATCGGGAATTCGTGACAAAAGTTTTGAACTGTTTCAAAATTTGGCCACGAACTCCCGAATCCAAATATTCATAGATAATTCGTAACAAATCCGTAGTGCTTTCGTAGGAATCGTAATTGATTCGTAGGCATACGTAGATATTCTTAACTCATTAACTCCTGAATTACCTCTTTAATTCGTAATGCTTTCTTAGGAATCTTAATTGAATATTCCACCCACAGCTCTTGCATCAGTCTGTTGTAGTGACCGTACGTATTCTAAGTCATCTAGCTGGTGTCAGCCACGGTCTAACTCACCACCTGTGGGCACTTCTCCTTCTTCTTCGAAGCAGTCTCCTAGCTATCCGCGGCTGGTGCTGATACTCCAAGTCCAGGACCAACACTACAGCTGCTCTACGACGAAAATCCATTATAGAACTGATGCCTTGCAGGCAGGGCTGAGGCCTTTTTTATACATATAATGAGGGAAAATTAAACGAATTGTCAAGAATAGTCACGAATTCATTTTTATTCGTACCTGATTCATATATGCATTCGGCGTATTCTTAACTGATACGTAACTGATTCCTAACGTTCGTGTAATATTTGTAGTAGATTCTTGTAAATCTTAGTGAATTTTTCACAAGGTTCGTGCGATTCCAGCCGAATCCCACGAATATTCGTAACACTACCGTACCTGTATCGTAACTGAATCGTCGAGCGTCACTAATTGGAACAGATCATTTACAAAAGTCCACGAATCCTCACGGATCCTAAAATTAATAAATTATTTGCGATTCGTTGGATTAGTGGTCTGGGTGGAATATGGACATAAGCAGACACACACGTAAGATTCCCATTACTTACGGTTCTATTGAGATAGGTGTGACTGTACTCACATCCGAATCATTTAAGTTCTGAGACACTTCCGACCTAGTGCCACTCAGCTGGATACAAGCCGTTTGCAAATACCGCTCAGTATGGCAAGGATTAACCCTTCGCTTGCTGAATTTTAAAATACATTTCTCCTTCTTTACCCATGCCCTGTTGTATAATTACATACATCTTCATTGTGTACAAGCATATCGCTGCGCAATCACTGCTGTGGAGTGCATTGGTTGCACAATCAATTTGTAAATAGTGCAGACCCTGATGAGACAGCTCCTGCAGGAGCTGTCTCATCTGGGTCTCCACTATTTACAGGTAGGTATATTGACGCGATTAGCAAGCGAAGGGTTAAAACCATGTGGTCTGAAAGTGTCTGAACTCGTTGTATTACACCACCTGGATACGCCTCGTGGCACCTTGGAAAACAGAGTAGACCCAGATCAGAGTCTGCTCTGTTCGCTTACAGAATAATATATATATATGACCCTCCAGTTTTTACCATAGTCAAACATTTCTGTGTATCTAGATTATATTCATTATGTTATTATTTCTTACATGACTAATATTCAGGAAAAGACGTTAAGAAATATCCTTACAGTACATGCGTTGCATTCATTGTCATTGTGTTCTGGTGTATTCTTTAGTTTTGCCATGCTTTGCTCGACTTGACTGGTATTTACAGACATCTTGGATCCAGATGTGAAGCCAGTAACACGTTGTATCATAAGGATCCAATCAATCAATGGTTTCTCAAAAGTTTGATCGAATTGCAAGTGAAACGTACAGCAAATAAGATATTGGGCAGACGTTATATTGCTCTGCACCAGAAAGTATGGCTGACTCGTTCTTGTTCCAAGACAGTACTTATGTTTGAAGCTGTTTCACTCTCTTCCACTAACTGATTACAGTAAAGTTCCGCTAATGCGACCACCTAAAAGAGGTATAATTCTGGGTGCTAGATGCAGGTGGTAGCTTAATGCAGGACAAAAGTAATGCAGAAAGCTCCTAGAGGAGCTCTCTGCATTACTTTTGTCCTGCATTAAGCAACCATCTGCTTATAAAGGCACCCATGTTTATTCATTAAGTGGTCGCATTAGCGGGGTGGTCGCATTAGCGGGGTGGTCGCATTAGCGGGGTTCTACTGTACTTTAGTCGCATTTGCAAACAGTTTGGACACGGATGAAACGCCAAATATATCGACGTCTCACCGGGATCCGAGCTGTTTGACGCTTGGTCAATAGTTTCTAAAAGGTTTTAGCGAACCGGAAGTCCGTGACAAGTTCTTCAAATCAGAGATTGTGTATACATTATTGTTTCAGTATGACTAAAGTTCACAAATTGTATCTCCTGGTTATAATTTGTAGTCCAAAACATTACGATTAACATTTATGAACAAGCATACACATAATTATATTATTCTGATTTATAAGAAGTCCATCAGTAACCAGTTTAGTTTCAACTTTGTGTTTTTATATCATATGAAAACGATAAAGTTGCCATACCTGTATTATTTGCTTTCAATGTTGTTTGTACAGTGAAACCTGTTTTAAGCGGTCACCAACAATAGGTATAATCATGGGTCTGTAAGGCAGGGGTATTTTAATGCAGGTCAAAAGTAATGCAACAAGCCCCTGAACGTTCTGCATTACGTTTGACTGCATAAAGCAATTGCATGCTTTTTAAGACTCCCGTGTTCATTAAATGAATGGCCGCTTAGGACAGATTGTGCTGTACATATTAAAATACTAAATTATCCATAGTTTAAAAGGCGCGATAGTTGATACGTTCATAGCCATTTGCGCAAGCAGTTAAGATCAAAATGAAACATCGAGTTGATCGGCGCCTCTTTTGAATCAAATTCTTTAATGTTGAAAATTAAGGGTTTGAAGCAAAAATGCAATAATACAAATATTGAAATAACAGCAGGCGACATGTTCAGACGAAAATTTGTGGCGGCGAAAGCGTTCGACACGTCTTTATACAATGTTCGTGCTTAAATATGATGTCATCTCAAGCTCCTGTCTGCTGTTGTTTAAATGTTAATCTCGGATTCCTTTATGTTTTGTTTAACTACCGACCTTGTGGCAATAGGTTTAGTCCTACTAGGAATACAAGCTACTAGATGGCGGCTCATCTAGCGTCAAATTGCATGCAAATACCAATAAAGTCACGCCAAATAGGGTAATGATTGATAATGAAGCGATGCAATTGTATAATGAGATTGTGTATTTTTGCAGTGAATATTTGGTTATTCGAAAAGCGAGCTAAAATTTTAAACATGCATACATCAGACGCTCAAAACAAATCTAATTTCCGGAATGTACACCATATTGACGCCTATTGGAATCTTTACAAACAGATGAAACCCAAGAGTCGCCTGGTCAGGGTCTGCTTTGTTTCTCACGAAATAAAAATACCGGTTTCTATAGTTTCTGCCATTTTAATAATTACATTGTTTATGAAGTCATTGTTGCATTAAGCAGCCAGCTCATTGTAAAAGTCACATGTCCATTTATGAAGGATTCCAATGTATGATAAGATTTCCAGTAAATACAGTAAAACCTCTCTAAACGGGGCGTTCAATTTACTATAAATATCGGCCTTGGAGACATGTGACAGCTTAATGCAGGATGAAAGTCAGGCAGATAACTCCTATAGAAGCGCTCTGCATTAAGCTGCCAACTACCTAAATATTTAAAGTCATCTCTTGTAAGATGCCGGTTTAGTATTGTATTACTGTGTATTGTTATTCATATAACAAGATAACATTTGGAATACCAACAGGGTAATTCCTACATACAGCAGTCGTTAAAGGGAGTTCTTATGCTGGAGTTTTACTGATGGAACGATGCAACTGTATAATAGTATGTAGTTTTAATACAGTAAATATATTATGCTTATTTAAACATCGAGTTCCAGAAAATATACAACATCCACTGAAAGAATTCTAATTCTAGAGTTTTTAGACAGGCAATAGCTTCATTTTGGGTGTAGTTTATTAACCCTTTACGTCATGAATACGATTTTCTACGCTTTGCGAACAGAGTAGACCCGGATCAGACGGCTGCTATAGGGACCGTCTGATCAGGGTCTGATCGGTTTACTTGAAATACTGTTTACTTGATATGAATCTAATGTTACTTTCATAGCCAAAATGCCCATGTTCATGTGTCATTATAAAAAAGGAACTAATCAATATTCATGATGTCATTAATGCTTACATGAATATTCATGGAGTAACAGGTTAAACAGATTTCCTCTGGAACTTACATGTATCCAAAGCTGGTCGTGTTGTACTGAGCTTTCAAAGGTTCTTATGTCCAGTTACGAAATAACATTCTGTGTATATAATTCTCCTGTTTTAATCAATGATAACGACACTATAATATCTGCAACATTTTAAAGTAAGCCATTTTCTCAATAGAGACAGATTTGGTACTTTTGTAAAACAGAGTAGATCCAGACCAGAGGGTTCATGTAGGAATAGCCTGATCAGTGAGTTATATGTTTGCTTATGGAATATATATATTCCTACAGATTCAGTCATGGTAAAAAGCCCTTGTCCATAAGCCATTATTAAAAAACAGCTAATCAATATTCATACAGTAATTAATTCTGATTTGAATATTTATCGAGTAAAGGCTTACTCTATGTCCAAATACCATCCAGTTCTTGGCATACGGAAATGTTGATATAGTTTACGTTGTCTGTTCCTTGTTGCAATGGTGTAGACTTCTGCCAGTCTATTAAACCAGTTTATATTCAGATGAGACACCGAGTAGTTCCGTGTCTGTTTATATTCAGATGAGACACCGAGTAGTTCCGTGTCTGGTAAAGAGACATACTCATTAACAGTCGGTTTGGATGTAAGGAGAAAAGGTCAATACAATAGATAGTGTAACACTTTCGATCCCAGTCAAATAGTAATTAGTTATGTAAACAGTTTGGGTCCAGATCAGACACCAGATAACTCGGTGTCTCATCAGGATCAAACCAAGTTGTTGCTGTGAGTATTTGTTTATAAACAGCATCAAACCACCTGTGCCCAGTGTCCCTTAAATCGACAGGTGCAAAAATGTTGTCATAACAATTAACACATTGTCCCCTAGTGACGCATGTTTGCGCCCCAATAAAATTCACTTTGTGAAACCATTGTGATAAATAGAGCATTTGCTCCTATAGGAGCAAATGCTCTATTTATCACAATGGTTTTCAAATTACAAAATTCTAAAAAATTCCTTTTCTCTAGTTAATGCTCCTTTTCGGTAGATTAATTCAAAAAGGTTGGATCTAAAAATAGCCTAGGAGAAAATGAGTTAAAGAGTTCTTTGATCTGGGTCCTCACTGTTTGCTGAACCCATCACGTTCAATCTGCAATAGTTTTGATGGTTTCTTAAATAAGAGCTGGACCAATTTTCCTTAAATGATATGTGGATAAATGGGCTAACCAAAAATAGAAGAAAAGTGTAACAGACTCCAAATATTGCAGACGACAATAATTAGGGGTTGAAGAATTTGAAGGATACGCGCGTGCCATGTGTATATACTATTAATAGCTTGGAAATGACGATAGGAAAGGGTGCAAGTTATTGATAAAGGCAATATATGTCATATTGACTGAGTTAACCACTTTGCTTCATGAATATACATGCGTAAAATAATGACATCATATGTCATAGTATTGTACTTGCATAATGGCAATGTTGATCAGGCAGAAATTGTAGGATCAACTCTATATTGTTCCATAATCAGGGCAGACCAAGACCAGACCACTGCTATATATGGCCTATACCGGGGTTATCTATTCTGGGTCTGTTCTATTTGCACATGCATTAACAGTCTTATCTATGGAGTTTAATCAATTGTCTCAGAAAGGAGAATGAATGTCTAACCCATTTGCTCCCAGTGGATTCTTCCATGCTTATATATTTGATTAGTCTACGTTTTATCTAAGGGAGGTCTGGTATAAATTTTCATTTTTGTTTTGTCTTATATTGAATTTCCTATCAGCAAACAGTGTAGACTCTGATCAGACGCCGCATTATGCGGCGTCTGATCAGAGTCTACAATGTTTGCCTACGTCCCATATATAGGATCGTGGGAGCAAATGAGTTAAACATGTGTTAGGAGCATACTACGATTTAACGGCATGTATCATTAAATTTTCCGATCTTGCTTAAAATAGCCAAATAGTTGATATATTTATTACTCTCTCAGGGGTAACGTTTTATGCCTTTGCAAGAGAGTTAACTGTCAATATCGCTCAGTAATCTCCGTTATTCTCCATAAATCACGAACTCGGCGTCAACCGTGACACGTGTTAGCCCTTATTCAGCTGCGCACAACCTGACTCGAATTTGCAAACCCCCCAGATCCAGATCAGACGACGTCTTATGAGAATCCAAACTGTTTAACCATTTACTCCATAAAACCACTTTCTATGACTTTGCAAACAGAGTAGACCAAAGTTAGACGATTCCAGTAGGAACAGGCTGATAAGGGTCTGTTCTGTTTGCTTATTGAAATAATATAGATATATTTCTTTCTACAGTGTTTACAAGTGTGGAAGCTTTTGTGTTGTTGTTAAATATTCAGCTTATTAATATACGGACATATATTGGAAATAAGTCTTCGGGCGTTTCTGGGCTTTCCCAGCATCGGCATACCTTTTCAAGTCATGATCAAAGACAACTCAGATCTATTTTATAATCGGCATTTTTACCATATTGTACCATCGTATTGAGTCGAACTTCACTACTGTAATATTTCAATATAACTGTATAAAACTTGCTTCTATAATATTCAGTATATGGAAATCATTACAAGTTTGATTGTACTCTATTTTTTAAATACATGTATGGCATTTTATGTATTAATATCTTGTAACTTGTATACCAATTTAATTGCTAAATAAATGTATCTATTTACCTATTAGTTATATAAATATTCATGGAGTAAAGGGTTAACACTCTGTCAATAGTTTCCCAATGTTTGACTGAACCGGAAGTAGTAGTGCACAAGATCCAAATATGAGCCAACATTTATTTTTCACAGCGGGGTAGGACGTACGGCGTTGTTTATATTCTACTATACACATGTAGATTTTAACACTTTTTCAGTGCCAGCATTGTCATCTGCTGGATACATTTTCGTCTGTTTTAAGTTTTCGAAAGTGTCATTTTTCAGTTTCCTTATACAATCATAAACAGAAGGTATAAATGTTTAGAACCTGATGAGACCTTAACTTACTCGGCGTCTCGTCTGGGTCCGAAAAAGGCCGAGCAAATAAGACGTTGTTTACAATGTGCCCATACGTTATATTACGTGAATATTTGTTAAAATCGGTAATGTCTTGGAAAAAGAAATGATTAAAAGACGGACTGTTTTGAATCGCAACCATTTAGTTGTAGTGTGCCAGATGTGGGTCCGCTACTATAATATAGATGATCACCACGTGAATGCTCTTATCCAATGAAAAGGCTTGACACTAGTAAGAGGTGAAATAATAGCACGTAGAAGGTACCTGGTTCACTGATCCGAAATACTTATGACTCTACATTATACCCAAAATCAAAGCAATTCTATCTTATACATACACTTCCATTACAACGCAATTAATGCAAATACGGAAACATAAAACTGTTATATTCGTATGTTCTGGGAAACTGGTAAATTGAAATTGTCGCCTAGAGAAATGTCTGGCATATTTCAAAATCCCAGATTCCACATGCGGTAAATGGGTTAGCATTGATTTAGATATACATAGCAATGGGATCAAATGTTAACAGTGCAAAACCTTTCCAATATAAGTTGTATTAAGCGGCCTTTATTTGAAGAAAAGTGTATGTCTTATATAGCGGTTAGTTACTTTATTATGGGACAAATTATGCAGAAAGCTCCTTATTAAGCTACCACCTGACTTGACGACGCAGAATCAGACTTTATTAAATTGTTGCTTAAGACAGGTTTCACCAGTCATAGCATTTGCCGCCAATGAAACAGAGAGTGGATATGTTTTATTATTGTACCAGCTGGAAATAAGGAATATCGAACTTGGTACTGTGCATGGTTGTTTATGGATATGAAGTGTTTCACCAGTGTTGTTGATAATTACTGTACTATTAGCGATCTGAAAATAGGAACGACGAGCTAGTAATAAACATAATAACCCAATGCATTTACATCTTGTCTGAGAGAATATTTGCTGCATGTGAATAAATCGTCAAGATCAAAGGTATACAAAAAGGAGTTTACAATTTTCATGAATAAATTGTATCTATATATACAAGTGAGATTATATAATTGAATCAGTCGTATCTGTTTCGAACATGCTTCAATTCAAGACACTTCTCCCGTTAACCTACTGTCTTTTATGCGAATGTTCCAACCTCCTTTACACCCGTTATCCCCGAGATAAGAAAAAAATAAGATATTTTGTCTTAAAGTCTTTCTGTCAACCCATTCTAAAGGGAGTACCAACAAGAGGTCTGCTTAATGTAAGAGGCAGGTTATTCTCCCCGCTGTAGATCCTATTGGAGACGTCTTATCAAGCTTTGCTCTGTTTGTATATGGATTCAATAGTTTCTTACATGGCTAAACGTTCCTGTATTCAAATGCCAATAACATAAAAGTTTCTACTACGAACAAAGGTTCTTTTTTTCACATGCCATTATAAAAAATACCATGCATGTAAAATACAAGTATTTACATGTACAAAATGTTTTGTCTTCAAAGTATCAGTCGTTTTTTTTTCTCTCTCTCTCTCTCTCTCTTTCTCTCTCTCTCTCTCTCTCTCTCTCTCTCATATATGTTGAGTGTCAAATAGTCTATCACCTGATGAGTAGCCAAGCTATTCGACGTCTAGATAAGATCCAGACTGCTTTCAAATTCATCGACCCATACCGTGTACTAATGTAAGACTATCCGTTAATAAGAATATCACCCTCTGGCTTTTACTCGCACTTGCAAACAGCTTGAATCCAAGTGAGACCCCGAGTAACATGGTGTCTCATCGGGGGTTCAAGATGTGTAACACTTGCTCAATAGATTATCTAAAGCTTACGTCATATCACTTGGTCAATATCTTGTTTTTTTAAAAAATTATTGAACCAGAAGTAGTACAAATTGTGCTAAGATTAAAAACATGGCAATACATATCTTATGCTATACTCAAATTTTCAATCAATATTCAATCAATATTCAAAATGGGCGGAGCCCGCGTTAATATTCATTAAGTAGAGGATTAGGTACGCCGGTGAGGCTAATTGTCAATCATATACATACTTGTGATTATGGCTTAACGCTTTCAACCCGGGGTATGCATGCACTGTCATTTGCAAACAGTGTAAACCAAGATCAAAGAGGAGCCCTGCCTAGGAGCCCTCTCTAGAAGCCCTCCCTAGGAGCCCTCTGATCGTGTCTGCACTGTTTGTCTTTCAAATTCCTCTAGCAAGTTTATATTCTGAAAACAAAAGCAGCAATGTGAAAAGAGATAATTGAGACTCGGTTTTATTTAGTCGTTCATACTGAGTGGATTCTACTCAAACCATGACGGGCAGTTCCACTGTGATAATTCAGGGT
Organism: Azorinus chamasolen; assembly: GCA_963576725.1. Classification (NCBI taxonomy): domain Eukaryota; kingdom Metazoa; phylum Mollusca; class Bivalvia; order Cardiida; family Solecurtidae; genus Azorinus; species Azorinus chamasolen. Next base: position 79,569,425 of record OY755245.1, read on the forward strand.
GGCCAGGGTTTACCAGTATATCCGCTATGGTAGATCTAACGTTTTGAATGAGGGAAACGAGTATACGGGTATTTGTAAACAGAGTAGATCCAGATCGAAGGGTAGATCAGGACCAGTGTCTGCAGAAATTGTCCTCCCGAAGCGTGTTCCTTTTCATACTGAACATACTATTTTATTAACCTTGTACTGATCTCTTTATTTCTTACATGAATATCCAGCAGGTAAAGGGTTAAAGCATTAATTTTGATGATATGGAATACACTAAAAGAACTCTTAGATATTTCCTTATTTGCACAGACCCATGGCTATAAAATGTTTGTGAAGAAAGGTACTGACTTAACACTAGTCTGTTTCATTAAAATGCCATCATTTTCCATGGAAAAAAAATTGTTCAATTTACTTTCCATTTATTAATTTTGTAGTCGGGGCATATTCAGAAAGAAAACATATTGATCTAAATTTTATGTTTTGAACAAATTAATTCATCAGTGGGTCTTGCAATAAATGTCGAATAGCGAGAATTAAAAATGCACAGTAATGTTCCAAATTTGAAAAAAATGTCTGAATTTGCAGATTCCATAGCACTCCAACTCAAACACAGTAAAATCCCCCTGAAGCAGACATTCAAATTAGTATTAATGTCGCTCTTTAAATACAGGTGACAGCTTAATGCAAGGTGGAGCTCCTTTTATGGAGCATTCTGCATGGCTTTCGACCTGCATTAAAAGAAACCTGTCTGAATTGCTTAATATTTACGATCAGGTTCAGATGGTTGCATAATTATCTTTCTGCGAATGTCTGGTTTATCTTTACGCCAAATTGCTTGCGATTGCGGATCGCGTTTTATTTATGCAATCGTAAAAATCATTTTACCCAGTCATTATTTTTTTGCAATTCATCGGACTCGCACGTGCACGGCTCTCAGCTAATCCGGTCATCAAAATCAGGTCTAAGTATAGGTCTGTAAGGCAGCTTGTAGCTTAATGCTGATCACAAGTTATGCAGAAAGTTCCTATAGAAGCATACTGCATTACTTTTGCCATGCATTAAGCAACCGCGTGTCGTTTTAAAACTCCTATGTTCAATAAATGGCCGTTTAAGACAAGTTCTGTTGTATTTATGTAAGGTAAATAACGTTTCCTATTTGTAAATACCACTAATTACATAGCTGCTAAACGAACTGCGGGGTTGTGTACAGTAAAACTCCTCTAAACAGGACGTTCAAATCAGTATCAGTATGGTCTATAATACAGGTGGTAGCTTAATGTAGGATGAAAGTAATTAAGAAAGCACCCAAGAGAGCTTTATGTATGAAGTTCGCCCTGCATTCAGCAGCAGCCAATGCATAAACGGATCCAAATTCTTCATGACTAAAATCCGCTATAAAGTGGCTTAATGTATTTGTCATCAATGAGATCATATTACATGTTATTGATAGACATTTATTCTTATCACGCTGTGAAAAAGAGTCTGATCAATTTCGGATATGTTCCATTTTAGCTACTACCGAATCGATCTACCTGTTGAGAAAGTATTGACCAAATGTCACGACACACACATTAGAGGATGCAATTGACCTAGTACATGTACCAAACATATTGGATCCAAATGAGACACGGGGTTACTCGACCTCTCATCGGCATCCAAACTATTTGCAAATGCGACTAAGGGAAATGTAAATTCGATAATGCAATCCCAAGCGGCGACTTAAATAAAAAGGGTAAACAGGGCCATTGAGAACAAAAGGTCAGACAGTGAGTTTTATTGGCATTTCTGTCTCGCCATGGATGAATCCCGAGATACCTGGACCTTCAACATGCAGTGGTAACGATTTGTTACTAGTTTGGATTCCGATTAGACGCCTACCTATTCTGTTTGAGACATGTTTAACGTTTGTTAATTTACATGCACGTTAGTCAGATAACTGTTAGCCAGATAACTGTTAGTAAGCTAACTGTTAGCCATATAACTGTCAGTAAGATAACTGTTAGTCAGATAACTGTTAGTCAGATAACTGGTAGCCAGATACCTGTTAGAAAGGTAACAGTCAGGTAAGTGTTAGTCGGATAACTGTTATCCAGATAACTGTTAGTCGGATAACTGTTAGCCAGATAACTGTTAGTAAGATAACTGTTAGTGGGATAGCTGTTAGTCAGATAACTGTTAGTCAGATAACTGTTAGCCAGATAACTGGTAGCCAGATAATTGTTAGTCATATAAGTGTTAGCTAGTTAACTGTTAGTCAGGTAACTGTTAGCCCCACAACTGTTAGCCAGATAATTGTTAGTCAGACAACTGTTAGTCAGATAATTGTTAGCCAAATAATTGTTAACCAGATAACTGGTATTCAGATAATTGTTAGTCAGATAATTGTCAGTCCGATAATTGTTAGTAAGGTAAAATGAAAATAAGGTAAATGCTGGCCAACTAATTATTAGTAGTAAGATAACTGATAGCCGGTTAACTGATAGTCATATAACTATTAGTAAGGTAACTGATAGCCCGTTAACTGATAACCATATAACTGTTAATAAGATAACTGATTGCCGGTTAACTGACAGTCAGATAACTGTTAGTCTGATAACTGTTAGTAGTCAAATAACAGTTTCTCATGTCACCATGCTAATATTAAACAGACCAATTAATCGGGGTATCAAGCATAGACTCTAATTCAGTTCTTTATGACGGATCGAGTCTCTTCTAGACCTAAACCTTCAAGCGGTTTGACATCCGGTTTCTAAAAACAAAACAAAAAAGATCGAATGGAACGTAGTCAAGAATTTACCAGATCCAGCTATGAGCAGACTTGTTTTTCTCTTCTTTCACAGCGGCGTAATGGTTAACTGATTATGGTCCAACTATCAAAAGGTCACAGCTGTCAATGCAATCTTTGCAGAAATTAGAATGGTTTATAAAACATAATTGGGCAAAGCCTTTTGGGATACTGGCACTTAAAACTGAATACGCTTTTCAATATTTCACTAACTCATTCACCGTCGCATAAATTTCGTCTCCTAATGTTTGCGGTTACTTCAAATGAGGTGGGATTTTCTTTAATTCATTGTAAAACTCATATCAGACTGTCAAACAGTTTGGATCACGGTGAAACTCCGAATTACCCAGTGTCTCACCTGGATCCAATAGGTTGGTCAAAGTTTCGCCAATGGCGGAGAAAAATGCTAATGGTTCAGAGTGACATCCATTGTGCTCGATGCTTCACTGAAACTTTTCACAAACATTTCCAAAAATACTGATATTATGAATATCTTACAGCTGATTTGTATAATGGCGTATAAATACAGACCTTTTTAACCCCTGCAATTATTATATACAGTAAACCCTCTCTATAACGGCCACTAAATTGTGTTAATTAGTTGGTACATTAGGGCAGGTGGCTGCTTAAAGCAAGGTGAAAGTAAAACAGATCGCTCCTATAGGAACGGTCTGTTTTACTTTCACCTTGCTTTAAGCAACCAGCTGCATTTAACATAAAATACTTGATGTAATTTAGTGACCGTTATAGAGAGGTTTTACTGTATATCATATCATAAGCACACAGAGCAGACTCTGGTCAGACGGCTCATAGGAACGGTCCAATATGAATATACTCAAATGTCAGGTAAGGGAATAATCATATAAAATGAGAGTGTTCAGCATTGAACTCAAACTCTGGTTTGTATGATCGGCACAGTCTAACTTTTAAAGTTGTTTGTTCAACTATTTCAGACTCAACGTTTGTTTTATAGGAGTGATGTGTTTTCAAGAGAACGACTGTTGTAAAGGTTGTTAAAAAACGACGCCTCCGTATAAGTACATCACGACGCCTCCGTATAAGTACATCACGACGCCTCCGTATAAGTACATCACTCGTATTGAGATAATTGGACGACGCCTCCGTATAAGTACATCACTCGTATTGAGATAATTGGACGACGCCTCCGTATAAGTACATCACTCGTATTGAGATAATTGGATTTCCCGTTGCACATTGTTGCCCTGAAGAATGTCTGGGATGCTTCAGAACTAACCATTTTACATAATGATAGTGGGTCGCATACATACAATGTACATATGAACTAGGTCAAGTGACGGATTCGATCTTACTCTAATCTCAGTTTGACAAACATATATCAAATTATTAATATTATTTTTGTATGAATATTCATGTAAGAAATACTACTGATACGTGTACATGTATGATGAATATTAAGTAGATGGATTTGAATTCAGATTTGCTTTATTCCATAAGCAAACAGAACAGGTACTGACTACATGGCACGTATAGGAATCGCCTGATGTGGTCTGCATTGTTGGCAAAGTCGTTAAAAGCGTATTCATGGAGAAAAGGGTTAAATAATGTTTTTTTTGTGAATTGTGTACAGTCTAAATGTCGATATGAAGACTATTTGTAAATCCTTTCCCTGTTGTATATTCATGTAAGAATAGTGATATAAAGAATAGTGATATTAGTTGAAGTTTTACAATGGCGTATCTACACATGGTGTTATAGTATAGACAGAAACTGCATTGTCAGATCTATTAAATATGAGCTATCTGATCTGGTTCTACTCTGTTTGCAAAGGCGTGAAAATATGTTTATATAAAGGAAAGGGTTAACCATTGACAATTTCAAAATATATTTTGAACATTTAGGTAAATTCTCCTCCAAAACCCTTTTGTATGTATTCTCCAGGGTCACCCCTCTGATGTGATTCAGTAAGCTCATTGTAAAGTATTCTATAACTACATGTACCAATAGTAACCTTTAAACGCATTCACTGGCTGAATACGGCGCGAAAGTAATACAGACATATTTTGCTGAATATTTTTGCATAGCTTTCGTCTTGAATTAAACTACCATATACCATAACAATGTTCCGTATATAAACATATTTTCAAGTCTTTGCAACAGAGTAGACCCAGATCAGACGGCTCCTATAGAAGCGGTCTGGTCAGCACCTGCTCTGTTTGCTTATGAAACAGATTGACTCTACAGTTTCTACCAATACCAAAACGGCATGTGTACATACATGTATGCCATTATAATAATTCAACTAATGATTATTCATGGTGCCATTATTTCTGCCGCGAATATTCAACATGGAGAGGGTTAAACTCCAGAGTTAGACCTATTTTGAATGGTCGTTGTGGAGAGGTGTTACTATACCAAATGATAACAGTGTTGCTAAGACAGGTACAGCTGAGCTGCATAAAGTAAAAGTTTTCAATAATAACTTTTTTATTTCTCCACCACAACCCTATGCATTGATCACTCTGTAGAATAATCTTTAAGAAAAAAATCTAAAGAGTGGCCACAACATAGAGTTTGGTGGAGGAAATGACACTTATAGTATTTGAGTTCGCACTTTTATCTGTTGATCCGCTAAGATATGCGATATGTAGGTAGATTAGTGTCACTATTATCTATATGCTTGTTATACAATGTATATAATGTATACGGACATTTGCATAGTTGGGCGATTGAAAACAGAAGAGTCAAAAGTCCAAGTAAAGTAACTACCATCGGAACACCAATTCTAATGAAGAAATTATCATGTCAATTTAGACAGTTGGCTGCCTAATTCATTTCCTCATAGACTAAACATTAGACCCATCCTTTTGGATTAATCTGCCGAAAAGGAGCATTAACTAAAGAAAAAGAGAATTTTAGAATTGTGTAGTTTTGAAACCATTGTGATAAATAGAGCATTTGATCCTATGGAGCAAATGCTCTATTTATCACAATGGTTTCAAAACATGAGGTTTACAGAGGCGCAAAAAGACGCCAGTAGGAGAGAATAGGTTAATACCGGGTAAAAATCATCCTTTGGAGCATCCTGCAGGACGTTTCTAAGCTTCCGTCTGTCTTGAAGACCGGGATTTAATACTAATTAGAATGTCGGCGATTTACAGTCAATGAATATACGCTTTGTTGCAATTTCTTAACATGCATATGCATGTAAATAATAAACCCATATTTTAATAAATACTTGAATTGCTCTGATCTAATATTTCGACCACTAAGGAATTGACATGATAATCTTTGAAAAAGTCCTTAGTGGTCGAAATATTAGATCAGAGCAATTCAAGTATTTATGTATTATATTAATTCCCTTTTTGGAATATTTTCTTCATTGCAAATATTTAAAGACAAAATGCTTTTACTTATTATCTAATTTACTTAATCAGATATCACATCCCAGACACTGGCGCAGTTCTGAGCATATTCCGTGTGCAGATTTCCCTAAGGGGTATTCCGTATGAAGAGGCCATTTTCTAAACGCTTCATACAATAAATATAAATTGACATTTATATTCGATTTGACTTTCATATCACGCAACATATACATCCCATTCTGGGGCAATTAAGACTGTCCTGCAGACTTACCAGTCCAATTAGTCTGACTATTATCGACTTAATAAACTCAACCTAAATTAGAATTTAGAACTAAATACCTACAGTGGAAGGATTTCGTTGTAAGTTTAACTCTTTCGGCGCCAATGCCGCCTGTTAGCACCATTGAAAACAGTGCAGTCCCATGTCAGATGCCGCCTTCACTGTTTTCTGTTTTATTTAGCCCAAGCATACAGGTTTTTAAAAACAAGTGTTTTACTAATATATCTTTATTATTTAGTTGAGAATTATTTTTTAATATGAAATTATTATTTGCGGACGACACTTTTGAATATGGTGCCAACAGACTTAAAATAACTGAAATGAAGACAAAACAGAAATAAACAGAATACACCTTCACTCAAACCTCCTATGGTGATATTATAAACAGACAGGGCCCTTTATAACAACATGTAATATACAGTTGTATAGGCATTTCGTGTTTTGATCATGAACCTAAACAACTGTTAGTTTTATGTTCATGCCGATTGTCGTATCCAACATAACACTTTCCTTCATATAAATGTGTTTTCACACATTTGCAATATGGGTAGACCCAGATCAGACAGCTATAACAGGGTCTACTCTGTTATACTCGGGTGTGTCTTCTGAACAATGTATACAGCGCATACATGTATATAGACCATAAGCTGCTGAAGAATACTGCAGAATGTAATGTTGTTTTTAAATATACTTACTATAACAATCGAACAATTAATAGAATAATATCGCATGGTAATAAAAACAAAACATCTATTTGAAAAATATAATATATCAAATATGCGTCTACATGTATTTTGGTTTCGGAAAACCGTTCAGAATCTGTGTAAGGGCTTCGGACGCTTTTCAATGCCACCAGAACCCACATGATAATTATATATTCTGTAGATTTAACTATTTCACTTCATGCATATTCATGTCAGAAATAATAGATATGTGAATATAAATCAGGGTGAAGTTTTGTTATAACAGCATGGGCAATGGTTTGTACCATTCTGGAAACTGTAGATATATGCTATGTCCTAAGCACACAGCGCGGACACTGCCATGATTGCTCTTGCAGGGGTCGTTTGATCTTGGTCTACAGCTTGCAACCCTTACTGTGCGGGACATGAGTCAATAATCTCCTTTGCAAACAGCGTATACCCTCTGCACTGTTTGTCGTGTTTCACTTTTCTTTAAAAAATCTCTAGATATTCACCATAAGCTTATCCTGATTAGAATAGTTCATTTGAACTTCAGCGTTGTAAGGCTTAATAAATGTATAACTGTTATGAGAGCTAATACTAGTATCTTACAAACACGACCAGTCTACAATTTGAAAGTTTACCATAGTGCAGGTACATACATTAACACACACCCCGATGTGAAAACATAACATCTGTTAAAAATTGGATCTAGTGCATGTTTTACGACTTCAAGCTCGATATAAGCTTCCTGTGCAGTTTTGACGACTGTAAGCTCGATATAAGCTTCTAGTGCAGTTTTGACGACTTCATTGACTTCAAGCTCGATATAAGCTTCTAGTGCAGTTTTGACGACTTAAGCTCGATATAAGCTTCTAGTGCAGTTTTGACGACTTTAAGCTCGATATAAGCTTCTAGTACAGTTTTGACGACTTCAAGCTCGATATAAGCTTCTAGTACAGTTTTGACGACTTCAAGCTCGATACAAGCTTCTAAGAAACCATTGATCGAGTATCAGACATCTTGGATCCTAAGGAGACGTCGAGTAACTCGGCCTCTCATCTGGATCTAAGCTGTTTGCATATACGAGTCAGATCGCCAATATCTGGATAAGGGTTAAATACCAGAATTATTTGCTGAGTCGGAGAAAAATCGCTTTTTTATGTGTAATGTTATCCATATATAAAATCTGACACCTCATCAATAAGGCCAGTCTTGCTGAGTGCTTCATATATCGTCTTTCAAACCAATAGTCCTGTTACAATTTCTCCATTTCAGGATGAAAGTAGTACCCAACTTACCACAAATACTCACACATCCAATACCCCCTCTCTTTGGCTTTGTAAAACTAAATACGTCAATTTGCCACCATTATGATGACGTTAATTAGAATAAGATAGTAGCAAATAGTGCAGACGCTAATGAAATTGCTCCTTCAGGAGCAGTTTGATCTGGGTGTGCACTATCTGCATATGTCTTGTCCGTTCCAATGCTTAGAGTATTTAGGGCATACCCAGGACTTGCAGCAATAGAATTCTCGACATGAAATGCGAGAGTAGACCTCGTTATTACTGTCTAGGCAAATTAACTTTTATTTGCTGGTAGTTTTTCGTGCTGCTTCTCAGATTGCACGCCCTTGCTAAAGAGAATTTTTATCGATAATGCTTGGCATTATTTATTCAAACGAACATGGCACTGAATAGAAGGGATTTGCTTATAATTCCATTAGTAGTCAGTAAGTTATGGAAACAACCAAGTTATCCCAGAGCTCTACATTAATTCAAAATATAGTAAAATCCATCTAAAGCGGAATTAAAAAAGCAACAAAAATATAGGTCCAAACGACTGACACTGATACGAATTTCCACGTCCATTGTAGACGGGCTTTACTGTATAAATACTAGAGTACAACCCCTTTAAAGTGGGCTTTCAATAAAGAAGAATTTTTTTAGGGAGTGACTACTTAATGTAAAGTGAGATTCACACAGAAAGCTCCCAAAAGACAGCTTAATGCAAGTCACAGAGAAAGACCTTTTACCCACCCTGCTTTAAGGTGCCACCATTCTTACGGCTCAGCATTAATACTAATTTGAACGGTCTGCTTTGAATCAATTAACTTCAGCTGATCAAATGGAATAAATTTTGACCAAATAGTATTGTCATCTCTCGTTAATACGACCATACAGAAGAAATATATTTCTTGACTTTTAAAACAGGTCGTAGTTTATTGCAGGACAGCAGTTGTTAAGAAATATCTTATTGGAGCTTCCTGCACTGTTTTTACCATGCATTAACCCTTTCCCTGTTCTATATTTATTACAAATTTCATTACCTACTGAATATTCATGGACAAAACAGTTATAATGAAATATAGAAGGTGATACATTGCAGCCATTTTAGAAAGTAAAGAAACATATCTATCAAATTCTATTAGCAAACAGAGCAGACCCTGATCAGACGGCTCCTCTAGGAGCCGTCAGATCTGGGTCTACTCTGTTTGCAAATGCGTGAAAACGAGTTTACATGAGGGAAAGGGTTAAGCAACACCACCTGCTGTTACGTACACTTATGTTAAAAGTTGGTGGCGTGAGCGAGTCCTTACAGTACATACATAATAGGGATAGCGTCATAATTTGTTGAACAAAACAAAACCCAGTCAATAGATATATCCCATGTGCCATTAACACATTAAATGATATATTTCATGCATAAAGACAGGTTTGATGAGAACTTGCCGGTGTCTTATATGATTGTAATTGATACACCGTGCTAGTCGGACTACCGCTCTCCTGAATGGAAGGCGGACGCTCTTCCACCGAGATACTACAGCATACGATGCAACGATAAATAATTTTGACTGAAATTACGTTTACAGAATTATAACCAACTTGATACAGGAGTCCAGATAATATGAGTAAATTAATGAAGAACTAGTAAAGTGAAGCAGAAAAAGCCAGACACCTGACGCAAAACATTTTCAAGAAATAACACTTCCTTATTTTTCCACCAAACTCTATGTTGTGACCATTCTATAATAAAAACAACAACAACAATAATAAGAGTAATTGTATAATAATAATAATAATAATAATAATGATAATAATAATAATAATAATAATAATTGTAATAATACTCGTAATGATAACAAAGGTAGCTTTAAGTCGCTGTGGATGCATTGCAGTTGATGGTAAATTACCTGCATCTGTAATTTGTAATAATATACTTTTATTTCAAAAGCTCACACCTTGATGAACGAAATTACATTGATAGAAAGTCAGCATGTACGTCAGATAGTCCATTGGGAAAACCTGTATGATAGTTGATGGTAACTAAACTATTTCTTTGATACGTGCAACTTGACTGCCACTTGGACCCAGGTTGGACGCCGTGTAACTCGCATCTCATCAGGATCCAATCTGTTTGGCTCTCCGTCTGTAGTTTCTAAAACGTCTGAACGAGTGAAATGCTAAGCAGAGAGTTTGAGCAGGTCTCAGGTCTTTCAGAATTGTAAGGAATACCTACTCGATCAGGTAAAAGTCTTCTCCTTCATTTTATCAAGTAAAACGATAAGTACAGCACATTGAACATAGGATATTGTTAATCAAAATGATGGATTTACAGTAGAACATGTCTACAGCGACCACATCACAAAATGAGTTTAGTTACGAGCTGATAACCCTTTATTTCATAGATAACTCTTTATGCGCAAACAGAGGAGACGCAGATCAAACAGCTCCTGTAAAAGCCGTCTGATCAGGGTCTGCCCTGTTGGCTTATGAAGTAATATAGATCCAATTCTACAGTTTTTACCAAGTTCACTACTTCTTTTGTTCTTATGCTGTTGTAACTATTAAGCTAATATATATTCACGTATGCATTAGTTCTTCAGCTTATGAATATTCATACATGCAATAGTTCTTACAGTCTTTTAGGAGCTTTCTACATTACTCTCGTCCTGCACTGAGCGACCACCTGGTCTTATTAACTTCACTATTATTCCTACTAGGCAGGTACTACTACTGTGCCTTGATAGCGTTGTTAGTATTGTCTCTTTGTTACATATAACATAAAGGTACATGAAAAGCTCTAACACTTATTACACATTTTTCATTTGCAACTTGAACCACATCGACCAACTATAACAAATTCATCTAACAAAGCTGTCACCAATTATCAAGTTCTATCAGTCAAACTGTCTACGTCAAATGACTTTCGACAGAGCAAGATAACAATTAAATCTAATATAGGGTAGCAGATGGTTCAACGGGAATGAGTCAATATTGATATTTGTAGAAGTACAATCAAACATAACAAATGTGGATTACCTAGATAATATGGTACAGAGATACTTGCCAGAGGCCGCCTTTTTAATATTGTATTTTACTCACTGACTGGATCGTAGAATGTTCCACTGTGGTGAAGCAGTATATTCCATTCAGTATAGAAGGGAATATTTTGAAATTTGATATGACATACGACCGGTAAAGGAGGAATCGATAAAACCTCACCTAGAATTACACGTAGCATCTCAATGTCAGGGTTTCAGTAGGGACTATATGTAGATCTACGGAAGAACCTGTCCTTAACGACCATTCATTTATTGAACATAAGAGTCTTAAACTGGTGGTTGCTTAATGCAGGGCAACAGTAATGCAGACAATTACTATAGGGGCTTTCTGCATTACTCTTGACCTGCATTAACCCTTTCCCTCATGTAAACGTGTTTTCACGCATCTGCAAACAGAGTAGACCCAGATCAGACGGCTCATAGAGGAGCCGTCTGATCCGGGTCTGCTCTGTTTGCTAATAGAATTTGATAGATCTGTTTCTTTGCTTTCTAAAGTGTCTACAATGTTCCACCTTCCATATTTCTTTATAACTAGTTTGTCCATGAATATTCAGTAGGTGTTGAAAGTTGGTCAAAATATAGAACAGGGAAAGGGTTAAGCCACTAACAGCCTTACATAACCGTATTTATACCTCTTTTTTTATGGTCGCTTAAGACAGGTTCTACTGTACACAACATCCGTCCTGCCTTTTACAACCTTTAGTCTTAAAACTGCCAAGCCACTGTAAAATAAATGGCTGCTCACATTTGGATTTGATGCAGTTTGGTCTTCTTCCGACTCGAGCAAGCGTTTGAAAACCTATTGACCCGGTTTCAAACAGTATGGATCCCGGTGAGACACTGAGCTGTTTGCAAATGCGGGTCAATGGCGGTTAGCGGGATATCGGGAGTTATAACTCAGACTGATATTGAGTAACAATTGAAGAGAAGTACAGTAAAACATATCTATAACGGCCATTAAATTGTGTTAATTAGTTGGTATTTAGGGCAGGTGGCTGCTTAAAGCAAGGTGAAAGTAAAACAGAACGCTCCTATAGGAGCGTTCTGTTTTACTTTCACCTTGCTTTAAGCAACCACTTGTCTTAAAAACAAAATATTTTATTTAATTTAGTGGCCGTTATAGGGAAGTTTTATTGTAGTTACAGTTACAGCAGATGTCGCGTTTGCGGTGCTAACAGTTCGGGTGCCATTTTCTTGTTCAGCCAACACACAACAATAAAGTGTCTCACTAATACGACCCTTCAAAAAAGTCTTATTTCTAAAGTAGGTTGTAGCTTAATGCAGGACACATATCGTGGAAAAATTCCCATTGGAGCTTTCTGCATTTCTTTTGCCCTGCAGTAAGCAACAACCTACTTTAGCAGACTCCTGCGTTAATTATATATGTGGTCGCATTAGTGGGTTTCATTGTATATTTACTGTTGTCCTGCATTATGCAACCACGTGCTTTTTAATACGCATATTTTCAATAAATGAATGACCGCTCAGGTCAGGCTCTACTATAGATAGCATACAGTATATCAATGTCGATTTACCTTTACATTTTCTCACTATTTGATCATATTAATAGAGTAAGCCCACTTTAAAATTAGTATCAATGCAGGTCTTTAAGACGTGTGGCAGTTTAATGCAGGGTGAAAATCATACGGAAAGCTCATTTGGGAGCTTCCTGCAAGACTTATACGCTGCATTAAAACCGTCACATGCCTTAACCCATTCCCTCATATTGACGACTTTTGACGACTCTGTAAAAGTCACTTTGTGAAACCATTGTGATAAATATCTAGCATTTGCTCCTATAGAAGCAAATGCTCTATTTATCACAATGGTTTCAAACTACACAATTCTAAAAACAATCCATTTCTCTAGTTAATGCTCCTTTTTGGTAGATTTATTTAAAGATGTAGGATCTAAAACTAGTCTATGAGCTAATGGGTTAAACACTAAATTCTTCCTTACCAAATGTGCGGTTTTGCGAGGTTCTACTGTACTGACTGATCTGTAGCTTCTATGATAAATTTGCTAAATATGTGTTAATAGGTACATGTACCCAGTAAGGTAGCATCCAAGAAACTCATATGACGTAGTATCACGCCATCTATAAACAATCAATACTTGTGTGTACGGACGCGTAACTTCATAAATGTATTTTATGTTGGCTTATGCTAGATATGGGAATAAGTAAGTCACATGTTCAGCTTAATATAACCCATGCATGTATCTTTATTGTGTAAGTCTAATATTTATGATCATGACGTCAAAGGCCAGCGAAAGACATTGAAGAGAAAGTACTACCTTGGGGTTTAATATAAAGTTCTGTGTTATGTGTATTAACCCTTATACATTGTAGCGCTATCCAAGATCTGGCTAGAATTTACAAACAACCAGCATCCACATGACACACACTAAAAACTCGGCGTCTCATTAGGATCTATATGAGACACACGGTAACTCGACGTATCATTAGGATCCATATGAAACACACAGTAACTCGGCATCTCATTAGGATCCATATGAGACACAGCGTAACTCGACGTCTCATTAGGGTCCATATGAGACACACATAAACCCAGCGTCTCATTAGGATCCTTATGAGACACACGGTAACTCGGCTTCTCATTAGGATCCAATCTGTTTTACCCAGTCTATAGTTTCCCCAAAACCTTGATCGAATGGGAAGAAGTCATTAATGCACGAACTGCAACTTTGAACAGACACATTTGTATTTGCAGTGGGGTAAGGATTACTGTGCGGTGCACGAGTCACCAGTATCCTTTGCAAGCAGTGTATATCCAGATGAGAGAGTTCCTAGAGGAGCCCTCACACCAGGGTATGCACTGTTTGTAATGTTACACCTGTTTTCAGAAAAGCCCCTAAGTATTCACAATAAAATTGGCTTGTTTGAATTTTGGAATAGTATGTTACACTTTTCTTTAGACAAATCTCTAATTATTCACCATAAACTTGCGTTGTAATGGTTAAGGACAAAATTCATTGTTACCAGTCAAGTATAAACCCTTTGAGTGAGGGACACGGGCGTATGTAAACGGTATAGTCACTGCTAATAGGGAAATCAGTATAGAAACTGATTGTAGGGTAATCAGTATAGAAACTGATTGTAGGGTAATCAGTATAGACACTGATTGTAGGGTAATCAGTATAGACACTGATTGTAGGGTACTCAGTATAGACACTGATTGTAGGGTAATCAGTATAGACACTGATTGTAGGGTAATCAGTATAGACACTGATTGTAGGGTAATCAGTATAGACACTGATTGTAGGGTAATCAGTATAGACACTGATTAGAGCGTAATGGTATAGACACTGACAAGATGGTAATCAGTATAGACATAGATTAAAGGGTAATCAGTATAGACACTGATTGGAGGGTAAAATGTATAGAAACTGATTAGAATGGTACAGACACTAATTAGAACGATGTAGACACTGATTAGAACGGTAAAGACACTGATTAGAACGATGTAGACACTGATTAGAACGATGTAGACACGGATTAGAACGATGTAGACTCTGATTAAAACGGTTTAGACACTGATTGGAACGGTGTTCACACTGATTAGAACGGTAAATACACTGATTAGAACGGTGTAGACACTGATTAGAACGCTGTAGACACTGATTAGAACGATGTAGACACGGATTAGAACGGTATAGGCACTGATTAGAACGGTAAAGACACGGATTAGAACGGTGTAGACACTGATTAGAACGGTATAGGCACTGATTAGAACGGTAAAGACACTGATTAGAACGATGTAGACACTGGATAGAACGGTATAGACACTGATTGGAGGGTAAACGATATAGAAAATGATTAGAACGGTAAAGACACTAATTAGAACGGTATAGACACTGATTAGAACGATTAGAACGGTATAGACACTGATTAGAACGGTGTAGACACTGATTAGAACTGTGTAGAGACTGAATAGAACGGTATAGACACTGATTGGAGGGTAAACGGCATAGACACTGATTAGAGGGTTCTGTACCTACTGCTATTCAAAATTCTCTCGCGAATTATTGAAACCCTTATTAAGCAGAATTGACAATACCATTTCACATATGCAACATATCCAAATATCAAACCCGCAAACCATCCAGGCAGAAGACAGCAATTTTTGTACCGTTTCTTAGATGCGTATCGTTTCGTTGCCACGACTGATGACGGGACGAAAAATATGCAGACACCTCCTACATGTATATGAGCTATGTGTAAACGTTTGTAGCTTAATGCAGGACGAACGTTTTGCAGAATGGGTGCATTTGTTCATGGCCAAGTCAATGTCACACGTTCACATTGCATGCTAACATTTACATTGACCTGTTCATACTATAATAATGGAATGATTAATCTTTAACCGACTGTAACAAAATTATGTCAGCTCAAAATCTGAACTACTAGATTGTTTGCCCTTTTCCAACTCGTTGAAAACTTTGAGAATATATTGATCAAGTGTTAAACAGTTTGGATCCTGATTAGACACAGAGTTACTCATCCATGCTCTAGCTGTTCGCAGATGAGGGTCATGTTGTGTTATCGGGATAAAGCTTAAGTCTCTGCTGAATATGTGCTAAGTGCTCAATAAGATTGAAACCAAGAAGCATATATGATCAAAGATCACGTCATCAGTACATCAGTACACATCCAATGGCTGTGAGTATAAAAGCGTAACTACATAAATGTATCTATGTCTGCCCACGCTAGATATATTATAGGAAAAGAGGCACGTGCTTTTTATTTAATATTACTTTGTCATGCATTTGAATTGTATAATTCTAATATGTACGGTCATGTCGTCAAAGGAAGGTAAAGGAAATATGAAATGAGTGTTACTAGTTTGAGGTTTTATAGTTCTCCGCCACGAGCCATTATCACCTCGTTTAACTCTTTCGCTGCCAAATATTGTCGTCTGCAAAACGTTGTCGTATGTCACAATTTTAGTCCGTTTAACCCTTTCACAGCCGCAGTCGCATAAATGCACCACGACAAATAGTGTAGTCCCAGATCTGACGCCGCCTTTTCAAGGCGGCGTCTGATCAGGGACTTTACCATTTGTTTCAATCTCTGTTTCTATAGATGTGCTCCATTCCTTTGAAATTTGAATTTATTTGTCTCATTTCCTTATTTTACTGAATGATTTAACAAACTTGGATTGCAGACGAAATGTTAAATATATGCACCTTTCTTTCAAAGCACATTACCAAAGTAGCCAAAGTAACAAACTGTTCTGGTCCTGTTGATAACCCGAATTACTCGTCGTTTCACGTGGATCCAAATATTTGCGTAGGTAATCACAAAGTGGACATTGGCAGTGCACGAGATAACTCTTACACTCATACATTTTGTCACGTGGTCTGCTTCAATATTCGGTTTGAAACAACACCAGAGTGGCAATCAGAATGGTTCCTTGGCAACGCCGAATTACTCCTATTACTAACTATTTCCTAAGGTGATCACAAACTCGACCCTGCCAGTAAAATGTTAACCCTCGGCGCCAAATTTGCAATTGTCGTCTGCAATCCAAATTTGTTAAATCATTCAGTAAAATAAGGAAATGAGTTAAATAAATGCAAATCTCAAAGGAATAAAGCACATATATAGAATTAGAGATTGAGACAAATAGTGAAGTCCCTGATCAGACGCCGCCTTGAAAAGTGGTGCATTTATGCGACTGCGGCGGTGAAAGGGTTAACTCGTTTTGTGAGAACGTACGTAGTTACTTATTGCGTGAGGTCCCAGTACAGCTGTTTGTTAAGGTTGAATAAGTCCTAAGGAGAACTTGTCAAGACTGAAGGAAAACGGTTCCATGTCTGTACATGTTCTTAGTATGTGGCATACTTATGATGTTCCGCTTTCTCAAAACCCGACCAATCAGATGCTTGAGAACAAACTCGGACTAAAGCAAACACATTTTATAACCTTTGGACCAGACCACTGTGTAGTGAAGGTGCCTTTTGAAATAGCTCGTCCTGCACTAAGCAACCACAAGCTTTTAACTCATTTGCCTTTTGACGACTCTGTACATGTCATGTTTTCAAAGCATTATGACCAATGGAGCATTTGGTCCATAGGAGCAATGCTCTATTTATCACAATAGTTGCAAAAGTTAAACTATATATTTTCAGAATGTTTCTTTCTTCTAGTAAATGCCCCTTATTGGCAGATACAAGTTGGTTCAGTCTAAAATAGCCTATGAAGAAATTGGTTAAAGCACATATCTTCTTTCATAAAGTGGTCACTTTAGAGTGCTTTTACTAGTCATGTAGTGGTGTGGTATACATGTATATTAGAAGGCTTTTACTAGTCATGTAGTGATACATGTATGGTATATATTAGAGTGATTTTTCTAGTCATGTAGTGGTATGGTATATATTAGAGGGTTTTTACTAGTCATGTAGTGGTACATGTATGGTATATATTAGAAGGATTTTACTAGTCATGTAGTGATTTGGTATATATTAGAGGGATTTTACTAGTCATGTAGTTCTAACAACTAGAGTATATATAGTGAAATTCAAATACAATAAAACCTTTCTAAACCGGATTTTCTTTAAAGAAGAATGTATACGATTTAGGCAGAAATCTGCTTAATGTAGTGTGAAAATCATATAGAAAACTCCCCAGCAGGTAGCCGTTTAATGCAGTGTGAAAGTCATGCAGAATATTCTCTCTATGGTTTCTGCACATAGAATAAACTCAGAATTGCCGCAGTGTCTGGGATGCGGTATCTGATTTGGTAAAACAGGAACTTAGCAAAGGCATGTTTATATATTATGCATGCATACACTTTGTAAAGAGAATACAGAACTCCAATGATGGTTTCTATTACAGTAAAACCTCTCTAAACCAGACTTTCAAAAAATATCAATGCAGGTGTGTACGGATGGTGGCAACTTAATGCAGAGTGAAAACCCACGCAGAAAGCTCCTTTTGGAGCTTTCTGAATGACTAAAACCATGCATCAAGCTGCCACCTGTCTTAGATATATGCACTGTTACTGGTTTGTATATTCTGTTTAGAGGATGTTTACTGTTACATCGTAAAGTTGGAGTAGTTTGACTTTTATGAGCGTATTAACCATGAATGAGACTTCATCGATTTTGAATACAAGATGTTAAAACAAGATACCACGAATTATTACCAACATTGATGAGTTACCAGGCACTTACATATTGTTCCCATTTATCAGTTTACCACAAATTGGATTTGAGGTAATACTCGTTTTTTGTATAACAATGATGTAAAATAAATGGCTTGTTTGGTCGATTTGCTCGTGTCAAATTTTAATACTCTTCATCATCTCAACACACTTTTAAAGCCCCACTTCAAATGTGTTTGGTTTGCCAGATTACTTGAAGCAACATGTAGTTTAGTATGTGTTATTACATCAGTGCACTAATTACACGTGCAGTAAGAACCCTTTAAACCAGACGTTCAATTTAGTATAAATGTCGGTATTGGGGGCAGTTGACTGCTTAATGCAGGGTGAAAGTCATGCAGAAAGCTCCTCTAGGAAGTATTTAAATTCTTCTTTACTAGAAGTCCTGTTTAGAGGGAATTTACTGTATCATTAAAAGTATAATGGTCAAATTATGATTGAAACGTAAATGGTTTAATAGTCTCTTATAGTTCTTTATTGAAGGACATGGTTTACATAGTACACGGCTCAGATAATGGAATGTGATAAGTTTCACTGTGGATATATGTTGTTATGAAAGCATGATGAGACTTAGATAAAGATTGAAACCTATATTATTAACGAAATAAATCACTAGTATTGGGTCACGTGATCGTTTAAAGGATATGAGGCCTTTAGTCCATGAATATTTATGCAAGAACAATGATATAATAAATATCAATTTACTGGGTTTTTTTTATAACGAAACCATGAACAAGCGATTTTTTTATAATAACAGAATCGGTATGATTATATCTATACTATTTCATAAGTAAACAGAACAGACCGAGATCAGATATTTTCTTGTTGCAAAAGTCATAGAAATACGTGTAGAAGGGTATGGAGTAGAAGGTTACTAAACTTTCTCTCATACTTATCGCGATCTGATTAGCATTTGGAAACAGCTAGGATCCAAGTCAGACGCAAATAGTTCTTAGATGCTTTAACCCCTTCGGCGTCAAATTTATAATTGTCGTCTTCAATCCAATTCTGTTAATTAATTCAGTAAAATAAGCAAATGTAAAATGTATAAAGCACAGATATAGAAATAAACTTTGAGACAAATAGTGAACTCCCTGATCAGATGCCGCCTTCAAACGGCGGTGTCTGATCTAGGACTGCACTATTTGTCGTGGTGCATTTTTGCGACTAGCCGACGAAAGGGTTAATGTATAGGAGTTTAAGTAAAATTGTTTCAGAATACTGTTTTGCAACATGAGAATGGTTAGATTTATTTGACAATCACTCTTATTATTATTTTTTTGCAGATTGCACCCAGTCAGTCGAGTACCTACTAGTGCTACCAGCTGAGTAAACTGTACTTAAGACACCATTTAGAAGGTAAGACGAGTGATAAAGGTTTTATATTTGTTTATGTTACATTATATTTTTTTTTTTATTGTTTCATATTCATAGCTTTATCTTAAAAGTCTCAGATTAACTTTTTATCCGCTGAGCGAGACTTGAATTGCAAACAACTTTGATCCAGATTTAGACGCCTAGTAACCCGACGTTTCATCAAGAGCCAAGCTGTTTGACACTCGGTCATTAGACTATCAACGTTTTGCTGCAAGGTAAGAGTTGATGCTATGACACACGGTCGTTGAGAACACATGGTAATGGTAGTATGGTAGTAGAAGAGGGAGAGGTAGAAGTAGTAGTAATAGTAGTAGTAGTAGTAGCAGTAGTAGTATAAATAGTAGTAGTAGTAGTAGTAATAGTAGTAAACAATTTCCTTATTTTGTCTATATTACCACTGGATCCCTCTGACCAGGATCTACACTGTCTGCCTATGTCCATTATTAAAGGAACCTTATTGCAGCTAGTTTGTTGGAACACTTCATGAGTGACCAAGTGCCCAGTTATCCCAGGACAGTTCATTTTATCATTAACTCTATTAATGTGCTTGATTTAAGTGCTGCTAACGACTGTGGAAGCTGGATTGTCCGATCTGTCGACAGTGTATTGATAAATGGACTAACCTGTGACTGTACGCCTAGACGGATGGTCTAAGGTAACTGAAAACTAAATCAAGATTTCCGATGATTCTTCAAGCCGCTGTAGAAGCGCAATTAAATGAAACAAAAAACGTAGTTAAACGATTTATTCATTTGAGTTATATGAGTCACTCTCTGGAGAAAAGGAGTTTTAATTGCATTGCAAAAAGTTAAGACCCAGATCAGAGACATCGTCTCCGATGATACGTGACTCTGTTTGGCTCTCTTTAGAACGAGTAACAATGCGTTCTTTATCTTTCCATATATTAATATTATCATATAGTGTATGTCTGATCTGGGTATAAACTGCTAGCAATACACTGAACCCCATTTGCTAAGGAGGTGGTTTATATTATATTTAGCAATACTTCCTGCATCGGTTCTAAATGTATATACACGTCTGTTGGATCCAGAAGTTAATCTAGTTCTGCGGCTTTGATGAAGATGAACTGGTCATCATACCATTAGGAGGACCTTAACCAATTACCTGCTGAACAACTAGTAAGACATATGAATCTCATGAATATACATGTATATTGACTGGAATGGTTATAGTGATATACGAACATGTGACAGAAACTTTAGTATCTGATTAATATAACCCACCAGTCAACAGAGCAGACCGCGATCAGATGGCTCCTACAGAGGTAATCGGATCTGGGTCTATTGTGTTTGCAAAACATCAGAATGCAATTATATCCAAAAATTGAAGCAGACGAGAAATTGTACGGGCGACAAAGCATGGCTGCCACATGTGAAATGTGTTAATTCCTTTATCGGAGAGACACATTTTCACGTATTTGTAAAGTCTTTGTAAAGAAATAGATACAGAATGATGGATCAGCTCTTTGACCAAAATATCACTTGTTAATCTACTATAATAAACCAATGACAAACATTCATAGATATCATTGTTATTTTCTATGTGAATATTCCTCAAGTCTAGGGTTACATTAACCATTTCCCTGTTCTATGTTTATTCAATACCTAATGCATATTCATGGACAAAATAGTTATAATGGAAAGTGTAGCAGTGTAGCCATTGCAGAAAGTAAAGAAACGAATATTTCAAATTCCATTAGCAAACAGAACAGACCCTCATCAGACGACTCCTATAGGTCTGGGTCCATTCTGTTTGAAGACGCGCGGAAACACGTTTCTTTGAGTGAAAGGGTGAAGTATAGTCTCGCTCTAAGCGGAATTTCATATTCTAACTACAGTAACATCCTGGTAGTTCGAACACTAAGACACGTATCAGTATCGGTCTTTAAGACAGGTGGCAGCTTAACCCTTTCGGCGCCAAATTTCTAATTGTCGTCTGCAATCCAAGTTTGTTAAATCATTCAGTAAAATAAGAAAATGAGATAAATAAATGCAAATTTCAAAGGAATAAAGCAAATAGAGATTGAGACAAATAGTGAACTCCCTAATCAGACGCCGCCTTGAAAAGGCTGCGTCTGATCTGGGACTGCACTATTTGTCGTGGTGCATTTATACGACATCGGCGGTGAAAGGGTTAATGCAGGTTGAACTCATGCAGAAAGCTCCTCAATGCATAAATTCGTCATTACAAACATTTCGAGGTATCGTGATTTTACTGCGTATGTGTCAGTTCTACACTCGTGTCTTACATATTTGTGTTACAATGTAAACTTTTATTAGTGACAAAAATACCTTTTAAGTAAACTTTCGCAGCAGAGTATATTCCATTTGTTTTCAAAGACGAAGTCAGTGTGTCAAACATTTAAAATTCAATTGAGACGTCGAATATTTCAGTTTCACAACTGGGTACAGACTGTTTACAAATGTTCCCTTAGCGAGGTCAAGGTTAGCTACGTATTCAAAGACAGTTTTGAGTTTGACATTTGAATTTGTGTCTTCATGTTCTTGCAATGGGTCAATGGAAGAACACAGCCCTTTACTCTGTGAATATAAATCTAGAAAAGTATGACATCATATATATTATGTATATTCATTCTATATGAACAAACGACATAATTATTAATAATATTTATACCACATTTATACAGAGTCTGATCAGACTGCTCCTACTGGAACCGTCTGATCTGGGTATACTCTGTTTGCAATTTTGCAGAAAGTTGTATTTATGGAGTAATGGGTTAAATACCGGACACTTATCACATTCAACGCTGATTTGGTACTCGCATAATAGGTTTTCGTTTGCTTGCAAGAGAAAGTTAAGTTCCATACGTTTAACATATGAGCAAAGGTCAAGATTAACAGCAGATTTACTCTCTACTCTGTAGGCACGCACATCAACGCCTTTTCAAATAGAGTACAGCCAGATCAGTCGGTTCCTATAGGTGCCATATACCCAGGATCTGCTCGTTTTGCTTATAACACAATATAAAGCTGGTTCTACAGTTTATGCCATAACCATGCATTTTTGTGTTTCTATGTGATTATTAAAATATCAGCTAAATAATATTTATGATGCCATTATTTCTTATATTAAAATCTATGAAGTACACTATTAAGTATCAAGCCACGGCAAGGTCGCAAGGATTAGGACATCATATATAATTAAAGACATTAATATCATGTATAACGCGCAATGCAGCGAGATAATCATATCACCACTCAAACTTGCAACTGATTTCAATTGATTTTCCAGAAATAGTCAATTCCATCCAGCAACAATGCATCACTAACCTGAGAATATGATCAAATTGCAGAGAGAACACGCCAATCCCAATCACCAAGTTTCCGGCAAAGAAAGTAGAATCAATCCGCATGAAAAAATCATTGTTTCGCCAAATCAAGTTCTCCTCGCTTGGATTCCAAATAACAAGCGGCTCTTGTTCTCGCTGAGTATGAATTTAATTGATTTGCCAGCGGAATAAATGAGCTACGGATTGAAGGGCTTCTATTTCATTTAAAGGAATGAATTGAAAATAAGTCTGTAAATATCGGACAGTAATTATTACTGATTACTATAATATGATTAACCCTTTATTCCATGAATATTCATGGAATTAATAATGGCTTCATGAATATTAATTAGATAAGATTTGTAACGGCACATGGAGAAATTCATTTTTGGTCGAGGCAGAAACCGTAGAATCATATCTATATTACGGCATATAAAAAACAGCAGACCCGGATCAGACGGCTCTCGTAGGGTCTTCTATGTGTGCAAAGACATAGACAGGCGTAGATATAGAGTAAGTGTTAAGGCGGGTGATTGGTAAATTAGGTTACCTGCTATAGGAATAAGACTGGGCTGTGCATGTACCATGGTTATAGCATTAAGCACACTATTCAAACACGCCCGATCAAACTAATCAACCCTTCCGTACCGAGATCAACCACCGAGCTCTACGTATGTGTGGCGTGTTACTTGGATCTTAACGGCCTGCATCCTTAGTTTACATTGGTTTAACCCATTTGCTCCCAGTGGATTCTTCCATGTTAATATATTGGATTAGTACATTTTTTATCTAAGGGGTGCATGGCCTAAATTTTCAATTGCGTTTTGTTTTATATTGAAATTCCTATCAGCAAACAGTGTAGACTCTGATCAGACGCCCCATAATGCACTGTTTGCTTACGTCCCATATATGGGTAATCAATTACCTGGTGAATATTTATGTAAGAAATAATCACTCCATTAATACTTATTAGCTAAATTGATATAATGGCATGGGAAACAAGCACACGATTATTATGCCATGAGAGCAACTGTGGAGTCAGACATATATAATCCCAAAAGCAAACAGTGCAGATCCTGATCCTATTGAAGCCATGGGATCTGGTATTACTCCTTTTACAAAGGTGTCTCTGGCATACAAAGGGTTAACTCCCTTTGTCGATGGCGAATATGTGATATCACCTTTGCAACAACTTTGGATCATGATAAGACGCCGAGTAATTTGGCATTCCTTCATGATAAAACGTGATTGGTGCTTTGATTATGTCTGAAACAAAAGAAGGATTTATTACTTAAGAATGACAATTGAAGAAGATGACACAATTTTTAGATGACAATATGCTGGCAATGGAATAGTCTGTTTTTACTTTAGAATTAAGACAAGAGGAGACTCTAGTCTACATTGTCGTACTATAGTAGCCTATAAGTGGGGTGTAGCCGTTTGCTTTCCAAGAGAAAATAAGTGTCCTCTGCAACTATCGCTGCCTGCGACAACGACCAAAGCCGGCTGTTGATAGGAAGCATATTTAGAACATCTAGTCATTTCAATTAATTAATGAAAGCCCAAGTAATTGTTTTCTACACTTCTACTGAATGTCAAATCAACATGTAAAATACATGTAGCTTGGATCCTGCTAAGACGCTGACTTAATTTGCGTCTGAGCTGGATCTAAACTGTTGGCAATGGGCACTACGCTTCCACATGTAGATTGCTGTGGGTTAGACTGGTTGCCACATTTCTATGAAAATATTCATAAAAACAGAGCAACAGATAAATGTGCGTACCAAAAAACGAGCTCATACTTCAATCGCCATTTCTCCACCCAAACCTTTACTATGACTACTCTTTAGAATTGTCTCGAACAGAATATTCTATATTTATATTTTTATTTTAGCGCATTTGAACACACATATACTGTGTGAAAATAGCGCTATATAAATGTGGTATAATAATAATTATTATTATAAATTATAAGACTGGCGCAGAAACGAACCCACTGCCTCTATCGTTTACTGAGAATTTCCCGCCAGATTATTCCAGGCTTGAATTTATTGCTGAGAATATGTCAACTATTGACATGTATATTATTATAAAACCTTATACTTTATAATCGGACTTTGGTGCGGTAACAGTAGTATATAAACATTTTATGAAGACGGGTCTGTGATACTATACGCATACAGTTTGGATGCATATCAGACGCCGAGTAACTCGGCGTTTCATCAGGATCCAAAGTGTTTAACAATGGTTTTCTGGTCATAAAGAAATTGAACAAACGCCCACTTTAAGTAAATGAAAGTGTGCCCTGAAGATGACAACTCTGACACTGAAAGGATTAAATTATCGACGGTTTCGATGGTATTATTCGGCCGCGATTTAGACAAAACTCGTTTTGGTTTAATTCCATATCAATCGTCACTACTCGACGGTCTCCCCGCTGGTTCCCCGAGGTGTTCTATCCCCGACTGGTTCCCCGCTGGTTTCCCGAGGTGGTCTAGTGGTCCCGCGATTATAGCAATAAAACCTTGTTCAAGAATAACAAAATACGATTGGCGATGCAAAGAGTCATTATTGATACACACATGCATTTTACAGTATAAGTTGTTCAGTGAAACCAACACAAAATGACCAAATACAGTACAATATTGATGGTAATGAAACACACTTTCAAAGACACGAGCTATTTATGGATATTTAACTTATCTTGATGTTTTAATTATCAAACCAATACGCGACGATGCATACCTCTAATCGCAGCAGAAGGCGACTCAATGATTAAGTATTTAACTTAAAACGAGTATGTAAAGCTTAAATTTGAATGACAAACAGTGCAGATCCTGATCAAATGACTCCTCTAGTAGCCTTCTGATTTAGGTCTGCGTTGGTTGCATTGACAGTGCATGTATATCCCGCATTCAAGCATATTCTATGCATATGGTAAAACAGAGTTCATGAAAATGTAATTGCATTATATCTCATCAGTGTCTTGTTTATAACTTATATAATTATGTATACGTTTGTAAGCATTAGAACCTGTCAAGTTTACGTGTAATAAACCATGTTATGTTATGGTAAGATAACGTTTCCGACCAATCCATTCTCGAGATGACTTACATTTGCAAGCAGTAACTCGGTGTCTCATCAGGATCCAAGCTGTTTGACACTCGGTCAATAGTTTTCTCAAATGCTTGTTCGAATTGGAAGTACAGTAAATGTCTGCTCAATGGTGTAAGTAAATCAATAAAACATTTCTATACATGCCACTAAATTACATCAAGTATTTTGTGTTAAAGGCAGGTGGCTGCTTAAAGCAAGGTGAAAGTAAAACAGAACGCTCCTATAGGAGCGTTCTGTTTTACTTTCACCTTGCTTTAAGCCATCACTTGCCCTAAATACCAAATAATTAACACAATTTAGTGGCCGTTATAGAGAGGGTTTACTGTAGTCAACATTGAGCAGACATTTTGTTGTCACTTCGGGGTAAATGTTAATGGATTGTAAAGCAGTTTTCTTTGTAAAATCTCTATTTTCATCGACGTGAGAGAAGCTTTTCGAAACGGCATTAACTTATCAAAAACCAATTTATGTGTCGTATTCAAAGAACGTCACCGACTTTTCATCATTATATCGTCTACATCCCACCCTTTCAACACTAAGTTATAAGAGCAGAATACCCATTGGTGTTCAACTACAGATCGCACTCAGTATGGCATTCTAAAACTTACTAGAGGAGTTTAAATGGCAAACAGTGCATATTGTTGTCAGAGGGTTCCTCTATGAGCCCTTTGATTTGGTTCTACGCTATTTGCAAATATCAGTGTCCCGCATTCAAAGCGTTAAGACTAGGCTAATGCCTATAAAACATAAATCATTCGTAACAGCATACCAATAAAGTCCACTTAGTTTTCTTGACTTTCACCCTGTCAGTTTAGGTTATACAATAATCGTTGTGGCATCACGTCCCTGGCTCACAAAACGATATTGATTCTCCATTTGTCTTGCTACTTTGTTCTAGGGTTTCAGATCTCTTCTCAAAGGCGATTGTAGTATTTAAGATAATGTATGGCTTGTATTATAGTCCAATTAATCAGTCCTAGCATAACTAGCTTCGTTGGGCATACATTCAGGAATACCTGCATTTACAATTTTGCCACGAAAACATGTTATATATGACCTTTGAACTTTCACCCGCGAGACGTCGAAAGAAATGTCACATAAAGAAGCAGTATTTACTCGATCGTAACCCTTAGGCTGACAAACACGGTTTGGCTTATATTTGCAAAAAGGTTTGATCCTTACTGCTTGTCACTCGCTTCATATGCATTCAATATTGTGGACGAATCGGAGTGTGAGCAGATAATGATTGTATCACATAACCAGCCTTGTGGGAGAGCCGTAAAACAGAGTGCCGTAAATCGCGAAAATGCACTAGTGCATTTTTTATGTAAATTAGCAATCGTTAGCCAATCGTAGCGCTCATTTAAACATTAGCCAATTGTAGCGCTCCATGTGCGTCGTCCGTTGTATTACTACGCTGTTTGTAAGCAGTGGCCGAAACAGCCACCAGCTATAGTCTGTTTCATTTTCTGTGGCATTTTAAGGCTTATGTGATAAAAAGAATCTTACATTTGTGTTCATTACCAATTGTTTTCATGAAACTCGTTTATTATAATGAATATGACCACTCGCTAAAGCTCATTTCATAAAAATCAATTTGTAATGAACAATCATGTAAGATCCTCTATATATCAATACAATACAATATAGTTTATTGCATTAAACATACACGTACGCTTATAGCAAATCACAAACTACATGACATGAATTTACAGACGATCACAAATTTAACAGTGAATGTATATAAGAACAGAATTGATATTTTTGTTTTTAATAAGTATTTAGATACGTTTCGTGTCACTGGCGCAGAATTATCAGATAATAAACTGTCCAATTTCTGTAACGTTTTTCCAGCAGGATAAGGGTAAGTGTACAGATGTAGCACTTGAATTCCATTTGATTTCCATTTGATTTCCAGGTGTTTTCTAATCTATAACAAAGGTGCCCGACGCATGATTGGACTCATCCATGGAACCCCCCCCCCCCCAAAAAAAAAAAAAAAAAAAAAAAAAAATTGTGATCGAAGTATGTTCAACTAGCCTAAAACTATCTATTTGAACCTTAAACCACTCCGAAAAACGAGAAAAACACGACCCGGAAAAAATTTCCTATCGGGTCTATATATGTATTGAAAGGTATCTAACTACGACAGATCAGCTGCGGAAAATACAACAGTCATGTTTTTCAAAGTCTTACAGCAAAGCCAATTCAACACCGATTTTAATCATTTTGGTCTTGATCCGTTCCAAATTCCATATGCCAAGCGGCACAGTTAGTGCTTTCCTTAAATATTGCCCCGTCTTGTCGCTGCAAGACCGCGACTTTGAAAATACGCTAGAGCGAAACGATGTGACTCCCGCCAGGATGCATAGAAGTATATAGGGGGATCTGTATTCGTTAAACTTTTCAGCAAAAACGCGAATTATGCTGAAACACATTCGAAAAACATTCAACTTACCGCAGTTAAAACGGTGCTGGCTATTTGTAGTCTGCTATGAGACGCCAGTTTTCTTTCTCCTACTTTCGTTTTGGACGGAGGTGACCAAATCGCTGTGGCCCGGAAGTAGTAGTCAATTTGCATATCGAATAGTTTATGAGCCGGGTCACAGCAAAATGGTCGCATCCGTTCAAAAGGAAAGTTGGAGAAAGAAAACTGGCGCCTCGTAGCTGACTGGAAATAGTAAGCACCGTTTTAATTGCGGCGAGTTTAATGTTTTTAGATAGTGTTTAACCATAATTCGCGTTTTTGTTGAAAAGATTAACGAATACAGATCCCCCTATATACGTCTATGCATCCTGGCGGGAGTCACATCGTTTCGCTCTAGCGTTTTTTCAAATTCGCGGTCTTGCAGCGACAAGACGGAGCAATATTTAAGGAAAGCACTAACTGTGCCGCTTAGCATATGGAATTTGGAACGGATCAAGACCAAACTGATTGAAATCGGTGTTGAATTGGCTTTGCTGTAAGACTTTGAAAAAACATGACTGTTGTATTTTCCGCCGCTGATCTGTCGTAGTTAGGTACCTTTCAATACATATATAGACCCGATAGGAATTTTTTTCCGGGTCGTGTTTTTCTTGTTTTTCGGAGTGGTTTAAGGTTCAAATAGATAGTTTTAGGCTAGTTTAACATACTTCGATCACAATTTCTTTTATTATTATTATTTATTTATTTATTTATTTTTTTTTGGGGGGGGGGGGTTTCCATGGGTGAGTCCAAGCATGCGTCGAGCACCTTTGATCTATAATACAACAATTAATTACTTTGCCAAAACATAGCTGAAGCATGATGGGTGATTTTTTTTCGAAAACCCAAAACGCTCTATTAAAACAAACATAGCCATCTTGTCTTTTGGTACATACATGAAGTCCAATAAACAAACAGTTTTGGACCCAGATTATTTGCCAAGTTACTTAGTTACACATTTGGATAAACAATATACTTATGTATGCATTCGTTTCATGGCCCTGTATCTGATAGAAACACTATTTGATGATTGTGTGAACAGAGTAGAACAATATCTGATCCTGTATGAGCCGTCTGATCCGGGTCTATCCTGTTTGTTTTTATGTTACAGATCTAGCTAGTTTTTTCCATGGCATGCATTTTTCTTATTAACTAACCTGACACAAATGGCCAAGCTGGGCTGTTAGGGTTGCCATTTCCGTCGTGGTCCCTTAACGTGCATCGTGTGTTATTAACAATATCCTTAAAAGACATCTCGTCCATAAACCACTCACTGGACTGTTAGCAAATTATTCGTTTCTGTCCCCCGCATTAGCAGGTCACATGAACTGATTTTAACGAACACTTCTTGAAGGGACATCTCGTTCTGAAATTCTGAATGCATTTCCACCAACTTTTAATGATCTTCAGATGACCCTTTATCAAGGTAATCTAATATATTCCCGGATGATAGCATAAGTAGGTCACTCGAGTCAAAAAAGGTTCTAACCAACAGTTTCTTTAAAGGAGATCTCTAACATCGAAGAATGGACTCCTACTACGTTTCACTGAAGTACTCCTCAGGTGTCTCTCGATCAACCCTATATAAACTGTTTCGAGTTATTGCATGTTTAGGACACACGAGCTAATAAGATATTCGACAAAATCTTCTATAAAACAACTAAACATAGATATCAGTCAGCATCTTCTATTAAACAACTAAACATAGGTATCAAACATCTTCTATAAACAACTAAAGAAGATATCAGACAGCATCGTCTATAAAACAGCTAAACATAGATATCAGACAACATCGTCTATAAAACAACTATACAAAGACATCAGACAATATCTCCTATAAACCAACACCGCCAATTATGAACAGAAATGGTCACTGCGAGCTTTCCCCCCGTCAGTTGTGTTTAAATAATTTAAACCCATGCAGAACTGTGATTGCCATACCAACTGATAGGAAAATAAATTGACACTCATCTTGTCCAAAAGCCCAATATGAGTTGGCGGAACCTATCCTTACATGACCCTCTACTAAACTTTTCAAACTATTCTGATTTGTTAAAAGCATGGTGGTCCTGATTTTGCATTATATTCATATCTGAAGTGTTAATTTTCCACTTGACGTATTTCAGTATGATTTTGCGGTAATGATCCTTAGGTAGCCTACCTCTGAAACTGCTTGGCAGAAATATATATGCTTTTGCGGGAAAGGTGCTTGGGTAACCGACTACCGCAATTGTTCAAACAATTGAAATCCATTCACAAACATGACTACTTGTCCATGTATGGCTATACATGGCAATTCTACATCTCTGATACCACCGACTGGGATTCAGTAACAGTTTGCAAGAATGTCTTTATGTGACCTTTTACTAAAAGTATTGAAGTCATTATTGTTGATAAAATATAGCATGTCCATCAAGGGCGAGGCTAAATGAATGTATACGGGTGTAGGATATGATGTTGTTGGAAGTATCCTTAGATAGCCCTGTGCCAAGAGTGAATATCAGGTAGTGTACTTGTTATATTACACAATTGGACCAATAGACTTATATAGTCAATAGAACAAGTGGTCTATTGTCGCAGGTGAGCGATAAATAGCCGTCATGACCCCGTTCTTATTGTTCTATTCTTACTGATATACTGTAAAACCTCTCTAAACCGAACGTTAAATGTCGTATGAATATTGGTCTTTGAGATAGGTGACAGCTTAATGCAGGGAGGAAGTTGTGCAGAAAGTTCTTCCAGGAGCTTTCTGCATGACTTTCATCGTGTATTAAGCAGTCGCCTGCCTATTAGAGTTCCGGTTTAGAGAGGTTTTACTGTAAATCTATCTTTAATCATACTATTGTTTGAGCTTATGTACTGGTTAAATTTTTTCAGTGATGTCGATTATATTTCATAGGAGTACCTTTGATGTCATTATTTGAACATTTGCAATAAGAAACTCCACAAATATATTTCAAACAGATAAGATGGAATGAAAGGTCAGCGATAAAACAATATGAGATCCCTGTTGGCAACAGATGTTGTTTGAGCCTTAAGACATTAACCCTTTATTCCACAGAATCGCATTTTTTTCGCCATTGCAAATTGAGAAAAATGGAGCCGTTTGATCTGGGTCGTTCTGCTTGCTAATGTCATAATATAGATCTGATTCTACTGTTTATGACATTCCAAACCTGCCTGTGCTCATATGCCAATATAAAATATCTATAGATATCCAGGGTGTAACCATGGTTTTGCATAAATGTTCGTGGAATAAAGGGTTTAAATTGCCTTAGGATAACATTCACAAAACATATGATCATATAATGGTGTTTAATTGAATAGGCTAATGTTGTGAACAGCTGTCTTACATGTGTGTTAGAACGTACACGACGCGTTTGAGCTGTGTAAACATGACTTCCACAGATGTTTAATGTGTTGAACAAGTATCCATAATCCCCATACTAGACGGACTTTTTATTTCGTGTCTGTCACTTACTTTTAACTCTTTAAATGATAAATATAATAGTGTACAAAATGTTGAAATATATATGTTTAAATAGATACACAAATAGATAAGACAGTAAATGTTATGAACATTTGAACAAATCTAAGTGCCAATTATTCGAAAAGAAAATATATGCTTTCAAGAGACGCCAATTCATTTGATATTTTTGTTTTGTATGATTAAATCTTGGCTATCAATGGCGTGCCTGTGATTACCTATACACACAGTTTGATTCCAAATTAGACGCCGATCTCGCCAGGATACAATCCTTTTGATGTTGTGAATTTCACGAACGAATAATTCAGCATCACGACATTACGAGCGCAGATGCAATAATATAGTATGACAGCGCGGAATGTCTCATCATTAAACATTAAAGTTAAATGTTTACCATTATTAGAGATAGTAGTTAAGGTCGTGCGCATTCTAATTCTACATCTCTCTAGTCATGCGATGTCGAAATACATTTGCGATTATCGGTGAATGTTCATTATACAAATCAATGATATACGTTTGAACGTGTTTATATAGCGGATAGCTAGTGCATTAATGTTTTAGGTTCATACTAACCCTTTCACCGCCGCAGTCGCATAAATGCACCACGACAAAGTGTGCAGTCCCAGACCAGACGCCGTCTTTTCAAGGCGGCGTCTGATCAGGGACTTCACTATTTGTCTCAATCTCTATTTCTATATATGTGCTTTATTCCTTTGAAATTTGCATTTATTTATCTCATTTCCTTATTTTACTGAATGATTTAACAAATTTGGATTGCAGACGACAATTAGAAATTTGGCGCCGAGAGGGTTAAAGCGCTATCTGACTGTCATTTGCAAGCAGGTTGTATTCATCCGCGTCTCATCCAACCTGTTTGAAAATCGGTCACTTTTTGACAAAAATTTTAACGAATCGAAAGAAAGCACGTGACAACTGTAGCAGGTCAGGGTTTGAGCAGACGAATGTGTTCAACTGGCTAAGGGTTAAGGACATTAAAGACCATGGTAAACATTGAATTGTCAAATGGACTATTTCGAATATTAAACAAGTCAAGCTTACCCTGAATATTCAGGAATTGTTTGAAAGAAATATGTAGCATGACAAACAGTACAGAACCTGATGAGACGGCTCCTCTAGGAGACCTCTTTCTCTTCTATCTACGCTGTTCAGGTACACATTTAAGTCCTTGTCCGCGTGGAAATGGGTAAATACTGAAGCAAAGGAACGCAAATATTAATTAGCCAACTAATTCATAACAAAAAATTGTAACAGAAACAAAACAATTATTTTCATTTCCTAATGAAAATTTAACTGCGCTCAATGTTATGTCTGGATAATGTAAACGTAAGTATACGAGTGCTACTGTGTTTCAGATATAACATGTGCACACGCAATCTGGTGCAATATAATTGTCCGACTACGATACATATGCAGTCGTAAAACATTTAAGTACATGCATATTTTAGAGATAGTAATTAAAAGTATTTCAAGCCAGAGGTTAAACCCTTCTAGACATGCAATATTCAAATTCAACCGTCGTTAATCTGTGGACATTAATTTGGTTTGTACTAATGTGACTGCACGTTTAAGGGCAAAATCTACTGATAACCAATGCATAGGTAGTTTAACTGTTGTTAACATTGATATATATCAAACAATGACAAAGATTCAGTTAGGAGCTCTCATTAACCCATTTATTCCCATATTATCGACAAGGAGCATTTACTACAGAAAAGGAGCATTAATTAGAGAAACTGAATATTTTATAATAGTTTAGTGTTGAAACCAATGTGATAAATACAGCATTTGTTCCTGTGGAGCAAATACCCTATTATCACTATGGCTTCAAAACGTGCTCTTTACTGAGGCCTCAAAACTCTTCAATGTTAGGCTACAGTCCCACTAGCGCATGTTAGGCTACAGTCCCACTAGCGCATGTTAGGCTACAGTCCCACTAGCGCTGGCGATCGTTAAATACCACTGGCGACCTCTGATACATCTGAAACCGGCGATTGTCTGCGAATGTCGGTGACTAAAATCCAAACAAAAAAGATTCGCAGTCACATTGGAGATGCATTTGCGACCACCGTAAGACAGGATGTTGACGATCGTGTGTCAAGTCACTGGTATTCGTATGAAGGTTCCACAATCAATTCCGACATGTTCTGTGGTCACGTGGTCTATGCCTAGTCGCTTGTAATCTTTATGCAGTCGCTGTTGATTGCACGACAGTCGTAGGTAATTGTAGAAAGGTCGCTGATAGTCGTGTGATTGTAGGGAAGATTAACAACGACCAGTTAAAGATTGTTGGAGACCTTCGTACGACGATCGCACGATTACCTAAACCCTTTAAGGTTACCCGAAGACCACCGGCGACCAGTTCGATCGCAAGGATGTTGTTGTGCATGATAAACAACCTCCCTTCAACTAAAATTTGTCGCTCGAGAAGAACAGATTACCAACGATTCTTGAAGACCACCTGCGATTATCAGTGCCCTGTCGTGCAAGAATATCAGCGACAAGAGTTCGCTAGAAATCGTAAGCAGGTCATAAGTGGTCGTAGGCCTAGTGGGACTGGGACCTGAGGTTGTTGTACATGATCAACAACCTCTCTACGACTGAAATACGACTGAAATTGGTCGCACGATTGGAAACGATTACTGAAGACCACCCGCGATTAACAATGACTTGTAGTGCGACTTTCGTATGAATATCGGCGACCACAGATCGCTAGCAATGTAAACATGTCTTCAGGTTTCGTAAAGCCTAGTGGGACTGGACCCTTAGGGAAATATCGTCCAGATCATATATTGAAACCCACCTATTGTTCATGTCAATGATGCACAGTAAACTCAATAGTTCCTGGCATAAGCCATTGCCATCAATGCGTTCAGTATCCATGCTTATAAAACTTTTAGTTGAGTCTGAGTTCGTTCTCAAGCCTTTGATTGGTCAGATTTGAGCCTTTGGCTCAAATCTGACCAATCAAAAACTTGAGAGCTCAAATCTGACCAATCAAAAGCTTGAGAACGAACCCAGACTCAAATAAATAGTTTTATAGGCATGAACCCAGATTAGATGGCTCCTTTAGAAGCACACTTGGTTTACCCTGTTTGCCTAAGTCTTTTAAGGGACACTAGGCACACATGAATGAATTTAGCTATCTCCACTCGTATACATTAAATTGATATAATTATGCTTTATAAGATGTACTCGTATTACATGCCTACATATCACGGTTTACAACACATATACGTCAGCGTATTTAAAACTTTTCTGATTCCGGTTGCGTAAAGTTAGTACGCCATTTTAGGTTCGACCTCCGAGAATAATATTGAACGTTGTCAAGATTTGTCGTTCGACACTTCTAAATGTTCCAAAGTCTTCAATATGTGAGTGTCTCGTTTTTGTGGGTATTTACATAAGTTGATTAATGTTACAATGGTGTCGAAATCAGCGTTCAACACACACACAATTCCTAAATGCCGCAGATGGTCACACTTCGATGCTCGAGGGTGATTTGTGGTAGAAATTCGACATTCCATCACCTCTACTCCTCAAAGCTACTTCAAGTTTTTATTTCAAGTTTATGCTATTTTAGAATAACACAGAAGAAACATTGTCTTAGTTATAACGGGGATTAGATTAATTGCTTGTTGAACATATTACTTTCGATAATCTCAGCATGTAAAAGAAGGTTAAATGTAGTGATGCTTAACAAATATTTTTGGAAATGTTTGTTGAGCGATATCAGATATCAGACGTATAATGAAATACAGTAGAGTCCCTCTAATACGACCATTAAATGTGGTAAAGTAAAGTACCCTGTTATAGTCCCTCTAATACGACCATTAAAATGTTGTAACGTAAAGTACCTTGTTATAATCCCTCTAATACGACCATTAAAATGTGGTAAAGTAAAGTACCTTGTTATAGTCCCTCTAATACGACCATTAAAATGTGTTAAAGTAAAGTACCTTGTTATAGTCCCTCTAATACGACCATTAAAATGTGGTAAAGTAAAGTACCTTGTTATAGTCCCATACGACTATATCACTGAGGTAAAGTAAATTACTTTGTTATTGTCCCTCTAATACGACCGTTACACTGAAGTTAAGTAAAGCACATTGTTATAGTCCCATCTAATACGACTATATCACTGAGGTAAGGTAAATTATAGTCCCTCTAATACGAACATTAAAATGTGGTAAAGTAAAGTACCTTGTTATAGTCCCTCTAATACGACCATTACACTGAGGTGTTATAGTCCTATCTTATACGACCATTACACAGAGGTTAAGTAAAGTACCTTGTTATAGTCCTATCTAATACGACTATTGCACTGAGGTAAAGTAAAGTATATTGTTATAGTCCCTCTAATACGTCCATTAAAATGTTGTAAAGTAAGTACCTATTTATAGTCCCATCTTATACGACCACTGCACTGAGGTTAGGTAAGGTATCTAGTTATAGTCTACTTTCAGTCCGAATGTCCGTTCAGCCGATTGTACATTTAATCCCCTGGTCATTGAGCCTTTAGCCTACACTATTGGTCCTGCTGAACAATGGCGCTAGAGCCGCATTACCGACTTGCGACCCTCACAGGTACACATTTAAACACATGGGTGGAGAGGAGGCAACCGCGTGCGGGTGGGAGACACTGAAAAGCGTCTCTGAAATTTCGAGCTGGTCCAGCTAGGATTCGAAACCCGGACACCTGGGTTATCAGCTCAATGTTCAACCGCTAGGCCAAGCCACCGCCACAATCTAATTATGGATCTTAAAGGCAGCTGGTCTAATTATGGATATGGTAGCTTGTCTAATTATGGATCTCAAAGGTAGCTGGTCTAATTATGGGTCTTAAAGGTAGCTGGTCTTATTGTGGATCTTAAAGGTAGTTCGTATCTTAATGTAGGACGAGTGTTCGGCTGAACGATTTCTGCATAACCACGTGAGTACAATAACTCGGAGTTTCATCAGGATCCGAACTGTCTTCTCTTACCTTGCTACATGTTTTGAGGAAACGCTGAGAAAATTAAACTATGAAAATTACCACAGACAGATGCTGGCTTGATATGTTTCTTCTATAGAACGCAACTGGCTTTGGCATAAAAAATTTATCCATACCCGGTTTGTAAATCTGCTTTCTGTCGTCTGTATTTATTTGAAAATGTATCAGTAATGAGGAATTTGATGTGACGTTAGCTCTCTTCCATATTGATCTGTTAATTAGTTACGCACTATGATTTGATACTCTCATTGTGTCGTTATCAATATTAATGAGTGTTTCACTAACTCTGTACCTCATATACACGCACGTCCATGACTTTGTAAATACAGAATAGACCCACCCCGATCAAACGGTTCCTTTTGAAGCGATCTAACCAGGATCTGATCTGTTTGCATATACAGTAAAACCTCTCTATAACGGCCACTAAATTGTGTTAATGAGTTGGTCCTTAGGACAGGTGGCAGCTTAAAGCAAGTTGAAAGTGAAACAGAACGCCCCTATAGGAGCGTTCTGTTTCACTTTCACCTTGCTTTAAGCAGCCACCTGCCTTAAACACAAAATACTTGATGTAATATTTAGTGACCGTTATAGAGAGGTTTTACTGTAAAGTAATATAGATCTGATTCTTTAAAGTACTACAGATCTAATTCTACAGTACATGGCCAAACCTTTGTGTCTTTATTTATTTGATGCAATGTTCTATTCAATATTGATCTGTTAATTAGCTATGCAACTAACAATTATGAAACGATCGCGTTTTGTCGTTAACTTTAATGAACGTACCATTAATCAGTTGGATTGCTACATAAACTGTTGATGTAAAATGAGATGGCTAATGTTGCTGATAATTATACTTCAATATATATGCAGTAATGGCTTTTAATAATGTACATTTGCAGGCTTAAAGATCACGCGTCGAGTATTGATTATATTAAAATATCTTACTTCTCTATCCCCATGTTGCTACATGTAACCAGCAACTCATTAGATTCTGAAGGCAATTCTTCTAATGAGTTACAGCTAAACAGGGTTTGGCGAAGAAATATAAAACAACAACATATTTTACTCACGATTTCCTGAACACGCCTCTTATATAAAGCTCTGAAACTTGGAACATTCAGTAATATCAGAACTACGTTGTTGATGTTGTTTAACAATTATTGCTACACTGATAGGAACTGTAGAATGAAATTTATTTTATTTCAAGACCAAGCAGAGCAGGCCCAGATCAGACGACTCCTGTAGTTTTAACTGATGGTATATTTACACGTGTGTTAACAGCAGCGCTTAACAACATTTCAATCAAATAGTAATATGTATTTATTTCTACTAAATCAAATTACAGTATAAATATTACAGTAAACTGTTTTAAGCACTCATCAAAAGATGTCTTATTATGAGTATGTAAAGCAGAAGGAAGTTAATGCAGGTCAAATGTAATACAGAAAGCCTCTATAGGAGCCGCATTACCGTTACCCTAAATTAACCCATTTGTACCCATGATCCCATATATGGGCCATAGGCAAGCAGTGTAGACATCCCTTAGATCAAACATGCACTAATCTAATATATAAAAATGGAAGAATCCACTGGGTGCAAATGGGTTAAGCAAGTATCTGTTTTTTTAAAACTCCTATGTTCAATGTATGAGTGGCTTCCTAGGACAGGTAGTACTGTAAAGTAAAACAAATATATGTATTTGTGTAACGTGTATATGTTTGGTATCTATCTTTTACGAACAGCTCCTTTAGTTCTCCTCTAAAAGATCACTCTTTTGAGATGAGGCGTTAAATTGGAAATGATTTTAGACGTAATCGTCTGATTTCGATTCAATCAAGCATGATGACACAGACCTTTGAGAAACTATTGACCGAGTGTCAAAGAGCTGGTATCCTGATGAAACTATTGTCCGAGTGTCAAACAGCTGGTATCCTAATGAAACTATTTACCGAGTGTCAAAGAGCTGGTATCCTGATTGAACTATTGACCGAGTGTCAAACAGCTGGTATCCTGATGAAACTATTGACCAAGTGTCAAGCAGCTTGTATCCTAATGAAACTATTGTCCAAGTGTCAAGCAGCTTGTATCCTAATGAAACTATTGACCGAGTGTCAAACAGCTGGTATCCTGATGAAA
The DNA here is from genome assembly GCA_963576725.1 of Azorinus chamasolen. Lineage (NCBI taxonomy): Eukaryota > Metazoa > Mollusca > Bivalvia > Cardiida > Solecurtidae > Azorinus > Azorinus chamasolen. Next base: position 79,608,945 of record OY755245.1, read on the forward strand.
CTATTGACCAAGTGTCTAGCAGCTTGTATCCTAATACACCTATTGACCAAGTGTCAAGCAGCTTGTATCCTGATGAAACTATTGACCGAGTGTCAAACAGCTGGTGTCCTGATGAAATTATTGACCAAGTGTCAAGCAGCTTGTATGTTAATGAAACTATTGACCAAGTGTCAAGCAGCTTGTATCCTAATGAAACTATTGACCAAGTGTCAAGCAGCTTGTATCTTAATGAAACTCCGAATTACTCGACAACTCATCTGTATCCAAGTTATTTGAAAATGCGCATCAGGTCGCTAAAGTTCTGCGGTTAGCGGTATAAGGGGTTAATATAAGGTGATATATGGAAGCAGAACAAATACATATATAATTCTAAGTGTTAATTTGCCTTGTGTATCCTTTGCTACTTCTTTACCAGGTATATCACGTCATTTTGTCCCATAGAGAACGCGGGACATAGTTCTGTCAAAGTTACGATGTCATGCTTATGGGTTGCAGCAAGATAGGGTGTAGCAGAGAAATGACAAATCTATTTAATTAGATTTGCTAAATACGCTTCTTATATGGACAAATGTCTTGTAAGATTGATATCTTATACTATAATATGTACTAGAATACAGTAAAACCCTGGTAGTTCGAACACTGAAACAATTATCATTATTGGTCTTTAAGACAGGTGGTAGGTTAATGCACCATGGAGCTTTCTGTATGGTTTTCAGTCTGCATAAAACAGCCATCTGCCTAAAACATTTTTCAACTATCGAGTCTTAATTGGGGTAATTTTTACAATTATTGAGGTAATTGGGGTAACTATTACAATTCCTGAGCACAATTTCTTAGCTTTTTACAACCTAATATCGTCTCGTGCAACTCTAACATATTAGGAAACTGTACCTCAAAGCTCGCTAATTTGTGTGAGACTGAAATAAATGTCAAACCTTATCTTAACCATGCCCTTGCTGGAAACAAATACAGTCTGCCAAAACTCTCATCTGTTACATATTTGACTTTTATGCGACTAGTTCAAAGTTTTTAAGAAACTCTTTACCGACTGTCTAACAGCTTGGATTCTGATTAGACGCCGAGTTACCCGATGTCTCATATGGGTCCCAGCTGTCTGTAAGTAACAGTCGGGAAGCGCTTAGCATAGGAAGGGTTAAAGTCGTTATCGTCTTAGAAACGGAAGTTAAAACCCAGTCTTAACCTTTAGTTTGCCATAAAAAAATGTCTGCTCAAAATTTGATATGTAGCAACGTTTACTTTCTTCAGATTCATTCAGGCTTTAGAGGCACTATTGGTCGAATGTCAAAGGACATTCAGTCATATGAGACGCCGAGATACCTGGTGTCTGATCTGAATACCATCTGTATTCATATGTCCGGCAGGTGGCGCTTAGCATAGTAAGTCTTAAGTGTCAAGACAAATTGTAAATCAATAACGTTGGCTGAATTCTTGTATTCCTTCTATTACAACCGGGTGTCTGACAGACGAGAAATCATAAAGCTATACCATTAAACCTTCCAACGCTGGATGTTCAGAGTGGATCAGTCCGTCAGTGTTTAACTATGGACACTTCTTAGTATTAAAGGCATAACCTTGCTAGAACGGAGCTTTATTCGAGCTTTGTCCATAATTGAACGCTCTAAATGCACAGGTTAACTACGTGGTATAATTACGTACACTGATCTTTTAATGAAATTTGATGTTGAAGCATGTCTGCTATATAATCCATTTTACCAAACAAGTACAGTAGAAAATGGGATTGTTTGAAAGGAAGATTTAGATTTGTGTCAGGGTGGTTGCTTAATGTAGAGTGAACGGCATGTATAAACTATTGGAGCTTTCTGCATAATGTTCACACAGCATTACGTTGCAACGTGTATAAAAGTAAAAGGTCCGTTATGAAAATAATTTGTGAGTCCGGGTTTGAGAGGTGTTATCGTTCATACTTTTAAGATAGCAGTATCAGCTTTTTTAATTGTTATGTTCCATTCTCTCTAGACCTAGATGGTTTTATTTTATGATTTCTTCCGTGGTTTGGGAATACAGTAATACTCCTGTAAACAAACCTTTCAAAATAGTATCAATGGCGAACTTTAAGACAGGACTGCTTGCAACTTATCGCATGATAAAATAAACCACATACTAGAACACGCTTGCCTAAACCTGTTTGTTATTACTAAACGTTTAGAGGGGCTTGACTGTAAGTTTTATTTATACTATATTACATGGTAAAATTAGAACACCATCATAATAAAATAGGAGCGCCTGGCTAAGTTATCTAATCATCTTAACATAATACATGTATACTCCATATTTGGCGCATTAGCGAACATAGTAAGACTTAGGTCAGATGGCTCCTGTATCAATCGTCTAAATATAGTAATACCGAAACCCATCTACTGCGATACAACAACCAACAATATGTATAATTCTGTGTTTAAAAGACAGGCGGTGTTTAATGCAGGGCGAAAGTTACACTAAAAGGTCCCGCAGTAGCTTTCTGCATTTCTTTCGTCATGCATTAACCCTTTACTCCAGGAATACATATGTAACAAATAATAACATCATGATTATCAATTAGATTATTTGTTTATAATGACACATGGAGACATTACGTTTTAGCAATGAGAGAAACTGTCCAGCCATATCTATATTATTTCATAGCAACCTAACTCGCATTTTGTAAATAGGCATCTCATCAAGATCCAACAAGCTGTTTGGCACTTGGTCAATACTTACTCAAAAGTTTGTTAGAACAGGAAGTGGTCCAACTTGTTCGAATTTAGGCAGATATTTATTTTCACAGCGTGGTAAAGGTAAAACAGGCGGGTGATTAATGAAGAATGATATTAATATAAACATTTATGCTTACAGTTCATCCTGTATATACAAGTAGCTATCGTTTGTTTGAAAGACCAATACTTAAACCGGCTTCCGTGGACACTTAAGATAGGGTTTATTGTAGAAGTAAGGAGTCATAATACCATGAAAACCATCATCATATTTAAAATTATTAGCGCGTGGCAACTATTCCCAAAGTGTGTTGTGTAATGTATTTCTCTCCAATCAGCTGTTGTTTTTGCCCATGCACCGAACATGTGTTTCGATGGTATTAATTAGAAAGGATTCCGAAGGTTACTTCAATATGGTCGTAAAATGTGCAAACTGAAACTAATTATCTAATAACGCGATATTTGATACTGGGCAGGTTTTTCAAAGGAAACCAACTGTGTGATGCATGGGTCGAACTTTGCACCCTTCTTCATGTAAGAGATAGCCATGAAGTGCGTGCTCAACTCCAACTTTTACCGTCTCTAGGCATGCAAGTTTGCGTGCTCAACTCCAACTTTTACCGTCTCTAGGCATGCAAGTTTTAAATATAATAACAATTACATGGTGAACATTAAATAAAATGCGGTTACACGGTAAAACCTTTATCTGGCACAAACGTCTTTTCGTCCCTTACAAACGGAGCAGATCTAGAACAGACGGCTCCTGTTGGATCAGAATCTTTTCCGTTGCTTATGGCATAATACATATCTAATTATACAGTTTCAACCATAGTCAACCGTCCCGTGTACGAACTAAATATTCTAAATACTTAGCTTTAGTAGAAACGATGTCAAATTATTGGTCTGTAAGTTAGGTGGTACTTTAATGCAGGTCAAAATAAATACATAAATTACCTTGCCCTGCATTAAGCAACCATCTGCATTTTGACACGCCAATGATCAATAAATGATTGACCACTGAATACAGTTGTACTGTATGTAATATTTATATAGTACTTCTAGCATGACAAATAATCAGATAAAGGGTGAGGAGTCGATATTACAGCCTAGTTATTCATGTTTAATTAGAATAATCATTTAAGAAATAATGACGTCATGAATATTGTTAACTTTAAAATGGCATAAGTATATACACTGGATTTTGATATCGGTAGAAACTAAACTGTAGAGTCAAATCTATTATGATACGATAAGCAATCAGAACCGACCTTGGTCCGACGGCCCCTACAGTCGTCTGATCTGGGGCAACTCACACAGAGATAAGACTATTCTGCATGACGTTCACCCAGCATTAATCGGTCACCTGCTTAAAACATTTCGATTTCGTCTTTACATCAATATCGGATTAGCGATGTCTGCTGTTTGTTCATATTTAACTTTTCCCTCATATAAACATATCAGACCCAGATGAGACGGCTCCTACGGGAGACGCCTGATGAGCGTTTGCTGTGGTTACGTATAGATTTGACAAACAATCCCCTATTCACTGGCCATTCTTAACATTATGGTAACGAGTATTAGTAAAGTCAAATGTTTTTTAGGGAAAGGTTTAGTGACGCACATAACGCGTCAAACGAATACATACCACTAATTAATTTACTTAGACTTGTGGAAGCCTTTTCATCCAGATATTGGCCCTATCTCTTTACCTTCGTTAGCGATAAGATATTACATGACCTACATGTGGTCATGTGGAAATGCGTTTGGTATTTAAGCCAACATACTGGATATATTCACATTAGACAGCCCTTGTAGGAGCTAACTAATCAGGGTCTCCTCTGGTAGCAAATCTAAGAAGAGGAGTGTCTATGGGTTAAAGGATACACACACAACTGCGACTGTTGTAGACACGGGCGCTATATTTTATACTTATATAGAGAGCTCGTCTGAGTTCTAGTTTGTAATCGAATAACAGCTTGGAAGCCATTCCTATAATGATATTAAACTGCTAATATCATCTTCTGAAAACATTTAGGTCAGCGTATCTTAATAATATCCAGATTAAGTATGGTTTAATTTCCGCTTCATACTTTAGGTAGGCACCACGTGACGTTGAATATAGACCTGTGGTCTAAGCTTTTATAGAACGGACTCTATTTGACAATATTCCATTGGAATATCTATATTGCTGTAACTGTTCCCATGCTAAGCATGACTTGACTCGACGTCCCATCATGATCCAAGCTGATTATCAACAGGTCAATGAAGTCTCCAAACGCTAATCCAACCGGAAGGAATTCACAGCTGACATCATGCTCGATAGTTTGACAAGTATCTTTTAAAGATAACACTTTTATCTCACACTATGATCTCACTGGCATATGCAAACGGCACAGATCCAGCTAAGATGTCAAGAAACCCAGCGCCTCATCAGAATCTAAACTGTTTGAAACTCGTTCAATAGTTTCTCAAAGTTTCAGCTAAAAATAGTCAAACTGGCACCAGATCCAAATTTTAGCAGCCGTTGTGTATTTCAGAAAGGGATAAGTGGGTTAATGTGTGATTGTATTATGCAATGGTACGCCACGGTGGTCCTGCAGGTAGTTTGATTGTATTATGCAATGGTACGCCACGGTGGTCCTGCAGGTAGTTTGGAGATATTTTATTATGCAATGGTACGCAACGGTGGTCCTGCAGGTAGTTTGGAGATTTATTATGCAATGGTACGCCACGGTGGTCCTGCAGGTAGTTTGGAGATATTTTATTATGCAATGGTACGCAACGGTGGTCCTGCAGGTAGTTTGGAGATTTATTATGCAATGGTACGCAACGGTGGTCCTGCAGGTAGTTTGGAGATATTTTATTATGCAATGGTACGCAACGGTGGTCCTGCAGGTAGTTTGGAGATTTATTATGCAATGGTACGCAACGGTGGTCCTGCAGGTAGTTTGGAGATATTTTATTATGCAATGGTACGCAACGGTGGTCCTGCAGGTAGTTTGGAGATTTATTATGCAATGGTACGCAACGGTGGTCCTGCAGGTAGTTTGGAGATATTTTATTATGCAATGGTACGCCACGGTGGTCCTGCAGGTAGTTTGGAGATATTTTATTATGCAATGGTACGCAACGGTGGTCCTGCAGGTAGTTTGGAGATATTTTATTATGCAATGGTACGCAACGGTGGTCCTGCAGGTAGTTTGGAGATATTTTATTATGCAATGGTACGCCACGGTGGTCCTGCAGGTAGTTTGGAGATATTTTATTATGCAATGGTACGCCACGGTGGTCCTGCAGGTAGTTTGAAGATATTTTATTATGCAATGGTACGCCACGGTGGTCCTGCAGGTAGTTTGGAGATATTTTATTATGCAATGGTACGCAACGGTGGTCCTGCAGGTAGTTGGAGATATTTTATTATGCAATGGTACGCAACGGTGGTCCTGCAGGTAGTTTGGAGATATTTTATTATGCAATGGTACGCAACGGTGGTCCTGCAGGTAGTTTGGAGATATTTTATTATGCAATGGTACGCAACGGTGGTCCTGCAGGTAGTTTGGAGATATTTTATTATGCAATGGTACGCCACGGTGGTCCTGCAGGTAGTTTGGAGATATTTTATTATGCAATGGTACGCAACGGTGGTCCTGCAGGTAGTTTGGAGATATTTTATTATGCAATGGTACGCCACGGTGGTCCTGCAGGTAGTTTGGAGATATTTTATTATGCAATGGTACGCCACGGTGGTCCTGCAGGTAGTTTGGAGATATTTTATTATGCAATGGTACGCCACGGTGGTCCTGCAGGTAGTTTGGAGATATTTTATTATGCAATGGTACGCCACGGTGGTCCTGCAGGTAGTTTGGAGATATTTTATTATGCAATGGTACGCCACGGTGGTCCTGCAGGTAGTTTGGAGATATTTTATTATGCAATGGTACGCCACGGTGGTCCTGCAGGTAGTTTGGAGATTTATTATGCAATGGTACGCAACGGTGGTCCTGCAGGTAGTTTGGAGATATTTTATTATGCAATGGTACGCCACGGTGGTCCTGCAGGTAGTTTGGAGATATTTTATTATGCAATGGTACGCCACGGTGGTCCTGCAGGTAGTTTGGAGATATTTTATTATGCAATGGTACGCAACGGTGGTCCTGCAGGTAGTTTGGATATATTTTATTATGCAATGGTACGCAACGGTGGTCCTGCAGGTAGTTTGGAGATATTTTATTATGCAATGGTACGCCACGGTGGTCCTGCAGGTAGTTTGGAGATATTTTATTATGCAATGGTACGCAACGGTGGTCCTGCAGGTAGTTTGGAGATATTTTATTATGCAATGGTACGCAACGGTGGTCCTGCAGGTAGTTTGGAGATATTTTATTATGCAATGGTACGCAACGGTGGTCCTGCAGGTAGTTTGGAGATATTTTATTATGCAATGGTACGCCACGGTGGTCCTGCAGGTAGTTTGGAGATATTTTATTATGCAATGGTACGCAACGGTGGTCCTGCAGGTAGTTTGGAGATATTTTATTATGCAATGGTACGCAACGGTGGTCCTGCAGGTAGTTTGGAGATATTTTATTATGCAATGGTACGCCACGGTGGTCCTGCAGGTAGTTTGGAGATATTTTATTATGCAATGGTACGCCACGGTGGTCCTGCAGGTAGTTTGGATATATTTTATTATGCAATGGTACGCCACGGTGGTCCTGCAGGTAGTTTGGAGATATTTTATTATGCAATGGTACGCCACGGTGGTCCTGCAGGTAGTTTGGAGATATTTTATTATGCAATGGTACGCAACGGTGGTCCTGCAGGTAGTTTGGAGTGGAGATATTTTATTATGCAATGGTACGCCACGGTGGTCCTGCAGGTAGTTTGGAGATTTATTATGCAATGGTACGCAACGGTGGTCCTGCAGGTAGTTTGGATATATTTTATTATGCAATGGTACGCAACGGTGGTCCTGCAGGTAGTTTGGAGATATTTTATTATGCAATGGTACGCAACGGTGGTCCTGCAGGTAGTTTGGAGATATTTTATTATGCAATGGTACGCAACGGTGGTCCTGCAGGTAGTTTGGAGATATTTTATTATGCAATGGTACGCAACGGTGGTCCTGCAGGTAGTTTGGAGATTTAGTTCCACGTTGACAATATGTTACGATATTCTGTATTATAACGACTTTAAGCAATGAAAAAATTACATACATGTATAAGGTCAACCAACCAACGGAAATAAAAATGGTCGGCATCACGAAGTTTAGTTATACATAATCGAAACAAACTATAAAGAAAATACAGTAAAACCTCGATTATTCGAATTTTCGGTATAGAAGAATTTAGACCCTTTTAGGCAGGTGGCTGCTTAATGCATGGTGAAAGTAATGCAGAAAGCTCCTAGAGGAGCTTTCTGCATTCCTTTCACTATGCATTAAGCTGCCACCTGTCTTAAAGATCGATAATAATACGTATTTTAGTGTTCGGATAATCGAAGTTTTACTGTATGCAGATAACACTTGAACACATGTAACCCTTTACTCCATATAAACGCATCTTCACGCCTTTGAAAACAGAGCAGAACCAGATCAGACGGTTCCAGTAGAAGCTGTCTAACTAGGGTTTTCTCCGTTTGCTTATAAAATAATACAGATTTGATTCTACATAATATTTATGTTCTGTCATGATCAAGATAGTCTGTGTCCATAAGTCATTATAAAATTGCATCTAATCAATATGACTGATGTCACCGTTTCTTACATGAATATTCATTGAGTAAACTGCTAAATAAATAACTCGTTTACAACAGTCCCGGAGACAGTATCTAGAAGACAAAGCATTTAATATTGAATATTCCATTCTGATCACATGCAAATTCTCAAAATAATTTTTGTTTGATTTTGTTTTTCGAAAGGGCCGTTGGAATTTACCCTGTATGGCTAACAGTGCGTGCACACGTCTACGTTTCCGCTCTGGGGAAAAAAAGAAAAAGCCAAAGAAATGAATCATGCATGAATAATAATACAGCAAAGTCTCGCTAATATGACAACACAAAACAAAACATCACAACAGGAGGTAGCTTAATGCACGACAAAGGTGATACAGAGAGTTGCTATAGGTCCTTTCTCTGTCAAATGTTGCCCTGTGCTTGCAGTCCGCTATATTAATAAATCAAGTCATCGCTTTAGAGATACTCTACTGTAGAGCAATGCAAAATTACAATGTAATGTATGCCAATAAAATATGACAAGTTTCCGTCTTTGACACGCTTTAATGAAAACAGGTTTGCTTACCATCCAACAGATACAATAGCAGCACAGAGACTTCTTTAACACAAAACAAAACATATGTTCATTCTCCTGTTTAAATCAGTTTAAATCTTACCCCGTTTTGACAAAATTACTTCTTTACAAATTTAGATCTGGTACAATTTGGACTACGTCCAATTCACTTGCGGTTTTAAGAGACTATTGGTTGAGTTGGATTCTAACAAGACTCAATGTCTCGTCCAGATCTAGTCTGTTTGCAAATGCGAGTCGGGTGGCGAGATAACAGTTGATATATGTAATAGTTACACACAGTTGATCACATTGATGAAGTTCCTTCTAGAACAGAGCATATTTTCTTCATATTATTTAAGGAAAAGCTTTCCAGGTTTTACTCTGGAACGCATCCATTTTGCATCAGGAGGGGATACAGCAAACAAACAATTGCTCCCAGAGAAGCTTTCTGTATGACAGGAGGGGACACAACAAACAAAACAATTGTTCCCAGAGAAACTTCTTGTATGACTTTCACCCGCACTAAGCTTCCACTTGTCTAAAAGATCATTTAAATGATACTTATACGAGTGTTCGAATAATCAAGTTTTTACTGTATATATTAAACAGACCACGTCTATAAGGTGTTTGGCTACAAATTAAGTGATTTCTCATATATGTTTGACTTCCATACTGCATTAAGCAGTCACCTGCCTAAAAGGGCATCCATTTTTCATTACTTAAACTTCGAAATATCCAGTTTTTACTGTATTAGATGCAATAGATTAATAGACTAATGAAACATAACTGACTAGTTTTTTTTTGTATATAACACAATGTACTTGATTCTCCACAATGTTCAGGTTAATATTTCAAACATACATGTACTGAAGTGAATAGTTTCTATTAATGTTTTATCAACTCAGCCTAACACCATGGCCCAGACTGCTTGTTTCTGTGCTTGCGATATTCTGAAATGAAATGGGAGAACGTCTACTTGGAAAACTAAATGTGACGTCAATGTCTAGGCTATTCCTCGGGACAATGTATAACTATTACGCCGTCGAGCACAATGCCGTTAAGAAAAGGTATTAATTACACCAAATCTCGCTGTGTGCTCCCCTTGTACTTCTTTCTGTTTTGAAAACATGATCTGGGTAACACACTGTTTGGTGTTGTGATAATGTTTTGGTTTCTAAACTATCTACACACAGGAATGTTACTACACAGAACAGGTGGTTTTAATCAAGACTTATACATAGTGTATATCGTCTAGTTTACATAGTACATTATATTAATGCACAGAGGTCCAGATTAGGTTCGTAAATAAACATTTTCAACAGTATCTCCTTTATTTCTCCACCAAACCCTATACTATGACTACTCCTTTAATCGTCTGGAAGAGACGATTCTAAAGAGTGGTCACGGTATAGGGTTTGATTAAGAAATGATGCTTTTAATATTTGGGTACGCACCTAGTTGTCTGTAGCTCTGTTTACATATATTTCTTATTGTAGTGTAATAATGAATGTCAGTCATGGAGACAAGTTCAGACCCTGTGGTACTATACAATAACTCCCAATATAAGTATTGACCAAGTGCCAAACAGCTTGCATCCATATGGAACGACGAATAACTCAGCATTTTATCGGGATGTTAAGGATACAAATGCTAGTCAGGTCCACGACATTATGGATATTACCTACCCATAGATTAACATTGAAAATGACACACATAACCTGTTGGCCAATGTAAAACTGTAGAATCAGATCTTGAATATTCAATAAATAAACAAAGTAGACCTGGTTCAAATATGGATACACAAAGCTGGCTGATAGAGGTATAATATGTTACCTGGATCAATTATGGATATATAAGCCGATCTGATAGAGGCATAATCTCTCTGCAAATGCCACAAATAAGGATTATGGTAAAGAGATAAGAATGTGGATTATAAGACCCATATTGAACACGTTCAAAGCGTATGGTCATTACGTGTACCAGTGATGCATGTTTGGACCACATAAACAGCCTGAAATGGTGAGAAGTAATAAGGAAATGTCACTGAAAATAAACTTACAAATAGAACAATGCCCGCGAGTCTGCAATAAAGCATTTATATCACGCAATGGCTCGTGGTTATTTTTCGTTCAATATGCAACATTGGAAATTGTTTATATAACCCCTTCCTTTATATGAACGCCTTTTCACGCCTTTTCAAACCGAATAGACCCAGATCAGAGGCTCCTGTAGGAGTTGCCTGTTCAGGGCTTGCTCTGTTTTCGTATGAACTTACATGACATAGATATGATCCTACAGTTTTTGTCTATGTCTGCCAAAACAAGTTTTCAAGGTCACATCGACATAAAATAACATTTTCAGTGAAATTCCTGAAATACAACAGTCGTGTGAAAAACACATTAGAATGGATGTGGGACTTTGAAAAGGGACTGATTAATTTTGAAAATGCCCGACATATCTTTAACAAAGGTGACAGCTAAATAAAGACCGAAAGCCATGCAGGACATTCCCTATTGCGTTAACCCTTGCCTTCGTATATTTTCATGCATTTGCAAACACTTTTGAAACCAGTGTAGACCAGGCTCAGGCGGCTTCTATATACAGGAACCGTCCTCTGGTCAGTGTTTGCTCTGTTTATGAATTTATTGTAGACCTGGTTCCATGCTTATAAAACTTTTTAGTTGAGTCTGAGTTCGTTCTCAAGTTTTTGATTGGTCAGATTTGAGCCTTTGGCTTGAAAACAAACTCAGACTCAACTAAAAAGCTTTATAAGCATGGGCCCTGATTATTAAGTGTCTAATAAATACCAATACCTCCTATGTATGAATGACATTATTACTAATTCAGCTAATCAATATTCATGATGTCATTATTTTTTATATGAATATTAATGAAGTAAAGTGTTCAGCAGTTCTCTGACTAAAACAATGTCCTCCTCTTAACCAAATAGTCAGTTTAAAAAGACTGAAGAACACATCAGTATGTGTCAGTACATTGTCTTAAAACCCTGCATGGTACAACTAATTTGTCTTTTATTCACGTTCCCATGCAGACTAAACACATTTCAAATTATCTGTAATATTTGGATAAAGCTATACAAATGCAGACATCATGAACCCAAGTATTTCATCAAAGACAAAGAATTGCAAGATGTATAGAATGTTAATGAACGTGAACTCAAGACTGCTGTACACAGTATACTTTAAAGGCATAGGCCTGTCTTTGAAGTCTGCTTTATAACTTAATGACATTGATTTGAATGACAACTAATTAATCCCTATACTGTAAAGCACAAGCTGTAAATGAATTTGCAAATACAGTAAAACCTCCCTAATCCGGACATTTAAAATACAAGTGTAGTATTGATACCTGTCTGTTAGATAGGTGTCAGCTTGATGCAAGTTGAAAGTCATACAGAAAACTCTTCCGGGAGCTTTCTGCATGCAGTTCTCTCTTCAATAAGCAGCTACCTACCTAAAACGATCTGAATTCTACTGTATTAAATGTCCGGTTTAGAGAGTTTTAACTGTAATAGGATGAAGATAAGACACCTAGTGACTGGATGGATTCAGGCTGTTTGACACTCGGCCATTAGTCTCTTCCAAGATTGATCAGAGTGTAAGCCTGCATTTTTACAGCACGATAAGGGTTAACGAGCTTTAACCTTTAACCTTATGAGAAAATTATTTTAAACACTTTTCCATCCACTACAGTTTCAAAATTGAAGCTATGATCAGGTTGTCAACCTAAATGCAATCAGGGTGTTAAACACTTGGGATCCGGGATATTCGGCGTCGCATCTTGTTACAAAATAATTTCAAAGATAAACCCTTATCCATCGACAGCAACCTAAATGTAAAGCTCAATAAATACAAGGGAATTTAATTTTGTGACTAATGGCGTTTGTATTTGTTTTCATAAGGTCATACATCTATTTTATAAAGCAAATGTTAATATTTTATCTAAGCTTTATTATCACGCACCTATAACCAGTACAATACTAACAGACAATACTTATTACCGTTGTCACTTATCTACATCTGTCAGCAGCAGTTTGATTTCTCTGTAAACAGTGTCATTTGTATTTGATGTAGACATGTATCGTATGCTTTATTGTGTAGTTACAGTTGTAGGTGTAGTATGTATCTAGGTCTATAGCGAATATATCATTAAAAGTTACCCATCGACCACATAAAACTAGTCATAATTATTAGCATTGAAACCGCGTGGTAGCTAAATAAAAGACGAACGTTATAAATACAGAAAGTTCCCACATAAGCTTACAGCATTACTTCGTCATGCATTAAGCGACTAAGCGACTAGTTTGTTTTAATGACACATGCATATATTTTTTATATTAATTAGGTGTTCACTTTGAAGGGGTTTCAATGTAATTATTTGCATAAGCGAGCAGCTCGGGACATAGTCTGAATCCGAATTAATACACTGTCTGTATCACCGGCGTATTGCCAAAGAAACAAGATAAATAATTATATTGACATTATGATTATTTTGTACCATAAGACGTATTCTGATTTTTTTTTGTCATTTCACCACGGGCATGACACATGTAACATGAACATCATAATTGGCCTAGATAACATATATGCACTATTCAAATGTTTGATAATACATAATCTTGCTGATATCACCACTCACAAGAAGTATAAATGCTGGATTTCCTAAACATGTGATAGCTTAATGCTGGACAAAAACATTAAAGGCCCTCTAAGAATTTAACACCTGATTGTACAGTTTCCTATGTTAATAAATGATTCGGTCGCATTAGCGATACTTTACTTTAATACAAACAAACTTAGTCATTTCTCTTGCAGGCTGGGATCCTGTACTTGGTGAAACATCCTGTAACGGCTAGTCCGTGGTACTGGGAGACACGAGTTCATAAAGACAAGGTACGTAGCCATATCAGCCAGTAATTTGTCAGTCGATGCTTCTTTCGGGCTTCTAATGGGAACTAAATGTCTTTCCGTGAACGCAATAGAGAGAGGTTTTATTTTTATTTTGTGTCAATAGCCAAATAAAGTCTTAAATATGGTATGTAGAACGTAGCCTTGCTATATCATTGATAACACCGTTGAAGTAACAGAAGACACGGAGAAAAACATCTTAATGTGGTCACTTAGTTTAACCGTTTCCTTCATATAACCACATATTCATGCATTTGCAAACAATGTAGACCCAGATCAGACGGCTCCCATAGGTATAATATACAGATCTGTAGATCTGGTTGTACAGTTTCTGCCCGAGCTAAAATGCCATGTGTCCATATACCATTATAACAAATACACTAATTAATATTCAAGATGTCATTATTTCTTACATGAAAATGTAACAGGGAAAGTATTACAATTGCATACACTTGACGGGACAATAAGAGTAGCAGTTGTTCAGAACCAACCTCGAAACGCCAATACAGCTGCAAATTACAAGTTGTTGTTATGAGAAGGTTCCCTTCACATCACAACATACGTGTCTTGGGTCGGGGGTGGGGGGGGGGGGCAGTTGGTCAGAAGTTTTAATTATTCATTAATTGGCCTCCAGCTATATATATACAGTAAAACCCCTCTTTACAAGTAGAATGACAATCCGTAAAAGTAGATGGTTCTTTGACCCTCTTCGTCATGAATATTCATGTAACAAATAATGATACCATGACCATTAATCGCACTAATTCTTATAATGGCACATGTGCAAGGGGTGGTTAGCTGTAGTAGAAACTATGGCATTCCATTAGCAAACAGATCAGATACAGATTAGATGGTTCATACAAGGGTCTACTTTGTTCGCAAAGACATAGAATTTATGGTTAAAAAGGTTTTATACAGGACACAAGTAATGAAGAAAATTCTGCGTAACGTTCGTCCAACATTAACATTTTCTTTCATACACTTCACACAAGACCCATATCAGACGATTCCTATAGGAGCCGTCGGACAAGGGTCTGCTCTATTTACTTATTGAATTTGATAAATCGTTTCTTTACCTGCTGAAATAGGTATAGTGTTCCACCTTCTGTATTTCTTCATTATTAACTATTTTGTCCATGAATATTCGTATCACGTATATGTACTAAGTGGTTTGAGAACCAGAATAAGACCTCTACTTGGTGGTCGCTTGAGACAAGTACAGTAAAACCCCTCTAATGCGACCACCAAAAAGGGGCATAATTCCGGATGGCAGAGGCAGGTGGTAGCTTAATGCAGGACGAAAGTTATGCAGAAAGCTCCTATAGGAACTTTCTGCATAACTTTCGTCCTGCATTAAGCAACCACCTGCTTTAAACGACGCCATGGACTGTTTATTCAGTGGTCGCATTAGCGGGGTTTTACTGTATTATATGTACATCCAAACATTATTGTAACCCCATTTAATCCCTCCATTCCTGTAGTAAACACAGGCAGACATTGCAGAGTGCTACTAAATTACATACTAAGCCCACTGATCGGGGTCTCTAAGAATCAACGGCTTTCACCAGTGCGTATTTTATTTGCATGAACATGATGCAAAAGTACAAATGGACGAATAAACATTTATATAGGAATTAATTGGTTAACACAATAATTAGTATATATCTAACTGAAAGGGTTTGTAGAAAGTCACAGTTTTGCGTTTGCCGTTTTCTGGTTTGTATTTACACCATCTTACATAAAACATTTCCCGACGCTATGGAGCATTTGCCATTATCCAAGTCTTGTTTGATACATACAGGTGCTTGTAATGCATTCAAAGTGATCAGGTTGTTGATACGCAAATATAATGTTGTAAAATATAATGACTACCCAAAATCTGATCTAGAGTAATTTTACTGTCGATTCATTCAAGTCTTTGAGACACTATTCACTAACTGCAACTGCAAAAGCTGCAATCCTTTGAGACACCCGGTAACTTGATCTTCTTTATCAAATGCAAGTCGGTCCAACTTAACATGACGTAGGTAAAACGTGTTTTGTTTTCTGTTATAAAATGCCCTTTAACCCTTTATCCGAGCGGCTCGCCTACGCAGGATGAAGTCAATGGAAGCAAAGTAGAAATAAAACAAGAGCTTCCCCAAATAGCAGTCTGGCCAGAGCCTGGTCTGTTTGCTTGACATGTGGAACATATAGATATTATCCTAGTTTCCGTCACGTCTAAAAGTCTAATTAATAGTCCTGTTGTAAGTATATCTTACACGAATGTTCACCAGGTAACGGGCTGACGACAACATCCGGGCGTAAACAGCAACTGCAAAATAGTCAATTCATCTAAACCAAAACTACAGAAAATAAATACGGGTGTTCCTCGAGGTTCTGGTCTCGGACCTCTTCTTTTTCGCATGTATGATAATGATATTGTCTACAATCTGCTCATCTGAACTCGCCTTTATGCAGACGAAAGCTCACTTTACTGTTTTGCTTCAAATATTGGGGATATTGAGGGCATTGTAAATCATGACTTAGCTATGTTATCGCAGTGTAAAACTTGGCTGGTGAAATTTAACCCGATGAAGACTGAAGGTTTATTTTTCAAACATTTAACAACAAAATAGCTTACCAAAACTTTATTTTAATGATGTAGAGCTAGCTTTTGTTGATTATCACATGCACCTTGGAGTAACTCTAAGCAGTGATTGCCAGTGGAAAATACATATAGATGGTATGTTACAGTCAGCATAAAAAAAATGGTATTATGAGAAAAATGAAATTCTGTTTGGGTAGAAAAGCTTTAAATCAAATGTATATGTCGTATGTGCGTCCTTTACTTGAATATTCATTAATTGTCTGGGGCGGAAGTTCAAAACAGAAGTCAGTATCTATTGAACGATTACAGCCTGAGGCCTCCAGAATAGTCACTGGGCTTACTAGGTCAGTTTCACTAGAAAATGTATATAATGAATGTGCCTGGGAAAGTCTCCAGCATAAGGGAACTTACAAAGATATTACTTTATGTATAAAGTGAATAATGATATGGTTCCTTCATATATCACTGGTCGCTTACCACCCATGGTTCATGAACGAACAGATTCCTTGTTAAGAAATCCAAGTAATTTTAAGGTGCCTTTTTGCAGAACAGAATTAATGAAAAAGTCATGTATTCCATCATTTATGAACATTGGAATAATTTAGATGAATAAATTAAATCAGCTGCTTATCTGTCCTCTTTTATTTTTATTTATTTCCAATAAAGATAACAACGTAACCTCACATTGTCTTCATTGAAAAAGAAAACCTGCAGTTTTTCATGATATATTTAGAAACACATGCAGTAATATTGCACATGTAGTAATAATGAATTAGTGGAGGATGCTGAACATTAATGCATTAATTGTTTATTATATAACCAGCAAAGAGTGAAGTTATTCGATAAAACAAGATCTTTGCATCCACTAAACGTAGAAAAAACCTTGTTGGCAGCAAAACCTACAACCTGGAAGAAAATATCCACTTTTTATGCAGTGCACATGCATATTTACCAAACAAAGCGTGTTGTGTAATATATTGATGCTTATTTGTAATACAGCTAAAGCATGATCCTAAGTGTATGTGTACTTGTACAGAGCAGGTCAACTCTACTGAACGAAACTCTGTACCTGTTTCAATTACCCACCTACTGTTGTCATCCACCACAAACATTCAACTGTATTTCATTGTTGTTGCTTTTTTTCTTTAAGGGGGAGGGGGAGGGTGAGTAGGTTTCTAAAGGCGTGTGTGTGTGTGTGTGGGGGGGGGTTAATTAAGGGAAGTGACCTAATGCTGATGGAATTAATCTGAAGACCCAGGTTGGTTACATTCTCAAAGTTGGAGTCAACAATGCATAATAGGTTTTAGCATGCCTCTTTGACCAATATTACCAATCTATAGTAAATCTTGGTATACAGTGTAATATGTAATGTTATTTTGCACTGGAGCAACCATTGTCTTGCTTCCGTTCACATATTTGCAATTTGCAAGAGGTGGGAATGTATACTTAGACGAACTCCGATTAATTTAAAACATAAATACATTTATATACTAGAATCTGCAAAATATTGAGTCAGTTGAATTACGGATTTTATACTTGCACCATGAGATGTATATTTGCCTTAACCCTTTACCTGATACAGAGGACTCCTCAAACTTCTAAAGCAGTGTAGACCCTGACCAAACAGCTCATCTAGGATTCGCATGATCATGATCTACTATGTTACCTTATTTACTTACAGAATAAGTATTATATTTCTACATGTCCTTCCATGGTAGACAATATTTCGTTCATGTACCATTATAAATATTAAGTTAATCGATGTTCAATAATGACATTATTTCTTAAAAAATGATTATATACGAGGGGTGTTCCAATAATAACGTCATCTGTGCTTTATTTCGCGGAAATCGTGCAATTCATGCACAAAACCACCTCGTGTCGATTGAGTGATCACTGGCTCGTGACACAGGTAAATATCTCGTCCACACGTTCACTTGCCTCTGTACAGTGTACATCGTTTCATAGCCTATTCGTTAGACTATACACAAAATGACAGGAAAACGAGCTGAAAATGTTCTTGAAATTAGGGCCTATATAAAAGGTAGGTCATTACTCGGCATAAAGGCTGTAGATATTCACCGCGAGGTGTGTGACATTTATGGGGAGGGCTAAATGTCCCACAGGACTGTTTGTAGATGGGTAGCTAAATTTAGTGCTGGGCAGCAGCAACTGAAAGATGCTGCTCGCCCAGGTCGTCCTGCAACAACTACGACCAAAGGTAACATAGAAACAATCCGAAATATCCTCAAAACTGATGCTCGATTCACCGTAAGACAATTGGCTCGAATGACAAACTTGTCGTTAGCAAGAGTTCATGCAAGTTTGAAGAAACACCTAAAAGTTAGAAAGATAAATGCAAGATGGATACCCCATTTGTTAACGGATGAGCAAAAGAAGACGCGTGTAACAATGGCGAAAAATCTTCTCAAAATGTACCCAAAATATAGTAAAAAGGCTTTTGATAATATAGTCACTGGTGATGAGACCTGGGTGTATTATTTTGAACCAAAGCGGAAGGTTTCCAACCGAATATGGGCCACCAAAAAATGCCAGACGCCCAAGTATTGCCAAACGAATACGAACGGTAAAGAACGTTTTGTATGCTATTTTTTTCACTAATAAGGGTCCAGCTATTCAAATCCCGGTGCCAAAAGGCAGAACGGTCACAGGCAAGTTCTATAAAAACGTTGTTCTGAGAAAACTGAAGAACTACTACAAAAGTAGCCGCCCCAAAACAGGACTTAAGTATGTCCGACTTTTGCATGATAATGCACCCGCTCACAAGGCACGTATTTGGAGTCAGAGAAGGTTACCGTCCTTCCGCACCCTCCGTATTCGCCAGACTTGGCCCCCTGCGACTATTTTCTCTTTCCAAAACTTAAATATCATTTATCTGGAAGGAGATACAATTCGAGAAATGCATTTGGATCTGCTGTTTATCAGTGTCTGATGGGTGTCCCCATTGAAGAGTATAAAAAATGCTTCCAAAAATGGATTGACCGGCTAAAAAGGTGTATTCTGGCTGGCGGAGAGTATTTTGAAGGGCAGAGCAAATTAAAATGAACAAAAGCACTTCCGCTATATGAGCACCGATGCAAGTGACATTATTTTTGGAACACCCCTCGTATCAGGTAGAGGGTTGAGAATATGCAGCTGATACACTATCTATGTTTCATGTGTTCTGTTTCATGTGACACGTTTACTGTAAAATGTTGTAAGGGTGGCGGGGGCGTAAATTATGTTGGTCGAACTTGTGGCCCGACCCTTTTTCATGAAATGATATATGAAATAAAACATGTTTATACTTATTTGTCAAATTCTTACTTTCCCCTATCAGGCTGTTTTGAAAGATGTAAAGGTTTGCATTTAAATACTTCATTGGATGCTGTTAGATAAAGAGGTCAAGAATCCGTATTGTAAATGTTATGCCGGCGTATAATATTCTATGCAGATATTTATTTTCTCTTTTAATTCGATTATAACATGCAACATAGATAACACATAATATTAAATTTACTCTAGGAGCACACCATACAATAAACGAAAATACCACAACAATTCATTCGAACGCAATTAAAATCAAGATGAATATTACAGTATCCCATTTATCTACGACATTTATCATCCTAGGGTCCGTCTTACTAAAGAACGTGCGACCGACATTATCGCAAGTACATGTAGTATTTGTGACAATCTCTACTACTCGGATAGATGAAAGTATCCCACTATATAGAGCGGGATATTAAAGGACTATGTCAGAGTGCAGATGAATACGTGTAATGTATCATGCATCAGGCTTATCAAACATGACTCGTGTCTAATTGGAATATTGGCAATGTTACGAACGGGAAGATTGGTACATATATATCCAACCGGAGGTTCATCGACGCGCCTTGTACAATCGCATTTCAAAAGATATTGTGAAACTGACAGTGCTCAAACATTCCCCAGCTGAAGAGCAATACATTATTTGAGATCCACTGTATGAAAAGCAGAATAGCTTTCCAAACAGTATAACCATATCAGCAGCTGTGTTAACCCTTTACGCCATAAATACGCCTTTCTACTCCTTTGCAAACAGGGTAAATCAAGATCGGACGGCCCCTGTACGAACCGTCTGATCACGATATCTTGTGTTTGCTTATTGAATAATATAGATATGGTTCTACAGTCTTTGCCATGACCAACTATTCTGGTGTTTATGTGACATTATTAATATTCATGATGCCACTGCTTCCTACACGAATATCCAAGGAGTAAAGGCTTCTTAAAGTAGAGTACAGAAAAAGGCGGCTACTTATTAGGCTTAAACGATTTGTGATGTTTTGCAATGCAATGGGTGTAAAACTGCAATTTAGAAAAATCCTGTCAAAATGTTATCCCTTTCCTCCATTAATACGCCTTTCCTTGCCTATTCAACCACAGTACAACCAGATCAGACGGCTCCTGTAGTTCTAATCAGTGTATGCTCTGTTTGCGTAAGACATGGATATAGATATGATTCTATAGCTTCTGCCGTGGCAAAAACCTTTTGCGTTCATATGCCGTGATAGCAAATAAATTCGCATGTAATATTCATGATGTCATTATTTCTTACATTAATATTCATGGAGTAAAAGGTTATATTATCTGAATATTTGGTGAACATATACCCATATACGAGTGATTGTTAAGTGTTTTTATGGGCTATATTATCTTCTGTATATAACACTTTTTTTAGAAGTCGTCTGACCAGTGTATGTACCGTTTGCTTATAAATGGTATGCATTTGATTCTGCAGTGTATGCCATGTTCATTATAAAGATGATAATGATTCTAATGAGTATAAAGTTTCTGCTAAATACTATGTATCATGTCATTATTTCCTACGTGAATATTCATTAAGTAAATGGTTGTACATTTCGCCACCAGATACATTTCGTCCACTATGAGCATTGTCTTCAGTTCCAGAGTAGCATTTTCGTCCAAATTCTTTCCAAAGACGAACTCAGAATGGTTAACTGTTTGGTTCCTAACAGCGCTCCATCTAGATCCAAACTGTTTGGTTCCTAACAGCGCTCCATCTAGATCCAAACAGTTTGGTTCCTAACAGCGCTCCATCTAGATCCAAACAGTTTGGTTCCTAACAGCGCTCCATCTAGATCCAAACTGTTTGGTTCCTAACAGCGCTCCATCTAGATCCAAACAGTTTGGTTCCTAACAGCGCTCCATCTAGATCCAAACAGTTTGGTTCCTAACAGCGCTCCATCTAGATCCAAACTGTTTGGTTCCTAACAGCGCTCCATCTAGATCCAAACTGTTTGGTTCCTCAAAGCGCTACACCTAGATCCAAACTGTTTGGTTCCTAACAGCGCTCCATCTAGATCCAAACTGTTTGGTTCCTAACAGCGCTCCATCTAGATCCAAACTGTTTGCAAACGTTTCTCGGATTCGTTTATGGCTGCGAAAGAAAGAAACGAATAAAAACCAACAACAAACCGCAGGCGTTGTAAGAATTATATGGAACACACACGCATATAATGACATATATATCAAATAATAAAAGAAACAGCCATTATTAAATCAAGAATGTATGCAAACGTTGGAAACATATTTACGTCAATTATTACGTCATTGGCCTATTTTATCATCCCGTGTCATTCAGCGCTTTATTAGCAAATAAAACCGGGACACACGCTCATTGGTTCACAATGTATAATTGCTACATACTTTTAAGTCTTGAATTAGCTGCGATTTTATGTGACAAAGTATCTTTTCTGAAAATGTTACTCTACGGGAAATTTTCAGCGTGAAGCCAATTACTTTACAGCAAGTAATTCGAGACGGATAACATAACCCTCTAACTTGCTCTGAACACTGTGTACAGCACTGTCATCTGTAAACAGTTTGGAGTCAGACAAGGTGTCAAATAGCCTAACTTCTCACCAGGATCCGTACTGTTTGACAGTCAGTAAATAGTTCCTCAAAAGCTTAAACTAATCGATAAGGAAGAAAATCCAAGATACGATATTGAGCAGATATCACGTTTGGGTCGGATCAGGGTAAAGCAAATTGAAAATAGACATTAGCATTTCATTCCATAAATTGATTTGAGTCATAATTACTTGAAAGGTAATGTACCATTTAATGCACAACATAAAGAAACATCCCACTCGTGTGAATGTAGCTTTATCTAGCATGTCGAGCAAATTGCTCCTCTTTTATAAATAATCCATTATCTACATGGAATCTCTATAAAGCGCCAACTATTTAAATAAACATGCATGTTTTCCTGTGGGAGCTTTCTGAATAACTTTCCCTCGGCATTAAGCCACCATCTGCTTCTATCGTTTAGGTGCTCGGTTTACACGGTGTTTGCTGTATTACATAAACGCTTCAGGAAACACATTCAGGTATACATGCCAACAAGTACCGGACGTTAAAATTAGTATAAATATCGGTCTTGGAGACAGGTGGCAGCTTAATGCAGGGTGAAAGTCATGCAGAAAGCTCCTATAGGAGCTTTCTGCATGACTTTCTACCTGCATTAAGCAGCCACTTGCCTAAAGTATCTAAATTCTTCTCTACAAGATTTCCGGTTTAGAGGGGTTTTACTGTAGATATACAGGCCAACAAGTAAGGCAGATGGAACACAATGGCTGTGCCGCATTGTAGTAAAGTATGAGGTGCGACGGCAAACTACTGTACATGGGAGTCTATAAAAGCAGGTGGTCGCTTAATGCAGGACAAAATAGTTTTCTGTATAACATTTATCCTGCCTTAAAATATCTAAAATATCTAAATTCTTCTCTACTAGAATTCCGGATTAGAAGGGGTTTACTGTAGGTATTTCAGTCGATGATATTGAATACATTTAGCAACACAATGAACTGCATGCATGACCCACACTGTCAAACATTGTGTAATTACCAACTACTAAAATGAACCACAGTACAGACTCATTTGTTTAGAAAAAACGAGAAAAAATAGGTGATCCCTAATACAGGCTGACAGTTATACAGAAAACTCATTTGGTGGCTTTCTGTATGACTTTTACCCTGCATTAGGCTAACATTTGTCTACTGAAACCCCATTCTCCATTTAAAACTGCAGCCGGTCTTAAGACGTAACCTGGATAAATTCATATACATGAAATATATATGAATCATACTTACTTATATCCCTTTACTTCATGAATATTCATGTAGGAAATAATAACAATGTCATATTAAATAATAATGTATGAAGTAGTGCAATGATATATGAACACAGAAATGTTTGGCCATGGTGGAACTTGTACATTCAGATCTGTATTAGTCCATCAGCAAACAGAGCAGACCTTGATAAGATGGATCCTACTGGAACCGTCTGATCTAGAACAACTCTGCCTGCAAATACATACAATTGTTATATATGGACATTTGGATAAATCAGACGGCAATTGCTTACAACTGACAAGCTTTTGGGCAAAGGTCATACTTACAACAGGATCAGCTCTAATGAAATAACGCAATTAACCTTCTACCCCATGAATCTTCATGAATAAATTAATGAACACGTGAATGTTAACTTACTGAGCTTTTATAATGGTACAGTAAAACCCAGCTAATGCGACCAAGCTTTTATAATGGTTCAGTAAAACCCAGCTAATGCGACCAAGCTTTTATAATGGTACAGTTAAACCCAGCTAATGCGACCAAGCTTTTATAATGGTACAGTAAAACCCAGCTAATGCGACCAAGCTTTTATAATGGTACAGTAAAACCCAGCTAATGCGACCAAGCTTTTATAATGGTACAGTAAAACCCAGCTAATGCGACCAAGCTTTTATAATGGTACAGTAAAACCCAGCTAATGCGACCAAGCTTTTATAATGGTACAGTTAAACCCAGCTAATGCGACCAAGCTTTTATAATGGTACAGTAAAACCCAGCTAATGCGACCAAGCTTTTATAATGGTACAGTAAAACCCAGCTAATGTGACCAAGCTTTTATAATGGTACAGTAAAACCCAGCTAATGTGACCAAGCTTTTATAATGGTACAGTAAAACCCAGCTAATGCGACCAAGCTTTTATAATGGTACAGTAAAACCCAGCTAAGGCGACCAAGCTTTTATAATGGTACAGTAAAACCCAGCTAATGCGACCAAGCTTTTATAACGGTACAGTAAAACCCAGCTAATGCGACCAAGCTTTTATACCGGTACAGTAAAACCCAGCTAATGCGACCAAGCTTTTATAATGGTACAGTAAAACCCAGCTAATGCGACCAAGCTTTTATAATGGTACAGTAAAACCCAGCTAATGCGACCAAGCTTTTATAATGGTACAGTAAAACCCAGCTAATGCGACCAAGCTTTTATAATGGTACAGTAAAACCCAGCTAATGCGACCACATAAAAGAGGTATACTTCTGGCTGTTAGATACAAGTGGTAGCTTAATGCAGGACAACAGTAATGCAGACAACTCCAAGAGGAGATTTCTGCATTACGTTTGCTCTGCATTAAGCAACCACCTGCATATAAAGACACCCATGTCCATTCATTAAGTGGTCGCATTACAGGGGTTCTACTGTATTAGGATTAAGGCCCATTTTCATGCCACAAACTATATAATCAGATTTATACATATCGTAGGCAAACAGAAAAGACTCTAGTCAGACGGCTCCTTCAAAAACAGTCCGATCTGGGTCTACTGCGTGTGCAAATTCGTTAAAAGGCGTATATGTGAGTTTAACTAGTCCCAGTTACATTATATGTATTTGTTTCCTCTATCGTACACAGGAGGAATCGATCTGACGATTTACTAAAACAATTTCCAAATAACGTATTCGTTTGATGTTTCTGGGCAAAGATATCTAATTATAGAACTCCATAAACTCCCCTGACCCTATACATTGGACAGGGGCAAACGGTGTAGATCATCATTAGGTGTTAGTAAAGTTTAAATAAGTAGAGTAAACGACTAAATACGTAAACTCATTGGTGTCCAGTGTCCCTTACACCGGACATAGGCAAACGTTGTACACCCAGATCATATGGCTGAAGGAGACGGTTCTGATCAGGGTGTGCATTATTTGCTGAACCCATCAATGCCGATAGCTTATACCAGCAGCAAATGTTTTGTCCCCCATCCCCTCTTCCCCCTCTGACATAAACAAATGGATATGTTCCAAAATAAGATCAGTATCCATGCTTATAAAACATTTTAGTTGAGTCTGAGTTCGTTCTCAAGTTTTTAATTGGTCAGATTTGAGCCAAAGGTTCAAATCTGACCAATCAAAAGCTTGAGAACAAACTCAGACACAACTAAAAAGCTTTATAAGCATGGACCCTGGAATAATTATCCTGAAAGAACATGGGGATAAATGAGTTAAGATAATTATAAATCATCTGTCCAATCAGTCCTTGTAGACGCTTTGGTTCTGACCGAGTGTTCATCCGCACGATTTTATTATGGCGCAATTGTAGATACAACGAGTACTGGTTTATCTAATTCCCTTATTTCTCCGCCTAACTCTATCATGTTAGTACTTATTAGTTTCCTAACCATATCATGTTAGTACTTATTAGTTTTCTTACTCTATCACGTAAGTACTTATTGGTTTCGCCTCATACATACCAGACTAATATGAGTACCAGCACGAAAATGATTATGTATGGCAAAATGGAGAAGCTATTTACCTAGACCTATTGTATAACCTGTCTTAGCGGTCATTCATTTATAGAACATTTAGCGTTTTAAAAAAGCAGATGATACTTAACCATTTCCTTCATATAAACGTGTTCTAACGCATTTGCAAACAG
This sequence comes from Azorinus chamasolen, assembly GCA_963576725.1. Taxonomy (NCBI): domain Eukaryota; kingdom Metazoa; phylum Mollusca; class Bivalvia; order Cardiida; family Solecurtidae; genus Azorinus; species Azorinus chamasolen. Next base: position 79,635,271 of record OY755245.1, read on the forward strand.
AGTAGACCCAGATCAGATCAGGGTCTGATGTGTTTGCTAATGAAATTTGAACGATCTGTTTCTTTACGTTCTAGAATGACTACAATGTTCTACCTTTCATATATCATTGTAACTATTTTGTTCATGAATATTCAGTAGGTATTGAAATTCGGAATGAACCTAGAACCGGGAAAGGATTAAGGCACGGTAGAACAAAAGTAATACAGAACGCTCCTATAGGAGCCCCGCATTAAGCTATCACCTGCCTTACAATCCTATAATTAGCCCTCTAATGGCCGCCTAATACATGTACTACTGTAATAGGTACTTCTTATTTGCCAACTCTGTATGGTCAATTTTTTCAGAGTAACTGGTAATACATTGAATAAAACATTGAATCCCGTAGAGTTTTGCTAAATCCTCTCTGTCTTTAGTCGCGTCTAGACATCTTATATATTTAGTGATCACGCAATCTATATTTAACAACACGAGAATATCCCCTACACTTTTCACACTTTTCATATTGATTATTACATTATTACATTATATATTATTTTATCTTATATGACCGTGTCCCTTTATAGGTCAACATTGTCAGGAAAACAATATTCTTTGAACCAAACGTAGGAGTAGGTTTACTCACATCAACTTGGTTTAACCCATTTGCTCCCAGTGGATTCTTCCATGTTTATATATTGGACTGATCTATGTTTTATCTAAGGGGTGCATGGGCTAAAATGTCTATTTCGTTTTGTTTTATATTGAAATTCCTATAATCAAGCAGTGTAGACTCTGATCAGACGCTGCATTATGCGGCGTCTGGTCAGAGTCTACACTGTTTGTCTACGTCCCATATATGGGATCGTGGGAGCAAATGGGTTAACCATTTACTCTATACATACACATTTCTATGCCTTTGCAAACAGAGTAGGGACCGTCTGATCAGGGTCTGCACTGTGCTTATGACAATTTCCGCCTCAGTCAAAAATTCCTGTGTTCATGTTCTATCATAAAAAAAATAGTCTGAGTATTTTTGATGACGTCATTATTTGTTACATGAATATTCATAGAGTAAGGGTTAAACAGTACTTCAGAATATTGCTGTTTAAGTTTTTATCGAAGGCATGTTTTACATTCAAGCATTGAAATTCACCAGTAATGAATGATAAAATCACCACAAGGACAGACATTGAAATACAAATAGTATAAGCTTATCACCACAGAGACAGAGAAAATGCCCTGGTGTCCGTCTTACTGGATATCATGCGATAACAACTATCTACTTGGTGACAATTACTACGACTCGTACCGCCGAAGATATCGTACATTCGAGCATGCAACAGTTCTAACTTACATTATACGACAGAAAATCAAACTTCAAGCTGTGAGCGTCGTATGCTAGATTACGATGGTTTCAGTCGTACGACCTTATGTTTTAGATATGCAGCTGTATAACCAAACAGTAATCTTATCAGACTACCTACCGTGGTCCCTTTACTTCATGAATATTAATGCATAAAATAATGCCATAATGAATCTTGATTTTATGATTGTTTTACAATGTTCAATCATCATGATGAAGATTGCCAATGTGTACTATCGAAACATTCCCCTGTGATGCAGAATAAACTGTTGTCATCGATACCTCTACTTTTTGTTACAACAAAATATTATTGGCCTATGTCGAATAGTTAACGCAACTAAACGTAACCCGAATTAACCCTTCTCTTGCTGGATTTTAAAATGCATTTCTCCTTCTTTACCCATGCCCTGTTGTATAACTACATATATCTTCACTGTGTACAAGTATTTCGCTGTGCAATCACTGCTGTGGAGTGCACTGGTTGCACAATCAACTTGTAAATAGTGCAGACCCTGATGAGACAGCTCCAGCAGGAGCTGTCTGATCTGGGTCTTCACTATTTACAGGTAGGTATATTGACGTGAATAGCAAGCGAAGGGTTAAGACTGATACGTTGCCGTGTACTCGATATCAAACACGTGAAAGTTGTGTCTTATTTGGCATTTAGATTTATGTATTTTTATGCATTTTTAAAATAATTTGCAAGTAGAGATTATCACTTTAAAAGAAGGACGTTTGGTCTTTATATTGCTGTATATAGATACACATTAGATGCACATGTTCGAAGATAAACATGCACCACGCCATTAGATGCACGTGTTACAAGATACACATGCACCACGCAATTAGATGCTCGTGTAACAAGCCACTATGTAAATACATATATTCAAATACAATGCTCTTCTGGGTTCAAGGTTATACAATTTCTGAGGCTGACATCGTTCCCAAGTATCTGATTGCCCAGATTCTGAGTTCGAGATGCTTGAGAATGATATCAGACTCAAGCAGAAAGTTTAATAACCTCGGGCCAGATCATTAAAAGGTTCACTACACCTTACCTTATATCACATAAAATTATTCATTACTAGGCATCAGTCAACTGGTCGTTGAATTCAATCGATATAATTTTACCAATGACATATTGATGACCTCGTTTTTCGCAGATCATGGTTTCCACGCCTGAGAATAATGTAATCAAATAGTTCAAAGGTGGGAAACATGTGATTACATTTTGCACGCAACACAGTCACATATTTCACAATTTCTGAGAAATTTATGATCGATGCCAAATGTAAAAGAAAATGCAAACTTACACATGAATCACGGTTTTTCATTATAATGAGTATAATGATAAGGTCATTAATATGTTTCAAACTAAAAACAGAATCTGACAAATATGTGACTTTCTTTTTAAAATCCAGAATTAGACTTCTTTTGAGTGGTGTTATTAGCGAGACGCTACTGTTTTTACGTACGTTCTGATCTGTTTTTACGTACGTTCTGATCTGAAAAGATAATGTCGCCGCTTGAGACATTGTCAGGATTGTTTCTTCACGTAAGGAAATATATAGAACACGCTTGTAAGTCTAGACAACGTTTTATATCGCACTGCACGAAATACATACTGGCCATTCAAAGCCTTTTGTCACGGTCCCGATGGAACGCAGACTATGATAACTGTACTGCGGGGAGTGACCAAGACACTGACGTCACGGTCTGTGAATAATTGACAATAAAATGATTTAATGAACAACGTCATATTCAACACACAATACAACCCCTGTATATCGACCATTTATCGTTAAATGAAGTATATTGTCTATAAGGGCGGATGATTCTTTAATACAGAGCGAAGGTAATAAAGGAGCTTTTTGCAGAACTTTCGTTGTTTCGTCTTGATCACATTTTGCACGCAACACAGTCATACATTGCACATTGACATCTATGAACGATGCCAATGTATAAAACACAATGTGCAAATTTACATCTGAATCACATTTTTCATTATAATAGGTATAATAGTAACGTTATGAATACCTTTTAGCACTAAATCATAGTCTGTGAAAAACATGATCATCTTTGTAATCTTATTTGCAAACAGACACATTTGTCGTATTTCAAGATGTGAGATGTGATCACATGCTATACAGATTTTGTGATATTGTGATCAGAAGAAATAAATGTCCTACTGACGTCAATACGGTACAGCTAATCCATCCACCTAATGTATGAACACAGGAGTCTGTACGAGAATGTGGCTTCTTGCATGGTAAACATAACACAGGAAGCCCACACGAGAGCGTCCTGCATAACCCTTTTCATGCATTAAGTTACAACCTGTTTTTTTTATATCTAGAATCTAGACTTCTTTCGAGTGGTCGTATAATTAGCGAGACTACCGTATTTACTTGTTTTCTGAAGTTATAGTGCTGCGTTTATGCCGCAGCACAGAGTATGTAATGGTTTGGTATGGCCTACCTTTTTGGCACTGCAATAACAGTTTTACTATACCCGGGGGCCAGAAAGGGTTACCGTGCACCCCCCGTCTGACTTTTTTTCATGGGTACCAGGGTGTTTGGTAGGGTCTGCTGAATGGAAATCAAAGTTGTACCCAAGAAAAAACTCATTCCTGCTATGGATTGTTCTACAGTTTCCATGGCAACCAGTGGTCTTGACAACGGCGGTGGGTAAATGCTATAATGTAGTATATCTATGCTATTCAGGGCACTAAGAGTTTGAAACTGGTGCCAAACTGAAGGTAAGACATTGGTCTTTAATTAAGAATATGTTTTTGTTAATTACCACATTTGCATAATCATGAATATTAATGAGAAACCCGAAAAATGAAGGAAAAAAGACTAGAAGATGGTAAAAACTAGATCTTAAATCACCTGTGATGGTCCAAATACACCCAAATATGTTTTTATACATAAAACACCCCCAAGGAGTGTATTATTCAAAACAAAATCGTGTCTCTGTGGCTTATTTGCATTTTTATTGCGTTTTTGAGTATCCATAGCAGAGGTACGTCCGGGTAGCGTAAGCGCATAGAGAAGATAGCATTATATCTCAAGGCCTTCGAGAGCTGGTAGCTAACAATATCAACTTGTTACCAAACATAAAATAAATACACTGGTAAATGATTTAAGATATATTTTAGTTAATAAGTTCATTAACATATTCATGAATATTAATGAGACACCCCTAAAATTAGAGAAAAAGACAGGGAAATGGTGAAAACTAGAACTGAAATCACCTGTAATGCTACAAATCGATGGAGATATGTTCTTATACATAAAACCATCTCATTGAGAGTAATCTAGCTGATGCTATGTAAAAACGTGTCTCTATGGGTCATCTGCATTTTAGAGTTTCCATAGCAAATGTACGTCCGGACAGCGTCAACGCATAGAGAAGGTAAAAACGTTATATCACAGGGCCATGGGCAGCTGGGAGCTAACATTATCAACATGTTACCAAATATAAATTTAAGAAATACAATGGTCCTCTGATTTAGAATATCATGTTGCTAATCAGTTAATTAGCATATTCATGAATATTAATTAAAAAGAGAAAGAAAATTATAAAAAGTGTAGAAATGAAATTCTTAAAGATCCCGTATGCTCCATGTACACCAAAACAAGTAAGAGATACATCAAAATATTTTTAACAATTTTGTGCATTTAGCTGGTATTATATTAAAAGATGATGTCTTTATCCGGTATTTGCTTTTTCGTATGCGGGTGCGAGTGTGAACCCTTCTGGTATGAAAACAAATTAACAATTAAAATACAAAAAACAGACTGTTTCAATTTCCAAGTATAATATGGAAATTTAAACCACGTTCAAATAAAAAACTTGAATGATTAAGATTTATCTAAATCGTTCTGCTTACTTGCTTATTTATAAATAATGATTTGGGTATCACAAACGGCCATGACATGATGTGAAATGATTTAGGCTGTATTATGACTTGACCAAAGAACAAAATATTGAATCAAGAATTTAAACATATTAACTAAACTAATATTACCATGGGTAGGCTTGTGTCTCGGCTCATATGAATTGTATACATATTTCGTTTACGTTATCCTCACCAGTACATCACAGTTATGGTGATTGAAAAAGATATTTCTATCAAAAGTGTAAACTTTTGAGGAGATGCTTATCTAATGGCTTGTATACTACAATCTACCAGCAGAAAATGCAATTAAACGAGGTCTGTAAAGTTGAATTAGAATAGACAGTAACAGAGAGAAATCATGGCTTATTGGTGTTTAACTGGTGACATACATTTACATTTGAACTAATCGAAGCATGTATTATTCGGTATATTTACAAATCATTATATCATTGTCGCCTTAGTATGTGTACAAAACATTATGTCCATGAATACTGTAAAGAATGTCTCAACCGGTTTACAGAAAAAGACATTTCTGTGTGATACACAAATTCATCACCATATCTGTATGCATTATAATGCAAGTTTAGTCCCAATGATAACCAGTGTCTTCAAAGATCCCCATTTTTCATCTTCTCTATATGTGCTTCAAATTACAGAATGTCTACCATGACTTCTTGAGGCAAGTACTCGCAGACTCATAATGGAATGGTCCAAGATCCACATTGACATGGCTCCAGTCATGTGCTTCTGAGGCTGGGGTATTACAGAATAGGCTATATGTGAGCTCGTCCAAATTCGCACCTGATTGATGACCCATTAAATGTGTCGGACTAAGCAAATCTACGTGGTGGCAAAGATCCCATGTCAATGTTATGCAAATCATTAATTGGCTTATCTTCGCGCGTCTCCTTAGCAGCAGTTTCAATTCAGCGTACATTGTGGATGTGAACGAGTCTTATTCACCAATTAGATCAGCTTAAACATTCCCAGTTTACAAAACTTACTAGTGGAGTTACGAATCTCGGTCTCTTTCCAGGAGTTGTTATTTGGTGATACATATCCTTTTTCCTTAAATGTACTTGTAGACTCACAGTAAGCATGAAGACCCAACATAGCATCCTCACATTAGACGCTGTCAGCGTAATCAAACAGTATGAAAATGTTGTTGGCTGGCGTTCTTACTTGAACAGTCGTGCAGTCTTGTTCTCTGGCTAAAACCTGATATCAGTTTCTTCTTGTGCCGACTTCAAAACAGTTTTACTTTATGGTTTACAAATTACTTGTGTGGTGTGGTGGTATAGTGGTAACGCACTTGACTGCCGGTCCGCAGGTCCGGGGTTCAAATCCCTGTCCCACTCGGAAATTTCAGAGACACTTTTCAGTGTCTCCCACCCGCACCTCCTCTCCACCCGGGGATTAAAGTGGGTACCTGTGAGGGTCACTAGCCGGTACTGCGGCTGCATGATTGCGCCATATGTTAGCAATGCTCAATATTGTAGGCGAATGACTCAATGACCAGGGGGGTACATGTACAGTCGACTGAGCGGTCTTTTGGACTGAAAGTAGACTATAACTAGGTACTTTACTTCTTGTTGTTTTACTTGAACACGTTGCCTCATGTTATCATCGTTCATCAAAAAACCTTCCAGTCAGCAGGTTTCTTTGTATCCTCCCCTTACACTAGCAGCTTTTCTGAACCCCCATTTCCTCATTCTCTCCATATGTTTTTAAGTTTTCCTGATACATATCTTACATGAATACTTTCAGGCGTCATGTTGAAAAGTCTTTCAGATATTTGTTTGAAGATGCATGGAATGTCTCGCACTGAATGAAATAAAACATTTCTGTCTTCTTTTACAATGTGTTTCTCATCTTGTGTTTGTCATGTCTACCTCTTCTATTAGGTATTCAGCTCCTTTGACGTATAGTATTCTGCTAAACAGCCTCCAGCATTACCAATGCTGAACGAAACTGGTGTTTCATGAGATCCCGAAGATCGATATCCACATATGACCCTTATGACTGATTAGTAATTGCACTCAACTATGTCCGTGCTGCCAGTATACTAACACCGAACCTGCCATTGTCTTCAAATCAGTCTTTAACAACTCGAGGAACCGTGCATGGGTTTCCAGCCTGTTGTTTATAAAAGCTTCTTTAGCGACTTTATCTCTTACATCTGCCCTGAGAAAGTCATCTTCATTTTGAACAGATTCTTTGACACACAATACAAACGATATTGAGCGTGAGGTTGACATCGATCATTGCCACCTTGTAGAAAGTTGGTTGCGTTGATTAACGCCCATTACAACTTTAGGCTAATTTGATGCCCCAGAAAGAGGTCAGCGGATACAGAGAAAACCGGGTGCGATGACCTACTACTTTCTCTGTTTCAATAATGGATTGAGGATGAATTGTGGAAGCATTCTGGAGAAGGCTCTTGAAGCAGATGAAGAATATGAAGAAGTGAATGGGGGATCTTTGAGGATTATTATTCGAGCTAAACTTACATTACGATTAATACAGATGTGATGATAGTTAAATATATCACACAGAAAGGTCTACTGCTTAAACACGTAGAAAAATTCTTAACATTGAGGAGCAGAATCGAAATGAGGGATGGGTTTTCCGTCTCTTGTGTTATCATCGGTATTTATTGAATTTGACATGATAATGTTTCATGCATGTTTTGCCATGTATCTTATCTTAGTAATGTGAAATGTATTGTTTCTAAAAATATAGCTATGCATCTACAGCATGCACTGACGTTTTGTACATGTGCTGAAAACAACACTGATATAATGGTTTGTAAATACATGTATGCTTTTGTTTGTAAATACATGTATGCATCAAAAGCATTAGCCAGTTGTATGTTACGAAATACACCATTTAAAAAGCCTTGTTTCATTTCTACTTTACAAATCATGTTAAATTACTTTTAGATGTCCTCATCAATACTGGTAATTTACACGTCATTACAAAGGCCGAGACATCAGCCTACACATACTCCGTTTAGTTCACTTAATAAGTTTAAATTTTGGAGTCAATTATCTTAATATTTGCTTAAGTCAGACATTGGGTAAATTATTTCACGTTTTGTGATACCCTACTCATTTTTATGAATATAAAAGTAAGCAGATTTTATGAAAGGTGTACAATCATGCCCGTATAAAGAAAATAACGGATACAGACACCATCGTTTGATATAAAACCATAATTAAATCATAATTAATTTGAAAGCGGTTGGATTATTTCGGTATACTTTGACCAAACCGGATGGTTTAAAATTCGTTCTACATTTTTTAAATAATGTCCCTTCTTTTTGTTTGATTTAAGCATTAATATTCATGAATATGCTAATGAACTGATTAACAACATGATATTCTTAATCAAAGACCATTGTATTTCTTATAATTATATTTGGTAACATGTTGATAATGTTAGCTCCCAGCTGCCCAAGGCCCTGTGATATAACGTTTTTACCTTCTCTATGCGTTGACGCTGTCCGGACGTACATTTGCTATGGAAACTCTAAAATGCAGATGACCCATAGAGACACGTTTTTACATAGCATCAGCTAGATTACTCTCAATGAGATGGTTTTATGTATAAGAACATATCTCCATCGATTTGTAGCATTACAGGTGATTTCAGTTCTAGTTTTCACCATTTCCCTGTCTTTTTCTCTAATTTTAGGGGTGTCTCATTAATATTCATGAATATGCTAATGAACTTATTAACTACAATATATCTTAAATCATTTACCAGTGTATTTATTTTATGTTTGGTAACAAGTTGATATTGTTAGCTACCAGCTCTCGAAGGCCTTGAGATATAATGCTATCTTTTCTATGCCCTTATGCTACCCGGACGTACCTCTGCTATGGATACTCAAAAACGCAATAAAAATGCATAAAAGCCACAGAGACACGATTTTGTTTTAAATAATACACTCCTTGGGGGTGTTTTATGTATAAAAACATATTTGGGTGTATTTGGACCATCACATGTGATTTAAGATCTAGTTTTTACCATCTTCTAGTCTTTTTTCCTTCATTTTTCGGGTTTCTCATTAATATTCATGATTATGCGAATGAGGTAATTAACAAAAACATATTCTTAATTAAAGACCAATGTCTTACCTTTAGTTTGGCACAAGTTTCAAACTCTTAGTGCCCCGAATAGCATAGATATACTACATTATAGCCTTTACCCACCGCCGTTGTCAAGACCACTGGTTGCCATGGAAACGGTAGAAAAAACCATAGCAGGAATGAGTTTTTTCTTGGGTACAATTTTGATTTCCATTCAGCAGACCCTACCAAACACCCTGGTACCCATGAAAAAAAGTCAGACGGGGGGTGCACGGTAACCCTTTCTGGCCCCCGGGGTATACCTTCTGCCTGGAATATCTGATTTGTTATGAACGATTCGGTCCCAATCCGTTTCGGGCTTGGTAGTTTCGGCCCTGTTATAAAATATACCCATTTTTACACAAAATTTAGTCCAACCGAGTCGCATTCAAAGGTATATAGATGGCAATTGTGATATGATTGAACGTAAAGTACCAATATACGCAGAATTCAACCCGATACATATATGTTTCTATTATATGATACACAAGCTTTTCACACCAGTATATGCCGTATTGTAATAGTCAAATATGGGGAATGATGTCAGTAAGAATCCTGTTTAATTTGAATTACAATGTTGTGAAAATTGTAAAGTCAATACATGAAATTAAAATAAAACCTTGGTTCATTTTTAAATTGGAATTTTTGTGTGATAAGAAATAAATAAAAAACACACTTATTAAACAATAAGTATACCGAACAAACAGGAATGAGCAACCATAATTATCAAGCTAGACATATACAGAGCAAATAGATAAGGAACAAATAGTAATGATTGAGCTATATAGCGACATGATAAAATTACTTATCACATAATCTACCATGTGGGAGTGCCGTAACAGAGTGCCGTATTTCGCAGAATTGCACTAGTGCATGTTTTATGCAAATTAGCAAGTTGGTCAATCGTAGCTCTCATTTAAAAAGCGTTAGCCAATCATAACACTCTATGCGGGTCGTCCGTTGTATTACTACGCTGTTTGTAAAGCAATCGCAGTAACAGTCGTCAGCTAGTCTGTTTTATTTTCTATGGCATTTTAAGGATTATGTGATAAAAAAAATCTTACATTCATGTTCGTTATACATTGTCTTTATGAAACTCGCTTAATATAATGAATATGACACTTGCTAATGCTCGTGTCATATTATTATAGTAAACTCGTTTCATAAAAACAATGTGTAATGAACACTCGTGTAAGATCCTTTCTATATATTTATTACATCATAAGCAAACAGAGCAGACTCTGATCAGACATATCCTGCAGGAGTGTCGAATCTGGATCTGTTCTATTTGTCAAGGTGTTAAAATGCATATGTGTATATATATGTGCATACATGTGTATAGCAACATGTAGTAAGATATAGATCTATTGTCTGAAACAGATAAAATATTTTGCATGGAACTAACAGCATGTGCGTGTATATTGTACTATATACTACCTAGTCGCAATGAAGTATTTGGGTAATGAGTTAACGATTCCTTCAGCAAACACGGTTTGAACTTCATTAAAATATTATTCATTAACACAGTGATTCCATTTTTGTTTTACGAACTGTACATGACGTTTAGGAAAGAGGCACCAGCAAAGCGGCCCATTCAACAACAACGATTTATGTGCTATTCATTTTTAAAGTATGTTCAAAGTTCTGATGTTTGTTCCCACTATTTTAACTTTTATTACCCTACTCCAATTAGTTGAGGGGGTGTACTGCAATCACCCTGTCTGTTGATCAGTATGTCTGTCTGTTCATCGTTCTTTGCGGTTTTGTTCGGAGCATTACTTGGTCATCTTTCTATGAATCTTTCTTATACTTTGCAGACGTTTCTGTCGTTATATCGCATTGTGCACCTGCGATTTTGGTCATGATCACTTGACCGATATATCAGTTAGAGCATGTTTTGACAATTGTTTCTTGGAGGAATGTGGCCTGAGCATTAGAACAATATCTGTAAAGTATCCGTAGTTCCTAGTACAATATTTCATATTTTGGTGTCAAATATATTTGCATTGGAAATAAAAGTTACTTGATTTTGAGAAGATTAAATTATTCACTTACTTTATAGTCTCATTGGAGGTTTTTGAGTTGTTTAATCATGGTACAATGTCTTGTATATTACACTCGTCTTTTGTTAACACTGCTTTATAAAACATATGTTATCTGTACTTTCCTTGTGTAGATTAAATTGTTTCAAGTGTTTGTTTTAACCTTTTGTTCTCCGACATATACATTTAAACATCTTTGCAGAGTAAACTCAGATCGGAAAGATCCTAAAGAAGCTGTTTCATTTTCGTCTGCTACATTTAAATATAATTATATTTCAAGAGGGCCGTGATGACCCTGGTATCGCTAAATATACAATCCGAGGATATGATTTTCAAAGTTTTCACGTTCACTATAGAAAAACTGGTCACCCCTGGGACGGGGCCAATTTTGACTCCAGGGGCATAATTTATATAACCTTTGTAGAGGGCCTAAACATGATGCTATATATTTACCAAATTTGAAAGCTGAGAACCTTCTAGTTTCAGAGGAGAAGAATTTCAAATGTTTCACTATATGTCTTTTTGAAAACTGGTCACCCCTGTAGATTCAGAGAAGAAATGTTTTAAATGTTCGAATTGTTTACGATGGACGACGCATGACACAGGCACGAGACGGACATCAGACGATCACAAACGATCACCATGAGCACTTTGTGCACTGGTAAGCTAATATACTGTTAATCTCGGCTAAAACTACTAATGTCAGTGAAAATAAGTGTTTCTATGCAATGTATTTCCAAATGATTCATTCAATAAAATATTCACCAAAAATAAAAAATCTGTATAGATAAACGGAGAAAATGTTAATTGTTCTTGGTTGTGCGCATGCTGTAACAAGGAACACTAATTAGTTGTTTATTTCCCTTTGCTACTCTTCAAAGAAGGATAGGTCCTTATTTCCTTTCACAAAATTAAGTTCATCCATATAATGTATTCATTAACCCAATGTAAAGTTTTACTTGGTCGATATGTGTATCAACACAAAGGATTTCAAATAAGATGAGCCAGGTTTGTTTTAAAAAAAAGTTTCTACTTTTATCAAGAGCAAACGAGGAACTAATGTCCCTCATCGTCATGTACTTAGTAGTTTCAATTATGCTGTCCACACCAAAAGTGTTCCTTTTCTACCGTATTTTACTTAGAAGCTTTTTTAAAACAAAGATAATTAATCATTAACTTTGTTGTTCCTTTTCTATACCCGACATAAAACTGCTCTTCGTATTATTTCCTAGTAAAACAAATTCATAGCAGCATCACAATACTATGCTTTCGTATACTAAAATGGTATTTTACCAGTGTCTGTACTGTTTAAAACTATGCTTTACTTTCAATGCCCAAGTAATAAACACTGTACATTTCAGTTAAACTTTATTTTAATACTTATTAAGCAAATATATAGGTTGACATAATGGTAAGCTTTGTTTTGTCGTAGCACTTACTCACTTTGCTGTACATGTACAGCAAATGTTTACTTGTTAATCTAGATTTGATATCTAAGAAATATGGCGCCGCATGAGACATTGCCAAGACTGTCTCTTCACGTGAGACAATACCTTATACGTCTAGACAACATTTTATATTGCACTGCACGAAAACCACACTGGACATTCAAGGCACGTTGTAATGATCCAGAGGGGACATACATTATGGTAACTGTACTCGAGGGGATCGACACAGGCCATATCGACGAGGTCTGTGAATAACTGTTAGTAAAAGTGGGGGGTTTTGTCGAACGATGTCATATTCCACATACAAGTGAACCCCTCAATTAATGAAGACAATGGTCTATTAGAACAGATGGTTGCTTAACGCAGATCAAAAGCAATGCCGAAAGCTCCTGAAAGAAGCTTACAGGACGAAAGCTATGCAGAAATATCCTTAAAGGAGATTTCTGTATAGCAGTCAACCTGCATTAAACTACCACTTGCTTTCAATACAAGGAATTAGACCTCATTTAAATGATCGCTTTGTAAACATTTTATAGCAGTTTCTCAGGTCTTCTGTTATTCACCCTTTTGCCTGCTGTGTGACCTTTGTCTCGTTAAAAATTATTTGCCCGTATTTTGTTTTCAAACAAATGCAATATGAGCAACACATAGTTCGGATAGTTATTGTAGGCCGCGTTAGTCGCTGATGTGAATTCAAACTTTCAAATTGGCATTACAAAGCCTATACACGACATGTGTCCCAGTTACTTCATCACATGTATCTACAGGGATGTATACACATATAACCGTACCCAAATAAGTATCTAAGTATGTCGGTCACCCTTTACTCCATAAATACCCTTTCTACGCATTTACGACCAGAGTAAACCCAGACGGGGCCGTCTGATCAGAGTCGACTATGTTTGCTTATGGAATAATATAGATACATCAATTCTGCAGCATTGCCACAGTCAAAAATGTATATGTACATATGCACTTATAAAATGTATTCTGATTAATATTTATGATGTCAGTATTTCTTTTATGAATCTTTATGGACTAAATGGATCAGACAATGCAAATGTAAACGTTCATCCAGCATTGACTCAATTAGCAGCTATCAGCCTAAACATGTCTTAATTCTTCTTAATCCCTCTTTTCAAAAAGGTCGGATAAGAGAGGACTTACTGTGTTGTATATTCATTCAGTATAATAAAAATAAATATATCTTCCTTAACCCTTTCCCTGTTCTATACTGAGTCCAAATTTCAATACCTACTAAATATTCATGGACAACATAGTTATAATGAAATATGGGAGGAGGAACGTTGTAGCTATGTTAAAAACTAAAGAAACAGTTCTATCTAATGCACCGAATGCATACACATAATAAGTGTATGTTTACTAAATTGTCTTTTGCAACAGCTTTGTTGTTTTTTTCTTCATTTTTGTTAACAAACAGGTTCGACCATGATAGCGTGTCACCGGGGTGAGTTTACATTCCGTCCGTCCGTCTGTCCTTCTTTCCGCAATAATTTTTCCTTTGACTATGAGAACAAATATATTTTGTTCTCATTGGTTTAATGTGGCTAATTTCCCCTTTTCTTCCCAAAAGAATAAACACATGCATCCAATCCGTAAGAACATCCGTCCCTCTTTCCGTCCATCCGTCCGGACAATCTCCCCAAACACTTGGGTTAGAGTTTCCAAATTTCTTGTGTGAGTGCTTCGTGGTAAGCGGGGTGGTGCATACTACTTTGGTGTCTCTGTAACACTGACATTGACTTCAATTTTTAGTAAGCATTGTCTAGACATTTGTCCGAATGATATATCATCAATTAAGATGTGTAAGTGAAAACGGGGATGTAGCGTACTACTTTGGTCGTGACCTCGGGTTTAGTAAAACAATTTCCGTATGTTATATCCTCCACCCCTTTGATTATTATTTCCTTATTTATTATGTGAGTGCATCATGGGAAGAAGAAGTGTCACATTCTTCTTTGGTGTCTCTGTGACCCTGACATTGAGCTGTTTTATTTAAACAGTTTCTGATATTTTACGGATGATATATGCTCAACCCATTTGGACAGGATTTCGAAAATTATTGTTTCGTTGCATCCTTGTAATGAACAATGTCGCATACTGCTTTGGTGTCCTTGTAACCTTGCCCTTGACCTTAGTTTTAGTAAATAGTGTCTTACATTTGTCCAGATGACATTTCCCCAAGCTCTTGGGTAAGGGTTTAAAATTTCTTGTGAGGATGCATCTTGGAAAGCCAGAGTGTCACATATGACTGTGGTGTTTCTGAAGATCTTAACCTTAATTTGGACATCACTTTTAATAAAAATTGGTCACTTAATGTATCTGCAGTATAGAAAAGCAAAATGCAGTCTCCAATGGTGACTATAGATTACTTTTTTCAATGTTCAATTCTTTTATTCTTCCCATAATTGGTGTATATGGGCTGGGGAACCATCCCGCTATACACCTCACAATACCTGTATAGGTATACAGAAAACACATGATCCTGTACAATGTTGTAATTGAACAATAACTATGCATAGCATACTATATGCGTTATAGCATTTACCCCATATTGAACATAAGTTTATAGGATATGGTGAATCTAACATTTCTTACAATCTTGGAAAGAAAAACATAAGAAAGGAAATAAAGACATGCCGCGTTACGATTACTTTTAAATGTATCGATTTATTACTTGTACTAAAACGATTTTGCAATATTAGTGGGTGAGCCGTGGAGTCTTTTTTATATTCAGGCATTGTTGTATATAATGTTGATTAATTCATAATCATGTTCAAATTCTTCAACTGTTCCTTTAGTATTGGTAAAAATATACCTGTGTCGATCATGAATCTGAGGTACCTTTTAAATGATATTGGGGTCATATCCTGTTTAACTAGTCTACATCTATATATAGTGTTTAAGACACATTGTAGCGATCTTAGTTTTAAGACAGTCTGTCCAACAAAGGACAGATGTCTCATCAAAAGTTATATATTTTCCTCCTTTCGATATTACATTTTTTACACATTTCAAGAAACATTTTGTTTTAAAGACGATTTCTACAGTTTGTTTCCTTCCAATATTTTTTTTTTATTTTTTTTATATTTTGTTGTTTAAACTATGCTGATTGCAAATAAAAAAAGAAAAGAGGGGGTTACAGACTTTATTTTTGAGTAATTACCATGAAATAAACATAAGCGTGTGTCCTGCCTTTTACATACAGGACAGTACAAAAATCATGATATCGGAGATATTTTCGCAAATGTCTAAGAAACTTATCCAAGATTATTTTCAAAATTTCACATTTTGTGCTTTATAGAATCCTTAACATGAAATCAAAAAGAAATATGTGGGTTGCAGGCTTCGTTTTTAAGTAATTACTCAATTTATCACCTATCGGCGGTGATCTCCCATGAAAATTACGCCCAAATTGGCGATGTCTTTTGACGTCACATTGCTATGACGTCGTACCAATTTGTTTATTATACTCCCGTACCGGATTTTCCTGTTTGATTTTAAGTTTTTATACGTTCGGCTAATTATATTTTAGCAATTTTCTCGTGTAATCGAAATCGTTGATACATTTAAGGTTTGTAAATGTTGGTAGAAATAAGTCGTTCGAAATTAGTGTCATCCAGAATATCGGTAACGGTTGTTTCCTTTGTAGAGAGTATTCGGCGCAAAAAGCTGCGCAGAATTTACTTTAAGTCATCTATAAAATACGTGAGATATTATTTCATCTTCGTTATTGCAAAAACTACGTAATTGGGTATATTTCAGCGTTGATGTCTATAAATGTATATTCAGTGGTAATATGCGGTGTAGAATCCTTAATTGTAACCATTGTAATATTGTGTCTCGCGTTAATTTAAATGGTAGTTTGCATTGCTTAACAATACTTCCTTGTTTAAAACTAGATTGGTTGTAAATCAGGTGAGCTTCTTGTTATGCAATTTTCCACTGCCCAATGTAAACATATGAGTAATTATATAACCAAGCGCCATCAGATTCCACGTGTTGAATGCTAATTGAGAACTCTGTACTTTTGCGCCGTTGGTTAATTAATTTAACGGAAATACGGTCTGAACTAATATTTAGATGATGGATTAATGGCGTTTTCTGATATCCAATTACGGAGAGAACATTATTAGTATTGCAAGTTAATGTTATTAAGTGGAATCATATTTCCTTGAACTTTGTAACATATATCGTAAAAAGCATCTAAACCGAAATTTCAGTATACATGTAGAAGAATGTAGAGGAATGTTAGGCAAGTGAGCTTTTGGCATGACATTCACCCTGTATTAACCCATTCCCGCAAATAGACGCCTTTTGACACTTGTGTACTGTAAAAGTCACTTTGTGAAACCAGTGTGATAAATAGAGCATTTGCTCCATAGGAGCAAATGCTCTATTTATCACAATAGTTTCAACTCTACACAATTCTATAATTTTCGTTTTCAGTAGTAAATGCTCTTTTTCGGTAGATTTGTTCAAAGAGGCTGGATCGAAAAATAGCCTATACGGGAATGGGTTAAGCTGCACTCTGGCATAAAGCACGGCATAGATGCTAAGTCTTAGTTAGAGGGGGTAACTGCAAAATATTCAGTATTTGTTAGCAACTGTTCATATCCATCCTTAACCCTTTGTATACTAAATCCGACCTAATTAGCATTCGCAAACAGCTTGGATCTAGATGAAACGTTCATTAATTCGGCGTCTCATCAATACCAAAAAAAGTTTGAACTCGGTCAATAGTTTCTAAAAGGCATGCACGAATAGGAGATACAACATTGTAACAGTTCGGAGATTTAGCAGACATAACGTTTAAAGGCGGGAAAGGGTTAATGTGATATCACGACTTAACCCTTCGCTTGCTATTCACGTCAATATACCTACCTGTAAATAGTGAAGACCCAGATGAGACAGCTCCTGCAGGAGCTGTCTCATCAGGGTCTGAACTATTTACACGTTGATTGTGCAACCATTGCACTCCACAGCAGAGGTTGCACAGCAAAATACTTATACACAGTGAAGATATATGTAATTATACAACAGGGCATGGGTAAAGAAGAAGAAATGTATTTTAAAATTCAGCAAGAGAAGGGTACAGTTGGTTTGGGATGTTAATGCAGTATTAGTCCTCATTATGATGACTCTCTTGGGCATCCTAATGCAGGGTAAAAGTCGTGCAGAGCAACCTTCTTGGAGCTTTATGTGACTTTCACCCTGCATTTAGCTAGACTGTTCTCATTTCTACTTTCTAAAATGTTTATTCAGCGAGGCTTTACAGTGTATTGTTTATATATTACAATATTTGATGAAATGTTTTTATTTTCATATTTTGTTGTTGTTATCTATTAATTGTAATCCACGACATATGCTGTATTAACAATTTCCCTCATATTATAAGCGTTTTTCCATCTCTTTGCAAACGGAGTAGACCCACAGACGGCTCCTGTAAGAGCCGTTTGATCAGCGTCTGCTCTGTTTGCTTATGAAATTATAATAGACGTAACAGTTTCTACTAATGTCAAAACATCCCGTGTACATATGCCATGACCCAACTCACTCACTAACATATGCCATTATAAAACATCAGTTAATAAAGATATATGATATCATTATTTCTAACATGGATATTGAACAGGTAAAGGGTTAACGCGTTCCGAAATAAAAAAAAACCCACAGGACTTTAGATAAGCGTATATAGAAAATATGATAAAATGTTTTTAATATTCTTCTGCCAAACCCTATATTGATGCATCCCATTAGAATGGCAGCTCCGATGCGAGTATAGTTAGTTGCAGTAAGATAGGGTTTGGCAGTTAAATAGGACAGTTTAATAGATCGGTACCCACCTTATCTACAGCTCTGACAAAAACGGCTCCTGCTATTTGTCACTCGAAACTACGCGTGCAGATTTAAGTACGAATGAATGAATAGTTTGACTGAATAATGAATACATTGTCTCTGACACGTGATTATCAGGGAAAAGAATCACGTACTCAGGAAGGAAGCTTTTAAAAAGATATCTGTCCCTGACTGATCGGCTCTAAAGACCTCTTTGTCGATTGCTGAGGACAAATTATACTAAAACTCCACTTCGTGTTCATTAAATATTAACACGTATAGTAGATCCTTTACATGACATTTAAGAGAAGATTGGGTCAGTTGTTAGAAACTGCAACCGTTACTGCAGTATACGGTTAATACAATAACTGTCACTTAACATGAATTGGAGACAACATGAGCAGATGTTTTCACAATGCAGTACGGAAATAATGCGACAGGCTCTCTCATAACGGTCATCCTGTATCATGCTAACACCTGTCTGGAAACCTAAAACATAAGACAGTGTTGGATGATTGTTGTGGACAATGTTTTGCTGTACTTTACAACCACGACAATTCTCCAATGCATGGGTTCATAGGCGTCATGCTGATATCTTGCCAAAGCGACGTCTGGTGTCTGTTCGTTTCAACCTCGCCCTAAATGCAACCTTGTACATCGTACAAATGTACAATGATATAAGCTCTCTACCTCGACCACTCAATTAAAGTATTATGCTTTACTCCATGAATACTCCTTTCTACGCCGTTGCAAACTGGGTACACCGAGATCAGACAGCTCCTGTAGGGAGATCAGACAGCTCCTGTAGGGAGATCAGACAGCTCCTGTAGGGTTTGCTCTGTTTGCGTATGATTCTGCAGTGTCTGACATGGCCCAAACTTGCTGTATCCATGTCCACTCATAACAATGAATATACTTAATATGCATGACCTGTTTTTGTTACATGAATATTCATGGAGTAAATGGTTAAGGCAGGTGGTAGATTAATACAGCAAAAATGGACTTTCTGCAATACTGACGTGCTACATTATATAGTTGGGAATTAAGGAAATCCATACATGGGGTTCAGTTCCAACCTTTTTTCCTAGTATAAATTACGACACCGGTATCTTATATCGTGTACTGTAGACACTATATCCGTACATGACATAACAGGTTTCCCTGGCATGCGCTTCAGTGAATGGAAAGCAGCACTTAAATTGTATTTGACATTCAAACAACCCTGTTCAATTTTATATATCTCAATACATACCTCATGAAGTTGAAAATCAGGAGTCCGGTGCATTAACGTGACAGTCCCTACAATAAACATATATTTGTAATAACAAATTAAAACTTGTTATTTGTTATGTTCAGTCATTACTTTGAAGATTGCCAATTTGAACTTATATTTGATACAAAAGAAACCGTTTTCGTCGATATTTATAACTAAAACGTATTCTACTGCTACATTGGCGAATAACACCGGGACGTCGATATCAAACCATGCACGTTTTGCGATTGGTACTCTTGTGATATACGTCTTTCCAGCATATAAACAAATGATTTTGGTAATGTTGGGTATTTTCAAAACGCGTTCTTAACCCTTCGCTTGCTAATCGCGTAAATATACCTACCTGTAAATAGTGAAGACCCATATGAGACAGCTCCTGCAGGAGCTGTCTCATCAGGGTCTGCACTATTTACAAGTTGATTGTGCAACCAGCGCACTCCATAGCAGTGATTGCGCAGCGAAATACGTGTACACAGTGAAGATATATGTAATTATAAAACAGGGCATGGGTAAAGAAGGAGAAATGTATTTTAAAATTCAGCAAGCGAAGGGTTAAACCTTACTATTATAGAAACATCTTTTGACGTCGTTTCAAACGGAGTAGACCCGGATGAGAGGGTTCCTATCTGAGACGTCTGATCAGGGTGTGTTGTATTTAATTATGGCACTCTAGTACAGCAAAACCTCTCTATGACGGCCAGTAAATTGTGTTAATTAGTTGGTTTTCAGGACAGGTGGCTGCTTAAAGCAAGGTGAAAGTAAAACAGAACGCTCCTATAGGAGCGTTCTGTTTTACCTTCACCTTGCTTTAAGCAGCCACCTGCCTTTAACACAATACTTGATCTAATTTAGTGGCCGTTATAGTGAGGTTTTACTGTATGACTTGTTTACAACATCATTTACTCCATGAACATTCATGTCAGGAATAATGACTGTATGGCAATTAATTAGCTACGTTCTATAGTGACGTCATCAACAAGTCATTTTGTACCGTAGCACAAACTATAGAAATATAACTTTGTTAATTTATGAGCAAACATTTCAGACCCTGGTCGGACAGCTCCTAAGAGTCCGCTGATCTGTGTACTCAGTTTGCAAGGCGCCAAAAATATCTTATAAGAGTAACGGGTTACCTAAGACTGTTAAATGCACGATGTATGTAATTAGTTCTGTTTAGACACAGGAATGTTTTAGCTACTCACGAAGTCTTGATTTAGAAAGTGTCATTTAAATAATTCATAGTCAACGAGAAGCGTTTGCGCTTTTTATCATTAGAGTCAGTTCTTAATATTAAGTTTGCATACAAATCTTTGCGATGAAAACAGCATTATGATGGCATTTCGTCGTGACAAGAGTTCAAATGACCTGACTTATCATCATAAACATTTAGTAGTTGCGTGCAGAGCATTAAGTGTTTATACCTTAATACAACAGCCATGCATAATAAGGTATCTGTATTCAACTATATCATGTTCTCACGACAACAGGACATATTTACCCATTATCTAACCCTTTCCCTCACACAAGCGCTTTTACACGCCTTTACAAACAGAATGGGCCCAGATCTGACTCCCTCTCAGCTATGGACCCAGATCTGACTGTCCCTCTCAGCTATGGACCCAGATCTGCCTCCCTCTCAGCTATGGACCCAGATCTGCCTCCCTCTCAGCTATGGACCCAGATCTGACTCCCTCTCAGCTATGGACCCAGATCTGACTCCCTCTCAGCTATGTTTGCTTATGAAAATGTAATAGATTTGACTCTAGTTTCTAGCAATACCAAATAATGATGTGCTCATATGCCAGTATGATACCTCAGCTACTAAATATCCATGGTGGGATTATATCTTATAATGAATATGCAACAGGCAAAGCTGTCTGATCAGGGTAGACTCTGTTTACTCTTCATATTGTATTACTATGTTTATACTTTAGATACATAACACAACAATCGATTATGAATTATTAGGCTTTATAATATTATACATATCAAATGTCTTTTCTCTTTGAATTTTGTAACGACTATAAAGAGCGAGACATTCTGGTCGGAAACTTGATCTTGAATATATAGGCCATACGCTTGTTTTTCGCAATATTGTTCCCTGTCCTCGTTTGCTCAGAAAAAAGAAACAGACAAATAATGCTATGTAGATATTGATAAAAGTTTCAGATAACATTTAATGTTCTAGCATTTTTATGCTTTTTGTGAATCCAAATCATCCAGAAATTGTTCAACAGCAAACTCTAAAAGTCTGCATTTGTCTGCTTATAAACCTGTACCTGATAGATACGTCTAATGAAGCTTTTTCAAACAGAGTAGACTCAGCTCACACGGGTACTGTAGGAGCTGTTTGATCAGGATATGTTATGTTTGCTGATGAAATAAAAAATCTGATTATACAGTGTAAGCCATGGTTAATACTCCTCTTTTATAAAATAACTCGTGGCTTCAGCGTGACGTAACACTATCATTTATTTTTTGATATTCACGGGCATATATTCACTAGTGAATAACATTCGAACGACCGAACTGTATTCATACGCGCTGTCAAAACAAACAAACTGGCGGACGGTGACCTACCTGTCAACGATTGAGTCACGATAGATGGCAAAGGATTGTTGGCACTTGCGCCTTAATTTCGATAAAAAAATACAAATTGTAATCGCTGTCAGTAATTATATACAAAATGTATGCCAATAAAGACCTACCAGCTACTCTGACCCATACAATCCATTCTACATAGAAAATGCCTCCACAACTTTGCATTTTCTTCACCGCATGTCCTTTTGTTTATGCAGATTTCTACTCATAAAAATATCTCGTCAATCAACAACTATAGTCATCTGAATCCAGCACAGCACAAACACATTTCAAATATGCTATACTCAGCGGATCGCGAAAATCTTCCTCCTGTTCCAACACATTTTATGCAGCAGTTCGTACTGAATCTTTTGTCCATTTCAAACATTTTCACTGAACTTTAATCGAGATTTTTGTTTCTCGGTGGAAATGTCCATGTCCATGTGTATACAACACTAATGAAGGGCTTAATATACCAAAACGAAGGCGCATTTTGAATCCCATTGACAGTGAGTGACAGACGTGTTGGCGACTGTATGTGGGTCTTCATTTAAATGGCGCGCTTTACATAGACACAAGTTGTGTACAATGACGTCATAATGTGACGTGCTTGTAACTATGTATGTCAAAACTGTAACTCAAATTTATTTTGACGTGTTTCTGTATGTTTTTGTATCATAAACTATCACAGTTAAATTGAATACCAGAGAGGTCTGAATTAGATCCTGGTTGATATGACAGTAAGTCAAAAAAAGAAAGTTGGAAAATTTGGACCTACTTTGTCCCAGTTACCTAGCGAACCTAATAACACCTTTCATTCATCATTTCTATATGTAAGGAGAATTTATAACAATCCACGTTACTGCTGAAATATTGGCTGCAAATAACATTTGTGTGTGTTATGTTATAAACAGGATCTTGCATTCGTGTTCATGATTATTGGATTTATTAAATTCGTCTTTTTAAAACGATAAAAAAAACTCGCTAAAGCTCGTTTTTAATCGTTTTAACAAGACTCATTTAATAAATCCAATAATCAAGAACACTCATGTAAGATCCTCTATATTTATAATGCCATTATAGAAAATCAGCTAATTGATATGCATATATTCATTACTACTCACATGAATACTCATCAATAACGGGTAAGTGGCTGTAAGATGTGAATCAGTCGCGGTGTTCCCTAAACTTGTGAGAGCGGGAAACGATACACTAAAACCCTGACGGTATTCTCTCACCAGGAACTGCACTGTTTGTTAAAAAATCTCTGAATATTCACGATAAGTTTGACCTGTTTGAATTTTGGAATAATCCGTTTATAGCTTATATTGTGAATACGGTTGCTGTTGTTTATAGGGTACATGTTAACCCTTAGCCTGCTTAGCACGACCTAACTGACATTGGCAAACAACTCGGATACAGATGAGACGCCGAGTAACTCGGCCGAGTAACTCGGCGTCTCATCAGGATCCAAGCTGTTTGTCAATCTGTCATTAGTATGTCAAAAGCTTAAACGAACCAGAAGTAAGTCACAACGGCAACAGATCGGAGTTTAAGCAGACCTCATTTTCATAGTAGGCTAAGAGTTAACATTGTAACAAGTGCAGTTGTATGGCATGGTGCGCACTGTATCCATCAGCAGCGTTATACTGTGTTTTTATTTGGTATATTGCTTATTGTTGACATATCTTTGCAATTGGTTCAAGGGCATGCCCGTAATGTATAAACGCTTTACGTTTTCAACCTAGCAGACACATGTTGGTCTCAGTTTCGTTTGCAATAGACGAAAGATACAGTGAAGGAAAGTAAAGCGACATTTATGTAGATTTTATATTTACATGTATTAACCGAATCCAGTCTGTAACGAATGAAAATGCCGTGCGAATTACTCCCAAAAACACAGGGACATCTGAGTATGCTAAACATCACTACTACCAAAAGAAACTCCATTATGATAGACATGGCTGTATAAATATTCTCTATAAAACACAATAACTCTCGGCCATAAATTAAAGTACGAGAGAAACTTTAATGGGAATCTCACAGTTAACTGTATAAATGTCTTGAGCTAATCCCACGTCTTTGATCGTTTATAGGAGACAAATATTAACTCTATCCATGTTTAATATTCAGTTCAGGAATAATGACATCATGAATATTTTAGCTGTTTTTTTATAGTGGCATATGTACACAGAATTGTTTCACATTGGAGGAAACTGTAGAGTGAGGTCTACTATAATTTCAAAGCAAACAGAGCAGACCCTGATCCTCTAGGGGCCGTCTGGTCTGGGTATACACCGTTTGCCTCTTGTTGATGAAAATATCAAATATCGATCAAATATTGGTTTGTAGATAATTGTAAAATCTATAGTTGTCATCAAATATAAATCAAATGTATTTTAATTAATATGCATACATTTAATATTTCTTACACGAATTTTCATCAAGTAGATGGTTAAATGGAATTAAACTGCGGTCCATCCACGATTGTAACTAACCATTTCGCCACCGAATAAATTTATTCGGCTAATATTATCTTCTGTTTAAACCTGCATTCAACACATAATTTGAGTGTCCAACAGTTTGGACCCTGTTTAGTTTGGTGACTCGTCTCGATCCAAGCTATTTGCACATGTAATTACGGTTTCACCTATGGCGGCGAAAGAGTTAAGATGTTCATGTGGTAGCTACTATTGCCATGATTGTTTATAGAATAAATATTTATCCAACTCTAGAAAATTCATAAGAACACTATTATTAAATGACGAGCGATACATTCATTTATAACGAAATGATTGTGTTAATGTGATCCAGAGTCTCTGTCCCAAATGATTTAAGATTACAGTAGAACCTGTCTTAAGCGACCTTTCATTTATCTAATATATGACTCTTAAACAAGCAGCCGGTTGCTTAATGCATGCCAAACGTAAAGCAGGAATGCTTCCTGTATTGCTATTGACCTGCATTACATGTAAGCTACATTTGTACCACCAGCTTTACAGGTTCATAATTTGACCTATTGTTGATGGCCGCTTAAGACAGGTTCATCATTTCGCACATATAGCCAACTGTACAAACTTGTTTACTTGTATTAATCGATTCCAAACTTTTAACTTATTACTGACGAATTATAAGTAGTATATGCGTCTGATTTGGTTCCACTCTGTTTTTAAAGGCGTAGAAAGGTGTAATTATGGAATAAAGGGTTGAAATGCGTTGTAAGTAGATATTGTCACTTGAAGATAGGTGTGATTGTAAATTACACACCGTTAACGACAAAGTTCCTTCTTGCATGTATCTAGCCTTAATTATATTGCCGGGGCTTAATTGGGATTGTAAATCGCTGTGTTGTTTTGGGCAATAATTACCTCTAGACTCTGGCAAGCACTTAAAGGAAGGCAAGTCTGTGACTTTTATCTCAGACACTGTATAGTAAAGGATCAGCCGAAAGCATCTTCATGATTCGCCACATTATTCTGTAACATTCCGTACTATACAGTAAAACATCGTTTAGTAAAGAAGGACTAAGATCTCTCTTTTTTTGGCAGATGGCTATTTAATACAGGATCAAATGTAGGCCAAAATCTCCATGATAAGCCTGCTACATGACTTTAACACTGCATTAACCCTTCGCTTGCTGAATTTCAAAATACAGTTCTCCTTCTTTACCCAAGCCCTGTTGTATAATTACATATATCTTCACTGTGTACAAATATTTCGCTGTGTAATCACTGCTGTGGAGTGCACTGGTTGCACAATCAACTTGTAAATAGTGCAGACCCTAATGAGACAGCTCCTGCAGGAGCTGTCTCATCTGGGTCTTCACTATTTACAGGTATGTATATTGACGTGAACAGCAAGCGAACGGTTAAGATTCCAACACCTTGAATCCTTGTGCCTTTTAACGCCTTTGGACACAGAGTAGATCAAAGGTATGCTCGGTTTGCTTATTGGATAACATAAATCTTGATAGTGCAGTTTCTGCTCTTGCTGAAAGGCAATATTTGCATGTGATATTATAACGCAACAACCATTAAATAATCATAATATCATAATTTCTTACATGAATAATTTTGGAGTCCAATTTGAATGTTCGGGTTAGCGAAGTCTTACTGTGGTTAGTGCTGCGGTACTGGGAGATCGCCCACTCACTCACTCACGAAGTAAAGTGTTGCGGTTCTGTAGGGATCACCCCTCATTCACTCATTATTTAAGGTATTGCAGCGCTGTAGAAGTCACTCATTTACTTACTTGCGTAACTTCGTTTAGGGCAACAGTATTGATTTTTTACACCTTAAATGCCAAATTGCCATTTTTAGTCAATTCTTCTCCTGCTGCTATGAATGCTCAATTTTCGATTTATTGCTTGTTCAGACTTTTCAAGAAACTACTTACTTGGTGCCAAACAGCTTCGATGCTGTTGAGACGCCGAGATACTGGATAATTATGTGATCTGGATATATGATCTTGATCAAAGCTGCTTGCAAAAGTCAGATTTCGCTCTGCGGGATAAAGTTTACGTTAATTGTGATGAAGTTTGTCTAAGCCCCATAGACGAATATTTATGTTTGTTCGACACGTCAGTGGCTCTCTCTCTAATTACCCATAACACAATAATTCCTCTTACAATCAGGACTTAGAAATGTCATGTTCATTTTTACGGCCTTCGAAAACCTAGTTCCAATAGAAATGCAATTTCGACGTTGACTGTTTCCCATAATCTTCAGCTATGTAGAGCTATCGTATTTGTTCAGAACATTGCTTGCTTGTAATTTGGAGAAAACTGTTTTGTTTTAAACATTGTGTAAATCATCAATGTCCGCTCAGTTTGGGATCTGTTCAAGTTTGACTACGTCCGAATGGATGAGGTGACTGACTGTCAAACAGCTTGTGTCCTGAAGAGACATCGACATACTCGACATCTCAGCTGGATCCAAGCTGATAGCAAATGCAAGTCAGGGCGCAGATAGCGGGATAATGATTAACTGAATAACTAATTCTAAACTAGCTTTAGCAAAGTAATCTTAAATGCACAATCAGATTTGTATCCTTTAGTATGTTAGGAACAAAAATGTGATTCTGCTTGCAAACATTTTGGATCCACATTGGATGTCGAACTCAGCGTCGGATCAGGATTTAACACGGCGTGCATCCTGATCATTGTTACAAAAAGAAATAAAGATGCAAATTAGTTTTAGAATACTTGATGTAACCTAATTACAATAAATGTTTGGACTCCAAATCCCCCTTTTCACCAATTTCTAAAGCTGAATAATTCAATATGGCACCGTTTTGATAGTTTTAACTACTGTCGTTTTCAATAAACTTTGTCACTCAATTTGAATTGAGACGTTCGGGACAGATGGAACTCTAGTTCATTTGATCGTATCGTTGTTTAGGAACTCCCATGCCAAATATCCCTCTGCATCAACCAGTAACAAATTAGAAAACGCCGAAAATGCATTGTCTACATGTTAATTCGAGCAACTGTTTCCTGCAAATGGCCGCCGCATGGCGTAATGCACATGCACGGAAAGGAATAGTGAAGCGTACCATTTAATTGCGTGATGATATGAACGTAAATGACATAATAGCATATATGAATCTAACGTCTAAGAGCTATACTCGGGAAAAAACAACATTCCACTCGTCGTCATTTGTCCATCAGTTGCAATTTGAAATGTACACGTTTACATGAAATACATATTATTTTTAGGCCTGAAGAAATGAAATCAATCTTAATTTATATTAAGTGAAGAAAATTAGTGAAATGGACAGTAACGTAGTAGTAAATGGTGTAGATACATTTGAAGCCGTTTTTTCTGGACCTGTACTATATATTTAACTACGTAGTGCCTCTCCGAATACATATACTTAGTATCGACTTACTCTGTCCAAGCGAGCTAAACATGGAAACACATGACCAGAGACAACGCGTTTTGATCGCATATATTTTATACCCTGACAAACGGCTTTGACTGACTAGGCGCCTGGTTTGCTAAATGCTAAACCCATAGTCAGTGTTTTTTTTACGGACTGCCTGAATTAAATTTAATTAAAATCATTAATTATGAAAAATGCTATGAACAAGTTACAGAAATAAGGGAAGTTTGCCGCTCGTTTCAGGCAAAGGAAACATGCTCGCGTTAGTTATGTTAACCCATTTGCTCCCATTGGATTCTTCCATGCTTATATATTGGATTAGTCTATCTTTTATCTAAGGGATGTCTGGTCTAAATGTTCACTTTTGTTTTGTTTCATATTGAATTTCCTATCAGCAAACAGTGTAGACTCTGATCAGACGCCGCATTATGCGGCGTCTGATTAGAGTCTACACTGTTTGCCTACGTCCCATATATGGGATCGTGGGAGCAAATGAGTTAACGCTTTGAATGCGCGCAACCAGTTGACTGTCAAACTGTGCAAACCAAGATCAGGGGTTCCTAGAGGAGCCCTCTGATCAGATATCTGTACTGTTTGTCATTCATTCAAAATACTCTCACACATTATACATGTACCCGTTCATCGTTGCATGTACCTTTAAACAGTGACATGTACATGTACCTTTAAACAGTGACGATTTCACTTCTAAAACTTCTGCATTGAAAGTGATAATGTCCATAATCTTCCGTAAATGTGCTATATTTGTCCGATTCAAATATCACCAATATTAATGTTTGCCAGGTGAGATCACGGCCAATACCATATCCTACGGAGCAAATGTTCTATTTATTGCAATGCTTTCAAAACGTGGCTTTTCAGCAGCGTCAAAAGGCATCAATATGAAGGAATGGGTTAACAGATATACTAATCCCATCTAGAAATATAACACTATAAAACTATATAACACTATAAAAAATATAACACTATAAAAACGGGATATATTTATTTCCTTTAAGCATGTTTATGGATGGGTAACTATGTGTTTAGACACAATATATGAACCAGATCAGATAGTAATACTCATTTAGTTTATTAATGCGTGTTTTATTTTATCAATTACAGGTACATTGTGTGACCACCGCAGCTGTGTTACCGCTATCGATATATCAGAGGTAAGTCTAATGCGTGAGCAAAACTGAATGTTGTTAATTTTGTGGAATACAGTTATATATTTAATCTCGTCATATCTGTGGAATATCATTACATATTTACTTTCGTCATATGTGTTGAACATCATTACACAATTACACACAATTACATATTTTTTACTCCTACTACACATTTACTCCCGTCATATTTGTGGCACACACTTACACATTTACTCCCGTCATATTTGTAGAACACTATTACACATTTACTCACGTCATATTTGTAGAACACTATTACACATTTACTCCCGTCATATTTGTAGAAAACTATTACACATTTACTCCCGTCATATTTGTAGAACACTATTACACATTTACTCCCGTCATATTTGTAGAACACTATTACACATTTACTCCCGTCATATTTGTAGAACACTATTACACATTTACTCCCGTCATATTTGTAGAACACTATTACACATTTACTCCCGTCATATTTGTAGAACACCATTACACATTTACTCCCGTCATATTTGCTGCACACCATTACACACTTACTCCCGTCATATTTGTAGAACACTATTACACATTTACTCCCGTCATATTTGTAGAACACTATTACACACTTACTCCCGTCATATTTGCTGCACACCATTACACATTTACTCCCGTCATATTTGTAGAACACTATTACACATTTACTCCCGTCATATTTGCTGCACACCATTACACATTTACTCCCGTCATATTTGCTGCACACCATTACACATTTACTCCCGTCATATTTGTAGAACACTATTACACATTTACTCCCGTCATATTTGTAGAACACTATTACACATTTACTCCCGTCATATTTGTAGAACACTATTACACATTTACTCCCGTCATATTTGTAGAACACTATTACACATTTACTCCCGTCATATTTGCTGCACACCATTACACATTTACTCCCGTCATATTTGTGGCACACACTTACACATTTACTCCCGTCATATTTGTAGAACACTATTACACATTTACTCCCGTCATATTTGTAGAACACTATTACACATTTACTCCCGTCATATTTGTAGAACACTATTACACATTTACTCCCGTCATATTTGCTGCACACCATTGCACATTTACTCCAGTCAGTCATGTTGTTGAACACCGTTACACATTTACTCCCGATACATTTGTTGTACACCATTACACATTTACTCTCCCGTTTCCACGAATATACCGTATATACGCAGTGTACCCCCCCCGATGGGAATAAACCCTCTGATCCTAGTCTTCAATGTCTGCTGCACCAGTTGATGTTAAATGTTTAAATACCCTTTACTTTATAGAGGCGCCTTTGACGTCTTTGGAAACAGCGTATACCCAGACCAAACTGATTCCCGTATGACCCAACTGATCATGATCTGCATTATTGCATATGTAATTATTGAAATCTGATTATACCGTTTCTGAACTGTGTTCATATCTTGTCATGTAACATACGTGATGAAATTATTTCTTATATAGATATTCATATAATGGGTTGAAATTGAAAAACAAATATGTCTTCCATAATAGTCTACTATGAAACACGTGGGAGTAATTCGGCAAAAACGAATTTGCATTTAAATGAAAAAAGTTAGTGTGCTAATCCATATATTAGTCTGTATTCAGATGAAACTAAGCTTACGTGGTAGCTGTTATACAGTCCTGAAAATATGAAATTGCTCAAGTTTGGACTTGGTGCAGATTTTATTACTTCCGATTCGACTAAGCTGTTGAAAAAACACAAAACACATGCTCGATTGTCAAACAGCTTGGGTGTGGATGAGACACCCAGTTAATCAGTGTCTTATTAAGATCCAAGCTATTTACCATTGCGAGTAAAGTAGTGGAAAGCGGAATAAGAGTTAACCAAGAAATAAAACCCAAACTACCAAACAGTTACGTCTTTTGACGGACTTGCAAACCGAGTAGACCAGGATCAGCAGTTTGACCAGGGTCTGCTCTGTTTGCATACATTGTAACACTTTACGTGATGAATATTCATATGTAAGAACTCACGACATCCTGAATAACCACTGTAGGAAATGTATTACAGTAAACCCCCTCTAATGCGACCACTTAATGAACAAATATGACTGTCTTCATAAGCAGGTGGCTGCTTAATGCAGGACGAAAGTTATGCAGAAAGCTCCTATAGCTTTCTGCATTACTTTCGTTCTGCATTAAGCTACCAACCTTCTTTGCCAATGCGAATTATGGCCCTTTTTGGTGGTCGCGTTAGAGGGGTTCTATTGTATTTGTATATGAAGACGGAGTAATTGGGTTTAATATTTATTAGCTATTTTATAGCATTATTATAAACAAGGGAGTTGTTATCATTGCAGAAACTGTAACATCATCGCCATATTATTCCATAAGCAACCAGAGCATAGTCTGATCAGACGGCTCATACGGGGGCCGTCTCATATGGGTTTGACATGTTTGCAAATCCGTCGATAGGCATTTATGAAGTGTAGGGTAAAATTAACATATGTATATCTGATTGTGTAGTTTCTGTCATGGCAATAATTCCCCACTTTTCATACTACCATTATCAATATCTAGCTAAATGACACGCATGTTGTCATTATTTCGCATACCCCGTGGTAAATAGTTAAAGTGTTTTAGCAAGTGTTTTGACCTGAGGGTCGAACTGTTTAGATCCTGATGAGACACCGAGTTATTCATTAAGTATTCGTCCATTGAAGGCAACGCACAATATAGCTTGAGCATGCACACTCTGCAAGATTATGATAACATTTGCAAACTGTTTTGATCCAGATGAGACATCAAGATACTCGGCTTCTCACCAGGTTCTAAAACTGTTTGACACACTGAAAGTATTTGTACGTTCTTGCCTGCTGCATACGGTCGAGTGATTACCTACTATGCAAACAGTTTGGATCCAGATGAGACGCCGAGTAAATCGGCGTCTCACCAGGATCCAAGCTGTTTGTTATTATCGCTGTGTGTTTGAAACAAAATGCAAGATATATTAACTGTGACAACTGAATGCATTGGTGTTTCCTTCCAAAGAAAGTGTGCTTAGCAGGCTAAAGGTTAATGACAAATGAAATTTAATGCTGCGAGAATGCAGAAGACGAAAGGAGTTGTTTCGCAGACAACCGTGCTTTATCAAGAAAACTATGGCAATGAAACTGTCACAACCATCGACATAGGCCACTTTACAGAATCCGTCTGTCTACACCAGTTTGATTTCATCACTTTACAGAAGCCGTCTGTCTGCACCAGTCTGATTTGATCGTCATTAAAAGACATTGCACTCGAATGCTACTAACCCATTACCTGATCAATACTAATAGTGTAGAAATAGACACTGACGTCATAAATATCAAATAGACGGGTTTAGTTTTTAGAAGGGCATATAAGCACGTGTGTATTTAGCCATAGCAGAAACTGTTGGATCCGACTTATATTATTTCATAAGTCAACAGAGCAGACCATGAATACTGAGTACTCCTACAAAATCCGTCTGATCTGGATCTATTCTGTTTGCAAGGCATTGGAAGGCATATTTGCAGCGTAATGAGTTAAGAACCTATTCCATTTCCCCCGATAGTTTTATATTAAAAAACATAACATAAGTGTGAGGTCGGGCGCCCCTAAACCGGTATAAACCCCCAGTGACTATTTTGTCACTTACCGTTCCAAGGCGGTACTTCAATCTTCCCCCTATTGTTTGTTTGTTTTGTCTTTGTACGTCTCTTTGTGTTTTGGTAGTGTGTTATTGTTGTGGTGCTGTTCGGACGGCTGTTAGTTTTGTATGTGGTGTCACCTGCATGTCCCATATTTGTACATTTATAACTTCTTTCGAACATCATCTTCAGAATAGACTATGGAATTATTGTCAAAAACCAAAACGTTCTAAACGCTTAGTACGAATTAGATGTGATACACTATGAACATAGAGTGATTGTGTGTCTCATCAAGGTCAGGACGGATTGACACTTTGGTTATAGGTACAGTAAAACCACTCTATAACGGACACTAAATTACATCAAGTCTTTTCTGTTAAAGGCAGGTGGCTGCTTAAAGAAAGGTGAAAGTAAAACAGAATGCTTCTGTAGGAGCATTCTGGTTTACTTTCATCTTGCTTTAAGCAGCCGCCTGCCCTAAATACCGACTAATTAACACACTTTAGTGGCCGTTATAGAGAGGCTTTCCTGTACGTTGTATCTAGTTAAAGACACCATGGATATAGTTATTTTTATAATAAAATCATGCCAGGTTATGTATGAACGAAACCTTAAACAGCAATTTAAAGGAACCGTTTCCTCAAGGTCTGCACTATTTTCTACCATGTCAGTCGAATTTAAAGTTATAAAAATATACCAGATGACATATTCAGTTGAAGAGTTGACGGGAGAGATTGGATGTCCGAATACCTAGGTTAATTAGGATATTCGAAACATGTTACAATTATAATGACTCGCTAATGCGGCCAAATGATTGATTAACAGAGGATTCTGTAAAGCAGGTGGTGTGTTAACGCACGGTAATCTTTGCCCTGCATTCAGCTACCAGCTTTTAGTGTTTTGATTGAGTGGTCTTATAATCGACACTTTAGTGTATAACAATTTGTACAAAAGTCCTCATTAATTAGATACAGTAGCTTTATTTAGTTACGAGTGAAGGTGTATGATTTATATCGCGGATCGTCTAACCAAACGAGCACGGCGCAGTGTACTTATTGTTTCTCATGAATCATGATTAATCTAAGGTAGACATCAGTATGACACATCAAACAGTATTGGAGATTATGCAGTCGTTCAGAACAATCGGACGAAACAATGGCAACAATATTGTCTGAGCAAGAATTTCATTTGATTATTGCAAGATATGAGAAAAAACATAATTCCACAAAGCTTGATAATGGCCCGATTCATCAATGCCAGCAGACAAGATAAACATCATAGGAAAGCTGTGTCATTGCTAATTCATACTGAAGATACCGTACTGCTATTGATGTAACGATACAGTTTGCCCCTACCTTTGAACTTGGGGGCGAGTTCACTGGCACTTGTAAAACGTGTAGACTAATGCTCTACACTACGTATCACTCGAAATCAAGTAGCGAATTTAAAAGTGAAAAACAAAACCCAAGACATTTAAACAGGGAGAGCCACATACAAAAGGGCACGGCATCAAACAGGAAACAGCACAACTACAAGACAAAACGTGACTGAACGCACATCAAGACACAAAACATCAAACATTAACCATACAAAACAACAAAGTAGGAGTACCACCTTTGAACGGTCAGTAGCCCAAAAAGCTATCGGGGGCTTAAACCAGGTTTTCCCGGTTTAATGTTCATGTACAACATAATGACATAATGAATATGTATTAGCTGAAATTTTATATTTATACATTTACGTGAATACATGGTATTTTGACTCAGACTGAAACTGTAGAGTCGGATCTATATTAACAAGTATATCGTAAGCAAAATGAGAGCAGACCCTAAATCAGACGGCTTCTATAAAGGCCGTCTGATCTTGGTCCAGTCAGTTTGCGATGCTTGAAAATGTGTTTACATGAAGGAGAGGGTTAAGCATTTTATATTGCTTAAATTGTACAATCAGACCCTCATCTCTTTACTCCATGAATATTAATGCAAGGAATAATAACTTTATGAATATTATTTAAGTTAATTGTAATATTATCCATGGCCACAGTATATTTTGGCCATGATAGAAACTGCAGAATCGGATCTATTTTAGTCCATAAGCATATGGAGCAGACCCCAATCAGACGACTCCTACAGGATAGTATTGCAGTTGCGCATGTCTACCAGCCGCAGTTGCTCATATCTACCAGTCGCATAGTTAGGCAATAAACTAGTTGTTTTGTTACGGAAACAGACAAACATAAATACACGTAGATAGAACACATGTTTCACAATGTTTTAATGCAAATGTACTAGAAATTAATATAGGTCAGTTAACTTTGTTATTAGAGACATGGGCGTGTTCTCATTTAATGTCAATCGCAGTCAGCGAACCAACGCCTGGTTTATATTGTGGGGAAATACCTTAACCTTTATCAGTTAATGTGTTCCTATTGCCAGTCTTGGTGTCAACCTCACCGCGCTCGTAGACGTTGTCACTGTGTATATAACCCTTGACATTTTGTTACTGTTTGACATCTGTATTAATGTCCTTATCACAGTGGACACCGTTCTACACCACCTCAACTGATATAATTATACACCGGATAATTGCAATATCGTGCATATCTAAATAGTTCTGGCATAGTTACAGTCTTTACCGCATTCTTTTGCGCGTTTGCAAACAGAAAAGATCCAGATCAGACGGCTCCTGTAAGAGCCATCTGATCAGGGTGTGTTCTGTTATTATATAGTTCTGGTTGTATTGTTTCATTTTTTCCTTGTTTATGTACCGTTATAAAGGTTCATCTAGTTAATACCATTGTTGCCATTATATCTGGCAAGAATACCCATCAGATTAATAGAATCAAGCATGGGTTTTGTTAAAGACGGGGGTTTCTATACTCGAGGTTGGTCTGTTCCAGTCGGAAACGAGCTTTAGCGAGTTTCCGATAGGAACAGACCAACCGAGGGTATAGAACCCCCCGGCTTTAACAAAACCCATGCTTGATTGTTTTTCTTGCTGAAATACGCCCTAAAACCAAGTAAATTAACGAATTTTGTGAAGTACTACTTTACATTGCGTAATACGACTTCCATATCTAATAGCAACAAACAGCAGCATTATTAACTTTAGGCGTGACACCAAAATGACGTCATTTGTTATGACAACTACAAACGTTACGTTTTGGCGTAAAATATAAATGGCTGAGTGACTACAAAACAACGTCTTCGGTTAATTAATTAGGCTTTTTATATGATAAATAGAATCTCATATTCGTGCTAATTACTTATATTAATTTCTATTCATTTCAATTCATAAGGTTGTTGCCTATAGAAATGTTGGTATAATTATGTAAGAGTTCCGTCCCTTGTATTGATTTTACCCAATCGCGCGTATGAATACACCAGACAAGGGGTGTTCCAGATAAGGATTTCTAGTACGGCTATTTTTAGTAACTCAGCTTATCTAGCACGTCTGAGAAGACAGAAAAAGGGTTCCACGTAGAAATTTCGTTTGAAACAGACGAACGTTGGCATCACAAGGCGATACTCTTGTTTTAGAATTAATATACAGTAGAACCTTTAAGGAGTCTTAAAAAGCAGGTGGTTGCTTAATTAAATGCAGAGCAAACGTTGTACAGAAAGCTCCTGTAGGAGCTTTCTGTATTACTTTTGCCCTAAATTACGCAACCACCTGCATTAGATTACTGTTTGACTGCTGTTTAAGACAGATTCTACGGTGGTATCATGTTCTGCTGACGATAAATTGCTTTGCATGCTTAAATATAAATGGTTTGCTCATGCACGTCATGAAGACATCCTGATTTCTAATTACGTGCTTTTAAATAGTTTATCATCTAATTGTTCTAACTCTCATAGACAATTCAGATGTTTTACAATGATTTTGCTATAATGTTTTTGAAGATAGCATTGGCATATGGCAATAACAATGAACCTATACATCTTAATTACTACAACATCACGGAAACACGACAGGCTAATTCTTGATAATTGAGGAAGTGGGGTTCAAATCGACCATACATTATTTTACCATTATCTCTTCGAGTAAAGATCTTATCAAGAACAATGAAACCTCTCTATACCATACTCGCAAATTATTATCAATGCCGGTCTTTCACCATATACCCGGTGAAAAGTGAACGTAAAACATAATAAGTACAGTAAAACCTCTCTAAACCGGAATTCTAGTCGAGAAGAATTTAGATACTTCTAGGCAGGTGGTTGCTTAATACAGGGTGAAAGTCACGCAGAAAAAAATCTGCATGACTTTCACCCTGCATTAAGCTGCCACCTGTCTCCAATACCGAAATGTATGCCAAATATAACGTCCGGTTTAGAGAGGTTTTACTGTATATGATGATTGATTAGGTGGGTGTTTATTATTACATTACGGACAAAGGAATGTTGATCATATAAGCCACTGTAGAACCGTATCTATATTGACCCTCTCCTCCATAAATACGCCTTTCTATGCCTCTGTAAAAGTCACTTTTTAAAACCATTGTGATAAATTGAGCATTTGCTCCTGAGGAGCAAATGCTCTATTTATCACAATGGTTTCAGAACAAAAAACTTCTAAAATTTTCCTTTTCTCTAGTTAATGCTCCTTTTCGGTAGATTTACTCAAAGAGGTTGGATCTAAAAATAGCCTATAAGGGAATGGGTTAATCCATACATACAGAGAGCAGACACTGATCACACGGCTCACACATCCGTAATCTCATCTTTGAAATATTTTATCTGTTTCTTTGCAAATATCTATTAGGTAACGGGTTGATATAGTTAGTGGTAATGGACTGTTAGTAACATGGTACATGGTAGAGGTCATGCAATACACAGAAGGAAGGAGATGTCTGCATGATTTTCACTATGTATTAAGCAGTCACCTGTCGAAACAGATCTTAATTATTTTATTCTAAACGTCCGGCTTAAAGATGTTAGACAATTTACTCCATAAATACGCTTTTCTACATCTTTGCAAACAGGTTAGACCAATATCAGACGGTCCCCATAGGAGCCCTCTGACCACGGTTTGCTTTGTTTGCTTATGAAATAATTTAGATCTGATTATGCAGTCTAAACCATGTCCAAACGTTTTTGTGTTCAAATACTACCATAAAAATATTGATGATGTCATTATTTCTCCTATGGATATTCATCAAGTAAAGGGGTAACTACACTACCCCTTTTCAATTATCAAACTTCTATTTTGACAAAAGCCAATCTACTCAGATAGTTTTGCTCATGTTTAGGAGCTGATCGGATTGTCTTGTGTATTTGCTGGGGTGTCTATAGTAACCCCTCTATAACCGGGCGTACAAATAAGTATAAATACCGGTCTTTAAGAAATCTAGAAGATTAATGCCAATTGAAAGTCATATAGAAAGTTCCTGAAAGGAATGCAGTAAACCCGGTCTACAGCAATCACTTTATGAATAAACATGGCTGTTTATCTATATATTTTGTAGCTATATGCAGGACAAAACGTTATGCAGAACGCTCCTGCAATTAAGCATTCTTCTGTCTAAACAGACCTAAGTTTATTGTTACCAAACGTCCATTGCAGACGTGTTTTACTGTATCGTGAATGCACCGTTGTATATACTGGAAACTTGGAGTTTGCCATAAAACGTAAAATGAAACTCTGTATAAGTATCTACATTAAGCTGAGGCAGCAGAACTAAACTTATCTGCAGTATTTGGTGATGCCAACTAACCTATAATATTTGTATGGAATAAATTTATCTGGAAATGCACGTTAATGATGGTACATATTTACGCAGATATGAAAATATGGGGTTTAGCACTACCGAATCTCAAGAGTTTACTTGCAGCATTCATGGACACGCCTTTATCTTAATTAGGCTGATTTATCTTCTTCCAGATTGCTTTCATATGTTATGTATGAGGCATGATTTCTTTTCCGGAATTACCTTAAGAATGAAAAATGATAGACGCCATGAACACGCACTGAATTTCCTTCGTTAACCGCAGAACCTTGGCTAAACATTTACTTAATGAATATTCATGTATGTTTAAAAAAATCAAGAATATTAATTACATTATTTTGTTATTATGGCATGTGAACACGCTCATTGTTTTGCTATTATAAAAAGTATAGAATCAGATATATATCATGTCATAAGCAAACAGAGAAGACCCTGATCATACGGATACTATAGGAGCCGTCTGATCTGGGTTTACTCTGATTACAAAGTCGTATTTGAACAGCGTATTTATGGTATTAAGAGTTAAGACTTATTTGGCTTCCCACGACCTGACGTTGTTAAGAGTTAAGACGTCTTGCTACCTACTACCTGACGGTGCTACCCACGACTTGACGGTGTTAAGAGTTAAGACGTCTGGCTACCTAAGACGTCTGGCTACCTACTACCTGACGGTGCTACCCACGACCTGACGGTGTTAAGAGTTAAGACGTCTGGCTACCTACTACCTGACGGTGCCACCCACGACTTGACGGTGTTAAGAGTTAAGACATGTCTGGCTACCCACAACGTGACACATATTTGTAAACAACTTAGATATAGATGAGACGCGGAGTAACTCATAGCTCGTTTACACCCAGTCAACAGTTTCTTATACAGTTGAACACATTGGGTGTACCTATTATAACTGATAAAGGATATACAGTAAAACCTCTCTAAAACGGCCACTAAATTACATAAAGTAATTTGTGTAGGAGCGATCTGTTTTACTTTCACCTTGCCTTAAGCAATCACCTGCCCTGAATATTTATTAACATAATTTAGTGGCCGTTACAGAGATATTGTACTGTAGCTCACTTTACTTTAGCATGCGATGGTTAACACTTTACTCAATAAATACGCATGTTACGCCTTTGTAAACAGAGTAGGATAGGTCAGACAGCACCTGTAGGAGCCGTCCGATCAGGCTCTGTTTCGTTCAGTTATGGAATACAGTAAAACCCCTATCAACTAGACATTACATTTATTATAAATATCGGTCTTGGAGACAGGTGACAGCTTAATGCAGGGTGAAAAGCATATAGAAAGCTCATCTAGGAAATTTCTATATGAGTTTCACCCTGCGTTAAGCAGCCACCTACCTAAACATATCTAAATTGTTCTCTGCTATAATTCCATTTTAGAGGGGGTTTACCGTAATATAAAAATGTTTCTACAGTTTCTGTCATTGCAAGACATGCTTTGTCAATAGGCCATTTAGAATTAACTTGATTTATATTCATGATATCGTTATAATTTACATCAATACCCATTGAGTAACGGGTCATAGACATTGCAAGATATGTGCACTCGAACCAGTGTGCTACGAGCATACTTTGATCAGGGTATTCACAGTTTGTTGTTCAAGCTGATCTAACACATGGAATCCTGTCAAACTTAATGTATTTTACCTTTCATCAATAATGGGATCATTTCACCTCGTAATTTCAGTATTGTAACAACACAGCCCCCATATGACCCCGCAGGTCAGTATTCTACATCGAAAATGAATCGTGGTAAAACATCATTACGACTCTTTTACTACGGGTCAGTTTTCATCAGTTGAATATGGAAATATCGCGTCACTTTTTATGGAGGCTACATTTTGTCATCATTGAATCAAAGACGGTGTCTCTTTAGTGTCTGGTCGTTGGACGGTGTTAACTCGTTCTCTCTTAGGCTGTTTTTTTACCCAACCTCTTTGAATGTATCTACCGAAAAGGAGCATTAACTAGAATTTTTTGGTTTGAAACCATTGTGATAAATAGGGCATTTGCTCCTATAGGAGCAAATGCTCTATTTATCACAATGGTTTCATAAAGTGACATTTATAGATGCGCAAAAATGCGTCACTAGGAGATAGTGTATTAACCCTATTGGAGCTTTCTGTATTACATCTGACATGCAGCAGGCCACCACCTGCCTGATAGACCCATACTTAGACACGTGTTTGATGGCCGCTTAAGACAGGTTCCGCTGTATTCAGACACGCATTCTCTCCTCTCCACTGGTCTCTACAGTTGAATACAGTAGAACATGTGGCCATCAAAAACAGGTCTAATTATGGGTCTGTAAGGCAGGTGGTAGCTTAATGCAGGTCAAATTTCTGTCCTACATTGAACAACCACCTGCTTGTGAGGA
This sequence comes from Azorinus chamasolen, assembly GCA_963576725.1. Classification (NCBI taxonomy): domain Eukaryota; kingdom Metazoa; phylum Mollusca; class Bivalvia; order Cardiida; family Solecurtidae; genus Azorinus; species Azorinus chamasolen. Next base: position 79,676,700 of record OY755245.1, read on the forward strand.
CTACTATGTTCAATAAGTGACTGGTCGCTTAGGACCTGTTCAACAGTTTCTCTAAGTCATTCAGCACCAGCTTTGCTAATTTTAGATTACACTGACATAGTAGCGGATAGTGAATACCTTAATAAAAACTGCTCATTCAGGAACTGTCTGACCTGGGTCTACTCAGTTTGCATTTTTATTAGACAAAGGGTTAATCCAAACCACCTATATCATTTCTAAACATAATGTATCTTTATTTCCTTTTGAGCAGGTGACAAAAGTGTCAAATATTTATGAAGTAAGTTGATACGCAGAACCCATTACCACGTTTATGAAGTTTGTCTGATATTTGTGTTGTCCCTGAACAGCAGGACACGGTGAAGGCGCAACATATATATTTGTTAAAATTGTAATATCAATGCTGTCTATCTACTATATCATGACGCATTTCGTAATTATGAATGCAATATTCATTCCAAATACTCAAACTAATGTTTTAGATATAATTCGTATGCACATTAACCTGTCCCATGCTAAATGCGATTTAACTGCCATTTGTAAACAGCTTCGATCCAGATGAGACGCCGAGTTACCCGGCGTCTCATCTGGATCCAAGCTATTTGACACTCAGTCAGTAGTTTCGTAAAAGTTTCAACAAATCGGAAGCCAATAAAACGCTCGTCAGACCAGAGATTGATAAAACGTTAGTTTTGTTCTGCATGGAAAGGGTTTATAATGCACGATAAGTGTGATTCAATACGCAAGACACAATGCGCTTGATACAATACACAGGAAATGACATTCCTGTAATTTGCAATTCAGGTAGAAAACGATGCGGATCATTGTATTGCACACATAGCCCAGCTGTAGAAGATGTATTTCTTTTCAATTTGTTTTGGTGCCATTTTGACTACGTCCGATTCGATTAAGCTATTGGGAAGATATTGACCGGGTAACAACAGCTTGGATCCTCATGGGTAGTCGAGTTACTTGGCGTCTCATCTGGTTCCAAGCGGCTTGGTAAGGCTAGTCAGGTAGTGCATAGCAGGATAAGAGTTAACAAATAGCAGGCCAAATATCTGTAGTTGATTGAGTGGTGTCCAATATGAAACGCCGAGTTTCAAAACAGATTAATAATACATAGCTTGTATTGTAGCATGGAAACATGTTTAGGAGATAAAAACAATCGAAAAGTACACTAATTATAATTCATATAATATCCCGCTGTGACAAATTAATGTCTGCTCACATGCGGATATGGTTGCAGTTGTGACTGCTTTAAATCCTAAAACGCTTTTGAGATCGAGTGACCGAGAGTCAAACAGCTTAGACCATGATGATACTCCGAGTCTGAATCTATGCTACAGTAAAACCTCTCTAGAACGGCCATTAAATTATGTTAATTAGTTGGTATTTAGGGCAGGTTGCTGCTTAAAGCAAGGTGAAAGTAAAACAGAACGCTCCTATAGGAGCGTTCTGTTTTACTTTCACCTTGCTTTAAGCAGCCACCTGCCTTTAACACACAAACTACTTGATGTAATTTAGTGGCCATTATAGAGAGGTTTTACTATATTTGCAAATGCGAATCAAGTCACGGATATCAGTGTGTGGATTAGATAGCACCTTTCAAATGATTCGGCGGTTGTGAATATGATACCTGTATTTTTCACATGCCGTGATATTGAATTATATATACAGTAGAACCTGTCTTAAGCGAACTTTTATTTATTGGACGCATGAAACTTAACAAGCATGTGGTTGCTTTATACAGACCTTTATAAAGCTACCACCTGCCCGTCTCATACTCATAATTAGACCTCGTTTTGATGGTCGGTTAGGGCACTGCCAGGTTGTACCGCACATCAATCTGAAGCTGTATAGTTTACCTTATGGGGACCCATATGACGTCTTTGCAAGACGAACACGTAGGGACAGGGTCTATGCCTGTTGTATAATTACAGTGATATAGATCTGCTTCTAGTTTCTGAAATGGTCCAAATGCTCCTTGTTCATTGGCTATCATCAAAGTCAGTTTATGAATACCCACGAAGTCGTGAATTATTTTATAAATATGCATAGGGCAGAGGAATAAAACAAACCAAAATTCTGTTATAATTACGAAATTGACAAATCTTTCATCTGAAAACATTGACAATCGGCTAAATTTGAAATTAAAATGGACAATTAATAATAACATTTTATCCTTTTAATTTTCAGAGAGTGCATAATGTGAGGTTGTGTAATAATCATCTAAGTGGGTATGCCTGTACATGTAACAACATGGTATGTCCGTTCTTCATTACCGTACACGATATTTAAACATTATTATGAGAATTCCCCTAATGACTTGCTTGTTTGTTTGTCCGTTGTTTTTGTGTGTATGGCGTCCATGTTTAAACATATAACATGTTTCCAAATTTTGTTTTGGATAAATAAAAATGACATTTTAAAGACGTTTACAGGCGTCACGGCCTCCTACATGTAAAGGGTTTATACGGAATGACCATTAGGACAGTAGGTTCAACAAAACAATTTACTGTATAACCTGTCTTAAGAGGCCATCAAATACTGGTCTAATTATGGGACGATATGGCAGGTGGTAGATTAAGACAGGTCAAAAGTAATACAGAAAGCCCTTATAGAAGCTTTCTGCATTACCTGTGCCAAGCATTAGGCAACCACATGCGTTTAAAGACGCATATGTTCAATACATCAATGGCCGCTTAAGACAGGTTATACTGTAGACTAGTATATATGAATTATGGTTCCGAGACAAAGTGAAAGCTTTTTTTTTTATTTCCCGCCAACAAAAATTTCCTCAGGTGTCTCCTCTCAATCCTATATTTAACAAGAGCCGCGTGCGATGCCAACGCTCGTCTGATTTGGTGCTCGTCCAGCAAAATTAAACATTTTGAAAAATATAAAGGGCCATAACTCCAGAATTTTGAAATCAAGAGTTATGGTTCTTATGTAAGGGCCTTCCCTTTAATGAGATCTACTAACCTATGAAGTTTCATGTTGATACCTCTTATACTTTTCGAGTTATTGTCAATGTTAAGATTTCGGACGACGACGACAACAACGACGACGAGGACAACGACGCGGACGCCGGAGTTACGACAATAGCTCATACAGACGAGCTAATAAATGAATGATTGCTCCAGACCGGTTCTACTGTACATTGCGTTGGAGTAGATATGTAGCTAGGTTTAAGTAATGGCATTTACCTGTGCTGAGTTATATTTAACTGATTGTGCTGGGTTATATTTAACTGATATAGAACTAAACTGTCCACACCAATTTCCTGTTTGACATGCATACAATTGAAAAATTGCGCTTTATCAGATTGGCAGAGTATCTTTTAAGTCTTTACTCCCAGAATATCCATGCAAGAAATAATGACATCATGCATTATTGTATTGGCTGGTGAATGTTACGCGACAGACAGGAAATGGGAGACACAGATCATGTCTTTATTATTATATCGGCATACAGAACAGATTCTCTTCAGACGACTGAGATCGGAGCCGTGTGAACTATGTCTACGATCTAAAAGTCGTATCTGAGCAGTAAAGGGTTAAACTAATTAGACTGAGGCATCAATTATGACTTTTATACACTTGGAGTAAACTTGATTGAGAGTTCGAACAAACCATATACAACTCGTGTTTCCTTTTTCATGCCGATGCAATAATATTCAACTCGACCTTTCCATGGTTTGTTTTCTAGAAATGTGGTAGCTAAATGCAGGAATGAAGCGATGCAGAAAACCTCCTTTTCCCATGGTGTTAGCATGTGTTTACCTTTGCAAGCAGTATGGATCCAGATGAGACGCCGAGTAACTAGGCGTCTGATCAGGACCCAAAATAATTGACACTCTGAATGCATTTTGGTAGACAAACTGATTATAGCTGAACTTTGAAAATTTAGTCTCTGAAATGTTGTATAATTAAATTTGCTCAGCAGGCTAAAGGTTAAGCAACCACCTGCTTTATTTCACAGATACACCTTTCAGTGTATTTGCGAACAAAGTAGATCCAGACCAGACAACTCCTTTAGGGTGCCTCTGGTCTGTGCCTGTTCTATTTGTTTATTAAAAAGTATAGATCTGATTTTAGAGTTTCGTCCATGACCAAACCTACACGTGTTCATATTCATTATAGAAAGTCAGCTAATTAATATGCATGGATTCATTATACATGAATATTTATTGAGTAAAGGGGTAAACCATCACCCCGCAATTCGTATCTATAAGTGATCGTTTTAAACCGGTCTTACTGTAAACAGCCATACGCTACCAGTTTTTACTTACAGCATCAAGTGGGACCAATGAATCCATAAATCTTAATTACTGGTGCAGACAAGACTTCAGGCGCGTACAATCCTGATTATTGGGCATGGCGGTTTCCAAACGGTCTATAAATTTATTAGCATGCCGGAGCAATTAGATTTTCTGGTACGCAACCTTTAACTTAGGCTCCAGCAAAAACTGAAAGTCTGTAAAGCGATATTATGCCTTGCAATCGTGCCATCAATGAAAAACGTATCTACGTACCAGGAAGTGATAAATTTATGTCAATGCTTTAATACTCCTATATCTGTCTCCTTTAGTTCTGTAAGGGCGCGTCCGCCTATCTTCGCTCAGAAATATTGTTCTTTGTTAGTATGTATATCTATTTATCACATAATCTACCTGTGGGAGTGCCAAAACTGAGTGCCGTAAATCGCGGAAATGTGCTAGTGCATTTTAATGCAATTGAACAGTTTGGCTGTGCCTGCACTGCACTGTAAATAATGGCCGATACAGCTGTCAGATACAACGTTGTTCATTTTCTATGGCACGTTTGAAGGGTTATGTGATGAAAAGAATCTTACATTCGTGTTCTTTACAAATTGTTTTCATGAAACTCGTTTATTCTAATGAATATTACACTCGTGTCATATTATTATAGTAAACTCGATTCATAAAAACAATTTGTAATGAACGCTCATGTAAGAACCTCTATGTACAGTAAAACATCGCTAATGCGACCACTAAAATGGGCACAGTTCTTGGTGGCAAAGGCAGGTGGTAGATTAATGCATGACGGAAGTTATGCAGAAAGCTCCTATAGGAGCTTTCTGCATAACTTCCGTCATGCATTAAGAAACTACATGTACCTGCTTATAAGGCAGACATGTTTATTCATTAAGTGGTCGAATTAGAGGGGTTCTACTGTATCTGTTTACCTGACTGTCCAACTGGCTAATTGCGTTTGGATGTATAAACCAGTCCAAATATATCACTAGATCATCTGCCTACAAAGGAACGGAATGGCTGAAATAATTTCCAAAACATGTCTTATTGTACTGCGTTTCAATTGACAAGTGTCGATGAAAAACAAATCTAAATGGGAACTACATGTATTCGCGATTTATCATACCACACATCTATTTGCAAAGGTACATTTTCATAGCAAAGTGTGTGGTAATCATGGGTGACAATCATGTGTGACAATAATGCTATCTAAATAAATATTATCTACTCTTACACATTACTCAGTGTCATTCGAATTGCAGCCGGTCATGACGTCAGATTATGACACTTGACTAATGTTAGTCAGTCACGTAATTAATAGATAGTTCAATATCAACCTGCCACGGTTCAAAATAAAGCATCCATTGATGGAGATTATTCGACACATCTGCCGATCGTGATATCATCACATCGCCCTGTTGGATATATATTGTAGATATGACTTGGAAAGGTGGTATTTCCTTAATCATTGAATCTTTGCTTGAATATAAAAATTAGCATTTAATCACTGCCCCGCTATTCGCGACTTGCAAACAATTTGTATCTTAATCCATTCCCTCATATTGACGATATTTCTCTTGTTAATGCTCCTTTTCGGTAGATTTATTCAAAAAGTATCTAAAAATAACCTATGAGGTACATGTAATTGGTTAAGTAACGCGTCGTCTGAACAGGATCAACGCTGTTTTACACTCATTCACTAGTTTCTTTCAATCTTAATCGAGTCGGAAGTAGTCCAAATCGCACCAGGTCCAAAGCAGAACATTGTCCTTTCTTGCATTATTTTTACGGCGGGTAAATGGCTAAGTTCCGATTTATTATTCAGTAACCTATCTAGTACAATGACAAATTACGCCATTCAAAACATAGCTACCGTGTGACTCCAACGTGGCTTCAGACGTACGAGTTACCGCTGACCTATTTGTCGTCTTGTAAAACAAATAATCAGTACAATGTTGACTGTTCACAGATTGCGATACATGCACTGAATAATTTAAACAGCGAGAAAGACTCAACGAATACAAAAAGTAGATTGAACCAAGTTTTCGCTTATTTCGTAACGCTTGCGGGAAGAGCTGAGTTTTCGGAAACTATCTATAGCCATGGACTTTCCCTTATTGTTTTTCTGACATTGCGGTTTAGTGTAATAAATTAAATATAACACGCCAGTATTTGAGATATTCATATATTAAACGATTCGTCTTTTGAATGTCACATGGACTACCAATATTCAAACAGGACAAACCTACCGTGAATATTCAGGAGCAGTTTTAAAGAAAAGTGTAACATAACAAATATTGCAGACCATTATGAGAGGGCTCATCCAGAAGTCATCTCATCTAAGTCTACACTGTTTGCCAATGACGCGTTAAAGGAGTTAATATGCATGTACATTGCTGAAAGTCTAAGTAGAATAGTACATTAATGAGCCCGTACACTCTGAAAGGATTAAATTTGCTAGATATACTGAATGTCAAACAGCGCAGACGCTGTTCAGAGACACCTCTATGAATCATCTGACCTTGATCTTCACTGTTTGCATATGCCAGTACTGTCGTTTACCGCATTTAAAATGTTATGGTAATGCTTTGTATATACATGTATAATAATATCTGTATACAATAAAACCTCTGTATAACGGCCATTAAAGTATATAAAGTATTTTATGTTAAATGCAGGTGGATGCTTTAATCAAGATGAAAGTAAAACAGAACACTCCTATAGGAGCGTTCTGTTTTACTTTCACCTTGCTTTAAGCAACCATCTGCCCAAAACACCATCTAATTTACACAATTCAGTGGTCGTTATAGAGAGGTTTTAGTTTAATTCAATAATCCTACAGGATACACCCGGATTAGACGGCTCTTACACGAGCCACCTGATATGGACCTACTCTGTTTGCAAGGGCGACAAATGCGCAACTATCAAATAAAGGGTTAAAAGACACATGTGTAAATAGTGCAGACCTAGACCTGGGAGCTATTTACTAAGCATGTATACTAAAATTGATATCCATGTTACAATGTTTGATGGTAACCAACCATACATATAGAGTATCTTATCTTATCTTCGATTAGATTAGAATATCTTATTTTCGATTAGTTTAGATTATCTTATATCTTATCCTGACATTAACTCTTAGCATGCATCAGGCAGGCGATATTTTATACACTTTAGAAATCACTTTGCAGTTAGACGAGATATCTTGTAATTTACCCTTTACTGCACGAATATACATGTCAGGAATACTGACATCATGAGCTTGATTGTTAACAGCATTATTTTTATAATGACGTTTTGGTCATGACACATATTGAATAGAATTCCAATAAGCAGACGAAACAGACCCTGTCCAGGCGGTTCCTACAGGACCTGTCTGATCTGGATCTTCTTTGTTTGCAAAGGCGTAACTATATATAAGATCATGGTCCAAACTGTTTTATGCCGCTAATGAAAACGAAATTAGAGACAGTCTAACAATATTAGGACGCAATGTTACTTCTGATAAGCCTTAGCTCTGCAGGCTAAAGATGAACAAGGACACTCGTCTGTCATAGATCTGGCAGCGTTCCTGTAGTTAACATACTGCACCTGCACACCGTTCTCTTCAGATTTTTGTTGACAGGCACTATCGTGTGATTAATCCACTATCATTATTCATTCTAGACGACAATATATAGTCCAACCCTTTGCATGATGAACATTGAAAGTAAAATGATAAAACCATTTAGTGTGAAAGTCTGGAGACTGGGGAATTGTGAATGGAAAACAGTGCAGACCCGGATCGGGGGTGGGTGTCTCATAGAACCATCTGATCTCTGTCTACTAACCTCACAACACTAGTTTTCCGCATTCGAATGGCTCAATGCATTATACTTATTTTCGTATCATACATGTAGATGGAATAACTATATTTGTCTGCAAGTTGTGTCGCCAGCTTCAATACAAAACTTTATACATAATTTTGCTCCCTTTATTGAGAAAAACGACCAGTTTCAGACGGTATGACACCTGATAAGACGCATAATTACTTGGCGTCTGAGTTGGATCCAAACTGCTTAATCACCGATTCGCAAATGGCAGCCACAGAGATAACCATGCATAGCCCACCCACACAGGTCGGTAATATCAGATCTTTTCTACATGATTCCTCAACCATTAGAATATTTCCATAGGAATATTGAGTTACGTGAGCGAGATTAATCTTTAGCCTGCTATGGGTGAATGAGTGAATACCTATGTAAACAGTTTGGATCCAGATGAGACGCCGAGTAACTCGGCGTCTCATCAGGATCCAAACTGTTTGATACCCTGATTGCATTTTGGTCGACACATTGATAATAGCTTGAATATTGAATATGTAGTAGGTGAAAAATTCTGTAAAAATAAGTTGCTCAGCAGGCTAAAGGTTAACCTTTTTAACTAATGCACATTTGCACAAAACAACCATGAGTATTAATAAGGTGAATGCTATAAATGGCGTATGAACACTGATTGTGTTGGCCATAACAGAAACAATAATACCAGATCTATTTTATGTCATTAGCAAACAGGGAGACCCTTAATATAACAGACGGTTGCTACATGAGCCGGCTGATGTGGTTTATCTCTTATTGCAAAGGCGTGAAAATGCGTTTATAGGTGGGAAAGGATTAACTCTTTCACCGCCAATGTCGCATAAATGCACCGCGACAAATAGTGCAGTCCCAGGTCAGACGCCGCCTTTTTAAGGCGGCGTCTGTACAGGGACTTATGCTGTATTCCTTTGAAAGTTGCATTTATTTTTCTCATTTCCTTATTTTACTGAATGAATTAACAAACGTGGATTGCATACACCAATTAGAAATTTGGCGCCGAAAGGGTTAAACCTGGTTTACACATGAACCAAGTTTACGGTGAAGTCCATACCAGAAGGCCCCTAGAAGAGTCATCTGATCAGTGTCTGCACGGTTTTGTATTCCAAACCCTCTTGCAACATTGGGCATGTCATATTGAATGGATTGCGTAGTTAAACACTGCTAGTTCATTCAACTCTGAATGTTCAGTGTATAGAGCTATTGTCTTCAGTCTAAAGACAGCATCTGTCTGATATGGGTACATACTGTTTGCAAATAACATCACCCACGCCCCAGTCACGTGAACATCTCCTACCCCGTTATAAACATTAGCATCTACTCAATATTTGAGCTGGCGCAATTTCTGCCTGCCGAATAGTTCAAGAGTTCAAGAGTTTTGAGAAACTATTGATCAAATGTCAAACAGTTTGGATCCAGGTAAGACGCCGAGTTACTGAGTGTCTCATTTGAATCCAAGCTAATTACAAATGCATGTCAGGTCGGGAATATTGGAATAAGGCTAGGGTTAGTGTGATTGTTTGATATTATACTCCGGAACGACAATGTATAACTGTATAGGACATTTGAATCATTTTTTTGTCTATTATTCAATCTTATATAGTTTAAACGAAAACGAACTATAGTTTCTTTCAAATTAATAACATATATATTGTCTTGTTTTGAGTTAAATATTAATATCCTGATGTATAAATGAATCCAAACTGAGAAAACAGAATCATTTGAAAACCGTGTAGACCAATTTCAGAGGGCTCCTATAGCCTTTCATACTGATTGGTCTGTATAGTTAGACATTGATAGGCTATTCCAATCTTCCAGCGCTGAAAGTGTTAATTATCAAATGGTAAGCGTAAGACCGACATCAGTTACATTGGCTATCCTGCTATGCCGCAAGTAACAATATATCAGTTTCCAATCTCGGTAATTTGCTAAATCATTCTTTCAACAAAGTTGGTTTAATGAGGCAAATTCGTTATTTGTAATCAACATTTACAAAAAAAAATAAAAAAAATAGAATATTTATTTTTGGGGTTTAAGGCAGGTGGTTGCATAATACAGAACGAATGCTGTGCCTGCCTATAGGAGTGTTCTGTATTACTTTCGCAACACTTCACCATATGAATATTCCTGAAATAAATAAATGACGTCATAATATTAGATGATACTAGCACATGGGTTCAGGGATTGCTGATTATGACAGGAAATATACACCCATATCTATATATTATCAAAAGCAAACAGTTCAAACGCTGATCAGAGGGCTCATAAGGAGCCGTCTGGTCTAGGTCTACTTTGTTTGTAAAGTCGTAGAAAGACATATTCATGGACTGATACAGGAGTTTTAAAGGCGTATTAATGGACTGATACAGGAGCCGTCTGATCTAGATCTAATCTGTTTGTAAAGTCGTAGAAAGACATATTCATGGACTGATACAGGAGTTATAAGGCGTATTAATGGACTGATACAGGAGCCGTCTGATCTAGTTCTACTCTGTTTGTAAAGGGGTAGACAGGCGTATTTATGGACTGATACAGGAGCCGTCTGATCTAGATCTACTCTGTTTGTAAAATCGTATAAAGGCGTATTTATGAACTGATACAGGAGCCGTCTGATCTAGGTCTACTCTGTTCGTAAAGGCATAGAAAGGCGTATATATGGAGGAAAGGTTAAGCGTGCGGAAACAAGAAACTAAACATTTCCCAATCTCGTCAATTCTTTACTAATATATCACTTATTCAACGAAATTGGCTGAATTGGGTTAATTGGTAATCACAATTTGTAGTTAAAACCCCATCACAACAACCACTAAAATAAAACTTGTATCTGGGGTAGAGGCTGATAGTAGCTTTATACGGGATGGGTGTTATGTGGAAAGCTACATGAGTATTCTGTGTTACTTTCGTCCTGTATTAAGCACCCACTTGCTTTAAAGGACATTACTAACAATGTAATAAGGGACTACCTCGGGGAAGTTCCGCTGTTATGTCATTAACCCTTCGCTTGCTGTTCACGTCAATATACCTACCTGTAAATAGTGAAGACCCAGATCGGACAGCTCCAGCAGGAGCTGTCTCATCAGGGTCTGCACTATTTACAAGTTGATTGTGCAACCAGTGCACTCCACAGCAGTGATTGCGCAGCGAAATACGTGTACACAGTGAAGATATATGTAATTATACAACAGGGCATGGGTAAAGAAAGAGAAATGTATTTTGAAATCTAGCACGAGAAGGGTTAAATGTGTATGTTAACTGTGTGTCTCACGGCAAGCCATTGTGCAAAGTCTGTGTAATTATGTGAATGTTAATACATTTGTATTGATTTAATAGTGAATTGCATTCGACCAAATATGTTTGTATTTACATGTATGACTAAAACGGCTCAATGCTTATGACAGAGTTCGTAATTATATTGTTGCAAAAAGTGTCAATGACATGTCGAACGTAATGGAATATGCTATTTCGGTACATGTGAAGTAAAGCTGTGCATTAACTTTGTTATATCCAAATCAAAAAGCAATAAAGATATAACTTTGAGTAAATTAGGACACAATTTGATATTGGAATGTAAAGGCACTGTTGTCAGCTGTAACCATAGTAACAAATCATATATTTGTATTGATTTTAGGCTTCCACTAGTCGCTAAAATTACTTTATAAAAAAGCTTGTCCTCATTAATTCTCCAAGAAGAAATTTCTTCTTATACATGTAATATGAATCAGCTTAAACCTTGATTAGACGCCGAACTACTGGTAGAGTTATCTAGATCCAACCAAGTTCACCAGTTTCATGCTGAAAGATAATACATGTATACCATAACCTCTCTAAAACGGAACACTCAAAACTGTATCAATGTGGACCTTTAAGATAGGCGTTAGCTTAATAATGTACGTTGATGTCATGCAGAAAGCTTCCAGCACGAACATTGTATGTGTCCCACACCCTGCATTAAAGAAGTCTATTTAGAAATTTATTTTTTACCAACGCTCGGTTTAAAGAGGTCTTTTCTGTATAGTTTATTCTGCTGGCCACTTTTATTTCTATCGTGACTGCTTCGCGTTCTATATGTGCAAATGTATATCAAATGTCCTGACAAAGTGAACATATTACACTAGAGTCCTGCTAAAGCGACCACATAATTTATAAACACAGGGTTATTTATAAGGATGGATGGCTGCTTCATGCAGGACTGAGTACTGCAGATACTCCTATAGCTCCAACATTTTGTCTTACAATAAACGACCACTTGTTTTAAAAATCCTTAATTAGATTTCTTTGTTCAAGACAGTTGTTAGCTTCACACAGGACAAACTTATGTAAGAATCTCATTCAGGAGTTTTTTTGCACTACATTTGCTTTTAAAGACCCTTATAATTATTATTATGTATTAATACATTATGTTGACCCATTACAGAAGTTATGTTGTATGTGTTGCAATTTAACATAGCCATAGGGCTTATATGGGTTACATATTACATGTACCTATAGGGCTTATAAATATGGGTTACACATTGCATGCAGCTATAGGGCGACTATGGGTTAAGCGTTACTTAACCCACTGAGTTAGGGGTGAGATGGGTTTAACACGTTCCTTCTTACAAACGCCTTTTTCACGCCTTTGCAAACTGAGTAGACCCGGATGACACGACTCCTGTCTGAGCCGTCCGATCAGAGTCTGTTCTGTGTGATAATGAAATTATATAGATCTGATCATTTAATGTAATTCAACAATTCCGTTTTAGATGTTTGCCTTATACAAACAAGTTGATGAATATTCATGAAGTGATCAATTCTGTATACATGTTCAATAGGGAACAGGTTACATATTCTGTAGTACTAAATTGTTGCATTTGTATACGCATATACTGTCAATGAAGGACTAGTAGATTAATGTACATGATTTCGGAGAAGACCAAACAATGAACATCATATGTACACAATTTTCACCCTGCTGCAGGCATTACGTTTAAATGAAAGCCATACGTCAAACTCAGACTTCGCTTGCCTTTCATGATTTCCCTTGGCGACTATTCTGTTTCAACCGTAGACTGTTCAGCATTTCGTTCGAAAACAATAGAGTTGATCCAATCTTCACATCATTATTATTTCTGTAGTTTATTTGTGTATTATGCGTAATTGTGACAAGAACTAAACATTCAACCAATCTTCAATGTGCGGGAATTAAGTTTATACAAATAAGACATATGAAACCATCTTAGTCACAGATCAAGGTATCATAAGGGAGCCCTTTGATCAGAGTCTGCGTTGTTTGTCATAAAAACAAATTCTTCATTTTTCTTCAGTGATAAAATTTGGCACACTATTTTGTTTAATTATTATTCAGGAGGAATGGGTTTTAGATAAGCAGCTGATTAAGAGATAAAGATTGCATAAACAAAAGATAGCTCACTGGAAACCTTTACCAATGGCGGATTTGCCGTCGTATGTGGTAGACCTCTGCGATTACACGTATGGCGGTTCCATTGATAGTGGCCATGATGCGGATATTTGTGAAGCTATATAATTGTGTCACCCTGTCATGGATTGTTTTAACTGTCTCCACTGTAATACGGCCCACATTTAACTGTTTCCCTGCCAATATCAAATCTTTGGTCAACTATGAAAACAGTTTAGATCCAGATGAGACGCCGAGTAACTCGGTGTCTCATCAGGGTCCAGATTGCTTGTTTCTGTGACTGTTGTTTTATTTAACCAAAAAAGAAGAAGAAAACGACAAAGAGGTTGGCAGCGAAATAGTTTACAGATCTATATATTTATGTAAGAGTATGCTGCTTTGAATACATTTCTTATTTGCTGTTAGATCTACTTACTGGTACACAGTACTAACTGTTTTAAGCAGCCATCAAAAATAGGTATGTTACCAGATGGTAGCTTAATGCAGGTCAAATCCTGTATGAGCTTTCTGCATTACTTTTCTCTGCATTAAGCAACTATCTGCTTTCTCAGACTACTATCATCAGTAAATGATCGACCATTTAAAACAGGTTCTTCTGTTACTTAGTCTGGGGAATAAAATCTTAAAACTCCTTTCACCAGACATACCCGAGATCGGCTTGTCGGAATTAGACGAGTATTTCCGACTGATATTAGGTACAATTAAAGTGATTTATCTGCACTTATCTGCCAACAGTATAAATTACGCAAGAACAGTAAAACACATTTGAAACGGACCTGTAGTAATTGAAGATGTTAGGTAGATGGCTGCTTAATGCACATTGTAGGCAAATGACAGCTTAATGCTGTTCATTGTCATGCTGAAACGTCCTTTGGGAGCTCTTTGCGTGACATTACCCCTGCATGAACTGCATCCTGTCTTACAGATCGGCATTGTTATTAAGTGTTCAGAGAGTTTACTGTGTATCATCTCGTTAACTTCGTTCGCTTTTATATGTAGTAATTTAACCATTTCCCTGTTGTATATTCATGTAAAAGCAAACAGAGCAGAACCTTATCAGACGGCTCCTATCTGATCTGGGTCTACTCTGTTTGCAGATGCGCGAAAATGCGCTTACATAAGGGAAAAAGATTAATCGTTTTCAAGCTAAGCGCGTCTTGGCTGGTATTTACAAACAACTTGGATCATCTAGATGAGACGCCAAGTGACTGTGTGTCTCATCAGGATCCAAGCAGGTAGACACCTGGTTAATAATGTCTCAAATAATTGAACGAATCTGAAGACAGTGGACATGTCAGCAAATCAGGTACAGTGCAGCCATTACTTTCAGCATGATGACGAATGTCTCGCAATTAATTTTTGCATATTTGTAACAAAACATAACTGAAATATATGGTTGAAGAATAACCCTATACTCCATAATTATGCTTTTCTACGCCTTGCAAACAAAATAGACCTAGATCTGCCGGCTGCTACAGAAGTCTTCTGATCAGGGTCTGCTCCGTTTTTCTAAATGATAGAAATGTGATTCTATAGTTTTGGCAAAACCCTTATAAGTTGATATGCCATTTAAAACATTAATCTACATGCAATTAGTAGCCATGTCGTCATTATTTCTTGCATAAATACTCATGGGGTAAAAGGATAAACAATTATAAATCTGTAAGTAGGTCAGACTCAGCAGAATAGAAAGTGAAATCAATACATTTATATCCTTACCTATATCAATTGCCTGAGAGAAAATGATAGCTGTTAGACTAACGGCTAAATTAAATTCATCCCATGTGATTACGGTTTCCTCTTGACTTCGTTACACAATAAATATGACTTATCTGATAGCATCAGCAGAGCTAGAGAAATTGCTTAACCCTTTCATGTCAACACATTTCCAAACAAAATAGACCCAGATCAGACGACTCCTATAGGAGCCGTCTGATCAGGTTTTGTTCTGTTTGTTTATGGTGTTATAACGGATCCGATTCTTCAGTTTCTACCAAAACCACACAATCTCGTGTACATATGACAATATAAAAAATCAGCAACTAGATATTCACGATGTCAATATTTGAACTGGGAAAGGGTTAACTTGTTCACATCACGTGTTTGTTACCACACTGGAATTGGTCAAGTGCGTTTGTGTCGTTGTGACGCTTCTAAGTTGTGTCGTTGTGACTCTTCTACGTTGTGTCGTTGTGACTCTTCTACGCTCTGGCGTTGTGACTCTTCTACGCTGTGCCGTTGTGATTCTTCTTCGCTGTGGCGTTGTGACTCTTCTACGTTGTGTCGTTATGACTCGTCTACGTTGTGTCGTGGTGACTCGTCTACGCTCTGGCGTTGTGCCTCTTCTACGCTGTGCCGTTATGACTCTTCTTCCCTGAGGCGTTGTGACTCTTCTACATTGTGGCGTTGTGACTCTTGTACGTTGTGGCTTCGTGACTCTTCTGCGTTGTGCCGTTATGACTCTTCTTCGCTGTGGCGTTGTGACTCTTCTACATTGTGGCGTTGTGACTCTTCTACATTGTGGCGTTGTGACTCTTCTACGTTGTGGCGTTGTGACTCTTCTACATTGTGTCGTGGTGACTCTTCTACATTGTGGCGTTGTCACTCTTCTACGATGTGCCGTTATGACTCTTCTTCGCTGTGGCCTTGTGACTCTTCTGCATTGTGACATTGTGACTCTTCTACATTGTGGCGTTGTGACTCTTCTACGCTGTGCCGTTATGACTCTTCTTCGCTGTGGCGTTGTGACTCTTCTACATTGTGGCATTGTGACTCTTCTACATTATGGCGTTGTCTCTCTTCTAAGTTGTAGCATTGTTTCTTATCTACGTTTTGTCGTTGTGACTCTTCTCCGCTGTGTCGCAGTGACTCTTCTCATGCTGAAATAAACACCAACTATCCGCTCAAGCTCTGATCAGTTGAAATGTTCGGTGGTTTCTTATTTGTGCAAAGCTTTTGAGAAACTACTGGAAAATTATATATACAGTAAACCCCCTCTAATGCGACCACCAAAAAGGGACATAATTCTTGGTGGCAGAGGTAGGTGGTGGCTTAATGCAGGACAAATGTTATGCAGAAAGCTCCTATAGCAACTTTCTGCATAACTTTTGTCCTGCATTAAGCAATCACCTGCTTATAAAGACAGCTTTATTTTTAAGTAGTCTCATTAGAGGGGCTCTACATGACTTTTATATCAAAATTATTTCCAGATGTTGGTTCAGTCAAACTCAGAGGGGTTACATTGTAAATCCTTCTCCTACCATGAACATTAAAATTAGAATGGCCCTTTATCAGAATTGTATACAGATTCCTACTTCCTATTCGAATTTTTTGAGAAACTATTGACCGATTGTGGAACAGATGGAGCCGTCTGATTAGCGTTTGTTCTGTTTACTTATAATATAATTTTAAAAAAACCAACAACATTTAATTGACATTCTGTCATGAATATCCATGTCATATTCGCTATTGGTGAAGGGCAATACCTCTGTTATGTTCCTCAAGCTAAAGGGTTAATGTCGAATCTCTAACTATCCGATTAGTCAAAGTGCAGTACTGTCTCTCTGATACAAACATTCAAAAGGAAACCTTATTTTTGATTTTTTTAAATAGATGGTAGTTTCATGTAGGACAAAATTACTTTTTACCTCAATTAAGCAGCCTTACTACATGTTGATGTTATTACACCAGGTGTACTGTCGTCCCGTATTAAACAACCACCGGCTTTTAAAGACATCTATACTTATTCATAAAGCTGTGGCTTTAGACAGATTCCACTGTACTTATAAGTAAGCAGATAAATGGTAATATACAATAAAACTGACAACGGTTATGCACAAGTTCCCTGGTAGCTTTCTACATACTTAATACTTAACCCTACACCAAACAGCCCATACTTAATACTTAACCCTACACCAAACAGCCCCCTGTCTTTAGCCTTAACCTGCTGAATAAATTAAACAAGCTTATCCTTTTCTGAATATAAACCAAACTTTAACAAATACCCGCGTCAAAATATATTACTGAAAATAATGTTTTATAATAAGTAGTGCTGTTCAAAGATATGATATACTCGGTTCCCGCTCTTTCTGGCTTATACGCGCCCATGCTTACTCATTAAATGGTCGATATGTGAGGTTCTACTGTATTTATTTGTGCCAGGACCAAGTGGTCGATATGTGGGGCTATACTGTACTTCTTTGTGCCATTAAGTGGTCGATAAGTGAGGTTCTACTGTAAGTCTTTGTGTCATTAGGTGGTCGATCAGCGAGATTTTACTGTAAATCTTTGCGTCATTAAGTTGTCGATAAGTGAGGTTCTACTGTAAATCTTTGCGTCATTAAGTTGTCGATAAGTGAGGTTCTACTGTAAGTCTTTGCGTCATTAAGTTGTCGATAAGTGAGGTTCTACTGTAAGTCTTTGCGTCATTAAGTTGTCGATAAGTGAGGTTCTACTGTAAATATTTGCGTCATTAAGTTGTCGATAAGTGAGGTTCTACTGTTAGTCGTTGCGTCATCAAGTGATCGATAAGTGATGTTCTACTGTAAGTATTTGTGTCATTAACTGGTCGATAAATGAGGTTCTACTGTAAGTCTTTGGGCCATTAAGTTGTCGATAAGTGAGGTTCTACTTTAAGTATTTGCGTCATTAAGTGGTCGATAAGTGAGGTTCTACTGTAAGTCTTTGGGTCATTTAGTTGTCGATAAGTGAGGTTCTACTGTAAGTCTTTGAGTCATTACGTGGTCGATAAGTGAGGTTCTACTGTAAGTCTTTGCGTCATTAAGTTGTCGATAAGTGATGTTCTACTGTAAGTCTTTGCGTCATTACGTTGTTGATAAGTGAGGTTCTACTGTAAGTCGTTGCGTCATTAAGTTGTCAATAAGTGAGGTTCTACTGTAAGTCTTTGCGTCATTAAGTGGTCGATAAGTGAGGTTCTACTGTAAGTCGTTGCGTCATTAAGTGGTCGATAAGTGAGGTTCTACTGTAAGTCGTTGCGTCATTAAGTGGTCGATAAGTGAGGTTCTACTGTAAGTCGTTGCGTCATTAAGTTGTCGATAAGTGAGGTTATACTGTAAGTCGTTGCGTCATTAAGTGGTCGATAAGTGAGGTTCTACTGTTATACTTTGTGTCAGCACCATTAAGAACGTCTATTTGAACAGTAAATTTTCTCTAAAACGATCACAAAAATACATCTTGGGTTTTAAAGGAAGGCGGTAGCTTTATGCAAGACAAAATGTATACAGACAATTCAAATGCGCGTCATGCATTAAGCAATCACCTGTGTTTAAAGACATTCATGTTCATACATAAAGTGGTCGCTTAAGAGGGTGTCTATGGTATGTTGGTTAAACAGCTCATCTGTTAAACATTCACAACCCACGCCTTTCTGACGTATTTTGTCTCGGCAGCTTTAATATGAACTAATGATTAGGCATTGAATTTATTGACATAAAAACAGTCAGTAAATGTGAAAAAATGTAATGTTTCGCGGTACCCTGTACTGTCAAACTGTGCGCCTACGCTATTCGCAGTCTGTAACTTCGGCTGAGAGCCTTAAACGACTATCATTTGTCAGAATTAATGGAATCTGCGAGATTCGTGCAAGGGAAGTAAATGTGTTATTTCCAAACGAAGACACAGTAATATGATCAATTTAAATAACTACACAGGGTATAACATGATTGAAGAATAACTTCAAACTGAGCGTCTATACATTCTATGTCTGTAGCTTAAGCTAAAAGCCATAACCCTTTACTCCATTGAATATTCATGTCAGTAAAAACGACATTATGAATACTAATTAGAAGACTTCTGTAAATGGTACACGATACTGTAGAATCATGTTTTTTAATGAAAAGTCAACCAGAGCAGACCCTAATTACACGGCTGCTCAAGAAGTCGCCCGTCTGATATGGGTCTACTCTGTTTGCAAAGGCGTTACAATAGCTCTTATGGAGTAAAATGTTAACCCTTTCGCTGTCAAACTCTGTCGTCTGTTAACTTTGTCGTCTGCTACAAATTTTCATTCTTTTGTTTTTCTTCATTTTTGTTTCAGTAACAGTAACAAACAGTTTGGATCCTGATGAGACGCCGAGTTACTCGGCGTCTCATCTGGATCCAAACTGCTTGCATAGGTAATCAGAGATCCGGCATTGGCAGCGAAAGGGTTAAATAATTATAGACTTGTCTGCACTGTGTACTTATGAACTTATAGTAGATGTGACGCTACAGTGTCATCCAATAACACACAAATCTGTATTCTCATGGCATTGTATAAATTCAGCTAATAATTATTAATGACGTAATTAATATTACATTACTATACAGATTACATATTAAATGAATATTCAACAGGGAAACGGTTAAGATTCCTATGTTTTGGCAATAAATGGTCATAGAGAGATTGTATTGTAGCTTGCCGTTTTGCATTTATCTATAATGTAACACTTGCTTCTGAGTAGGTTGATCCGAATAAGTAATTTGATCTAATCCATTGTTCATGTGTAGGATACATTCTTAAACACTTTTTTATGGAAAAAATACGAAGCAAACAGTGCAGATAATTATGCTTGTATGTGTCCGTGTTAACCCTTTCGGTGCCAACATAATTTCATCTGGTAAGATTATTGCCAGCTTCATGTTTCAAGATAATGTTTTGTTCGTTTTGTTTACACACATATAATCAATGCCAAACCGTTTGTATCCCGAGAAGACGCCCAATTACTCGGCGCCTGCTGTGGGTCCAAACTGTGATGGTCAATGGTTATGACGGAGTTTCCCGTGACGGGGTTTCCTATGGCGGTGACATGTTGTATGGACACTAGGCACACGTGGGTTACACAGTGTGTCACACAGTGTTCACTTTTCGGTAAGGTTTTCAATAAATATATGCGTAGGTTAAAGCGTCTTATTGCATGTATGTAATCCTTTCTAAAATGTTTAACTGGACGCTGTTTGGTACTCTCTGACAAATAACTCTTTTGGCGCCGTCTGTATTAAAGTTCCATTGTAGACTATCCTCCATTTGCTATTCTCAATCGTGTATCAAACAATTTGAATCCTAAATAGAAGCCGTCTCATCTGGTCATACGTTGTTTGCAAGGGTTATCGCAGAACGGCCCACTGCACCAAGCCACGGGAGTCACATGTCGCTATATTCTGATTTCAAGCAGCTACATATTACATGCACCCCCATGTTTTCTATTCTTGGCTTGAAAAAAAAACACCAGAGCACGATGCTGTCATCGTCAAATTAATAAAAACCGAACATCGACTCAAACATTTGAATGCCGAATAGTCAAAGTGACATAGCCCACCAGTACGTACCTTTAGAGTATATTAAGTATGAACTACTTAATTTGTTAGGGGATTTGCATTACAAACTGAGCTCCCTCTGAGCTGGTTCTAAATTGTTTGCATATGTCAGTACACTCGTTACCCACATTCGAAGAGTTCATGATGCAGTAGCTGTGTGTCCATTGTTGGAAATAGAATGTCTATAATTAGACTTACTAATTAGATCCTAACTGTGTCATTCGCATTTGGCAGTTCTGTGACGTTTCAAACTGTACCAATGACACTCGAGAGTATTTACTAGTCTACATGTACTCGGACTTTTCACTTCCACGAGTTTTAACAAACTGCTGTTACGAGATATCCACTCAAGCCATTCAATACCATTGAGCATTTTAGCTGGGGAATGGTATTAGTCACTCCACGATATACCGCATCTTTTTGATTGGCATTTAACATTTATTTTGATAAATATCTGCATACATGTAAGTATTCAGGTCTTTATTAATATTAAATGTTTTAAATGGCCAATGGATAAGAGAGTGTTCAGTCAATTCAGGAACTATATCATTATGTCTATATAATTTCATAAACAAACAACAGACACTGATCTGGGTCTACTCTGATTGCAAATGTATGAAAATACGTCTCTGTGACGGACATGGGTAAACTGAAATCACATCGCCGTGTTGAAAGTACAGTAGAATCTCTCTAAAGAGGTCATTTAATGAACACGAGACCCTTCAAAAACAGGTAGCGGCTTAATGCAGCACGGACGTGGTTCATAAAGCTCGCACTGCATTTAGCCCTCATTTGTCTTCAGTAGCTGTATTGTACTCATTTGAACCTCCTACGACTGCTAATTGTAGATCAATTTCCATGCCGTTTATCGCATGCAATAAACATTCACAACCACATTTCATAATATTTCAAGGCAACATAATTACGATCAAGAGCAACAGAGGATCGTGCAGCCGATGCACGACCATCATGTACCTTCAGTTCTAGGGCTATTTGATTTCAAGGGTAGCATTTGTAATGGGCATATGTTTGTTTTCAGAAGAATGTAAAGGAATATGTTATAAGAATGCGTACTGTTAAAATAAGATGACACAATAAAAACAGAAAACATGGAAGCGCGGGGTTATATATAAAGATACTTAGGCTGTGGCCATAGTGTTTTATAACTGGCTTTCAAAGACAAGACAACCTAGCATGTTTATAAATCAGTTACATTATGTCAATGCTTTCAACAGCTTAACCGACTTTATTCTGATTTCTATAAATTTTATCGACTTTTTTATATTATGTATGAGAAGGTTGAAATTTCATTAATAGTTTCATGTTTTAATGAAATGAATCGACAGAGTGAATGCCCTTTATCTAAGACTTCAAACGCGTTTATCATGAGAAACATAATTGTAACAGGTGGGTATAAAGGTTTAAATTTAACGCATATGTAGGAAGAATGTGGTAAAATATGGAGAGATAGAGAGAGAGAGAGGGAGAGAGAGAGAGAGAGAGAGAGAGAGAGAGAGAGATAGAGAGAGAGATTCACCATGTGACTGAAAATCAAATCAAAGTATTTACCTTTAACACTTTCCCCAACGCGTGCATATTTGTGTAAGAATTCATTACATCATGCATATTGAGTGCATTATGTTTTATAATAGCACATGATCAAATGACGTTTAGGCCATGACAGAAACGGTAGAATATATTATTTAACAAGCAGACAGAGCCTGAGCCGAATCAGGGTCTTGTCTGTAGAGGCGTAGAAAGGCGTATTTATGGAGTAACGGGTTAAAACGTTACAAGAGAATCTGTTGACAACAGTTACAAACAGTTTGGATCCAGATCCATGTTCACACTCGATGTGATCCAACTTTCTTTATTAAACCTTTACCTGATAAACACGCCTTTTTATGTCGTTCCACACATAGTAGATCCAGATTAGACTGATCATACTGGAGCTGTCTGTCGAGGATTTTTCTTATTCTATAGCGTCTGAAATGGCACAAATGCCTTTGTTCATCGGCCATTATACCAACAAAGTTAATGAATATTTATGAAGGCATAAATGCTTGTGTAGAGAATAATGATAATAATAACGTGATAAACGAAATGGATTCAAGTCTGCTTCAAAACTCTTCTATCTGGGAAACATTTGCTAAACAGGCCAACTATTAATCAGCACGGTGGAATTATTTGCTTGGGGGCCTTTGACATCTGTTAGACTAACAGTTTACTTTGAATTGTCCCAGATGATTGCTCTTTTTTCTGTTGACCTCGTTTTAAGCTAAATATAGCTAATCTAATCACGTTTCGGAAAGAAATAAAATAATAAGCCAACAATAATTCATATTCCTTAAGGCAAGTGACTGCTTAATGCAGGTTGAAAGTCACGCATAAAGCTCCCAATGGAGCATGACGTTTACCCTGCATAAAGCTGTTACCTGTTTTAAAAACCCGACATTGATTCTAATCTGAACGTCCGGTGTAGAGGGTTTGTTCAGAAGATCTCTTTCCATGGCATTTATGGCATGTAATAAAAACCAAATATGTCTTTATATTAGCCTTGTCACATTTTATCATATTTCAAGCTATCAATTATAAATACAATGGATTTACGCCATGTTATTAACATTCCACTCATATACATATACATGTACACACAAGTACCATAACGATTGGCAAATATTTATGTAAATAGTCCAGAGACCCGTTATATTGGTTATAACTACTCCTGAAGGAGCAATATGATTAAAGTCTATACTGTTTATATCCAGTTTAACGTTGTCAAAATGGTGCCAAATTGACTTATTCAGCTTTAATGACAAAGAGAGAAGAGGTTTGATGTCCGAATCCATAGAGTACATTAAGTTGGTAGTTCTTTTCCCTTATATATAATATATATAAAGGTTTTAACATTTTAATTTTTGTTTAAACTTTTATTGTTTTGTTTAAACTGTTCGATACTTTGTTTCTTTTTTATGTTTTGTTTCAACAAAAGTTGTTTTCTTTAAACTGATATGTTTAACAAGTAACATTCTTCAAAACAAGTTTACCTAATTTCAAACATCTAGACTAGACATAACATAAAACAAAATAAACGCTATCTCGTATCTGTGTGCGATTTAATCTGACTCGGTGTCTTATACATGTAAGGATCCAAGCTGTTTGATACACGGCCAATAGATTCTCAAAGCTTGATCCACTTGGAAGCAGTCAAGGTTAGCGCACATCCAAGCCAGGCATCATCCTTTCTTAATGGAGTAAATGTATGGCTTCATATATACATTTCACATAAAGTAAACCGTCGTTTGCAGAAAACTATAAATTAAATCTAGGTACATTTGTATAAGTTTTGTTTTCATTTCTTTTCAAAACTACAACTGAGTAATAGGAGTATCATCTGATATC
Organism: Azorinus chamasolen; assembly: GCA_963576725.1. Taxonomy (NCBI): domain Eukaryota; kingdom Metazoa; phylum Mollusca; class Bivalvia; order Cardiida; family Solecurtidae; genus Azorinus; species Azorinus chamasolen. The sequence goes on from OY755245.1 coordinate 79,700,962, forward strand.
ATAGTGTTTGCAATGGCGTCACTGATAAGTCCAAGGTATGCTAAATATTAATCCTTCGTGTACGGAAGACATTTGCAAACATTGGGAGACCTTTGATCAAAATCTGCACTATTTCTCATGAAATTAAGTTTCTTCAGTGATACAATCTGATACAGATTTTGTTTAATTAGTATTCGGAAAGGTAGAGGTAAGTTTGAAGTAATCAGCATATGAACCTGGATAGAACGTGGAATAGAAGAACAAAAGAAACTGAATACAGGGAATTACAGAGTTGTAGATAAGATGGGTTGATTACGTTTCGAGGATAAGTGCAAGATTGTAGTAACTGTATTATTATTTAAAACAGTTAGTTTCTTTTAATTGGTATTTGTTTCATTTCCTATTGAAAGAAATCAGTCTCAACGTGTTAAACAGATGGGATACAGAGTCGACACCGAGTTACGCTACATCGCATCTAGATACAAACTCTTAGCAATGCCATCAAAGGGTTTCCATATACAGTAAAACCTCTCTATAACGACCACTAAATTGTGTTTATTACTTTGTGTTTTGGGCAGGCGGTTGCTTAAAGCAAAGTGAAAGTAAAACAGAACGCTCCTATAGGAGCGTTCTGTTTTACTTTCATCTTGCTTTAAGCATCCACCTGCCTTTAAAACAAAATATTTGATGTAATTTAGTGGTCGTTATAGAGAGGTTTTACTGTATTGCAAATATGATAGTTTTCCACATAAACCTCGAGATTCCAACTGATATTTAGTATGTACAGTAACACCTATGTAAAGAGACAACTTTATAAATAAGCATAGATGTGTTTAAAAGCATATGGTTCCTTAATTCATGGCGAACATTACAACGAAATGTTATAGAAGAGCTGTCTGTATAACGTTCCTCATGCATTAAGCCGCCATCTGCATTGAACACCCAAACGTAAATCTCTTTTTGGCGGTAGTATTTCAGGGGTTTTGTGGCATATGCAGTTATACAGTAAATTAAATACAGTAGACCATTTTAAACCGACCACTTTGTAAATCCACACGAGTGTGTTGTTGGTAGTAGGTAACTGCTTAATGCAGAACACCATTAACGCAGAAAGCTAAACGAACTTTCGGATTAAATGCTGTTCTATTATCCCTTTCCATGTTCTACATTTATTCCAAATTCCATTATCTACTGAATATACATGGACAAAATAGTTAAAATGAAATATGAAAGGTGCAGTATTGTAGATATTTTAGACAGCAAAGAAACAGATCTATCAAATTATATTAACCAACAGAGCAAACCCTGATCAGACGGCTCCTATAGGAGTCGTCTGGTCTGGGTCTACTCTGTTTACAAGTACGTGAAAACACGTTTATATGAAGGAAAGGGTTATCAAGCTACTACTTGTCTTATTGAACAACAGATAAAGTTATTTTGAGAGGTCGCTTTAGAGGGCTGTTACAGTACATTTTCTTACATTGCTCATCTTAGCGTGTATGCAAAAACAGGAACGAATTCACACTTATACTCACTAAAGTCATTATTAGAAAATTGGCTTGTCTTCTACTGGGACCAGCTCTTGCATGCAGGTTGTTCAAAAGTGGCGCTTCGTTGATAGCAGCTTTGGTTTTGCATTTTCGCGATGCGTTCGCAGCACACAGCTTTCTCACACCTATACCTTTATTATACAGTAAACCAGCCGTAGTTCTTATTCCGCTATCCGCGACCTGCTTCGCATTTGCAGACAGCATGAGTAACTCGGCATCCAATCAGGGCCCAAACTGTGCTTGACTCTCGTTCAGACTTGATAGGACTGGACATAGGTTAAATGCACCTGATCCATATTTAAACAGATATAGCAGTTCAATGTTAAAGGATGATTGTTTAAATGTCATCTTTGCTACATGTAGCAGAATATAAGCTAAGCAATCAAGTTGCACAGAACTTATCATAAGACACTTTCGACGCCTAATTAGATACATGTACAACGAATATCTTCGGTTTTAGTTTTAGTATTAGAGTTTTCATTTGTTTAACAGAGATGTACTAAATATGTCGATCAATCAGATCCCAGTAGACAACAAGTTACTCTATAATATTTGATGTCGTTGTAGACAGGCTCCACTGCACTTAAAATTTCCTTCATATAAATGTGTTTTCACGCATTTGCAAACAGAGTAGACCAAGATCAGACGGCTCTTATAGCAGCCGTCTGATCAGGGTCTGCTCTGTTTGCTAATGGAGTTTGAAATATATGTTTCTTTACGTTCTAAAATGGCTAAAATGTTCCATATTTCATATTTCATGATAACTATTTTGTTCATGAAATACTGTAGGTATTGCAATTTGGAATAAACATAGAACACGGAAAGGGTAAACTACATTTTGCCACATAACACTAACAACGAGTCATCATGACATTTAAGACATGCCTAACCTAATGTAAGACCCTAACCCTATTGATGTTTGTTCTCGTTTATAAAATATATATTTAATACGTTTCTTTTCGAGAACATCTTTGAAATCTTTAAGATGATTACTTTGTAATTTGATAACCAATTGTCGAGGGAAATCTTGGTTCAAATTGAATGTCGCATTTACATGATACTAGTATTTCGGCTGCAGTCTGATACATTTGGCTTAGTTAACCATTGCACAGACAGACGTAGGCAAATAGAACACACCAACCTGAGCCTGATTTGTTACATGTCAATGCGCTTTGAATTATCTAAATGGTAATGAATTGACCTGTTTAGCATCCCAAACCCTTGAATAGGTCCTATAAGTTGTCCGAATACTACTGTCACGCTGTGTTGTTGTACATGTAACTAGTTGGGTACCTGTAACTTGGTTTGGTTGTACATATACACAGTTGGATACATGTATATTTGTTGTACATGTAACGATTTGGGTACATGTATATTTGTTGTACATGTGACAAGTTGGGTACATGTACATTATTTTGTTATACATATAACACTTTAGGTACATGTACATGGGATGTGTTATACATATAACAAGGTGGATACGTGTACATTTGTTTTGTTGCACATGTAACAATATGGGTACATGTACAAGTGCTGTGTTGTACATGTAACAGGTTGGGTTCGTGTACATTGGTTTCGTTGTACATGTAAACATTGTGGTGTATGTACATTTATTTTGTACACATAACAAGTTCGATACATATACATTTGTTTTGTTGTACTTGTAACAAGTTGGGTACATGTGCATTTGTTTTGTTGTACATGTAACAAGTTGGATACATGTACATTTTTTTTGTAGTACATGTAACAAATCGGTACATGTGTATTTGTGCTGTTGTACATGTAACATGATGGATACATCTACATTAATTTTGTTGCACATGAAACATGTTGGGTACATGTACGTTTGTCTGTGTTGTACATGTACGAGTAACGAATTGGGTATATGTGCATATGTTTTAATGTGTAGGTAACGCATATGGTATATGTACACCGGTTTGCAATGTTATTGTCGCTTACATAACCATGAATTGTGTTCATATACTAAAAATACACATTGATGATAAACTACATAATTATAATAGGTCGTTGGGCATTAAGCAGTGATCACGTACATCGAACTAATGTGTTAACTAGCAGATAATGGAATTGAATATACATTAACCATTTACTCCATAAATACGCCTTTGCAAACAGAGTAGACCAAGATCAGACGGTCCTATAGGGGCCTTCTGATCAGGGTCTGCTCTGTTTGTTTAAGATATGTTATAGATACGGCACTACAGTTTCTGCCATGACCAATCATTCTTGAGTATATGTGCTATTAGTTCAATGAATCTAATTCATATTCATGATGGCATTATTTCTTACAGAAATATTCATGGAGTGAAGGGTTAACCCGATCTACACTTAAAAGGTACATTGTAATTCATTACCGTTTAATGCATTTGCAAACAAATTAGACATGTTTATGTAATTACATGTATATATAGATCTATCGATAGAGTTTATATCAGTACCTAACATGTCCTTATTCAAATGAAATTCGGGTAATTGATATCCATGATGTTATTGTTTCTTTCATGAAGTAAATGGGTGAGACATTTAGGAGCTGTATGCAAAGCAGAAGTTATGTATAAAACTCCCCTTGGATTTTTGTCTGTATAATAGTCGTTCTTAAAGAGACAGCTATCTACTTGTGATGGTCAATCCAGATTTTGATCAGAGGGCTTATCTAGGAATCATCTGATCTGGGTCTACACTGTTTGCAAATGACAGTGCATGTGTCTCCCGGGTTGAAAGTAATACAAGTATGGTCACCTTCATCCTAGTTATTATAACAGCAATCCTATTTAAAACCCTCAGGTACGGGATATGTTGCTAATACAAACAATTAAATCACGTGAACTTTTTCTGGAAAACAAAATCAATTAGATGTTAATGGAAGACTGCCATAAGGCTGACTCAATTACCAGCGCTGGCAATTATGTTACATATATTACATTTTACCTATTCGGGCCTCCTAGCAACAGGGAAACTTTAATGGTCTACCACTATATTACTTAAACTGTTCACAAGTGTCACACAAACCAAGCACAAGTCTAATCGTCTCACCATGTACACGTAGCTAATGAGCATTCAATTAACCCTTCGCTTGCTGAATTTTAAACACACTTCTCCTTCTTTACCCATGCCCTGTTGTATAATTACATATATGTTCACTGTGTACAAGTATTTCGCTGTGTAATCACTGCTGTGGAGTGCATTGGTTGCACAATCAACTTGTAAATAGTGCAGACCCTGATGAGACAGCTCCTGCAGGAGCTGTCTCATCTGGGTCTTCACTATTTACAGGTAGGTATATTGACGTGAATAGCAAGCGAAGGGTTAAGATACGCTTGCATCATGAATGCTCATTAGCTGGAATATGAATATAGGAATATTTGTTCATGACTGAAACTGTAGAATAAGATCTATATCATTCCGCAAACGAACAGAGCAGACACTTATCATGGCGTCTGATGTGGGTCTACTCTGGTTGCAAAGGTGGCAAGGGCGCCTGTATTCGTTTAAACGTTTACAGATGGTAGCTTAATGCAGGACAAAGTTGACAGATGGTAGCTTAATGCAAGACAAAAGTTGACAGATGATAGCTTAATGCAGGACAATATTCAAGGTGTTAATGATACGGGAAATCAACTCTTGCACTGCCGATCACGTTGGAAATCACTCACAGGATTCGATGCAATGGACCAATCTGTGATACCGCTTGTCAACAGTTAGGATCCAGATGAAACGTTGAGTAACTAGGTGTCTCATCGTGGTCCAAACTATCTGACACGCCATTTATCACATAATATACCATGTGGGAGTGCCGTAACAGAGTGCAAATTTACAAGTTAGCCAATCGTAGCGCTCAATTAAAAAGCGTTAGCCAGTCATAGCACTCCATCTGGGTCATCCGTTGTATTACTACGCTGTTTGTAAATCAATGGCCGAAACAGCCGTCAGCTAGTCTGTTTTATTTTCTATGGCATTTTAAGGATTATGTGATAAAAAGAATCTTACATTCGTGTTCATTATACATTGTTTTTATGAAACTCGTTTACTATAATGAATATGAGACTCGTTAAAGCTCGTGTCATATTATTATAATAAACTCGTTTCATAAAAACAAAATGTAATGAACACTCATGTAAGATCCTCTATTTACGTTTTAGGATGATAGTCCACTCTGAAAGCGGACGACATTGATATTTGACAACAAAAGAATTAGATATCATAGTAGAGATACAATTAAGAGAATCAGCGCACTAATGAGAGGAAAAAACTCGTTCCAGTCCATTAGGATGAGACCCGAATATCTGAAAGGAAATACAACACTTTTTTTCAATAGAAAATTCATGAACAGTTTTCGTAAATGGAAGACCTGTATCTACAGGCTGTACGTAAGTACGAGGCTAATTGTTGTTCCTGACGTCATATATACATATAATTAACCTTTGACCTGCAAAATAATTATAATTGGCTCCTCCCTTTTTCAATATTAATTACACAAAAAAGTTATATCAACTTGATGTTTGAAGATCCTGGTCATATAGTTCCACCAGAAGTCGTTTGATACGGGTTTTAACTGTTTGCAAATGTCTTATGTACTCGGGTCCCGCTCTTTAACTCTTTCGCTGCCAAACTCTGTCGTCTGCTAACGTTGTCGTCTGCTACACATTTTCATTCTTTTGATTTTCTTAATTTTTGTTTCAAAAACATAGTAACAGTAACAAACAGTTTGGATCCTGATGAGACGCCGAGTTACTCGGCGTCTCATCTGGATCCAAATTGTTTGCATAGGTAATCACAGATCCGGCATTGGCAGCGAAAGCGTTAGGATCTAACCCCATGCCTGCTATAGAAAATGAGGTCCGCTTATACTCTTATTTGTAAGAATGTTACTGACTCGTAATTCACTCAAAGTTTTGAGAAACTATTGGCCGGTTGTTAAACAGTTTGGATCCTGATCAGACGTCCACCTCAGATGTCAGGTGGGCCACAATACACAGACGAATCGATAAAGCTTTGCCATTGCATTCGAAAATAGTTTGGATCAAGATAGGACGTCTCATTTGAATCGAAGAAGCATGATTTTGAGAATTGTCGCAGACGACACTTGTTGCAGACGACATTAAAACAGCGTTCAAAGAATTAAACTCTTTTTAAACACTAAGCTGATGTAGTGATGCCATTGCATACTTATAATAATCATGTACGAAAGAGTAACATGTGAATGACCTTTCCTGCTAGTTTTGTTTATGTCAATAAAACTAGTTATTCTCTTGTGAACTCTAAACCAATTTAGGTAAGTGTATAGTACTTCCCCGCAGTTCATATATTATCACATTATGTTGGTAGTTCAAGCTTGCTATGCGGGATACATGTACATAATTATGTATGTATACAGTGTTCGTTAGCGTAAGCAATGTCTTAACCACAAAAATCAACAAAAAACACGCCCCCCCCCCCCTCCCAAAAAAAAAAAATAAAAAAAAATAAAAAAAAAATACAAACACACACTAACACCCCAAAATTAAAAACAACACAACAACAAAACAAAGAAAAGAATAAAATAAAAAAACACCTCCCAAACTTATGTAATAATGTAAAACTCCTCTAAACCGGAATTCTTGTAGAGAAGAATTTAGAAATTTCTAGGCAGGTGGCTGCTTAAATGCAGGGTGAAAGTCATGCAGAAATTTTCTCTTTTACCCTGCATTAATCTGCCACCTGTCTCAAAGAACTATATTTATATTAAATTCAATGTCTGGTTTAGAGCGTGTTTTCTGTACATGTAATTTTCAAGTCATCAGAGGCTGCTTCCCAACGCGACATCTAGTTTAATGAAGGCTCATTAATCCGTAATAAAATGTGCTGTCTGGTGCCCTGCTGACTGTCCTTGTGAGTATCGCATGGATAAACGTAGAGGTCTTTAAGAACAGGCTTCTGCTTTATAAAGAATGTACGTACGCCATTTTAAGAAAGTCGTATAACTTTCGTCCTGCATTTAAATATCTTTAAGCTAGATATATTCTTAATATAATTTACGTGTTAAAAACGTATTTATGGAGATCATCACAGACCTTTAACCTTTTCCTTCACATACACGGATAATGCAGTACAGAAAAACCCTGTCTAAAGCAGACATTAAATTTGGTATAAATATCGGCCTTGGGGACAGATGGCAGCTTAATTTAGGGTGAAAGTCATACAGAAAGCTCCTCTAGGAGCCTTCTGTATGACTTTCAACCTGCATTAAGCAGCTACATGCCTAGAAATATCTTAATTCGTCTCCAGTTTTGAGGGGTTTGCTGTCCTGGATTTTCAAATTCGTACAAATAGCGGCTTTTAAGACAGGTAGCAGCTTAAACGTGCTGCTGAAAGCTCCACATAGGAATTCGTCCTGCATTAAGCAGCCACCTACCTACAAATATCTAGTTTAAAATTATTATTTACTGTACAGTAAACACTTTCTAAACCGGACGTTGAGATGAGTGTCAATGTCAGTCTTTTAGACAGGAGGCAGCTAAGCGGCATACAGAAAGCTCTCAAATAAGCTTTCTGTATGACTTGCATCCTGCATTCAGCAGCAGCATGCTTAAAAAGATATAATGTTTTCTTTATTAAACATCCAGTTTAGAGGGGGCTACTTGTATGTCAGGAGTAGACGTTGCGTCTATACAGCGGAGATATAGAAAGGAATTTTGCGTTTCATTAGTTCGATAAGACAACATAATTTCCGTTGATGTCTTACACGTTAGACTAATGGACAAACAGAAAAGCATCAGCCAGTCTCAAAGACGGCAGAATAATGTAAAAGAATGTCAGCGATCGACACAGTCAATGGATTAGCATCATGGGTGTAACAATTAAAGTGGCTAAAGGTAGAATGTAATGTTCTTGACACTCGTGATCCACATACATTTTTGAATATGTTTCGGAAAAATGGATAATTATGTTAAAATGGATATGTCTAAGTAGGGTCTTTATCCTCGAAAAGACTTGAAAATGTGTTTCTATTAGTTAAAGGGTTGAATATTATTCTGACAGATATGCATTATGTCATTCCCTATTATCAGGAGTCTACATATTACATACACCCCCTTCTTATAAATGTCTATTTCTAGTATCAGCAACAGACACGAAGACAAGATTCTTATTTCACTTGATTAAATGTTTCTACAACGCTGTCAATTAAATCGACCGCGCTTGTTCGAGCCAAAGAACATAACATGATAAGAACAGGTCAGGCAAAATATTATAGTTCCCATGTTTCTAGGCTGGGATTATACTTATAAAGTTATGGTGAACCAATATTGCGTAAGTAATTTCGGTATACAGTAAACCCCATTTAACCCTTTCGCTGCCAAACCCTGTCGTCTGCTAACTTTGTCGTCTGCTACAAATTTTCATTCTTTTGATTTTCTTCATTTTTGTTTCAAAAACATAGTAACAGTAACAAACAATTTGGATCCTGATGAGACGCCGAGTTACTCGGCGTCTCATCTGGATCCAAACTGTTTGCATAGGTAATCACATATCCGGCATTGGCAGCGAAAGGGTTAAATCGGAATTTTAGTAAGAACATAATTTATTTCAGGCAGGTAGCTACTTAATTTAGGGAGAACGTCATACAGATAGCTCCTTTAGGAGCAATCTACGTGACCTTTCACCGACCGCCATTGATACAAATGTTAAAGGTTCATTTAGATATGTTGTTGTGGATATGTGCAGTAAAATCACCCAAAAGCGACCAGTAAACGAATAAACGTGATAGTTGTTCGAAGCTGGTAGCTAATTGACGCAGAATGTATTGCAGAACGAATATTGAAGGAATCCATACATGTATACAAACATGTAAGTGTGTTTGTGTAAAATGCATTGTTTCTATACTACCTCGAATCCATTCTAACATGCAGTTCTGTGGAAGTTTGTATGATAAGTACTTCAAATACATCTAGAAATTTCGTATTTCTGAAGTGCTTCTGCAATATTTCTATTTGTTTTCAAAGGAACTCTGTTTGCAAAATAAATTATAAAGCACACCGTGTATATCCCGACTTCAATGTACGTTCAGGGGTCCTCTGGACTATTCACTTTGCTTATGTCCCTGTCCAGAGAATGTTTACACAAGTGGATAAATACATATAAATCAATATAAAGCATAGATATCGAGCTACACTAGATCGATACGTTTGATGTATCAGGAATTAAATATGATAATAAAGCATCGATGATTTGTAAAACAAATCCCTGCATTTGAACCTATCTTGAGTCTTGCAGAACTAATGGCAAAAACAAACATTAAATGAAGAAGACTCCCCTTGTATTGATTTCCTTCTATGGTTTTAAAATGTCTGTGTATAAATGATTGGTGCGCACTACGTCACTTAATTCTATAATGTCAACTGTGTTACAGTTCATTTGAATATTATTCGGTTTTGACATCATTACTCATATTGAGGAATTGTCTGGAGGGGGTGGGGTGGTTACTGTACATTTTGACTTGGATGCAGGTGGGATGAGCGTGATGTTGTGTACCCACAAACCTGGTTTAAGCCCTTCTCTTGCTGAATTTTAAAATACATTGCTCCTTCTTTACCTTATATATCTTCACTGTGTACTAGTATTTCGCTGTGCAATCACTGCTGTGGAGTGCACTGGTTGTACAATGAATCATGCAGGAGCTGTCTCATCTGGTTCTGCACTATTTACAGGGTATGTATATTGACGTGAATAGCAAGCGAAGGGTTAAGACCCCAGTAGCCTTTTTGGCTACTGACCGTTCCAAGACGGCACTCATGCTTTCAGCCTTTGGTCAACTGTGGTCAACTTTGTTTTCATATTGTAAATATTTTATGTCTTTGCGGTCGTTCTTTTAATTGAACTGTTTAATGTTTATTGTTTTGGTACCATGTCCTTTTGTAAGTGGCCTTCTTTATAGGACTATTTTTTCATGTTTTGGAGAACTCTTTAGGCAGAGTGTAAATCATGATTTTCAGCCTGCATTAATCTACATCTTTGTTAACCATTTACTTCATACAAACTCATTTCCCTGCATTTGCAAACAGTAAACCAAAATCAGAGTGCTCCTGTAGGAGCCATCTAATGAGGGGTATGCTCTGTTTGTTTATGAAATTAAATTGATCTGACTCGACTGTACAGTTTTTACTAATACCAAACATGCATGTGAGTACATACTAATTTATACAAAGCAGCTAATAATTATTCGTGATATTATTATTCCTTCCACGAATGATAATGATTAATTGGCGTTTATACATTGACATGTACTCTAGTAACATAACGCTATTATATATATACTATTGACCGAATGGCAAACAGCGTAGATCCTAGTCAGATGCCGAGATACACAGAGTCGCATCTTGTTCAATACTGTCTGTAATCAGGTCATGATAGCAGTATAAGGATTAACACGGTACTCGAATATCACTTTATGTCAGTGACCTATGTACAAATATACAGTAAAAACCCTCTAATGCGACCATCAAAAAAGGCATAATTCTTGGTGGCAGAGGCAGGTGGTAGCTTAATGCAGGGGGGAATTTATGCAGAAACTACCTGCTTATGACGACGGTCATGTTTGTTCATTAAGTGGTCGCATTAGAGGGGTTTACTGCAACCATGATGTGCTTATGTGTCCTGCGGATGGAGTCGGACTCGTATGTAATATAAACAAATTGAACAAACTGGTCTGTAGTTAGCTTGTTTAAACCCTTTACCTGAATAATATTAAGATAAGTGAATATATATAGAGGATCTTACATGAGTGTTCTTGATTACTGGATTTATTAAATGAGTCTTTTTAAAACTATAAAAAAACGAGCTTTAGCGAGTTTTTTTTATCGTTTTAAAAAGACGAATTTAATAAATCCAATAATCATGAACACGAATGCAAGATTCTATTTATAACACAACAAACACAAATGATTTTGCAGCCAATATTTCAGCAGTAACGTAGACTGTTATAAATTCTCCTTACATATAGAAATGATGAATGAAAGGTGTTATTAGGTTCGCTAAGTAACTGGGACAAAGTAGGTCCAACATTTCCAACTGATTTTTGACTTACTGTCATATCAACCAGGGTCTAATTTAGACCTCTCTGGTATTCAATTTAACTGTGATAGTTTATGATAACAAAAACCTACAGAAACACCTCAAAATAAATTTTGAGTTACAGTTTTGACATAAAAACACGTCACAATATGACGTCACTGTACACAACATGTGTATATGTAAAGTGCGCCATTTGCCCATAGTTTAAATGAAGTTCACTACACGTCTGACACTCACTGTCAATGGGATTCAAAATGAGCCTTCGTTTTTGGTATATTAAGCCTTTCATCAGTGTTGTATTCACATGGAAATGGATATTTTCACTGAGAAAAAAATCTCGATTCAAATTCAGTGAAAAAGTTTATTGAAATGGACAAAAGATTCAGTACGAACTGCTGCATAACATGATTGTGTTGGAACAGGAGGAAGATTTTCGCGATCAGCTGATTTGGAGTATAATATATTTGAAATATGTTTGTGCTGTGCTGGATTCAGATGACTATAGTTGCTGATTGACGAGATAGTTTTATGAGTAGAAATCTGCATAAACAAAAGGACATGCGGGGAAGAACATGTAAAGTTTTGGAGGCATTTATTTTTATCTAGAATGGATGGTTTGGGTCATAGTAGCTGGTAGGTCTTTTTTTGGCATACAATTTGTAGATCTTTACTGACAGCGATTATAATTTGTATTATTTTATCGAAATTAAGGCGCAAGTGCCAACAGTCCTTTGCCATCTATCGTGACTCAATTGTTAATAGGTAGAACACCGTCCGCCAGTTTGTTTGTTTTGACAGCGCGTATGAATACAGTTAGGTCGTTCGAATGTTATTCACTAGTGAATATATGCCCGTGAATATCAAAATATATATGATAGTGTTACGTCACGCTGAAGCCACAAGTATGCTATAAATATTACTATAGAACACAGGACAGTAAATCAATAATGAGAGTTTCTAATTCTAAAGATACATGGAAAATGGGTTTACTGTAATTATTTCAGAACTTTGACTTTATACATATATACTTAGCGTGTCTTACCGCCTTAGTATGTTCACAGGAGGTTAATTGTGGTGTTTCATGTTTGAAATAAATGATAAGTGAGGTAATTGTGCCACACGAATATGAGCTGCATTTGAACACCAATCCTTCTTGTAAAGTAGGTTTCAAAATAGATCTATGTGTGCTTTATAATTTATTTCGATGACACATTTTATCGTCCTAAAGTACGGTCAAACGTGCACTTACACAGTTTGGTTCCAGATGAGACGTCTACTCATGATCCACACTGTTACAAACTCGCTCAATAGTTTATCAAAAGCTGCAATTAATCGGAAAATTAATGCAACAGATCCGAGGTTCAGCATAATTCATTTTTTACAGGAGGATAGGACATGAACCTTTATCCCGTTAAACGCGGCTTGTCTCACACGTTCAAACTGCTCAAGATAAGAGGACTTGACTCATACTTCAAAACTGCTTCGATCAAGATGAGACGTCACTCAACTTGCCGTCTCATCAGTATTCAAACTACATTATGCTATGTTTACATTCTTCAAACAAAAACGGAACAAAACTTAAACAAACAAATTTGTAGATGAAAAAACGTGACAACGGATGCTTAATTTAAACTCTGTGCCTACGTTGTCTACAATAGCGTCACTGAAGTGCTTACAATGACTTATATTTGCCAAGTGTAATGGGAACTGCCAACTCTGTACAGATACACCATGCCTTAATGTGCATTTTATATGTTCAAACCAAGCAGACACAAAGCGATCTAGTTGAATAATTTACTCGAATATAATATACTGTAAGGCAAGACCGCTATTATCAGCTGTCGCTATAGTTACAAAATATATATTTGTATTGATTTGACACTGCGTTGGCTTTCCTGATAATTATATAAGATGCTTCTATATCTCAAGTTGAACGATTCATCTAAAGTAATAATCAACTCAATTTACAACTCGTTTAACATTTTGCTCATAGTTTTCCCTTTTACGTCCTTACAAACATAGTAGATCTAGATCAGACGGCATTTTCTGTTTAAGCGAACGTGGTCGTTGTAACAAGAGGTCACGCCCCTTTAAACCCAACCTTCAAAATAGCCTCAAAACCGATATGTAAGACATGTGTAAGATAACCCATTTGCTCCAGTGGTGGATTCTTCCATGTTTATATATTGGATTAGTCCAATTTTTATCTAAGGGGTGCCGGGCCTAAATTTTCAATTTCGCTTTGTTTTATATTGAAATTCCTATCAGCAAACAGCGTAGACTCTGATCAGACGCCGCATTATGCGGCGTCTGATCAGAGTCTACACGGTTTGCCTACGTCTCATACATGGGATCGTGGGAGAAAAAATGGGTTAATGCAGGGTGAAAGGTATGCAGACACCTCCCAGATGAGCTTTCTGCATAACGTTCATCCTGCATTAAGCAGCAGTCTGCATAATCAATCTAATTTCTCCTTTACTGAAATATTCAATTTAGATACTTTACTGTATAAGTTTCCAAACTTTTTGTCAGTATCATGACTATTCCGTTATATCGAATATCTGCCATTAGCAACGGGTGTATTAGCAGATGCGTTCTTTGCATAAACACCAGGCATATGTTTGAAAACTGAAAAGTTCGTAATTCGTTTTATAGGTCAGATTACACAGCGAGGATACTAAAATCAATACATTTATATCATTACTGATATCAACTGCCTGAGAGAAAATGAGAGCTTTAGACTAACAGGCAAATGAAATTCGTCCCATGTGATTATGTTTTCCTCTTGGCGTCGTTACACACTAAATATACATAATCTATTAGCCTTAGCGAAGCCATAGAATTGGATTATTCAGTGACAAGCTTATAGCGTTGAAATGAATCATTGTAGTTCGAAATTACTTTCATTATAATGTTCAAGTTTTTTAATTCAGTTGGGGAAGAGGGGTCACTCAACAGCGTTACATATCAACGGTTTGGTATAATACATCTATGTGCATGCACGACTCACACGTAGCTGTGTATAGTAATATCTCGCTACGGCGATCACTCAAATAAGTATCATTACCTTCCTTTATCACAGGTGACAGCTTAAGGCAGGATGAAGCTCACACAGACCCCCCCTCGCTGAGGTTCTGTTTGCCTTTTATCATGCGTTAAGTTCTTAATTTTTCTTTACTAAATGTTTAGTTTAGCGAGGTTTATTGTAGACCTGTAACTTGTGAGGTTTATTGTAGACCTGTAACTTGAGAGGTTTATTGTTGACCTGTAACTTGAGGGGTTTATTGTAGACCTGTAACTTGAGAGGTTTATTGTAGACCTGTAACTTGAGAGGTGTATTGTAGACCTGTAACTTGTGAGGTTTAATGTAGACCTGTAACTTGAGAAGTTTATTGCTGACCTGTAACTTTATTTATAGATACAGTAGAGTGTCCCTTATGTGACCGCGCAATTTATTAACTTAGGAGTAAATGGTTACTTGATACAGGGAACAGTGATGCAGACATATACTAATGGAGCTTTATGCATACTGTTTGTCCTTCAGTAAACAAATGCCAGTTTTAAACAATCAGGATTATACCTCTTTTGTGTGATCATATCAACTATAATTTACTGTATGTTTCAGTAAATGTAAACATAAAAAGACCTTGACAGTATAATTTAAATTTCTACATCTTTTCGTGTTTCCCAACTATGGAGTAATTTAACGTAACGGGATCAGTGCGACAGAAATGATGAGAAGGTTTATTTTACATCTCAATGCTACATAGACGGGTTTTAACCTACCTTATTCTTGGTAATATATCTTTTTCATACCTTCGCAAACAATGTAGACATTTGCCCAATATCTCCACAGGTGCTTGCAAATGCATGCATATGCTTGCTGATATGTTACTGATCTATTTCCTATTTCTTTATTTTATATTTTAATTAAAATATTAACCACTATCCATAATGTGTGACATGCATGACTATTCATTCAGTAAAATGGTTAATGCTTGCTCATATATTTAGATACATGGTCTCATGTAAATTGAAGAGTGGCGCAGTCCAGGTAAAATATCTTATTTAGTATCTAATCAGCAAAATAGACTTGATTGTAAATGTAATGCTATTCAAATATTTAAATACAGTAAAAAGTATCGACCACCCTATACGAGATGAACACAACTGTACTGAAAAACAGAGCGTTGCTCAATGTATAGCAAAGCGTCATTCTGCCTTTAAGATGATCCAGAACTAGACCTACATGTGTATAATACATTAGAGGGGTATACTGTACATAATACAACAACACAACAACAGATGCCATAATACATCAACGGGAAATGTGTCCTGCATAACAATAGTTTAATATACATATTTTGCATACGTAACATTGTGTCAAAATGACAAGCTGAGTTCGAAATTTTACAAGTTCGATACTACAACACATTTCCTTAGATAGCTTCTATGTTATAGCAATGGACAGTCAGACATAGAATAATTAAAGTTATATGCTTCCAATATTTTGTTTTTGTATAAATCATCTACCGACAAGGTAAACCACTACATCAAACAGCCTATCTTCGTTGGGAACTGCTGTTTTCGTCTAACATGCTAACCCTTTGAACAACCAGCCCGTGGATCACATCTAATTGAAAACTCATTTTGAAATAAGGTTGTAATGTTTCGTTCAGCGGACAGAAATATATACACACTGTCTTCGCGGTACTTTTGAATATATTAAGCATTCTCTTCTCTTTACTGTCTACGATGCTTTTAGAGAAAGAGTTTTTCTATTATCTGCCTCAAAGAGAAGAAAATGTTCTCATTTTTGCACTTGATTAGGCATTTCGACAACTCCGCCAATTTAATCGACCATGCTTGTTCAAGCCAAAGAACATATTATAGTAAAACCAAGTCAGACAGAAAATTATAGCTCTAGAGTTTCAGAGATGGAAATTAAACACTACTAAATGGTGGACCGATACTTCAGACTGTCCATTCATGTAATTATAGTAATTTAAGATGGTTTGTATTTGCCTAAACGCATTTCACGCTGTAAGTCTATCCTTGGTGGTGTTTTAGAGACGCTAATGACGAGGTTTTATGTCTGAAACAAATGGTAATAAGAATATGTATTCACCATTAAAAGGTGACAGCATGCACCGTGCTCTCAATTACACGAATCAAGCATGTTCCTACTGTAAAATTATTATGTCTAGGAGGATTTATTAATATATTCTTTATGGCATGCTTTTTTACTTATACTTTTGAGAAACTCTTAACCAAGTATCAAAAGGCTTCGATCCTGATTAGATGACAAGTTACTAATGTACGAAACCTTTCATCTGGATTCAAGTTGTTTTCAAATGCGAGGTAGTGATAAATGTTATCCATCTGAATGAAGAACAATTACTCTTTACAACTATTTACGACTGGTTTTATTGTTATGTGTAAGGCTAAATATCTCTTTATTTGCGCCAAGGGAAAATTAATTGACCAGCAACTATTATACAGTGAAATCTGTCTTAACAATTTTACCTGATAGAAATACATTTTACGCATTTGCGAACAGAGCAGACTAACCAGGATCTGTTCTGTTCGCCTTTGAAATAAATTAAATATAGATCCTACTCAACAGTTTCCCCTTTGGTAAACACTGTCCTTGTTCATAATCCCGTTATAAAACTATTAGCTATAGTTACTATTCTGGACATGTATATTTATCAGATAAAGGGTTAAGCAACGAAGCTTAATGCTATACAAATGTAATACAGACTCCCAACTTTCTGCATTAGCCTTGTCCTGAAGTAAACAAACACTTGAGGTAAAGGCACCTATGATTAATCAATAAGTGGTGCCTTCAGTGTTCGTTTTCTTTTCTGGTCTCAATCCTCCAATTCTCTGTTCTCTCCCATTCTCTGCTATTCATTTCATGTTTTCTTTCTCTCTCGACACTATCCCCTTTCTTCTTTCTTTCTATTATATGTGCTTCTCACTCCTTGCTTTCTATTTTCGCTTATTTTAACTGGTCTAAAGATTCTTCCTCACAAAACCACACCTCTGCCCAGTCGCCTATGGCGTGTCTGTTGTGTTTCAACGAAAGGCATGTACGTCGGTATTAAATCCTCTGGAACATACCAGACTAATGCGCACGTCTTTCAGGGTCGCATACGTTCTCAGACAGCATAATTATGTATAAAGAATGATAGAGTGTGAATGATGGCAAGCAGAAACCAGATATTACTAACCTCGTATACCAAACCCACGGGTCCACCTTAAGAATACTGATTTCAAGCGCTATATACCTATATTCTGGTCTTTTCAAAATGTTAAAGAAAGTCAAATCTGAATGAAACAATTCGTCCGAAAATTCGCCGTTAAGTGTTCTTTGTTTAAATATGTTTTATGTCCATATAAAGGGGAAATGAGATCGGTATGTACGTACGTATCTTCGTTCGTATGTATGCATATATGCACATATGTATGTTCCTGTCTGTCTCAGTCTTATTATCCCTGTGTATGTCTCTCTCCCTCCTCTCTCTCTCTCTCTCTCTCAATCTCACAGTTTAGATGCGACATAACTTCTCATGGACAGAATAGTCACAACAAAATTCATATGACAAAAATATATATAAAGATAAACTTTAAGATAAAGTAACCCAGTGCAATAAAATAAATACATCACGGATTCCTTTTTGAATATGGTGCATCGAACAGTGATGCTCCATCGCAGGGGATATGTATCAACTTGGAAACACGATTCTCTAAGTTCCACTAAGATTCTACAACGCTTCTGGCACGCTTTATCACTCTCTTCTACGATTCGTCAATATATTTTCAGTCCTATCGGTAATCATGCTACGGCACATTCTGTTACAATTATCCCGATTGGCTCCCATGCTCTGTAGCTCTCTGTGACGCTCTGTGAGAACCTGATAAGTTCGGAATTTACAAGTTGGACCCAGGCTCTGCAGGATTTGTTTCACACTCATCATGATATCAGTTTTGAAGATGCCTGCCAAAAGAGGATGGAAACGTTCTGCCAAGAATGGCCAGATTGACCCCCACCCCTTCCAACCATCACCACCACCACCACAACCCAATCAGCACCTGAAGAAGCCCCAGAAGACGTCCCTGTAGAGAGGGCGAAAACAGAACTTACCCCATATTTACAAGAGGACCTCCCATATCAGTCCACCATGGCTTAACTATGGCCTAACCCAGCAGGTCCTATGCATTCTCCTCTCTATTCTCCTTCCTCTATCTTCTATATTGCCCTGTCCCGTCCCCTGTTGCTGTTGCCGATTCTCTTTTCTTCGAGCAACTATATGGGCATAGATACAACTGTCAGTTCAGCATCTTCTTAATCTCTTTCATTCATACCGGTAGAGCGTTCGTCTTTTGAATCTTATGAGAGAATGAGAGGGTATCCCATGACTCCTCTGTATACTCCAGTCGTGCTAAAACGCGACAATCTTCATCAAATCGTTGCAATAAATCGAAGAAGAGCTTAACAGAACTTGATAACGTGATATATCTAAACAGAACGTGACAAAACGTGATAGCATTTCATACTTATCATAAGAGATCTTGAGAAGACGTGATGAAAATCGTGGCATATCTGTGTTGGTTTCGTAACAAAACGCTACTGGAGGTGACAAAACGCACAGAGAGCGTAGTAAAAGAAAAGTAATGCAATAAATTGTGACGCTCTGGGTTTTTTTAATCCGTGGACATCGTGGGTATCGTGGCTGAGTGTAGACGCAGCATAATCGAGACTCGATTGGCGGTCGCAAATAGTTCGAATCAAGATATGACGTGGAGTAACCCGACGTCACATTAGGATTCAAATTGTTTGCCATTAGGTCGATAATTTCCAAACAAAGTAGCCATTCGAAATTATAATGATCGTGTTTACACAAGGATTGTGGTCATACCTCTGCAACACAGGGGAGAACAGGATTACATCATTCTCATAGCAGGATTTGGGTTAAAACGGGGTAAACATTTTTAACTCTTTAGACTCATTTACAAAAGAGCAACCCCATTTCGGACTGCTCATTTAGCCGTCGTCTGGTCAGAGTCTGCACTGTTCACTATACGAAATAATATAGAACTGGTGTTATTGTTTCCACCATAGTAAAAATGCCTTAACTCATAATACCAACCCCTAAATAGTTATCTTATTAATATTCATAGTATTTATTTCCTTCATAAAATAAAGGGTTAAGTAATTGTTACTTGGCAGAATATTTCTAATTTGTTTCGGTGTTTTTTCCTGCTACATCATATATAAAGTCAGACAGATTTGCCTTTCGTGTGTACTCCAATTTATTGAAAACAAAACATATTGGTCTTTGTGACACAGAACACATTCGTCTTATGTTATTCCAGTATATAGAAACACTGTTCCACTAATGGCATTTGTCGATACAGAAGTCCAGTCATTTTTTGCTGAAAAAGTCCAGACTAGTCTAGTGCTCGAATTAGGAAGAAGAATGTCCTCCCTCAAGACAGCATGAGTGTTATGTAAGAAATAACTTGACATTACAAAGACATTTATTAATCCGGTGCATCATGGATATTCATGTAAGAAATAATGACATTATGAATATTGAGTTAAACTTGAACTTTTATATTTACATGCAAACAAAGGATTTGTGCCTAAGCTAGAAACTGAATAATCACTTTGGTATGATTTCATTGATAAGAGCAAACAAAACAGGGTTCTAAGTTATAAAACTCCCGAGTCTGAGTCTAAGAGCAAGCTCTGAAACTGACCAATCAGATGCTTGAAAATGGTATAAGACTGACGCTAAAACTTTTATAACCTCATGGTAATATCTTGATCAGGTGCGCTTACAAGACTCGTCTCTAGGTTTACTGTTTACGAAGGCGACAAAACGTGTGTATATACAATACAATTACATTTATATAGCGCAAAAAGTATTATACAATATTCGCTTGCGCTTTACATAGTCCAAATTTTAAAGATGTCAAAAGCTGTTAATTAAGGAAAACACTGAAAAGGTGAGTTTTAAGTTTGGCTCTGACTTGGTGTTCATTTTGTAAGAACTTGAGGTCTTTGGAGGTCCATTCCATCACTGTTTTTGGGAATGTTGAAGGTAATTTGGTCTGTTGATATTAGACTGTACCATTATTTTAAAGTTTTTATTTTAACCTTTAATTATAGATCAACACTTGCTCTCCATCGTAAGAGAACGTATTAAATTGCAGTTTAAATATTACAGTAGAACCTGTCTTAAGGGACTATTCGTTTATTGAATATAGGTGTCTTAGTAAGCAGGTGGTTGCTTAATGCAGGGCGAATGTAAAGCAAACGGCTCCAATAGGAGCCAATCTGCATTAAGCTATCACCTGTCTGAAACCCCCAGAAATATACCCTTTTTAATGGTGGCTTATGACTAGTTTTGCTGTAAATATATTGAGTCAGATATTTGTTTCAGTTGAAAGTTCTAAGCGATACGTCATTTTGATATAATATATAGTCCTTGATCACACAGCTCTGTAGGAGTCATCTGATCAAGGTCAGCTTTGTTTGCTTTTCCTTTTGTTTGCGCACTTTCTGTCATTATTTCTGACATGAACATCCATGAGGTGATTGGTTAAGAAAACCAAATCGTTTCATAAAAAAAACAAATGAAAGGAAATACTGCGTGTATATGTACATCTCAAAGGTACCTGAGATAACTTGGCATCATAGATTAACTCTAATTGTTATATCTACTATAAAGTAAGCTTTCATGTATAACAATGTTTACTTCCAATCCATTTATCATTATGAGAAATTTATAACAGAGTGTCAGACAGCTTGGGTTTTGATAATACGCCGGGTATCTCGGCGTCTCCTCTTTGTCGAAGTTTATTTGCAAAAGTCAGCCGGGTTATACTGGTTAATCCAGTTAAAAACATAAGGACGGATCAAATGATGACTGGTACCATTTTGATTACAACTTATTCGATCAATCGTTTGATCAACCATTGACAGAGTGTCAATCAGTTTGGATACTGATAAGACACCGTGTTACTCTGCGTCTCATTTGGACCCAGACTGATTGCAAATGTGATTCAGGTCGCGGATACAAGAATAAGGGTTACCAGATGTGTAGTTTACTCCCAAAACAATAGTTGTGACCAACCACTGGATTTATAACAACATACCATTGGTGGTTATTGTGAGAAGGTATGGATGTATTTACCTTCAAACCCACCATGCTTATTGAGTATTTCTGGAAATGAATAAAAGTATACTTGTCGAACAACGAACAGTTCCACTTGACTACAGTATATTTGTTGCACAGAACTGTCGAACAACCAACAGTTCTCCTTGACACAACTACACCAGACACTAAGTACTGACAAGTCAACAGAAAAACTTTGAATGCACCACACAACTCCCTCTTGCACGCCATTAAGACTTGAAACATATCAATACTATAGTCAGCTTAATACACACACACACAGACAAAACAAATACTTCACAGGTGTTGTTTGATTTCTTTCTGACAAATTGCACAAGTTTACATGCAACAGATGGATCTAACCTCCTTTTGTCTGTTACACGAAATGAGTTCTGTTAGAGTTTTCTCTTTATTCCGATTCGTTAATTGTTTTTAGAAAATGATGACTGTGTTCAGGCCGACTGCATACCATTAAGAGTTACTCGGCGTCTCATCTGGATCCAAAATGTGTCCATATTAATTTCAAGTAGTAATTAGCAGGCAAGGTGTTAATTACCGTAATGAATTAATGAATGCAGAGCAACATTGAAAGTCCTAATACATATTTAATGGATTGACTTACAGTGGTACTGTCTTAAGTGGCCATAAGAAAGGGATGTAATTCTTCTTCACTAAATGTATATATACATTATACAACGTCAATGAACTGAAATCATATTTTTATTTCAAAATGTCTCACTGGCTTCTCAATATTAAATATAAATCTCTATGCCTGATTATGCGACGTCAGGTTGATAGTAGACCGCCAATATAGCTGCCGCAGTATTATCTCACAGCTGATGTACGTTTACATGCCCGAGGTGTTCCGATTGCCTAATCTAGATCTCCGTTGCTGAATCATAGTATACCATGTATACATGGTCTAAATGAAAGCGATATTCAATTTCACATTCAGAGAAATCTGTCTTACGGTGTCGCCCTATTGTGTCTTTTGTCTTTTACAGTGCGTTTTCCAAAATTTGTTTAAATGGTATATCAATACAGTCGTCTAGGACCGTGGCAAAATATATAGAATAAAATGTATATAATTCCATAAGCAAACAAAGTAGACCCTGATCAGACGGCTCCTATAGGAGCCTCTGATCTGGGTCGTCTCTGATTGCAAATGCTTTAAAAAGCGTCTATATGAAGGAACACATTAGATATGGTTTCTCCTACTTTCAGAATGTATGTGCTTCACAACAGCAGGTGTTAAGTGCTTGTGTGACCGCCGTAAAAAAGTCGCCCGTACTTCATTCTCAGTTTTGTTACATTGTCTGATCCTCCGAGATAATTAGTTTCGATGTAATCAGTTATGAAAATTGAATACCGCATGAGCGGAGGCTAGTAGTGGTGCATGTTTATTAACTGCCCATGAACAGACTCAATAAAACCGAGTATGCAATTGTCTCGTTTTGAATTGCTGCTTTTGCTTTCGAAGGATGTCCCGTTTTTATTTAAAAAAATTTAATACAGTATTCTGTAACAACATAACGAAACTCAGCGTAACTAAATGTCTATTTCCATAAAAGATGACGAAATGTTGCGTCAAAACGATGGTGATTATTGAGTAAAATGTATTAATTATACTTTGACAATAATCATATCTTTCTTTCCAGATAGACATTGACGACGCATTGCGGTGTATTGAATGAAGACACTTAAAGGTACCTAGATGTTTAAGTATTTGTTGTTGTCGTTTGATATACGCTGTTACCCTCATTCTGCTTAATATATTGTGTCTGCCAAACCTCTCTGATCTGGGGCAGGTTTTGTTTATTTTCTATTAGTCCGAGCTTGTCAACCAGTTTAGATTCTGATGAGACACAGTATGTTTGGCGACTCGTCTGGATCTAAATTTATTGCAAATGCATAACATGGGGGAAGGTGTACGTTAGGACATACTTTCTGTTACAACATTTTGATTTATAAATGTTACCATAGTGTTGTTATTGATATATGTTAACATTTTACCTGATGAATATTCAAAAAAATATAATGACATCATGAATATGTATCAGCTGTTTTGTTTAATTTGCATTATGGTACAAGAAGACATGCTGTATTTGGCCAGGGTGGAAACTAAATAATCAGATCTAGCAATCAAAGCAGATCTGGTAACACAATACACACGCCATTTGATCAGGGTAAGATCATACACATGCCATTTGATCAGAGTAAGATCATACACATGCCATTTGATCAGGGTAAGATCATACACACGCAATTTGACCAAGGTCTACTCTGTTTGCAAAGGCGCCAAAATGCTTCCCTATCAGGTAGATGATTCATTGATGCAGTGACATAATGCATAGGTAAGCAAAGCAAATATATTATAATTATGAGAGCGTTCAAGACAATTACGGAATATTTGTACCTCAGGATAAACTAACCCTGTGTTATTCAAACAGTATTACAGCTGCTTCAACCACATTCACAATGTATAGTCAGATTAAAACGTTGTAACCCTGCCGAAACCGTTTGATCAGTGTCTACTCTGTTCGCTTATGATATAGTATCAAACAGTCACGTGTCCATGTGCCATTATAACAAATAATCTAATTCACATGCGTGATGTCATTATTTCTTAAATACATTTACATGAAGTAAAGGGTTACTAAATGACATATTATGGCGATGCAATGATGATGGCGATTTCAATGATGCTGATGATGGTTATGGTGGTGGCGATGACGATGTTAACATGATTTGTGTATTTAGTGGCAACTTGCCTATATCTGTATTGCTTGCAAGTCAGCGTGCTTCTGTTTAGCTAGCTTAACAATACATCCTTACCCTGACTGACATGGCTGATATTTGCAAACAGGTTGGACCCAGATGAGACGCCGAGTAACTCAGCGTCTCATCGGGGTCCTCGCTGCTTGCCTATCAGTCAGGTGTTTTTGAAACGCTTCAATGAATCAGACAAAAACAGAATTATAACAGATTTTGAAGTTAAGAAAGATATGCACTGTAGCATATCTGACAAAAGTATATAGTATACGACTGCGTTTGTAAGTAGAAGCTTTACGACTGGTTCATTCCTTTAGAACAACAGATATGCATTTTGACGTTTTTGAAAACAGAGTAGATCAAGACCAGACGACTTCTGTAGGAGCCGTATGATCAAAGTCTGCTCTGTTTGGTTATGGAAATATAAAGTTTCTTACTTGAATAAAATAGCCTGTGTGTATGACATTATAACCATTTCAGTCAGTGAATATGCATGATATGATTGTGTCTTACTTGTATATTCTTCATGTAACGATTAAGTAGACAAACGAAAATCTAAATAATGTAAGACTTGTGCAGATGTGTAAATACTGTATTGCTCAGCAGATTGAATTGATACGTATATAATGTATACATATACAGTAAATTGATTTGATACGTATATAATGTATACATATACAGTAAATTGATTTGATACGTATATAATGTATACATATACAGTAAATTGATTTGATACGTATATAATGTATACATATACAGTACATTGATTTGATACGTATATAATGTATACATATACAGTGAATTGATTTGATACGTATATAATGTATACATGTACAGTAAATTGATTTGATACGTATATAATGTATACATATACCGTAAATTGATTTGATACGTATATAATGTATACATATACAGTAAATTGATTTGATACGTATATAATGTATACATGTACAGTAAATTGATTTGATACGTATGTAGTGTATATACAGTAGAAAGATGTAATACATATGCAATGTATACATGTAAGTAGATTGATTTGATACATATGTAATGTATACATGGATAGTAGATTGATTTGATACATATTGAATGTATACATATAATTAGATTGATTTGATAGATATGCAATATATACATATACACTAGATTGATTTGATACATATACAATATGTACATATACATCAAATTGATTTGATACATATGCAATATCTACATACACATTAAATTGATTTGATACATACGCAATTTATACATATACATCATATTGATTTGATACATATACAATGTATACATAGTCTGTAGTTTTGTTGAATATTCTGTTAGCAGCTGCCCGAGTTTGACAATTATCAATATTATTCTGCCATTTGACTGTTGAATGTGTTTCAGAATAACAAATAAAATTTAATGTTAATGTTTAATTTGGTCTAAATTTAATCTAAATATTCCATTTTTGAAGTGAATTGTGAGGTGTTGCAAGTCCATTACCACAGTGTATTCTTCAGAACTAGACGTTTAGATCACCTATACAATGTGTTGAAATGGGATGTTAAAGGCAGATATCGGGGTTTATGTTTCAGTGAATTACATTTAATTGACGGAACACCTCAGTAGGCTAAACTTTACGTTTTCAACAAGATATTCAGTAGTAAAATGTTTGCTTTATTAGTATTTGATTTGGCCATGGTCAAGGGCGAGAACATTCGGTGGGAAACTATATGGGTAATAAAGTAGATTCTGGACAGTTTTTTTCCACCCTTTAAGTTGTGTCCGGGAAAATAGAGATACATATTTATAGGTACATACATATTAAGTCTAACATTTTGCAATCAAACTACAAGTGGCAATAGTAATGTTTTATATACGTATGCGTTTCGTTAATGTAACTCATTTTGCGACATCAACCCCAGGCGTCTACGTTTAAGATCGTCCTGTCAAAAGAGCCTCTAGACTTTTATGCATTTTCTCGAAACAAGGTTCTATCAATTTCTCAACTAAATATTTCTTTCTTGATTCTCTACAAAAGTAAACATTGTTTTTCCTTACTTTGCTATTTGTTTTTATTTTACTTATTTCACTACTAATCGCACATAGGTGGTTACATGTGCAATCAGTTCAGATCCAGATGAGAGGTTAAGTAGTTTGATGCTTAATCTGAACTGTTA
Source organism: Azorinus chamasolen (assembly GCA_963576725.1). Taxonomy (NCBI): domain Eukaryota; kingdom Metazoa; phylum Mollusca; class Bivalvia; order Cardiida; family Solecurtidae; genus Azorinus; species Azorinus chamasolen. The sequence goes on from OY755245.1 coordinate 79,727,683, forward strand.
TTCTGATTTTAAGTTTTCAAACAAAAGTGAAGAACAATGAAAACAGGCGACACATCTTGCAGACTATAAGTGTTAGTGAAACAATTAATTATTAATAACTTCCTTTCAGAAACTTGTTGGTCTGTGTTCAGACCCTTACACAAATTCTCCTAAAACGTCAGAGTGTCTTCGAACATTTTCCTACGAAATAATATCACAAGTAACACGCCGCCATAGTAACAGGGGCTGTTGTTCGTATAGCACTAGTCTATAATTGAAACGGTTTATTGGAAGCTGTCGTCTGTATTTCAAAGTAAATTGACGTTTTTTGTATGACCTTTTCCTGTCCATAAAAATATATCAGTTTGATAAAATAGACAGATGTCAAGGGTAGTACAGACTCCCCATTTTGGTAGTAATGCCAACTTTGAGAAACTTACATTAGATGCTTTCTGTCTTATTCCATTTTTCACGGAACTATACAATGGATGCGTATGCATGTAATAGTGTTGCTAAACGAGTTGGTACATGCATCCACATTACAAACTGTGATCGCGACAACGATGGTCCTGACAGAATTCTGGCCTCTAGCGACCATTTAGATTCACTTGAAATGCACTGCATACACTAAATGTGTTATTAGGTGCATAAGGGCTATGGTAGGCTATGGTACCTTTGTTGCACCGGTCTGATGGCTACATACTCAATGAAAGCAGATTCCGTCCAAATGTTATGATTTGGGTGAAGCTGTAACAAGTAACATTGAACAGTTGACTTAAATAATGACATAAGTTAGAGAAACTGTTTCAGTCATACTGGGAACAAGAAAACCCCTCTGAACCGGAATTTTAATACAGATCAATACAGGTCACGGCTAAATACATGGTGATAGTGACGCAGAAAGACAGACATTGACACTGATTTAACGTCCGATTTAGAGAAGGTTTATTGTATTTTTTAAGACCACACTTTTTAATTACCGGTCGCTAAATACGGGGTTCACTGTACTTGTTGGATGGGTGGATGTCGGGGGTAAGTTAAATATATATATATACACCTTGTGTACTGATCAGTTATATCGAGTTATTCATAGAGATGTTGAAGGCAGTGTTGTAATCAAAACGGTCATGAGTAACGGAAATCAGATGGCGACTGTATTCCCTCTGGATTTGGGGGATGTGTTACTTGTCGAAATTGATCCCACACTAACTATGAGTTTTCCTCACTTTTGCTTCCCGTCTGGATTGACGTGTTTAGATTATAAGTATTTAGGTCAAACAGTCTTTGTTAACGCACACACGGTTATGACCTGAATCGAGAAATTAAAAGGCTCGTAATATGTTTATATAACGAACGCGTTGTTTTGAAATGATCTCATAACCATTGAAATGATATAGTTTGAACAAGTTTATGTAGATTTTCTAAAATAACAAGATCGCAAAACGCATTTGTGAATAAAATATAGCTCGTCCTGTACAATATCAAAGAAATCACAAAAACAATACTTTTTATTTGGAAACTTTTGAAACACCAATCCAGTACAGCAGTACATGTCCTAAGCGACCATTCGTTTATTGAACATAATGCAGGGCAACGGTAATACAGAAAACTCCTATAGGAGCTTTCTGCATTACTTTTGACTTGCATTAAGACCCCACCTGCCTTACTTACTCATAATTAGACATTACATTGATTCCTATAAGCTGCTATTGTCAAGTTACTTCCATTCCTTAATACAGTATTATACACTTTTTATAGATTCGTAAAAACACATCCTTTATAGAAACAATCCCTTTAAGTTTTATATTTGATCAATAAAATGTATGTATATACACATGCAAAGGGAATATCCGCGTAATCAACCTTTACCCTGTTCAATATATAAGACATAATGACATCATGGATATATATCAGCTGAATCTTAATACTGTAAATGCTTCATAGACATGTTTTCATTTGACACAAACTATAGAATCAGATCTATATATTGTCATACACTAACGTAGCAGACCATAGGAGCCTTCTGACCTGGGTATCCTCTGCAAATGCGCGAACAGGCATTTACATGTATATGGGGGAAATGTTTTAACACTTTACTCCATGAATATCAATACGATGAGTGTGTATGCAATGCGGGAATATTTTGCTATGGACGAATCTGCAGAATCATATCTACAGTAAAACTTCGATTATTCGAACACTAAAATACGTATTATTATCGATCTTCAAGACAGGTGGCAACTTAATGCATGGTGAAAGTCATGCAGAAAGCTCCTCTAGGAGCTTTCTGCATGACTTTCACCATGCATTAAGCAGCCACCTGCCTAAAAGGGTCTAAATTCTTCTATAACGAAAATTCGAATAATCGAGGTTTTACTGTATATTGTTCCATAAGCTAACAGAACAGATCCTGACCAGACCTCTCCTACAGGGGGTCTAATCTGTTTGCGATGGCGTTAAGCGGTATAGTTATGTAGTAAAGGGTTGAGGATTTGCCATGGCCAAACCAGACTTTGTTCATATACACCGGTTATAGATATCAGTTAATACATATGTATGATGTCACCATTCCTTCCATTGGTATACATGCATCAGTTAAAACATATGTGTGATGTCAGCATTCCTTACATGGATATACATGCATCAGTTAAAACATATGCATGATGTCATCATTCCTTACATGGGTATACATGCATCAGTTAAAACACATATGTATGCTGTCATCATTCCTTACATGGGTATACATGCATCAGTTAAAACATATGTATGCTGTCATCATTCCTTACATGGGTATACATGCATCAGTTAAAACATATGTATGCTGTCATCATTCCTTACATGGGTATACATGCATCAGTTAAAACATATGTATGCTGTCATCATTCCTTACATGGGTATACATGCATCAGTTAAAACATATGTATGCTGTCATCATTCCTTACATGGGTATACATGCATCAGTTAAAACATATGTATGCTGTCATCATTCCTTACATGGGTATACATGCATCAGTTAAAACATATGTATGATATCATCATTCCTTACATGGGTATACATGAGATATAGCCGAGAGAGATCAACGTTTGTATTTAACACATATTGATGTCCTTGCCTAGGATAATTGTATTAACCCTTCGCCTTGTTCATATTAATGGAAAGAATAATAACATCGTGCATATGTATTAGCTGAACTTGTATGATGGCATATGTACTGATGGTGTTTTGGCTCAGACAGGAACAGACAGATCTATATTATATCATAAGCAAACAGGGCAGACTCTGATCAGACGGCTCCAATATGAGCCACTGATCTGGGTCAGCTATATTTGCAAATAGAAGAACAGGCGGATGATGAAGGGAAGTGTTTAGTATATGGAGTACAACTGTACACATTTTTGTATGACAAATACGAGATTACTCAGCGCTAAAATGCGGTTTGGTAAATGAGTTAACATCTTTTCTCACGAATATTTACGTAAGAAAAAATGATTCTATGAATATCGATTAGCTGTTATTTTATAATGGCATTGTGTGAACTAGGAAATTTTTACCGTACCAGAGACTGGAGGTTCATATCTATATTATTCATAGGTAAACAGGGCATACCGTGAGCCTACAGGGGCAATCTGAAGATGGTATAGACGTTAAAAAGCATATCTATTAGGTAACGGGTTAATTGATATTAAATTAAAAAAATGATAATACTTGGGGTGGGGGATAAACCCAGCTTATTTATTTCTCTTCACCAGCCGTAGAAGAAACTACAAAATACAACGCTCACACATAATGCACCAAGTTTGAGTGAGTTGTGAGATAAAGTAAAACCTGGCTTATCCGTATACTCAAAATAATCAGCAGCTTAATGCGGGGTGAAGGGCAAACAGAAGGTTCCCCATGACAATTTCCGCCCGACTCTCACTCTGCATTAGGCTACACAGTCATCTAAATTATTACCTCTCGGTTCTTCTTTATTTCAAGTTCGGATTAGAGAGTTTTTTTGTAAATTAATTCACTATCATTATCCCCCATAGACTTATGTAAACGGGACTGTAGTTATCAAGTTTTCCGAGATCCACCTCCGCGGTTGCTATTTTTGCCGTACAACAGTTATAAATCACTGCGCTCAGTTCGGTTGTGATGTTGCTCTTGTAACAAAGATTCATTACATTTCTGATTATGATATATTGAATAAGCCGTATGAGGCTATATCGCCTTGCGATATCTTTGCCAAAGGCAAGATAAAGCAGTCTAAAATTTCCAGGAAAATAGCGAAGTATTCCGTTAAACCGGTTTGTAATGAGGTTAAACAGAGACAAGGGGTCGCCTTATTTACACACGGGATTGGCATAAATGTGTTACACGCCAATATCAATCTCGAGCAATCTGCCCTCAGATCATCTATATTTTTTCCATCATACGGAGGAGGCACTGTTTACTTAGCACTGTGGACCATTTACTCCATAAATAGTGCTCGCATCTGTAGGCAACACTCCATTTTGTACTGTTAAGACGAGTGACTTTACGGGCTGTCGCAAACAGTTGCGCGCGGTATCCTTAAATGAACGCCGGGCATGATTGCTCATGTGAGATAACTTAAGGCCCGGTCACAACCCGCCGTGCGTGTTTTTAGCACGTACGTTTTTTGGGGAGGCCACGGCTGCTACGTTTGTCTGAAAACGTGGGGAAGGAGTAGCAAATGCAGGGAGGAACGCACGTCACACGCACGATTGCACCAGGCGTACGTACGTGGCACGCACGCCAGCCTCGCCCTGGTCGGTTGCGTGCACCGTACGTCGCACAGGTGGTAAGTGAGTTGAACGTGCTTACAACGTGCTCACAACGTACGATCTCCGTGCGATTGCCGCATTATCGTACGGATGACGTACTTACACGTGCTGCTCACGTACGGTCCACGTGAGTTTTGTCAGTTCATTGGACAGTAGAATTGAGGAAGTGCCGAGTGAGCACAGACCACGTACTTATCACGTGCGCAACACGCACGTGCTAAGTGCGCCTTCTGTAGAGCAAGCGACTGTGGGGAAAAGATAAAAAACACTCACGGGATCAGTGCGTTGTGCGCACGTTGGCTGTAGAAGGCACGTGCGTCAACCGTACGTTGGTGAATCCGTAGCCCGAACGCAGCTCGAACGTAGCGAAAGTTTTGCATGCACTAAAAGTGCTACGGCGTGTCTGCGTGCTCCTAAACCGTACGGAGGCGGTACTCGCCACGCACGGATCCCCAAAATTTCCCCACGTTTTTGCACGTAGACAACACGCACTTGCACGCACAGCGGGTTGTGACCACCGCTTTAGTAGGTCTAATAAAATAACGTGTAATACAAAAGACACATTACTTCATGGATACTCATGTAAACATTAACATAATGCATTTTAATTTACTGAATATTTACAGTGGCATATGAACACCTTTTTCCAGATCTATAGCATTTTCATAAAGACACAGGGCAGACCCTGATCAGACAGCTCTTACAGCGGCCGCCTGTGTCTTACAGTTATACATTGAATGCCTTTGCTCTGCTCTATGTACCTATGAATAAATATGAAATATATAGATATGGGTCTACAGTTTCTGTTATGGTACAAAAAGCCTCTCTTCTACATTTCATTATAAACATTCAAAATATAATTATGCATGATGTCATTATTTCTCATATGGATTTTAACAAGTTCTTCGCAGACATACGCGAATCCATGACGAAATTTGCAAACAGTTTAGACCCAGCCGAGGTGCCGAGTAAATCGGCATCTCCTCTAGATCCAAACTGTTGTGCACTGATTAAAGTTTTGTAAAACAATTAACGTATACGCCACTTTGAAACTTATAAGCAAACGATACTCCTAGCAGATGGGATTTATTTGGCGAAGACAGGGTTAAAACATGAACATTCAGCGTATGTTTAATTGATAGTGGATGCTAAAGTGTTTTGATACAAACATGAATACATACAGAACATACAGGCTGATGTAACCGAGAGATGCTTCACCTATAATGTAGTTTATCTCAAGATAGATTTTCATTATCGTTTTATGACTGTATGTAAATGGATTCCGACACGAACATTAAACTACAGTCAAACCTCGATAATTACCAAATGAGTATTGAATAAAGAAGATATTCGATCTTTTGAGGTTGATGGCTGCTAAATGCAGAGTGAAAGTCTCGCAAAAAGCTCCGATCGAATTTTTCTGCACCGTGCATTAAGCGTTCGTTTGTCTTAAAAAGCCATAGATCTACTGATACTTTTTTCAGTGTTCGAATTAACGAGGAGTAACTGTATTCCCCAAACTGAACAGTTTGATTTAATGTACCTTTGTAACACTTAAAGTATATTCCAACAAGTGTTTGCTGTTGTCTTAACCCTTTCCCTTGTGTAAACGCATTTTGACGCATCTGCAAACAGAATAGGCTCAGATCAGAAAGCTCTTATAGGAGCCGTCTGATCAGGGTCTGCTCTGTTTGTTTATGGTGTAATATAAATCTGTTTCTACAGCTTCTGTCTGAGCCGAAATGTCCTGTGTTCATATGTCATTATAAAAAAAATAATATTATTGATATTCATGACGTCATTATTTCCTACATGAATATTCATCAGGGGAAGGGTTAAACCTTTTCCATATTGAGCATTTGTGCATCAGTAGAGTACTTCATGAATATTCTTTAACTCATGTGTTTTATTATATAAAATTTTCAAGGGAATGTTTGGCTGAGATATGAACTGTAAGATCAGTTTTATATAATTCCATCTGCAAATAGAGCACGCTTTGGTCAGACCGCTACTATAGTAGCCGTTTGATCTGGATCTACTCTTTTTGCAAAGGCGTAAAAAGCGTCGTTTATATGAAAGAAAAGGTGGAAAGCAGACCTTTGTCTAGTTCTTTCTTGTTTCAAAATTGCTTGATACATTACAGTCACGAAACACATAAGTATGCTAAAACAGGGCTATTTATTACAAGAATTCTACTACAAAAGGTAAGGGATTTTATTTCACATGGCACAACGTGCAAAAGTGAACTCGTTCGTCATCCGTGGTGTGGCGTCAGCAATATGTTTGAAAATAACATTTCCTAAGTTACTTTATTTGACCAACCAACACAGGAATGCTTTTTAGACTATCGTAGAAGTGGCTTGGGTCTACATTTTAACAATAATTGCTTTAAACACCTCGTCCTTACGGTAGAACATGAACGAACTTTATAGAAATGATTCACAGAAAGTTCCATATCAACGTAATGTAAATTATTTCAGTACATAGCACAAGTAATATTGTAGGTTTGAAACCAAATGCTCTATTTATCACACCAGTTTCAAAAAGTGACTCACAGAAGCGTCAAAATGTGTCATTATGAAGGAACGGGTTAAATAACCAGGCAGGTCTTAAGAGGCACGCCATGTTGCAACGCAAAACCTACTAGTGACGCAAAATATAATTGTATTATGATTAAAAACCACGCAAAATGTAATAACGACGCAAAATGTAATACACTTTGGAACGGGTCTGATTAATTCCAAACACAACAATATTCGCGACCATCGAAGAGAAATGGATACAAGTAAAATATACCTCTTCTGGAAACAAGGGCATGGGAAATGGGAGATCACAAGTGAAACTGTTTTGTAAAATACAATGAATGTCTCATAAGGAAAAGACCCCTAAAGCCTGTCTTTAACCCTTTCCTCCATGAATATTTATGCCATTAATAATGACATCATGAATATTGATTATATTAATTTGTTACAATAGCACATGGACACAGAATTGTGTGACTATGACAGAAACTGTGTACATATTACATATCATAAGCAAACAGAGCAGACCCTGATCCGGGTCTACTCTGTTTGCAAAGGTGTAGAAAGGTGTAATTATGGAGTAAAGGGTTAAAAGAAGATGAATTCTTCGTGTATGAGTAAAGTAATGCAGAAAGCTCCTGTGGGGGAGCCTGTGGGAGCTTTCTGTATAACTTTGACCTCGTATAGATGGATGGTTTACTGTATACTCTGTGTAGATCAACACTATTTCACCTTGTAGATTTTCTTGGTGCACAGGTTTCAGCCTAGGTCATACCCCAAGGACCAGTGACCTATCAAAACTTTCATTTATTCATGTGACCGTCTGGATAGTAGGTAGTCAGTGCACATATCTCTTGTTTAACACTTCTTAAGTTGAAACAAAAACCGAGTCTGCTAAAATTCTGATCTGTTACAAGAATTACTTTCATCTGATTCGTTCATGCATTAACGAAACTACTGACAGAATGTTAACTTGGACTCTGATAAAACATCGAGCTAACCAGGGTCTGATTTGGATCCAAACCATGTGCAAATGTCAGTCAGGTCGCTCTGAGTATGAGAAGGGTAGGACATGCATAATGTATGTAGACCGGTGCCTTAGTTCCACCAATTTGTGATCAAACATTAAAGGAAGACATTATTTCTTCCTCTAAGACATCATCTCGTTCAATTTGCGAATCGCAGAAGGATTCCTACATTTATATATGGATATCCTTTTATGGTACATAATCAATTTGTAAGATGAACACTAGAAATGTAAAAAGCTATAACGCCACCAAGCCACTGTCGTTGGAGTGTAAATGTCAATTCATCCTTATCTTGTTGTCGGCTTATACTAAGATATATTATGTATTTTCTACTTACCTCCAATGTTTTAAGAATTTAAGAAGCGAATGTCCGAATGACAAACATACTGAATCTTGATGAGACACTGATTTACGCGGCATCCTATTTGGATCCAAGCTGTTTATACATGTAATCAAAGACGCGTTTGGTTGGATAGGGGTAAAACATGAGTGTACTGGCATTGGCTTCTGATCCAGGTCAGCATGGTTGATCATTCTAAATTCTCTCACATATCATACAATTGTATGTACATAACATATGGAATCTACAGTTAAACACTGATTCCGCTTTGAAAATTTAGAATTTAAAGGGGGCAATGACAAAACCACAGTGCAGCATTACATACATGTAATACTACTGTATACTAACTACTGTAGTGGTCATTTAAAGGCCTGGTCACAACCCGCCGTGCGTGTTTTTAGCACGTACGTTTTCTGAAAACGTGGGGAAGGAGTAGCAAATGCAGGGAGGAACGCACGTCGCACGCACGGTTGCGCCAGGTGTACGTACGTACGTGGCACGCACGCCACACCTCGCCCTGGTCGGTTGCGTGCACCGTACGTTGCACACGTGGTAAGTGAGTTGAAAGTGCTTACAACGTGCTCACAACGTACGTTCTCCGTGCGATTGTCGCATTATCGTACGGCGGTCGTACTTACACGTGCTGCTCACGTACGGACCACTTGAGTTTTTTGTCAGCTCATTGGACAATAGAACTGGGGAAGTGCCGAGTGAGCACAGACCACGTACTTATCACGTGCGCAACACGCACGTGCTAAGTGCGTCGTCTGCAGAGCAAGTGACTGTGGGGAAAAGATTAAAACACTCACGGAGTCAGTGCGTTGTCCGCACGTTGGCTGTAGAAGGCACGCGCGTCACCCGCACGTTGGTAAATCCGTAGCCCGAACGCAGAGAAAGTTTTGCATCCACTAAAAGTGCTACGGCGTGTCTGCGTGCTCCCAAATACGTACGGAGGCGGTACTCACCACGTACGGATCCCCAAAATTTCCCCACGTTTTTGCACGTAGACAACACGCACTTGCACGTACGGCGGGTTGTGACCACCGCTTAATGAATGCTTTTAAAAGAGGATTCCCGTTTAATCCTTACCTGTTGAATGTTCATGTAAGAAAAAACGGCATCACTAATATTAGTTAGATCTTAAATTATAAATTCATATACGCACAAATCATTTGGCTCATGCAGAAACTGAATAATCAGTCCAATATTGTACCTTAACCCTTTCCTCCATAAATACACCATTCTATGCCTCTGTAAAAATCACTTGTTTAAACCATTGTGATAAATATAGCATTTGCTCCTATAGGAGCAAATGCTCTATTTATCACAATGGTTTCAAACTACAAAATTCTGATAAAATTCCTTTTCTCTAGTTAATGCTCCTTTTCGGTAGATTTATTCAAAGCGGTTGGATCTAAAATTAGCCTTTGAGGGTATGGATTAAGCAGACGGAGCCGTCTACTGGTATGTGTCTATTCTGTTGGAAAACAGACACGAGAATGCGTTATGAGGGAATGCGTTAATGGAGGAAGAGTCTACTACAGCAAGCTCTACGGAAGATTTCGGTACAACCTTAATCCTGTACTAAACAACCACCACTCTTAGCAGCAGAATTTGTCTTTTTTGTATTCACGACTGATTGAGCGTTTTACTTCTAGTTATATTCTTGACAGACTATTTCTTATTTTAATATACCTGAGGCTCCAATAAGTAACACGTGATAAGTGTAACACGTGTACAAGAAGTTTTGTATTTTTAAAATGAAATAGCCTGCCAGTGATAAACTATAGAGTCCACACAGTATAATAGGCTTAAACTTGCCAAAGGATTTTGAATCACTAACAGAGCAGCATGCCCTATTATCTGGGTAAACACTGTTTGCAAAAAACAGTACACGCTGTCCCGCATTGAACTGTTTAACCCATCACCTCATAGGCTATTTGTAGATACAACCTCTTTGAACAAATCTACCGAAAAGGAACATTTGCTAGAGAAAAGAAACATTTTATAACTATGTAGTTTTGAAACCATTGTGATAAATAGAGCATTTGCTCCTATGAATCAAATGCTCTATTTATCACAATGGTTTCAAAAATGACTTTTATAGAGGCGTCAAAAGGCGTCAATATGAGGGAATGGGCTAAGACTGCACGGTGCATGTATATGTTCATGTATAAACGAGATACTGGTTCTGTGTTTAACTGTTTTCTGTAATGAATACCTTAACCATTTATCCCATAGACACTTAATTTAATGCTTTGCAAACAGAGTAGACATATAGCAGACAACTGGTGTAGGACATGTTGGACTAGTGTCTGTTCTGAATACTTATGAAATAGTACATATTTGATTCTACAATGTCTGTCATCGGCAAACACTAACTTGTTGATGTGTCATTATTCACATTTAGCTAATACCTATTAATGATGCCATTATTTCGTACATGAATACTCACTCATGAAAGGGGAAATTTGGGTGAGTAGTAAAGCTTAATGTAGAGCTACTATTTAGTAGCAAAGCCATGTCATAGTCATCAACGTTGTAGCACCTCTCTACAAAGATCAACAAATGAGTTACACATTGACCTTTACAAACACGTGACAGCGTAATGCAAAACTAAAATAATGCAGAAACTCATACATGTAGGGGAGCTTTATAGCATCTCAGTTTTCCCAGATCACATTTGTCACAAGTGTGAAAATTGTGACCATATTTTCACGTAGCCCAGACACATGTTTAATATTCTCCGGAAAATATGTGATCGATGTTTGTTTTGACGTGACACGAAGTCACACTCTTCACATTTCACAATGGATGTGCAAGTGGACAAAAAAGCGGCAGATTTACATCTGAATTACATGTATGACTATCATGCCCTGAATACGTTATGTGATCAACACTAAATCGCATTGTAAAGCATGTACTAATGTTCCATCTGTCGCAACTCTTTACTACATGAACGTTAATGCAGGAAATAATAACATATTGGATATTAATTAGATTAACCCATTCCCTCATATTGACGACTTTTGACGACTCTATAAAAGTCACTTTGTGAAACCATTGTGATAAATAGAGCATTTGCTCCTATAGGAGCAAATGCTCTATTTATCACAATGGTTTCAAACTACGAAATTCCAAAAACTGTTCCTTTTCTCTAAATAATGCTCCTTTTCGGTAAATTAATTGAAAGAGGTTGTATCTAAAATAGCCTATGTGGTAATTAACCAATATATATAGACATTAGAAAACCATGGCCATTACACAAACTGTATACTCATATATATATATATATATATATATATATGTGTATGTATCATCCTGTAGGAGCCGTCTGATCAAGGGTTGATATTTTGTAAGGGTGTGGAAATATTAAAGACACCTACAGACTTAACCCTTTCCCTGTTCTATGTTTATTCCAAATTTCAATACCTACTGAATATTTATTAAAAAAATAGTTATTAAGAAATATGGAAGGTACTACAATGTAGACATATTAGAAAGCAAAGAAACAGATCTATCAAATTCTATAAGCAAACAGAGCAGACCCTGATCAGACGGCTCCTCAAGGAGCCGTCTGATCTGGGTCTACTCTGTTTGCAAATGCGTGAAAACACGTCTATATGAGGGAAAGAGTTAACAAACCAACCTTATTTGGCAGTGAAATTCTTTGCTGATAAAATACCATTCTATGCAACTTGATTAAATTGCCAAAAGTTGGAACCATCTCGCTAGCTTGCTGCAGTTGAATGTGTGACTACTATTTGCACATTCTGGTTCCAGGCGAGACGTGGATAGTCACAAGCTATATACATGTTTAACCCTTTCGCTGTGTCCCTGTTGAATACTCATGTAAGAAACATTGACATCATGAATATTTATTAGCTGCATTTTAATATATGAATATGTGCATTGTATCTTTTGGTACTGGTAGAAACATCAGTGTCAGGTCTATTATAATTTCATAAGCAAACAGAGCAGACCCTGTTCAGAAAGCTATAGGAGCCGTCTGATCTTGGTGTTCTCTGTTTGCAAAGACGTTAAAATTCGATCTTTGAAGGGAAAGGGTTGCGTCATTAGTTCTTTAGACGCCAGAAACAAATTTATTGGCACTTGCAAAAAAGAGTAGACCTAGATCAGAAGGCTAATAAAGGACCGGCGCCCTATGATAAGGCTCCACATTGATTTGCCATAAATCAAAATCCTCTAGCAAATATTATCCCTTTAAGCTGAATGGGTTGTACTGCTAGATAATGAGGGAACTATTCCATTTTGATACTTCTGCGTTAGACGGATTATATAATAATTGGAAGAACATCTGCTTCGACTAAACGTCGTGATACATTAAAATGTCTCAAAACCGGGCGGTCAAATTACAGTAACACCTCTCTACAACGGACACTAAATTGCATTAATTAGTTTGTATTTAGGAAAGGTGGTTGCTTAAAGCAAGGTGAACGTAAAACAGAACGCTTCTATTGGAGCGTTCTATTTTAAGTTCACCTTGCTTTAAGCAGCCATCTGCCTTTAACAAAAAATACTTGATGTAATTAAGTGACCTTTATAGAGAGGTTTTACTGTAGTATCAAAACCAATATTTAAGACAGGTGACAGTTTAATGCATGGTGACGAAAGGTGCTGTCTGCATGGATTTCGCCCTGCATTAAGCAGGTACCTGCTTAACGAAACTTTACCCTGTAAAAAGTCACCTGCAGCCACCAGCCTACAAATACCTATACTCGCCCTTAATTAAATTCCCAGACGCGATTCTGCATGACTTTGACACTGTATTAAGCATTCACGTGCAAAAGGGATTTAAACTATCCAGATTAGAGGGAGTTTACTGTAAATGTATTCCCAGTCGAATGCAACAATTTGGTTGTACAATGATTAGCATTCACCGTAACTACGAATACTCATATTGACAATACGGTTTGCATTTTATTTCATTGTTTCGTGACATTATCACCACTGCATTTGACATTTAATGGCCCCCTGCAGAAACTTACTTTGTTCTGAATTAAAACGCCGACGGCAAACAATGAAACAAGTATAGTTACTGTAGTAACTCACTAAAGCGATATCATGATCCAGACTTCATCAATTAGCCTGCTGCGGGTCGATGAGTGATAACCTATGCACACAGTTTGGATCCAGATGAGAGGCAGATTAACTACAAACTGTTTGACACACTGTAAGCAGTGTTGTAGACAAACCGAGTTGTATTTTAAAATTGCAGTGGGTAACATAGTGTGTAAAACTAATTTTCTCAGCACGCTAAATGTTAAATACAGGAGTGTGCATGCTGCAGGACAAACGCAATGCATAAAACTTAATGTATTCTGGAAATCGATAATTGTGATTTTATGGTTTAATCCTTTAACCCTTTCCCTCATATAAACGTGTTTTCACGCATTTTGCAAATAGAGTAGACCCAGGTTAGACGGCTCCTATAGGATCCGCCTGAGTAGGGACTGCTCTGTTTGCTAGTGGTATTTGCAACATCTGTTTCTTTACTTTCTTAAATGGTTACAATGTTCCACCTTCCATATATCATTACAACTATTGTGTCCATGAATATTCAGAAGGTATTGGTAATTGAAATAAACATAGAACAGGGGAAGATTAAAAGAATGCACTTGCCATTTGAAAAAGGTACGAACCCAGATTAGCGGACTCTTAGAGGAGCCCATGGACCCAGCTCAGCTGGCCCCTAGAGGAGTCCTCTGATCAGAGTCTGTACTGTGTTTCATTTAAACCCCTTGTAAATGTTACCATTTCACAATGTAATGACATCACCAATAACAGATGTACTACTCCGCCCTGAACACTGAGCGTTGAAAGGGTTAATATACCGCCTGTGTTTAAGTCCAGCATTGTACATCTGTAGATTGGTCATATAACAGTAGAACCTGTCCTCATTCCTTGAACAGTCGAGTCTTAAAATGCAGGCGATTGCCTAATGCAGGGTAAAAGTAATACAAAAAGCTCATTTAGGGGCTTGCTGTATTACTGTTGACTGCATTAAGCTGTCACATGCCTTACAGACCCTTAATTAGACACATCTTTTTGATTGCCGCTTAAGACATGTTCTGATGTAGAGAAACTTGACTGTACTGTGGTAACAGCAGGGCATCAGGGCAAACATAATTGGGTATATTTATCTCAATTTGAATTAATGCCATTGGCTTTTATTTCAATTATCAAAATTATCTGAAAATGTTGTTCCATTATTGTGCTTTAAACTAATACAAGAGAGAAATTCCTTAAAAGGTTTTAAACATTATGTGCAGCCCTTTAGCCAGAAAAATATCATAAAGAATAGAAAGAAATTTGAAGACGGAATGTTTTCATTTTATCACAGTGACGAACTGCAGCTGGCTTCTTATTCGTTTTCAAATATCCCATTGTCTAAGAAAGCCTTATCCCTCTGTGAAAATTGCTATCCGTCCAAATTTAGAAATGGTCCAATTTTGAATACTTAAGATACGATCACGTTTTTGTAAAAAACAAAATGATTAAAAATCAAGCAGCTTTGATCGTGGTGTGACGTCGAGTTACTAGGTGTCTCGTCGGGATACGAGCTGTTTCCAAATGCGAGTCAGGTCGCGAATAAAAGGATTAAGTGCCCTTCAGACAAAAGTTTAATGAAAACGCTTCCAAAACATGTGTAGCTATTGGCAACAACCATACATTCAAGTTAAGCCAACGCTTGCAAAGTTTTACATGATCGAGTAATGCATATTAATTGGTTCGGTATATCGCAGACGGTTCTCGAGCGTTATCCGTAACTGAAATTACGGTACGTAGAACCCGTTAATATGACGACAACATATTATTTGTAGCTCATCGGCTTCAAGCCTTGTTCTTTCCTCACGCAAAATTGATTTCTGTATAGTTATGCAATAAGCCAATTCGTTCTCATTGCATGGCAATTATGTGTATGGCTAGGCATATTGATTTTAACTGAACCAGTGTATGTCTTATGTTCCTGAGGTGTTGCGCAGACACAAACTGTTGATCCAGATTAGAGGATTACAGAAGCAATCCCTTAATATTGACCCGCACATTATTTTTTAAGGGTCACACTGACGAGTAAATATTAATTGCAGGAATATTCCTTCAACTGACATTTAGCATGCTGCATACTATATAATGTAATATATGTAGTACTTCTCTAAAACGACCACTTTATGAATAAGGGTAAAGCTTGTAAGCCTTTTCCCAGTTGAATATTCATGTTAGAAATAATGACACCATGGGCATTTATTTGCTGCACTTTTACAATAGCATATGCACACACAAGGGTTTGGTATTGGTAGAAACTGTGGAATCAGATGTATTATCATTTATAAGCAAACAGAGCTGATCCTGATCATGGGTCTCATACAGGGGTCGTCTGATCTTGGTCTACTTTGTTTGCAAATACATGAAAATGCGTTTATATGAAGGACAGTCTTGAAAAAGGGGATTGTTTACTACAGGATGTCAGTACTGCAGAAAGCTTCTATGGGAGCCTTCGACCTGACTTTCGTTCTACACAGTTTCCCTTAAAAGGGGCGTACGGAAACAGTGTAGACCCAGATCAGACATACATAAAACATACGTAAAGTTATAGAGCATGAACACGGAGAATTGGTTGCAATAGAACATGCAAAAATAGTATTGCTACGGATACTAACGGAAACCCTGGAGAATGTCATTCACGGACTCTGTCGTAGAATCCATGACTTTATGTACTCATTTCGGTGTACATGTAGGTCAGCTACTAGATCATAGACTTTCTCTATCGCATTGTTCCACATTCAAAATTGATTTGAGTTCTGTCAGAGGTTGGCCAAAATATCCGTTGATTGTCGTTACCAATGACGAAATATTCCGTCTCTTAAAAAGTCGGCGATTTTTTTAAGAATTTAATATTTAGCTGAAACTCTATATAATGTGGGAGAAGAGAATGATCTGTAAGCACTTTAACCCATTCCCTCATAGGCTATTTTTAGATTCAAATTTTAGACTAAATCAACCGAAAAGGAGCATTTACTAGAGAACGTTTTTTTTTTTAGATGTTTGTGGTTTTGAAACCATTGTGATAAATTGAGCATTTGCTCCATAGGGGCAAATGCTCTTTTTATCAGAAAGGTTTCAAACTGACCTTTACAGAGACGTCAACGGCATCAATATCATGGATGGGTTGACAATATGAGAATATGTACACAGGTTGGTGTTGATAGATTTGAACTAAAACAGGCAGAATAATTTTAACGTTATTTATGGATGCCAGTGGGAGCTTTGTGCATTATTTTTACCCTGCATTAAGCAACCTTTTACTTTTAAAGACTCACATGCTATAGTGGGAGCCAACTGTACATAAGAAATCATGCTCGACTCGCCAATAGTTGTAACGGCGTATAATATCCTCAGAAGATTGACTATATCAAATTTGATTAACATTTATTCCGAAGTGCAATAAATAGTATCTGCTCAAAAAATGATTTGGTGCAATTTGACTACAGTAAAACCTCTCTATAACGGCCACTAAATTGTCTTAATTAGTTGGTATTTAGCGCAGGTGCTTGCTTGAAGCAAGTTGAAAGTAAAACAGAACGCTCCTATTGGAGCGTTTTGTTTTTACTTTCACCTTGCTTTAAGCGTCTACCTGCCTTTAACACAAAATACTTGATGTACTTTTGTGGCCGTTATAGAGAGGTTTGACTGTATTTCTTTTTCAATCAAGCTCTTGATAAACTATAATTGTCATAGTGTCAATATCGTTGATCTTAATAAGACACCGATTTACTGATCTGGACTCAACCTGTTTACAAATGTGAGTGATGTTATGATTATTTGGATAAGGGTTAAAATGACAGGTTCAGGTTCAGTAGATGCCAACTCCGAGTACTTCACAAGATGTCATTGTCTTCTTGACACTCATGTAATCAGTGTCTATGACACTGAGAAGACCGTCATAACACGGGGCATCCAGCGAACGAAGCTGTTGTTACAACAGAGTCAATAGTTGGAACACGCTTTAATAATATTTGTGATATTGCAATACTGTGTTATAAAAGGTGTTACATGCTAATCAAATTAAAACACTCATCACTTTGTACAGAGAACCATTGTACAATCGGAAATGATACTGAGGTGTGAATCTCTATGGACACAACTTTAGTGATTTCAGTAGACCAATATCAGGCTGTTCTTGTTGGAGCTGTTCGGTCGCGGTGTGTTCTGTTAGCTTATGATATAATATAGATACATGTAATTATACTATTTCTGCCATGACATGAAAGTCCAGTGTCTATAAGCTGTTGATCTATGTCATATACATGATGCTATTATTTTTTGTATGAACATTCATGGAGTAAAGAGCTAAGGGATAGAATGTATGAACTTTATGAAGTAGCATTTTAACGTTGCGTTATGCATATCCAGACATCAAACAAAATAAGGAAGTCTATTATATTGGCATAAACACTTTATAAAAGCAAAGTGATATTGATTTTACTCTTTAAATGGAAGATACAACTGCATAGTAAGTATCACAGTAGACTCAGTCCTACACGAGCCATCTGATCTTGCCTCTGGTTAATATGCAGTAAACCTTCTCTATCACTACTGTCTAAAACACGTATAAGTCTGAGTTTAAAAGGCGGGTAGTAGCTTAACCCTTTCCCTGTTCTGTGTTTATTCCAAATTTCAATACCTACTGAATATTCATTAACAAAATAGTTCTAAAGAAATATGGAAGGTGCAACATTGTAGATCTTTTAGAAAGCAAAGAAGCAGATCTATCAAATTCTATTAGCCAACAGAGCAGACCCTGATCAGACGGCTCCTCTATGCAAATGCGTGAAAACACGTTTACATGAGGGAAAGGGTTAAATCACGACGAACGTAATGCAGACATTTCCTGAGCTTTCTGAATTACGTTTGTCCTGCATTAAGCATCCATCTGAGTTTACAAACACCAATGTCTATTCATTAAGCGGTTGTTTTAGCGTGATTTTACTGTAATATTGAGTGCCCTCCCTTACACCATATGTTTGTATCGATTTTATATAGAAAATTATCACCGGTCGTGATAACGCACTGCTAATGTACACACTGTCAATTGGCCCTCTCACAGCATCAGGATAATAATGATTAGATGTCAGCGCTACACGTCGAGTATCAACGAACAACAAAACTTACTTAACCATGTACTTGGTGGAGACTCATAGGTATGGATTTGCAAACAGATTCACCACAAATCAGATATATTCTATTTCAGCTGTCTGATCAAGAAGTCCAATTATGTTTGCTTATGCAATCACGTAGATGTTCATAAGCTCCGAAGGATACCATTAAAACAATTATATAGTTTCATTAATATCCTTTACCCCATACAATAAAAACACATGTAAAGCTATTCTTGAGAAAAAAGCTTAATATTAAATAATAATTTAACACAATATTCAAGGAGCAAACAAATGAACGTTTACTCAATAGGTTTACTTAAGCTTTCTTAAGGTTAAACATATTTTATGAAGCTTTATGAATATGGGCCCAGCTTCCAAGGCTTGTTTTCCCATAGCCAAACATCTCTTTGCCAAAAGTGTGTACACGAATTGGTATTAACCGTTTACACAATTGGCTATGTGTTTGCAAACAGAGTAGAACCAGAACGAGGTCTGCTCTTTTTGCTTGTAATACAATACGGATATGATTCTACAGTTTCTGCCATGCCCAATCATTTCTGTGTCAGTGTGCTATTAAATCAATAACTCGAAATAGTATTTATAATATAATTATTTCTTGCTTGACTATTCATGGAGTATGGCGTTAAGTACGTGGATAATCTCTTTGTACGATCTGCAAGGTAAACAGTTTAATCTGCCTACAACGGCCACTCAACAGAAATCGAACATTTGGTCTGTAACCCTTTACTCCATAAATATTAATGATATCATGAATATTCATTAGATTATAATCATGGTGATAAATTAATTCAGGATGTTTTTACCATGGCAGAAACTGTAGAATCATATCCATAGTCTATTATATAGGAGCCGTCTGATCTGGGCTTACGCTGTTTGCATAGGCGTAGAAAGGGGAATTCATGGTAAAACGTTAACCCTTTCGCCTATAGAAACTCATTAGCACGCAAATAGTGTAGATCTGACCAGACGGCTTACTAGTATATAGCCAGATATTCCTGTATTCATAATTATTTCAGACTAAATATTTCTAGTTAATATTTATGAAGTCATGAAGTGTTGTATAATCAAAATAAGCCACAATGGCCACTGAAAAAGAAGTCTTAAGTTTATGTCTAAAACGTGGAATAATTCAGTAAAACCTCTCTATAACGGTCACTTAATTGTGTTAATTAGCTGTTATTTAGGGCAGGTGACTGCTTAAAGTAAGGTGAGAGTAAAACAGAACGCTCCTATAGGAGCGCTCTGTTTTACTTTTACCTTGCTTTAAACAGCCACCTGCATTTAATACAAAACGCTTGATGTAATTTAGTGTCCGTTATAGAGAGGTTCTATTGTAATTCAAGAAGAAAGATATATCCTCGTTGGGCATTAGCCTTTACAGTAGAAACCCTATAATCCGACCACTTAATGGTTAAACATGGGCGTCTTTATAAGCAGATGGTTACTTAATGCATGGCGAAAGTAATACAGAAAACTCCTCTGGGAACTTTCTGCATTACTTTTGACCTGTATTAAGCTACCACCTGCATATAGCATCCAGAATTATACCTCCTTTAGGTGGTCGCATTAGAGGGGGTTTACTGTTCTTTATGAGTAACCCTGCAAAGAATAACGGCGCCAGCAATATTAATAAGATTAATATTTGTAATTGAATTATGCACGAGAATATGTTTTATCATGGCAAAAGGGTAGATTATATCAATATCAGATCATAATCAAGATGGACAGTCGGCTCCCTCAAGAACCCTCTGGTCTGAGTATACTCTGTTTGCAAATGTGTTAAAAGGGGTAGACATCGAATAGATGGTTTCAAAGCCACCCTTTAACAAACAACGTTGATTTAGTATGTGGTCGGTATAGAATGATTGTTGTATAGACGTAAAACCTAATTACAGTGTAATTTAAAGATATATTTAGTTTTGAAAAGTGCACATTACATGTGAATGATTTCTTTCCTTCCGATTCCAGAGTTACAAACGTGGGTTATTTCGGTAAATAAATATCTGTTCTCGAAAGTGCAATTGTAATAATCAGACACTTCTAAGATATTCGTTAATGTTGTTTATTGTCAACTTTATGCAATTTCAGTAATTGATTTTAACCCTTCGCTTGCTATTCACGTCAATATACGTACCTGTAAATAGTGAAGACCAAGATGAGACAGCTCCTGCAGGAGCTGTCTCATCAGGGTCTGCACTATTTACAAGTTGATTGTGCAACCAGTGCACTCCACAGCAGTGATGGCACAGCGAAATACGTGTGCGCAGTGAAGATATATGTAATTATAGAACAGGGCATGGGTAAAGAAGGAGAAATGAATTTTAAAATTTAGCAAAAGGAGGGTTAAATAAAACTCTATCGATGGCATTATTATGCTGCATTGTGTCATCGTTTACCTCTATTTGTCATCTTTTACCTCTATTTTTCCTTTGCCCGTGTTGTCCGTGCAAGTTTAAAAGCTATTAAGAATATACATGTATACACACGTATTTCTTTTCTAAACGAGTCGTTAACTGTATGTTTAACCAGTGTATATCAGTAAGTAACTATTGGACACTCGATTAATGTTTTTTTTTCATTTGACAGCGAAAAAAGAGTTAACTGTGTGTGTCTGTATGCATTCTACCTTACACTATGGCCGGTGTACAGAAACACCTCTCTAAACTGACTTTTTTAAACAAATTAATACCAAATGAATGTGCATCCTTAAGATATATAGTTGGAAGAACAATGCATGGTGCATGTATTTATGATCTTCAATCTGCATTAAGCAACCATCTACATAAACGGAATCTAAACTTTGCTGTAATAAGATTCCGATTTAGAGGGAGTTTACAGTGCATTGTCGTTATTTCTTGAATATTCTAAGAGAACAGCTTAGAGAAAATTGACAGCGCCTTCGGAAAATAGACATATTCACTTTTCCCGGCCTCTCGTTTTCACACTTCAAGCTTAAGTAAGTGCATTTTTATGACTATGTACACGAGGAAAGGCTTACACCTGCATATCAAAATGCTCCCACCGGTTAAGTGTATGTGACGTCAAGATATATTCCTGAACACATTCTTCAGCAGTATATATTATGTATTATATGATGTATTTTTCGCTGAGTGAAACACAAATAATCCGATTTCATTACACGAAAGTGTGTCTTCAAGTGAGTGTCTAATTACAGCAGCTTTCTCAGGGAAGGATTCTGAAGTCATTATTTAGCATTCTAGGGAAAGTCTCAGTTCCCGCAGGCAAATTATTACGAACGAATATGCGAAGGACTACCTGCTTTCATCTGTCACGCATCAGATTGTTAACCTTTTTCTGGCCCAAAGCTAGATTTACCGCATTTTCAAACAACTGGGAACATAAGACACTGGGTAACTCGGAGTCTCACCAGGATCCAAGCTGTTTGACATTTGGTTAATACGTTCTCAGAGACATGTGTAATATGACACATGATAGCCAAAAGTACTACATACCCAAAACTGGGCAGAAGTTGGAGTAGATTGTTTTTACAGCGATGATATTTAACAGTAAACGCGTGTTTATTAACAGTAAACGCGTGAATTTTAACAGTAAACGCGTGTTTATTAACAGTAGTACACGTTAAGACATCTCTAGTCGTAGTCTTAGTAGAAGTAATAGTAGCAGCAGTAGTAGCAGTTGCAGAAGAAGATAAAGTAGTAGTAGTAGTAGTACTACTACTAGTTATAACTATTAATGAACTAAACACTTCAAATAGCTACCCTTTAAAGACTGTTTTAATATTGTTAAATATGATGATCATTGCCTTGAGACACAGTTAGTTATTGAACGTAGGTAATACGCCCTGAGTCTTAAAGTCATATCCAAGGCAGTGCAGCTTTGTTATGGGTTATATAATAACTACCTCCGTACAATAAGGTGCATGTGCGAATTATAAATTAAAAAATCTTTAAGAATGATCCCATTTTCTGCATCAAACCGCACGTCACGGTCCTTCTTTAGAATCTAGTAATATGCAACTCTCCTCCCTCTAATAATTACAAAGAGGCGTATTTGGAATACAACTCTATTAATATCTCTACTAAACCGCATATTGTGGTCCTTCTTTAGAATTTAGACGATTTGAAAGAGGGTTCACAGAGGGTTTGGTAAAGAGGGTTTGTAGTTACATGTATACTGTATATGCTAAGGCTGTGAAACTATACTGTGTAACTAAATTGTACATGTATATGCTAAGGCTGTGAATCCATACTGTGAAACTATACTGTATATGTTAAGGTTGTGAAACTATACTGTGTAACTATACTGTATATGATAAGGCTATTACACTATCCTGTTAAACTATACTGTATATGCTATGATTGTGTAACTATACTGTGTAACTATACTGTATATGATATGGTTGCGTAACTATACTGCATATGACGTGACTGTGTAACTATATTGTGTAACTACATTGTATATGCTATGACTATGTAACCATACTGTAATGCTTTGGCTGTGTAACTATACTGTGTAACTATACTGTACATGCTATGACTAAGTAACTACACTGTGTAACTATACTGTATATTATATGGCTGTGTAACTATACTGTGTAACAAAACTGTATATGCTATGGCTGTGTAACTATACTGTGTAACGATACTGTATATTCAATTTTATTCATTACAGTCTATCACATGGCGGAACAAATCTAACAGATTCAGGTCACGCTTTTGGTAAGTGCCTTTTTCACATTATTCCATTTAAGTTTGAATACCATCTTTACAAACATTAAAATCTGGATGATCCAGGGTTTTAGTAAATATTAATTGATAAACATTTAGACAGGCGACTGCTTAATACAAGATGAAAGTACCAACACCGATCTTTAGGACAAATACCACTTTACTTCAGTGAGAAATATCATGTACATAATTCCTCTGTGATGTTTCCGTATGACCTCCATCCTGCATTAAACTGTCGCCTGTATTAGAGGCTTATACTTATTTGAATGTTGGGATTAGTGTGAGAGTGTACCGCCCATGTATACAGTCAGTGTGACAGACTTTCTCACACAGTATACCGCCCATGTATACAGACTTTCTCACACAGTATACCGCCCATGTATACAGTCAGTGTGACAGACTTTCTCACACAGTATACCGCCCATGTATACAGTCAGTGTGACAGACTTTCTCACACAGTATACCGCCCATGTATACAGTCAGTGTGACAGACTTTCTCACACAGTATACCGCCCATGTATACAGTCAGTGTGACAGACTTTCTCACACTGTATACCGCCCATGTATACAGTCAGTGTGACAGACTTTCTCACACAGTATACCGTCCATGTATACAGTCAGTGTGACAGACTTTCTCACACAGTCAAAGTATTGCAAGAGATGGAGAGTATCGGTGTTTGTACAAGGATATCATCCTAACAACAGAACGGACGGACACCATATGTACTCGTATGTTATATACGTAACCCTTCACAAGATAGAGGATGCCTTTTGCAAATAGAACAGTCCCAGATCAGACAGCTCCTGAAAGAGCCGTATATTATCAGGATCTGTATCCATGCTTATAAAACTTTTAGTTGAGTCTGAGTTCGTTCACAAGTTTTTGATTGGTCTGATTTGAGCCTCTGGCCTCTGGCTCAAATCTGACCAATCAAAAGCTTGAAAATTCAATTCTGACCAATCAAAAGCTTGAGAACGAACTCAAACTCGTTCGACTCTGTTTGCTTGTGGAACGATATATAGTTCCATCTACAGCTTCTGGCACGGGCAAACAGTCGTATGCTCGTATACCATGATAGAGTGTCAGCTGATGCATTATAATTATCTGACATGATATATTTAACAGGTAAAGGGTTAATTGAAATATTATTGCCTATGGCCGGATCATAGATCACGAAAACCAAAGATAAACAAGGGTTGTTTGTCAGAATACTTAATGATTCTGCAGGGAAATATATTGTCTAGACATTATAAACCATGCATAATGATTTGGAATTAAAATAGTTAAATAGCAAAGATAACATTTTCATTTAATGATTGAATCTACTTTTTTCCAAACGCTCATCAACTATTTATTTTTTTAGCTGCATGTCTAAGACTATTTAGAAATACGCTGTTCTTATGCTGTTAGTCTCGACAATATCATATTAGCATTCATTTTGCAAGTTTAATCTTTTCGCTGCCAAACTCTGTCGTCTGCTAACTTTGTCGTCTGCTACAAATTTTCATTTTTTTTATTTTCTACATTTTTGTTTCAAAAACATAGTAACAGTAACAAACAGTTTGGATCCTGATGAGACGCCGAGTTACTCGGCGTCTCATCTGGATCCAAACTGTTTGCATAGGTAATCACAGATCCGGCATTGGCAGCGAAAGGGTTAAGGATCGAGATAAGATGTCGCGTGATCCGACCTATCTTCCAATACAGTAAAAACTCTTTAATTCGAAGTTTTAGTAATGAACAATTGAGAACTTTTTAGGAAGACGGATGCGTAATGCAGCGTGGCGTCATGCTGACAGTTCCTAAAGGAGCTTTCGATATGACTTTCATGCTGCATTAAGCTACCACATATCTTAAAACCGACAATTATATTTGTTTTAGTGTACGAACTATTGGGGATTCATTGTATAACAAAAAACCATTCGCTCCGTTAAGGAATGCTCGCTTGGCGTTTATAACCGCTGGTAACAGCTGCGAACATGTTTGTCCGTTCAGTGAGAAAAACGTTTCGAACTGTTGCCATCAGTTATGAGTGCTATGAATACATGGTAGGGTTATCCACGTACGTTTTATGTAGTCAACGTACGTTGGCACAAACTACTCGATATAGTTTTTATTACAGGCAAATCTACCCAAAATTCAACATTACTTGACCTACTTCATCATATGTG
This sequence comes from Azorinus chamasolen, assembly GCA_963576725.1. Classification (NCBI taxonomy): domain Eukaryota; kingdom Metazoa; phylum Mollusca; class Bivalvia; order Cardiida; family Solecurtidae; genus Azorinus; species Azorinus chamasolen. Next base: position 79,753,423 of record OY755245.1, read on the forward strand.
ACACTAATACGGCATAGTGATAAATTCCTTGTGGATATGCATGTTTATTGCCTTAATACGTGTCCGTTTCTATGGCAACTGAACATTACTAGCATAACTAGTGTGAGTTAAAGTTCTGAAAAGATTCCACTTGCCAGTAAAATTGCGTATCGTCTTAACCCAAATGTTTTACATAGGTCAATATTTACCATGTTGAAACTTTTCCCAATTTTGGAAATGTTGCAATTTCGATGACTTCCAAATCGACCAAGCTGTTGAGAAACTATTAACCCTTTCCTCCACAAATACGCCTTTCTACGCCTCTGTAAAAATTACCCGTTGAAACCATTGTGATAATTAGAGCATTTGCTCCTATAGGAGCAAATGCTCTATTTATCACAATGGTTTCAAACTACAAAATTCTAAACATTTCATTTTTCTCTAGTTAATGCTCCTTTTGGTTAGATTACAAAGTGGTTGGATCTTAAAATAGCCTATGGAGGAAACTATTAAACAAGTGTCATGACACTATTTTTGAGAAACTATAAAACAAGTGTCATGACACTATCTAGTGAAAATCTACAGGGATAGTGTCAAACAGCTTGGGTCAGGATGAGACATCGAGTTACTCGGCATCTCATCTGGATCCAAACTGTTTGCAAATACTTGTCAGGTCGCGGATAGTTGTATGAGGGTTAACTGAAATCAGATAGCATGTTCAGGTATATATTTAACGCTATGTGAGTCAATTAAGGTTACATGACAAACAGTTTGGATTCAGATGAGACGCCGCGTAACGCTGTACCAATCAACATGCAAATTGTTTGATACAGATTGTATATTTGTGAAGAAATAGTGACTGTATCTTGTATCTTGAAAATAGCGTGCAAGAAAGTTGGCTATTTTTTATATTAATTTCCTTAGCATGATAAAGGTTAACTGCATTGAGAAACGAACCATGACACGCGTCTAGAGGGGCAGGATTTAGTGTCATCCTTAATGTGGAATCTATTCTGCTGGTCAATCATAATAACATTGTCGAATTGGTACGTGTTAGTCTTGCCACGAACAATTCAATATTGCTGTTACCAATGGACGACTTGAACACCTGATTATTTTACAGAGTAGAACAAACGACAAAGATCAGTCCCCCCGGAGACAGATTATATGATCTATATGACTGGATGTTCTTGAGCTGCCTGACCTCCATTGGAGACATTTTTTGTTAGCTCACCAGAGCACAAAGTGCTCAGGGTGAGCTTTTGTGATCGCCTGATGTCCGTCGGCGTTCGTCGTGCGTCGTGCGTCGTCCGTCGTTCGTCGTCCGTCGTCAACAATTTGAACCTTTAAAAATCTTCTCCTCTGAATCTACAGGGTTCTCAGCTTTCATCTTTGGCACATATCATCATATTCAGGTCCTCTACAAAAGTTTCTATAGAAACATATAGTGAACACTTTGAAAATCTTCTCCTCTGAAACTGGAAGGTTCTCAGCTTTCATATTTGGCACATATCATCATGTTCAGGTCCTCGATAAAAGTTGTATAAATTATGCCCCTGGGGTCAAAATTGCCCCCGCCCCAGGGGTAGCCAGTTTTCAATAGAAAAGTATAGTGAAAACTTTGAAAATCTTCTCTTCTGATTGTCTGGTGAGCGATGTCAGGGCCATTCTGGCCCTCTTGTTACAATACACCTAACCCATTCTTTCATAAGCATTTTGGTGTCTATATAATTGTCACATTTTGAAATCATTGTGATAAATAGAGTATTTGCTCCAGAGGAGAAAATGCTCTATTTATCAATGGTTTCGGAACTACACAGTTCTAACATTTTTCCTTTTTCAAGAAGATGCTCGTTTTTTTCAAATAGCTTGGTTCTAACATTAGTGTATGAGATAATTGGTTAGGTCGGCAATAATATCTTACATTTCATTTGTTTGGTGATTCCGTGAGGTCTAACTGAGGTTCGTACGATCAAACGTACCGTTAGTCCGAAATAATGATGTTCGTTACCACGTTGATAGCCGAAAGTGTATCGCAACCAGGTGCGGATCCAGGATTTCAGATTAAGTAGGCCGTATAATTTTTTTGGGAAGGGATACATGTTGAAAAAGAGCTTAATTGGGTGAGGGTAATAAAACACTCCTACTTGATCATTGATTTATTAATTTTTAGTAGATAAAACGACCACTAAATTACATCAATTATTTTGTGTTTAAGGCAGGTGGCTGCTTAAAGCAATGTGAAAGTAAAACAGAACGCTCCTTTAGGAGCGTTCTGTTTTACTTTCACCTTGCTTTAAGCAGCCACCTGCTATAAATATCAACTAATTAACAAAATTTAGTGGTCGTTATAGAGAGGTTTTATTGTATATAGATCTAAAATATTATTAAAAAAATTGTTTTGGCAATTTTAGTGTGTGTGTGTGTGGGGGGGGGGGGGGGGGTACGCCGACTCCGCCCCTCTAAATCGGCGCCTGGCAACAAGTAACGCTAACGTCGTATTGCAAAATATATCGTAATGACCAACATACGACGATCTTTACTATCATATCATCTTGTATATGAAATATAATGTTACACTTAGTTCACCAATACACCCACGGGACAGATAATATAGTCCATATGATTGGATGTCCTGAGGATCATGGCCTCAATAGGCCATACTCTGAAACTATATAGAAGAAATTATTTTTAACAACCCTTTTACTACCTTTACATTCCCATTTTTGTTATTGACAATGCCTAGAAATCACCCGAGACTAGTCCTACTAAAGATCATACTATCAAAATTATCTTAGCTCTAGTTTACTATAACAGCTAATGTACAAACTGACTGATGGATTGATTGATTGTAAAAATAGACGAAATGGTCAAATATTCAAGCATACTGCAATTAATGGTGGTTGTCTTCATGTACTACGTAAATTATCGTAAGTCCTAAGATACTGTCAGTTGCCACCCTAATATGTTAGAACCTACGACAAGTTCAGTCGTTAGAACGTACGATCAATCTTTCGTAATAAGGGCCCGATGGGTACACACTCTACCTCATATAATAACACGCCTAGTTCCAGGATATAGGTTATATATAGGCTATATTGGGTCATAAAGGTTATTTAGGTCATATAGGTTATATAGAGGTTATATAGGTCATATAGGTTATATAGAGGTTATATAGGTAATATAGGTTATATAAAGGTTATAGAGGTTATATAGGTTATATAGAGGTTATTTAGGTCATATAGGTTATATAAAGGTTATATAAAGGTTATATAGGTCATATAGGTTATATAGAGGTTATATAGGTCATATAGGTTATACTTATAAGTTATAGAGGTTATTTGTTTAACGGTCGCTCTGGTACTACTGTAATTGTAAAGAAAGAAATCCGACTCAAGCCTACTAGATTTGGTCGAGGGTTTATCGTCTAATTGCGTGCATTCTGCAATCGTACCCCGCTCATTAGGCCGTATGTCGACGTTATTTTCAGCTCTCATGGGCAACTAGTTCCGACGTTTCTGTTTTTTCTCTCCTTGATGAAATTATTTTTTCAACCGCGTAGACTATAAAGAGTAGCCATAAGGGAGAGTCTGGTACAAAATAAAACTCAGTTGAAATACTACCACAGCATGTGTCAAAGCCTAACAACATACCAAAACCAACTGTAGTTTGCTATCACATCTTGCTACCCCATATATCGTCGCTGTGCTGACAAAACATCCATTTCGGCTGAAAATCGTTTCTTCACGATTTCTGATTTAGATGTACAATGCCCACATCCTGTCAAAATCTCAGCCCAATCGATCAATGAAAAGTGTCAAAACTCGCCCGTGACTAAACCTCGCATATTTATTGGTCTAAATTTTTCAATATCGAAACCTCGTATAAATTTTACTCTTCAAGCATGCGGAGCAATGACATTAAACATATCAAAACACATGCAGATTAGGTCAGTGCATGTATTGTGGTACATAGAGCATAGGTCTGTCCTTTTCTTTGTGTGTCAAGGTACAAAGCTGAAACTCAAGTGAAATGTAAATTGTCGTATATCATGATCGCCGGATAAAAAATAAGCGACGAAATATCGTATAAGTGGTAAAAGCTCGTATATACATAAAGTGAACAAAATTTGGTACAAAAATATCGTACATTTAAAAAATCGTCATACCAACTGGTAGAAAAAATACAGTTTTATTAACGATAGAATAAATAAGGTTTTTTCTATTAATTTGTGTTTTAATATAGTACCAAAATATAGACCTTATTTTTCACATACAGACGAATTCATAAAAATAATCAGTTTTTTGCTTCTCCTGAAAAGTAGTGATTTTCATTATACGAGGTTTTGTCAGCACAGCGACGATATGTATCCTCAATCTGCAGAATAACTATCAACGGGCTCATCTTTTTCTAAATATTAGTTAACCCTTTCGGTGCCAAATTTCTAATTGTCGCATGCAGTCCAAAGTTCGTTAAATCATTCGGTACAAAAAGGAAATGAGATAAATAAATGCAAATTTCAAAAGAATAAAGCACATACAATGTATATAGAAATATAGAAGGAGACAAAAAGTGAAATCCCTGATCAGACGCGCCTTGAAAAGGCTGCGTCTGATCTGGGACTGCACTATTTGTCGTGGTGCATTTATACGACTTCGGTGGTGAAAGAGTTGTACCAACATTTATCACTGAAGAAAATGATTATTATGACGAACAGCAGAGACCCTCGGGGACTCTTTTGTCTTGGTTTACACAGTTTGCAGTTGTCTTTCCTTCAAAGCTAACATACACTTTTCTAATAAGACAATGAAAGAAATGACCTGTGCTGCCGAACACCCGTGAGTTCAGTGTGAAGTTTAGTTACTAACAGATTGCGTAGTATGACAGCAAACAATGTAGAACTAAGTCAGATGGTTCCTCGAGGAGCTCTCTGATCAAGATCTGCATTGTTTGTTCATTCAATATAGCCTGATAAAGATTGCCCTTTCATAATGAATAAACTTTAACTTTAAACAGCGATAGACATTTCCACTTTGAAAACATCAGCATTGAAAGGGCTAATTGTCTTCCAGTTCTTACAATAATAATCATAATAACAGTATACTGAACTTAATGAAACACCGCCTAACTCAGTAAGATGATCACAGATGGTCACACTTAATGAAACACCGCCTTACTCAGTAAGATGATCACAGATGGTCACAGATGTGCCTATGGCAACCATAGTTAACCACAGATAACCAACCAATCCCCTGAATACACACTCAACAAATTTAGGTATTATCAATTGGTTTCCTCTGATTTTGTCGATGATCTATATCAACTGCATTAATTTTTTGATTTTAAATATTTCAAATAGATCTAAGTATTAGTGATTGAATATGCCATTTGTTAATTGGGTAACTTTGTTTGAATATAATTATGTTGTATTATTTAACCTTTTTCTTCATATAAACATGTTTTCACACAGAGTAGACACATGTCAGACGGCTCATAGAGGAGCCGTCTGCTCGGTGTCTGCTCTTTTTGCTAGCATAATTTGAGGTCTGGTTCTTTTTCGCTAAATGGCTACAGCGGCATGCCTTCCATATTTTATTTTGAACTATTTTGTCCATGAATATTCAGTAGGTATAGACGTTTGAAATAAACATAGAGCAGGGAAGGGGATAAGGTTTAGAGTTTTTGGAGACGTATCCTTCTTTAACATTCAAATCAATTACAGTAAAACCCCTCTAATGCGACCAGCAAAAAGGGCATAATTCACAGTGACAAAGGCAGGTGGTAGCTTAATGCGGGACGAAAGTTATGCAGAAAGCTCCTATTGGAGCTTTCTGCATAACTTTCATACTGTATTAAGCAACCACCTGCTTATAAAGACAACCATGCTTATTCATTACGTGGTCGCATTAGAGGGGTTTTACTGTAATTGCAACATCTCATTGCAATGTTAGACAAATAACAGATTAATCCAGCTGAAAGGGTCTGCTATATTTGGTATACCTTTGTGCTTATCTGTCATGGGAGATAATTTACATCTGAACAATATCACTCATTGTAAACAACCGTTTAAGTCAGGGTATTGCCTGGATATTATCAGGCCTCAAGCTTTCACCGTAATGATAACAACGTTTGAATTATGACATCGATTTACTGGAAAGGTTATTACGCAAAGTTGAAATAACGAGCTGTCAAGAGTTACGACAATTATTGCGAACACTATATTTAGCCTACACATTTAAATCCTTAAATATGAAACAGCAAATCCCCCCTAAATTGGAATTTCAAATCAGTATTCTTTTTCTTTATAACAGGCATCAACTTAATGCAGGGCGAAAGCCATACAGAAAGCTTCTATGAGACATTCTTTTGGCATTTAGTAGCAACTGGCCTTAAGAACTCGTCTGTACTAAACGTCCGGTTTAGAAGAAATTTACTGCATAATGCACATGTTAATAGTAAAAGACGTGCGCTGCTATCAAATCTCTATATTTGTTTACATAAATGAGGGTCGTCGCTCTTTAATCGTTTTAGTTGCATTTAGCATTCTGTTGGAATAATTCGCAGGCTATTATACTGCCAGAGAGATTAATAATTTATTAATATACGATTTTATGTACACCAGTGCACCAAACTATTGCAGCCGTGATTGCCGTCTTGTACATACACAACCGGAACCTCTCGGCTATGTAGGTCAATGCCTCAACAGCATCGGACATTTGCAGGTACATGCATTTGTGAAACTACTAATGCAATTACGATAATACATGTATTTGCATTGACTGCTTGTACTGCATATTTGTCTAAGACCGTGATTCTTTGTACGGTTCGCATTATATTAAAAATAATATATTTGTTAATTATCCCACGAGGTAAAGGTAAGCCTGATCGGTTTTGCCGGAATTAGCCGAATATTTAGGAACATTACATGCATCCTCGTGACGTTACTGATACGGAATTCATTTTAACACTATACAGAAAAGTATGGATAATGCGACCAATTACTTTATTAAGGCATGGGTCTGTAAAGCAGGTGATTGCTGAATGCAAGGCAAAAGTATTGCAGACAGTTCCTATAGGAGCTTTCTGTATAATTTAGTCCTGAGATAAGCTACCACCTGCCTTAACACTCCAGATTTATACTGTTTTCGAATGATGCTGTTGGCCAGGTATTACTAAATCACATCTTCTTGTCCACAATCTTCAGTAAAACCCCTCTAAACCGGGGTTTTAGTCCAACAAAATTAAGATCTTTTAAGACAGGGGGCTGCTTAATGCAGGATGAAAGTCATGCAAAAAGCTCCTTTTGGAGTTTTCTGCATGACTTTTACTCTGCATTAAGTTAACTGCCACCTGTTTTACAGACTAGCGCTGATACTAATTTGAAGGTCTGGTTCTATACTTATAAAGCTTTTTAGTTGAGTCTGAGTTTGTTCTCAAGCCAAAGGCTCAAATATGACCAATCAAAAACTTGAGAATGAACTCAGACTCAACTAATATTTTTTATAAGCATGGATCCAGGTTTATAGTGTTTTTACAGTATACGGAACAGATAAATTTGCTAAGTGTAAAAAGCAGGTTCCTTGTGATACACACACCCGCGTTCGTTGAATTAATTTCATTTCCTTTCGCGTGGTTGTTTAACTCATTTGTGCTAAATATCTGCCTAAAACTGGATCGGATGTACTTTGATTGTTTAAAGTTCGATTAAAGTTTTTAAATACGAATGACAAAGTGTCAAACAGCTTGACTGATTGGTGTCAGGCAGAGTTGCTAGGCATCTTATCGTGATCTGAGCTGTTTGAAAATGTGAGACAGGTCGTCGATAGCGGGGTAGTGCTTAATACAGAGCTAATCAGAACAAATGCATTCTGTATAACATACATCCTTCAGTAACATATCACTTACATTCAATATCTAGATTTAGATTTTTTTAGTGGTCGTTGTAGAAGTTCAACGTTTTGAATGTACTTGCAGATTTCATAATACGTATCTAGTCGATATCAATGAATATCGATTCCAACAAAATGGGACATGCTGCGTGAAATCGGTTCATACAAAGTGTAGTATAATATCTACCACCAATACGCTTAACTCCTTACTTCATGAATATTAATGCCAGACTTCGCCCATATACACGCCTTTACATGCCTTTGCTTACAGAATACACGTATACCAAGGTCATGCTGTATGACTCTTCTGCTCTGGGTCTGCTTTGTTTACTTAGGAAATGTATGTTTGAAGCTACAGTTTCTGTCATTACCGAAATATCCTGTATCCGCACAGCATTATCAAACTTAGGCTAATAAATACCCATGATCCCATGTACATTCATGGGTGGATGGTTCATTTGTTTGATTATTGTATTAAAATATAAGATTTTTTTTTTTACTTTTAGTTATACAGAGAAGATAGTCATACATGTATGTGTAACAAATACGTAAACACAACAGACCCTGATCATACAGTTCCTGCAGAGTCTGTTTCTGATTTGCGTGTACTTCTGTTGAAAATACGTCCAAAGATGCAGTGCATAACCATTCACATGACACACTTATTTGATCAGAGTCTGCTTTTTTGCTTATGTCTTATATATATTCAATTTCAGAGTTTCTGCAATGGCCCACTCATACACCTGTTAATATACAATGCGCCATTATAAAACTATATATACAAATAAATAAATAGGCACGGTGTTATTCTTACATGAATATTCACCAAGTAAAGGGTTAACTAATTGAGAAGACTAGATTCCACTATACGTGCTTTTGTGCCTCTCTTATCGCCCACTTGCGTGAATTGTTCCTTTGAAACGGAGCTCATTAGTCCGTATTGCAACTAATAGCACAGTTCCCGAGGGCAAAACGCTCCGAAAGTTGAACCAAGTCACATACCACTTTGCTTCGTATTATTAAAGAGAATGCATTGAATACAAGATGAAATCTGTCTTGGAAGGGACGGCGTGGTGTACAGTAACCTCGCTGGACTAAGGTAGTGCACTATTTAAGAATACCAATGGTCTTTGATTCAATGACAGTGCGAAAGGGGAACGCACCATGCATGCAACATGCAAATTAATGCACAAATGCATCAGCCATATGAAATAAAACCAGTGTTTTAGTAGCAAATTAAGTTTAAAAGCCATGAAGAATGGGGATGCTTGAAAGCTTTTGCCATATTTTGTTTGAAGAGATGTGCATTATATATATTATAGGCGTATATGAGTATGCATAATATGACAGGCTTCGGTTTGGTTGTTTATTTTCTATCGGGTTTTAGCCAAGTTTAGCCTTAACATAATGCCTCAACTTACAGATTAGTGTTTAAGCCTTTTCCTCATAGATTCAGTTTTTTAATTCATTTGCAAACAGTACGCTACCGTAGAATATGTCTGGCTCTGGTTCCTTATGAAATACTGAGGATCTGATTCTACAGTCTCCATGATGCCATCATAATAAAACACGGCTAATTGATATTAATTAATTAATTAATTAATTCATTAATTAATTAATTAATTAATTCATTCATTCATTCATTCATCCATCCATCCATTCATTCATTCATTATGTCTTGATGAAAATTGATGCAGATACCAAAAAGATCATTGCATACCCCAAGTAGGTCCTTGTACACGTATATACACAATGTACCAAATAGAGCATTGTATTCACCAAGTAGATCCTTGTATACGCAAAATAGATGCTTGTATACTCCAAGTAAATACTTTTATACAAGTAGATACTTGTATTAGCCAGGAAGATCCTTGTATAGGCTAATTAAATACTTGTTTACATCAAATAGATATTGTATACGCCACGCTGGTCCTTGATTTCGTCAAAGTAGATCCTTGTATACGCCGTGTGGATCGTTGTATACACCAAGCAGATCTTGGAATACGCCGAGTAGATCCTTGTTTACACCAGGAAGATCTTGGTATACGCCGAGTAGATCATTGTATATACCAAATAGATCCTTGTATAGAATGCATAGATTCATTATGCCAAGAAAGTACATGTATACGTCAAGTAAATACTGGTACACACCATGTAGATCCTTGTATTCACCAAGCAGATATCTGTATATGCGAGCTAGCTCGTTATATACACACAGTAGATCCTTATATTCACCAAGCAGATATCTGTATATGCGAGCTAGCTCGTTATATACACACAGTAGATCCTTGTATTCACCAAGCAGATATCTGTATATGCGAGCTAGCTCGTTATATACACACAGTAGATCCTTGTATTCACCAAGCAGATATCTGTATATGCGAGCTAGCTCGTTATATACACACAGTAGATCCTTATATTCACCAAGCAGATATCTGTATATGCGAGCTAGCTCGTTATATACACACAGTAGATCCTTGTATTCACCAAGCAGATATCTGTATATGCGAGCTAGCTCGTTATATACACACAGTAGATCCTTATATTCACCAAGCAGATATCTGTATATGCGAGCTAGCTCGTTATATACACACAGTAGATCCTTGTATTCTGTATATGCGAGCTAGCTCGTTATATACACACAGTAGATCCTTATATTCACCAAGCAGATATCTGTATATGCGAGCTAGCTCGTTATATACACACAGTAGATCCTTGTATTCACCAAGCAGATATCTGTATATGCGAGCTAGCTCGTTATATACACACAGTAGATCCTTATATTCACCAAGCAGATATCTGTATATGCGAGCTAGCTCGTTATATACACACAGTAGATCCTTATATTCGCCAAGCAGATATCTGTATATGCGAGCTAGCTCGTTATATACACACAGTAGATCCTTATATTCGCCAAGCAGATATCTGTATATGCGAGCTAGCTCGTTATATACACACAGTAGATCCTTATATTCGCCAAGCAGACATCTGTATATGCGAGCTAGCTCGTTATATACACACAGTAGATCCTTGTATTCACCAAGCAGATATCTGTATATGCGAGCTAGCTCGTTATATACACACAGTAGATCCTTATATTCACCAAGCAGATATCTGTATATGCGAGCTAGCTCGTTATATACACACAGTAGATCCTTATATTCACCAAGCAGATATCTGTATATGCGAGCTAGCTCGTTATATACACACATTAGATCCTTATATTCGCCAAGCAGATATCTGTATATGCGAGCTAGCTCGTTATATACACACAGTAGATCCTTATATTCGCCAAGCAGATATCTGTATATGCGAGCTAGCTCGTTATATACACACAGTAGATCCTTATATTCGCCAAGCAGATATCTGTATATGCGAGCTAGCTCGTTATATACACACAGTAGATCCTTGTATTCACCAAGCAGATATCTGTATATGCGAGCTAGCTCGTTATATACACACAGTAGATCCTTATATTCACCAAGCAGATATCTGTATATGCGAGCTAGCTCGTTATATACACACAGTAGATCCTTATATTCGCCAAGCAGATATCTGTATATGCGAGCTAGCTCGTTATATACCCACAGTAGATCCTTATATTCGCCAAGCAGATTCTTGTTTATGACGAGTGGATCTTTGTTTACACCATGTAGGTTATTATATGTGTCAGGTAAATCTGAATGTCCTTGTATAAGATAAAGAGGTCATTGACTACGCCAAGTATATCCTTCGATACACCAAGTATATCCTTGTATACGCCAAGTAGATCATTTTACACGCAAAGAAGATTCTTGCATACGCCAAGTGATCCTTGTATACGTCAAAGGAGATCCTTGTATATACCAATTATACACCAAGTAGATCCTTGTATACACAGAGTATACATCGAGTATATCCTGGTATACAATTAGTATACACCAAATATATCCTCGTATGCACCAAGTATACAGCACATAGATCCTTGCATACGCTACTTATATCCTTGTATATGCCAGGTTAATCCTTGTATACAGAAAGTAGATCCTTGTATCCGCTTACCTAAAGTATGTTCTTGTATACGCCAGATTGATCATTATATATGCTAATGTAAATAATTTAAGAAAGGCCGATAAAGCAAGCTACAGTCATTATCAGATGCCACATTTTTTGATGTCCTATCCGGATCACATTTTTTACAAACTTTAGTCGAGATTAGCAGGCAGACAAACATGTACAAATATTATAGGATTGCACTGCTCCTGATGATGTAGTTTGATCAGGGTCTACACTATCTGCTTCCATATCTGTCTAATTCAGAATTCAGAGTAATAAGAATGGTGCCAAACTGACTTATTCAGCTTTACAATCCCGTCGAGATCGGTGATTAGATGTCAAAATACTTGATGTAATTAGGCTAGTTTCTTTGCTCGTTTTATTTTAAAAAAAATGAACCTTTTTTCCGCAATGAATATGACATCGAAAAATTCTCAAAATAAGAGTTTCTTCGAAAGCAAAAGCAGCAATGCGAAAAGAGAAAATTGCAGTCTTGTTGTTACTTTTTCTGGCCCTTCGGGATCACCACTTTCAGTGTTTTAGTATGAAAATTGAATATCACTTTAGCCGCTGCTAGGAGGCGTGAGTAGAGGTGCATTTTTAATCACTACAGACCGAGTCCACAATTTTCTCGTTTTGCATTGCAACTTTTTCTTTCGAATGATCGTCACCTTTCAGAATATATTGGTTTTACAATGTATTAGGTATGTTTTGGGGGCATTTATTAAAAGTGCAGGACTACTCTCCCTACCCCTCTAAATCCGGCTTAATTGATATTCAATTTTCGTGATGATTCCGAAGGAACAGAAATATAACAACACTGATAATGAAGTACAAGGCGATTTTGTACGGTCAACACACAACATCTGCTATTGTGATTTTCATAAACTCTGATAGTAGGAGATCCTTCAAAAGCAAAAGCAGCAATGCGGGCATTGCAGACTCAGTATTTATTGAGTCTGTTCATGAGCAATTATTAAAAGTGCAACACTACTGACGCCCCGTTTAGACCATGACTTAAGCGGTATTCGATGTTCATAACTAAAATCACTGAAATACAACAAACAATAACACATCTCTATAATAACCATATATTGAATAAACATAGGTGTCTTAAAACGCAGGCGGCTTCTTGAGCCTTTCCCTGTTGAATATTCATGTAAGAAATAATGACCTCAATATAACTAGATTCTTTATATTTGCATATATTTCTTACCGTAATCAAAGAGAGTAGGCCCTAATCAGACGGTTCCTATATATAGGAGCCGTTTGATCTGGGTCTTCTCTTTATGCAAAGGCGTGACAAGATGTAAATGTGGAGAAAAGGATTGATACGTGACGAACGTTGTACAGAGAACTCGGCCGAGATTTATGCATAAAGCTCGTTCGTTATTAAATTATCGCCTGCCTTTAACATCCATCATTATATCTATTTTGATTGTCGCATTAGAGGGGGTTTACAGTGCAGAAATCGTTTATGTATGTCGGAATATAACCAAGGAAATACAAATTCTTCATTTTTATATTAGACTGTTAGTACCATGTTACCTTCAAGTTGATTGAGAGAAATCTAAAGAGACAATAAGAGTCCCTAATTTAAACAGAAATCCGAAAAATAACACATTACGACGGTTTACCAACAATTTCAGCTGTTGTTGTTTTCAAATTAGCCTGAATAGACGGTAACTCGTGAGAAAATCATCGGATTCATGCGAACAAAATTGAAGACGAGCATCATACCTACGCATTTCAAGATATTAATGATAGAGGCTACTCCTAGCCGCTCTGATACATGTAATACTCGTTAAGTATAATATACCGTTGTATAAATTAATGACTTAAATCAAATCGAGACCTGTCACCAGAAAACAAATCTTCGCTAGTATAAAGTCAAGATGGCAGCAATTTATTTCTGGATTTGCTGTCTTGATTTCGTCTTCCTATAGCCTGTCGCCATAGCAACATCGATTGCGCTCACTAGTTACATTTTGTCGCAGAAATAAGAAAGAGATATACAGATCTTATTTTCCAACTCGAATTAGGACCTAAGCTTATTAAGTACAGTCGTAGATTGAGATAGGATGGATAGCTGTTTTTAATTCGTAGTGTTGTGACTTGTTTGACTTGTAGATTGCATGAAAAAAGGGCAATTTGTTCTGACATATTAAAGTGGAATACATGACAGTATTGGCGAATGCTCAACACTGATTAAATGATTAACATCGTCTTCATAGAAAACCGGATTTCAAAGCATATAGCGGTAAGAATTTTAGTGTGTTCTCTGGTAGTATTGTATCTTACTGTTACAATAATACGACTTTATTTGTAAATTTTTAAACATTTTATCTTTGATATTGGAATATTTCTATTAAATTTACATTTTGTAGAATGCAATAAAACATGAAAACTATGCTAATTTGCTCTCGAGCTCATCGTTAGATAATTGTTTAATAGCATGAGGACTGTGATGTCGCAGCAGTAACTATGAAACCATGAATATTAATGTCAGAAATAATGTCTGAATGGATTTAAATTAGCTGTATTTATATAATGACATCGTGACTAAAGGATTTTTGGGTTAGGGTTAGATGGAAGAAAATGTAGATATAGGTCTAAAAATATAGTACATGTATGTTATTTCACAAGCAAACAGAGCAGACCGTGATCAGACGGTTCATATAGGAACCATCTGAACAGGATCTACTCTTTTTGCGAATGTGCAAAATTTGTTTCTACTTAGTAACTGATGGACGTCTATGTAGAGGAATTGGTTGATTAATTAAACGTGAAATTGAAAAATATGTGTAAAGCTCCAAATAAAAAGGTATTTAATTATTTGGATGCTGAATTTTCAAAGTATGTCAGTGTATACCTATAGATTCCATTTAGTATGACTAAACCTACGTTTGCTACATTTTGAATTTACATGATAAACAGTGTAAATTTAGGAGTCCACTGATTTGAGTCTACGCTTTTTGCAAATAACAATATACTCACTTTCTGCATTCAAGAAGCCCCTAATTCGGCACTTTAACCTAAGTTATGACGTCGTGTTAACATCGTCTCATTGAGATTATTCAAACGAATATTTGGTAGATAAATGAATGACATATTGTTGAGAATATTCAGTTGTACCAATTACAAACGGGATTTGTTTTATTTCATTGTATAATAATGGCAGTAAAATAAAGATCTTGAAAAATGATTTTAGAAATAAGATTAACTAGTGAAATTTACTAATCAGATTACATGAAAACAAATGTGTTTTAAATGCTGCTTATCTTCAATTTATTTTGTTTTTGTGCCGATAAATGCTTATCGCTTACAATATTTAACCATTGGTCGTCTAAGCCAGACATTGTTTGTTTTTAATATTTAATGTTATTTCATTTTTTTAAAGAAACATAGTGATCACATTATCAAACAGTTTGGATTCACACTGGTTGTAACGGTGATCACATTTGCCCATATCAGCGAAAGAATTAAATCATTCACTGTAAAATGTAACTTACGTTATCGTCATCAAACGATTCCTTAATAAGTGCAATGTTATTAAAATCTGAGAAAGTTAGACTGGTGCCGGCACAGAGTAGGCTACAAGGTACATTATATGGGATGCACTTGCGCAATTTAATTGATATGATTAACTTTTTAGAACCAGTCTAAGACATGTATCAAACGATAATGGGTTTAATTTAGAAATCAACTGTACTAGGTAACACAGAATCGTAAAATCGCGGGTAGTTCGTTTTTATTGCTGGACGCCGCACTGATAAATTCTTTGAAATTTTAAATAAAGTATATCTACAAACGAGCGATAATTATGAATAACACATTGTCCCCTAGTGACGCATTTTTGCGCATCTATACAAGTCATTTAATGAAACCATTGTGATAAATAGAGCATTTGCTCCTATAGGAGCAAATGCTCTATTTATCACAATCGTTTCAAACTACAAAATTCTACTTTTTTCCTTTCCTCTAGTTAATGCTTCTTTTCGGTAGATAAATTCAAAGGGGTTGGTTCTAAAAATAGCCTAGGAGAGTATGAATTAAGCCCATGTCGAAGCCAGTTTTTACACCAAAGTTGTAGATAGATACAATGCGTAGACTCTTATTTCTGATAGATACAATGCGTAGACTCTTATTTCTGATAGATACAATGCGTAGACTCTTGTAGATAGATACAATGCGCGTAGACTCTTATTTCTCAGTAAACCCTCATCTTGCTATCGCCTCTCCGAGGCGATTCTAATGATTTGTAGAAAGGTAACGTTTGGCGGAAAATATCAAAACCAATTTTCATTAGATTTTCGAAGTACTTATGTCTTGTAAAATTCATAACTAATTCTATAATTTGTGTTAGAAAATATTGTAATGAGGTTTGGCTGTACATTACACGTTTAATATGTACGTAAATAAACTAAACCCCTTGACTGCAATACAGTCATATGTTAAAACGGTCGTCTTGTTTCAGGTCGATTGTTTATACAACTCGACAAAAAGATTACATACCTAACACTTTTCATGATATGTATGCTATGCGTTTTGACGGTTTTACAAACATAGTAGACCCCGATCAGACGGCTCCATCTGATCAGGAACTGTTGTCTTTGCTTCTGAGGGAGTACAGATGTATAAACCACTTCTACAGTTTTCTAACGTGTTTAGCGTGTTTAGAACATTTCCTTTGTTTTCATTGCCATGGTAAAAGGTCAGACAATAACTATTCATATAGTCATTAGTTCTAGCTTGCACATCTATTAGAGGACGAATTAACAGCTCGGTGCTTTAAGTTCGGTTGTAAATGGTTTGGCACGGGTTCAGTTTGCAGCCAACTACATAAATAACAGCTTGGTAAATGCGTGTACAGTTAAACCGCTCTATAACGGACACTAAATTATGTTAATTAGTTGGTATTTAGGGCAGATGGTTGCTTTAAGCAAGGTGAAAGTAAAACAGAACGCTCCTACAGGGACGTTCTGTTTTACATTCACCTTGCTTTAAGCAGCCACCTGTATTTAACAAAAATACTTAATGTATTTTAGTGGCCGTTATAAAGAGGTTTTACTATATTATCAAAATACCAATCTCAACAATGAACAGTGAACAATGTGTTTCAACCTACGAACTACATGCATTTCCTTTCTTCCTAGATGTTACATCGGAAACTTCGTCCTCTCTTCAGAATAATTATGATCTATTCTAAACACCGAAGGATAAAAAGAGAATATCCCTTGTGAGATGAAACATAATTTTGTAGATAGTAGTAACTTATTGTTTGAAGGCTTATGTTAGAGGAAAATAACTGATTTCACTCAAGGTATCATATGCAAGTTCTATGATCGTAATCTGCCTATAGACCGGGCGTTTCTTTGATTATCTAAAGCAACAACAGCAGCAGCAACAACAACAGCAGCAACAGCAATAACAACAACATTCTTATGAAAATATATTTGAAAGAAATCAACTGGAGAAAGGAAACAGGATAAACGAGATGGCATATGAAATACAGATACAGTAAGCCCCTCTAAAGCAACCACTAAAAGGAGGTAAATTCTGGTCTAAAGGGAATGTGGTACATGTAGCTTAATGCATTCATATGGTTATGCAGATAGCTCCAACAGGGACCTTCTGTACTAGGTTCGCCATGTATTAAGTAACCACCTATTTTTAAATACACCTATGCTTATTTAGAAAGTGGTCGTTTTATAGGTTCAGTTCTATTGTAATGGACTTCATACCTCGTGCTATTGATCAGAAGACCGGAACGAAACAAGGACAAGGATGAAATTAGTCATTGCGAATCAAGGGACGGATGGTCCAGCTTTATTTGCCATAGATGTCTACCAAAATGCGTGCATATTGCATGTAACTATACACCATGCATGGAAGGGATTTCGGACCGTTCTGGACCTTCAACATTTGAAAGTAAAGGACCGGAGAGGTCCGGAAACTCTTCTGTGTGTTTGTCAGCAAGAGTCGTTGTTTAAAACAACCTATACAATGACGTGTATCTAGCGGAGATCTGGAAGTTTGCCGAGCTCCGATCAAGTCCGATAATGTTCATATTTATTACTGAGCTACGTACGGACTTTTATATTATAGAAGATAGAAAAGGGACGGGAGAGATACTTACAGTATAGTTGTAGGAAACGACGAAATGGCAAGACGGGAACCATGCAGTGTTGTATATAAAAGGAATATGTAGGGAATTAGGCTATATTATCTAGATTCCTCAGCCCAAAACCCATCTTGTTGGTACTCATTAGAAGCGCCTCTCTGGAGCGCGGTTATGAGAAATAAGGGAGTTAAACATATCAGTACTTATCGTATTTACAACTCCGATCATAAATAGATGTTGACAATGCCTTTGGATAACCGGACACATTACAGCGCAGCGTACATAGTCAAAGACCGCTTCTAATGGAGGCGGATAAGGTTTGAATCGTTAACTCCTATTTACTCAAGACCTACGACACACTTGGGACTGTAGGGGATTGGCAATATTGTTCCGGGTTTCCCTTTGATATTAGTGAGACTATTTACCCAATGAGTGAAGCGTGCTTTCATTCTAATTCTTGGCGTAGAGAGTAATATATTCTCCCGAATAATATATATTGCAGAATGACAGATATATATCTTAAACGTGCACGCATGTATAGAAGAATGCGGTGTACATTGGGACACAGCGGCGTTATATGCTACTGGTTACCTAACTGATGAAAGTGGATCAAACTCATATATCTACGCTGGATGTTTCTGTAGTCTTGTTTGGATGAAACTCACTCAGCGTCAATATCTGTGTACACCACGGGAGAGTCCACAGTGCCTTGCTGAACTGATTCAACTGCCTGTCATATCCTTTAAACCATCAGCGCAAACATTTGTAGCCACATTCTAATACAGTTGAGAATTGCAAAATTATCATCTCTTATGTTCTGAAAATAGCGGCCACCACGGCCGAGTGGTCATGGTCTTCGTCCGACAGCAACTTTGCGCCTTACCGCTGTCGTTCGGATCCCGGTCTCGGCAT
Source organism: Azorinus chamasolen (assembly GCA_963576725.1). Taxonomy (NCBI): domain Eukaryota; kingdom Metazoa; phylum Mollusca; class Bivalvia; order Cardiida; family Solecurtidae; genus Azorinus; species Azorinus chamasolen. The sequence continues at coordinate 79,772,362 of OY755245.1, forward strand.
CTGAATTGGTCATGTGAGGAAGCCTTCCAGTAGGAAATGTCATTGTGACCTCGCCTCAAACCACTGTTTCACACCGTACTCGGTTCGTTGTCGTAATCAAAATATTTATTCAATAAACTAAGCACTTTATATGGCAATCAATGAAATCAAAGAAAATGAAACATTAAATTAATGATGCGTCAATACTTTTGTACCAGTCACGTTGCCATGATAAGAGTACCCAATATGATTAACTGCAATACCAGTACAGTAAGAACTCGCTAATAACTGCAATAATAGTACAGTAAAAACTCGCTAATAACTGCAATAATAGTACAGTAAAAACTCGCTAATAACTGCAATACTAGTACAGTAAAAACTCGCTAATAACTGCAATACCAGTACAGTAAGAACTCGCTAATAACTGCAATAATAGTACAGTAAAAACTCGCTAATAACTGCAATAATAGTACAGTAAAAACTCGCTAATAACTGCAATAATAGTACAGTAAAAACTCGCTAATAACTGCAATAATAGTACAGTAAGAACTCGCTAATAACTGCAATACCAGTACAGTAAGAACTCGCTAATAACTGCAATAATAGTACAGTAAAAACTCGCTAATAACTGCAATAATAGTACAGTAAAAACTCGCTAATAACTGCAATGATAATACAGTAAAATCTCGCAAATCCGAACCTGTAGCAATAAAAGAAGAATTGAGAACTGTTTCTGCAGGTGGCTATTTATTGCATGGTGAAAGTCATGCTGAGTGCTCACAGATGAGACTTCTGCGTGACTTTAATTCCGCCATAAGCTACCACCAGTCTTTAGAACTTATACTAATATTTTATATTGGAATCGGAGTTTTTAGACCAGCGAGATTTGACTGTATATTGATTTCATGTCTTAAATTAGTTTAACCCTTTCGGTGACATAGGTGAAACCGAGATGTCCTTTGCAAACAGTTTGGATCCAGATGAGATCTCGAGAGTAACTCGTCGTCTCATCAGGATCCACACTGTTAGCACCCTAATTAAAACTAAACTGAACACATTTCATATTTGAAACCTGAAATAAACGATAATCTTAGCAAACGCAATTTATTCGGCGCCATAAGAGTTAAACCAATTTCATCTAACAGCGATAATTGCTAAACTGTAATACAACTCGTTTGCTTTTATTGCCATATTACAAACTGGATGTGTTTCATTGGAAACTCAAACTTCTTATCTGACAGCTAAATGATACATGGCCGATTGCACGCCAATCCTTCAATATATTTTGATTTATAATTTCTTTTTTCACGTTTCAATTTCAGTACCAATAATCTGTTTTGAAGTTAACCCTTCGCTTGCTGAATTTTAAAATACATTTCTCCTTCTTTACCCATGCCCTGTTGAATAATTACATATATCTTCACTGTGTACAAGTATTTCGCTGTGTAATCAATGCTGTGGAGTGCGCTGGTTGAACTATCAACTTGTAAATAGTGCAGACCCTGATGAGACAGCTCCTGCAGGAGTTGTCTCATCTGGGTCTTCACTATTTACAGGTAGGTATATTGACGTGAATAGCAAGCGAAGGGTTAATACAGCTGACTTGAACATTTAAGCTGCTCTCCTACTATACCCCTGCTAAGTGCAACCTGGCACAACTGTGGTTATGCTGTAAATAGAAAAGGGGAGAAAAACAAACGAAACATGTAACAGGCAACAAAACTTGCAGATGACACTATGTGGCAGCGAAATAGTTAAAAGGAAGATGAAAGAAGTCGATTGATGTTTGTTAAAGACTTCCGTCACCTTATTAAACTCTTTCGCTGCAGATGCCGCGTCATTGATTACCAATGCAAACAATGGTGTAAAGATGTGACGCCAAGTAACTCGGCGTCTCATCAGGACCGAAACTGTTTGTTACTGTGGTGAAATTGGAGAAAAACAACATACGAAAATCGTACCAAACGATTACTGTTGTAGACGACACTTGTTGGCAGCGAAAGAATGAACAATGACGCACGGATAATACCTCGGTCTGAATCTGCACTGGTAGCAGAGTTCTGCCGTATGTTGACACTTGGCCCAGTTTCGTGTGGATCTTTAAGTAGGTTATTCAGATCTTGACAGGTCTTCCGATAGATGTACAAAATAACATATTTTAGCATTTCGGTAGATATTATAGCTAATACTAGAACGATTCACTGATGGCACACTCGTGTTATTGGGTATTCAGATTGTATTCCCGATACGACAATATAGGTCACGTGTTCAGTCGAGGAATCATAATAGGAGAATGGCATTGCCATGTACTTTGTTTGCCCATTTAGAGTTAAACCATCAGAGTTAGCGTTAATCCTCAACCTGGTAAATATTCATATAAGAAATAATGACGATATGGAGAATAGCAGTTATATGAACTCATATAATGACACATGAATACATCAATCTTCGGTCACTCCGAGATCTGAAGAATTGAATTTGGTCTATATTAGTAATCTGTTTAGTAATTAAACAGATTAACGGCTCTAACAGATGAACGGCTCTAACAGAATAACGGCTCTAACAGATTTATGACTCTAACAAATTTACGGTTTCAACAGATTAACGACTCTAACAGATTAACAGTTCTAACAGATTAAGCGATAAGATTCTGCAAAGCATGTAATATTTAAGCAGGGTCTGTTCTGCTGACCCATAGCCAGCCAGTCACAACTATAGTTGCATTTGCAAACAGTGTAAATCCAGATAAATCAGCTTCTATAGGAGCTCTCTCATCTGGGTCTGCACTGTTTGTCATGAAAAAGTCATGCCTGTATACCCTATGCTTTTTTCTAGGAAAATCATTTGAACATATCCTGTATATGTTTTAAAATATTTGCCTAATTACTATTCAAAGAGGGCAGAGTGATATAAAATATGTGGTGGGCTAAGTTTTAAGTTTTAACTCATACACTACTGAGCGCCATCTGAATGCAATTTTCAACCAGCTTAGATCTAGATGGTACATCGGCGTCTAACCAGGAACCGAGCTATTTGACACTCAGTCAGTAATTTCACGTATACTTGAATAAATCAGGAGTAAGTAACATTGGATCCAGATCTGAGTTTAAGCAGACAAAATATTTAACTGAGCATTGTAATCGAACAGTTTTATTTAATATCTCACTGTCAGCAATTCGTCGATTGCGCTAATGTCCACATATGTACCTGATTTGTAGTTCAGTTTGAACATAGTGCACATTTCCAGCGAAGTTATTGAGAGATTAACAAAAGCGCTAATCTAGTATACGCTGTTGAATTATTAATAACCCTCTCCTTATTTTCCAGTTTAAACTGTGTTTGTAGCTGTCCACTCCATGCATTATTAAGGAAGAAACGTGTTGTCATCGTGAAAACAATATTCCCTGGTGAGATAAGTCAATTTTCTTTACTTACAGTTATTCACATAGTGGCATTAGATAGATTGGTTAGTGGGCGTTTTAACTGTGTAATTATAATAATTAGCATTGTTTTATCGGCAAAGAACAGCTACCTAGCGGTCAGTTTGTTTTACAGACAGACAGACAAATTCTTTATTCACCCAGGGTTTACAACATGGGGTTATTTCAACACAAATGAAAAATGTCAGTGTCCCTATTGTACTAAACTCATTTAATTGCCAATCATTGTGTTATATGTAACCCTTTCCTTCATACAAACGTGTTTTCACGCATTGCAAACAGAATAAACCCAGATAATATAGCCGTCTGATCAGGATCTGCTGTTTGCCAGTGGAAAAATATAGTCCTTTACTTTCTAAAATACATGTAGCTACATTATTCCATCTTCCACATTTCATTATAAATTTGTTGTCCATGAATGTTCAGTAGTTATTGAAATTTGGAATAAACATAGAACAGGAAAAGGGTTAATATAACGCCGAACATATTGAAAACGTGTAACTCTTTTGGCGCCAAATATGTTTCAAGTGCAAACATTGTCGTCAAAATGGGTCAGCTTCCAGTATCTTCTTTGAAACATAAATGTTATTTCAAACAGGTTGGATTCTGATGAGGTGCCGAGATACTCGGTGTCCCATCTGGATGCAAACTGTTTGCAAATATAATCAAAATTATCCAGTGCAGTCAGATTTGTAAGTCGCTTTCCGGCGAATTCGTGGGTGAAAAACAATACAGGAACAGAAATCGAGAGACTTGTCGCAATGCCACGGATATCAGTTGTTTCGGCAGCTTAAACAGTGCCCTGAAATGGTTTCGACAGCTCTGATAGTGCCCTGAAATAGTTTACTATTTTCGTAATTCTAACCTTGCTCCTGACCCATAGTGTTTTAAACAGCAGCCCTTGCTCCATTCACAATAAGTCTATAAATTTAATGAAGTTATTTATTCCCTAGCGAACGCTTTTACAGGGAACCTTTTTGTTTTAAATTCTATTGTCGGTGACGTCCAAATTCAATCCCAATTTGTCTCCATGCAAGCATTCAGTACATTGCATTGTTCTAGTTCCTTAAGTTATTGCCAGAATACTGAAGGTTTAGGAGCCGCCCACTCGCCTGCAAATCAAACGACGTGCCACTATTTAAAGAAAGAAGAATGTGCCTTCGAAATAATGTTAAAACTACACATATAATGGCATAAACTCCATGATTTATTTTATAATTAGCATTTCCTGAAACAAACATAGCAACACTGTGATCATATCACGTGACTCTGTGGTCATTTAGTTTGGTTTTTAATGTATTGATAATTTGAACTAAACACCTTTATTCACAATACCTGCCGCGAGAAAGTTTTACTTTGATCTCTAACTTCTAAGAATCTGCCTGTATGTATTATAGATAATAATGACATTTAATGGATGTGTTCATCCTGTTTTTGTTTGACTTTATTATAAGTTCACTGACTACTATATCTTTAAATACAGTAAAACCTCTCTTAACCGGAATTCTAGTAGAGAAGAATTTATATATTTTAGGCAGGTGACTGCACCTCCCTACAAAGACATAAATTCTTCATTAATAAAAGTACGTATACAGAGGGTTTACTGTATATATAAGTGAAGTATGATCAACAGTACTTTATATTGATTCAGTATATAGCAAAGTGTCAAGTCACTAGGTATTGTGAATAAATGTGTTTAGTTCAAATTATCAAGACATTAGAAACCAAACTAAATGACCACAGAGTCACGTGATATGATCACAGTGTTGCCATAATGAATTTTTATTCATAAATCGATCTCTTCATGAATATTCATACATTTAATGTTTATAAGAAGTCAATTTGAAATGGAAGTGTCGGCTTAGGCAAACACTGAAAGGTCAGGTCTATACAATGTCATAAGCTAACAGAGCAGATCCTGATCAGACCAGACTGCTCAAACACGGACCGACTTCCTCGGGGCAACTCTGTTTACAACGGCTTAAAAATGCGTTTATATGAAGGAGAGGGTTAACCTCATGAATTATATGCATGTACATGTAAAAATAGAAACAGATCGCATCTCATGATAACATTAACCGGTTTGACCATTTTGACGTGTTGCAACCAGAATAGACACTAATCGGAGGCTACTGTGGGAACTATTAGATCAGGGTTGCTTATGGAGTAGATCTGATGCCACACTTGCTATTATAGCTCTACCTGCAATGGACAGGCTAGTATAACAAATCATCAAATGAATATTCATATCAGTATTTCTTACATGAGTAGGCATGAGCTAATCTCTGAATTACACCGACCTTTCGGATATTTATTGCGGTTCTTTTGTTTTAACTCTTTCGGTGCCAAACAAAATGCCATCTGCTATAATTGTTGTCTGCTTTTGGGTTCTGTAAAAGGATGTTCTTGAAATTTCTTTACAGAAATAATATCAGCGTCAAACAGTTTGGATCCTGAGAAGACGCCGACATTCTTGATCCAAACAGTTTATACAGTAAACCCTCTCTATAACGGCCACTAAATTGTGTTCATTAGTAGGTATTTAGGGCAGGTGACTGCTTAAAGCAAGGTAAAAGTAAAACAGAGCGTTCTGTTTTACTTTTACCTTGCTTTAAGCAGCCACCTGCATTTAACACAGAATACTTGATATAATTTAGTGGCCGTTATAGAGAGATTTTACTGTAAAGACTATCACTGATTCACCTTCGAGATTTATTCACATTAAGCTTTGTAGACAACATAAACATTGATCATAATCATAAACTATCTCAATTTTATGAGGTACATGACATATCGGCATTTTGCCAAACTCACGTGTTCTCTTTTTGATTCTCAATTGATTTCTACATTGTCTCGGTTCATGCCGAATCGGCAAGTTTATCTTTGGTTTGCAATCTCATACTTGCTCAAATCCCGTTACAATGTTACCTAGAGCCAATTCCTTAAAGCTTTGTAGAAACGTCTGATGAATGCCAAACAGCATACACCGTGGAGAGACGCCGAACCGTCATTGACCAAAGCTATCTGCAAAAGCAAGTGAGATCGCACTTAACATAGTATATGCTAGCAATCTTTATCATAGTAACCTTGCTAACGGCTAGCAATCTTTGCCATAGTTACCTACGAATATGGACGTGTTATAAGCAGTATTGAACACACCGTTTGAAAACCGTTTGGACATCAAACAATACAGAGCTGAAGGTAAGAAGCGTATCTGGAACATCTAATTCTAGTTTTTGTTTTTAATATTTCCACGCCAAACCCTATCTTCTTGCAATTCCTTAGAATCGCCTCTCCCTATATTCCTGCAAATCATTAGAATCGCCTCTCCGTATCTTTCTGCAATTCTCCGAGGCGGTTCTAGTGAGTTGCAGGAAAATATAGTTTGGTTCAAAAATTGTTCAGTGCGCATCTTATCCACAGCATAACCCTTTGGAATGTCTTTGACATCAGAGTCTAAAATGAACGTGTACTTCTTCCCTGTACTTTACTTCATCAGCCATACTATGTCTTGACCAATATGTAGTAACCGGTAAAGTGATAAAGCTACATTTGTGTAAATGTGATAAAGCTACATTTGTGTAAATGTGATAAAGCTACATTTGTGTAAATGTGATAAAGCTACATTTGTGTAAATGTGATAAAGCTACATTTGTGTAAATGTGATAAAGCTACATTTGTGTAAACGCATAGTACAAATCAATTAGACATACTGTAAGGACCATCAAAAAACAAAACGGAATATATAGGTGTTGTTGTTTATTTTATATTGATTGGTTATAGTATTTATATTTAGTTTGTAGGCAGGAAGCGATTTAATGCAGGGTGAAAGTCGTGTAGAAACACCTCATTTCTCTCTCACTTAACTCTTTCCCCGCTTTTCCCTACCCGACTCGCACTTGCAAAGAGCTCGAATCCAGACGCAGGGCAATTCGACGTCTCATCACAATCCGATATATTTGAAACCCAGCCAGTACTTGCTGATAAGCTTGATCGGTAGTCATCAACATTGCATCGTATCTTATTTTTTTAACAGTAGGATAATGGTCGATATAATTTGCTGTTGGCTGCTGTAGTGTATCACCGTCAAACATAATTGAAACTTACAACGTACAGTGGTTAATAAGCACAGTAGAACCTGTCGTAAGTGGTCATCAAAAAGAAGTGTAACTATGGGCCTCTTAGGCAGAATGATGTTAGCTTAATGCGGGTCAAACGTAATGCAGAAACCTCCTAAAGGAACAGTACTTTCGACCTGCATTAAGTAACCATCTGCTTTTAAATACGCATACGTTCAAACATTGAATGACCGCTCAGGACATATTCTATTGTATGTTGCATTGTATGATGAACATTGGGTGGTCCTGTCCGATCTCTATATTGATGGAAATAATAAGTGTTGTTTCAATATACGCAATACATAGTAAAGTAATTGTGTCCATATTGCCAGTGTCCTGTAAACTGCGTTTTTATTGTTAACGACTTCGACATTCCACTTCCCAGATACATGATTTACAGTGAATGGATGAAACCTATAACAGGAACTCGGCATCTCATCAGGATCCGAACTGTTTGACCCCTCTATTGCAGTTTGGTAGACAAACTGATTGTAACTTGAATTTTGCTAAATGTTAGTTTGTACACCATCAGGAACAATAACTCCTTCAATTTTGCTTTTTTTGCAATATGCGCATACTTTTAATTCAGAACACGGAAGCTTTATTCAGAATCGTCCGATTCCCTATACATTACGAACAATAGTATTTTTACAGAAAACCTTTAATGCCATGCTACTTTACTATCAGCGGAAATTATTCATGCTTTTAATCGACAGTGACTTTCACATGTTCATTTCTGACCAACATTCTATCTCTGTTGACCCATTAAATGATCGATACAGCTTTTTACAGCTCTATAAAAACGAGTAGAACCGAACTAGACTGTAGGAACCGTTCGATCAAGGTCTGTTCTATTTGCTTTTTTTCTATTCGCCTATTGGCTAATAAACATCTGACTGTAAATTGTCTGTCAAAGCAAAAGCTACGTCTTCTTGTGTTCATATACCAGTATAAGAAAATGAGCTAACGAATATTCATTAGTATATTATTTCTCGCATGAATGTCCATGAGGTAAGGGTTGTATACATTTTAGCGTCTTCATGTTAGATAGTAATATTGCAATAACTGTTATTTATATATTGGACAATGAGAGAGTACAGTATGGTTTCCAATGAGAGAGTACACTATGGTTTATAATGAGAGAGTACAGTATGGTTTACAATGAGAGAGTACAGCATGGCTTATAATGAGATAGTTAATGCATGGTTTACAATGAGAGAGTACAGAATGGCTTATATTTTCATAACTCACGACCTGTATCTATACTTTCGTCAGTTTGTACAACTACACACGGTCTGCGTCTATATTTTGGTCAGTTTGTACAGCTACATACGGCCTGTACCTATAATTTCGTCAGTTTGTACAACTACACGCGGTCTGTGTCTATATTTTTGTCAGTTTGTACAATTCATTTGCTGTAAAACGTTCGTCCGTTTACAGTATCCTTTAGAATACTTCTGTATCGACTTGGTGTTTTGACAAACAAAATTGTCGTGTTAACAATGATTTGGATCCAGATCAGTTGTTAGCAAAGACTAGTTATACCGTGATTATCCAATGAAACTTTTATGTACATAGCTTGGTATGAGTCTGAATGAGAATGATGAAATGCGGCTGAGCAATGCTGATAAGAAAGCCAGAGAGAATCTCAGCGATAAATGTGCAATCATCTCCAGTGTGGTAAATTCCCCTGCCATTTCTAATAATGTGGTCCATGAAAAAACAATTACAGGACCGAGTGACACATTCTCAACCCAAATCTCAAGTCAACAACTTAAACCAAATAACTGAATAGTGTTCTTATTTCCGCAAATAAAAACACACACGCTTCCATTTCATATCAATCTTGTTTTGGGGATCCGTTTTTGATTTTGTAGTTGAATCAAATGTTGTATTTGATAATTTCGTGACGATGTTATTACTGTGAGATCTGAAGTTATTTCTAATGAAAATCTGGCATGCGGAACATTAAGGTGTGATTTTTTATTTAGAAAAGTTACTTCATTTAGTCGATGCGGACATAAATTTAAACTCATCAATCAGATTCATTTTAACCCTTTACCTGATAGAGGTGCATGGTGACGCCTTTGCGAACATAGTGGATCCAGACCAGACTGCTCCTATAAGAACCATATGATACGGGTATGCTCTGTGTGCGTATGGTATGGTTTAGACCTGATTCAGTAGCATCTGCTATGGATTAACATTATATGTGTTCAAATGTCATTATGAAACAAATCATCAACAAAGTATTCATTATTATGAGGTCATTATTTCCGATTTGAATATTCATAAGGTAAAGGGTTAATGTATAGTAACTGATCACCTTATTAAACATTAATGTTGCTATATCTAAAAAAACAACAACAATATGTGTGAATGTCTGCCCAAGCTCTGATATGTTGCATTTTTATTTACTCCTGGGTCCATGCTTATAAAACTTTTAGTTGAGTCTGAGTTCGTTCCCAAGCTTTTGATTGGTCAGAATGGAGCCTTTGGCTCAAATCTGACCAATCAAAAGCTTGAGAACTCAAATCTGACCAATCAAAAGCTTGGGAACGAGCTCAGACTCAACTAAAAAGCTTTATAAGTATGGACCCTGATTTGTACAGGCATTTGAGAAAGTGTTGACGGAGTGTCAGACAGCTTGCATCCTGATGACTCGCCGAGTGACTCCGCGTCTCATGTGCACCCCAAGCTGGTTGCAAATGCGGGTCCAGTCGCGTTTATCGTGATACAGGTTAACGTGGTATTGGTTTGGCTGTACGTTGGTCAGAATAATGTGTTAATACTACCGCAAATTCTCGCTAATCCGACAACTTAAACAGGTACAGTAAACACTCGATACTGCGAACACTCAAATACGTACAATTGTTGATCTTTAATACGGGTGGCAGCTTAATGCAGGGTGAAAGTCATGCAGAAAGCCCCTCTAGGAACATTCTGCATGACTTTCATCTGGCATTAGGCAACCACCTGCCTACAAAGACATACATTCTTGATTACTAATATTTCGTATTAACAAGACTGTATCATTATCTATCTTTATCTCTTTACATATTTACGTAATGAATATTGACTCTATGAATATTAATGAGCTGTGTGTTTATAATGGTGTTATGAACAAAAGAATGCTTTATTATGGCTTCAACTGTAAAATCAGACCCCGAGGTTATAACATTGGAGCCCACATCTATATTTTGTTCCATGGACTGACATCGCACACCCTCTTTGCAATAGCATCATGAGGCATCTCTATCAGGTAAAATGTTAGCAACGATGGGATATTAGAACTGTTCGTAGCATGGTATGTACTTTTCTAGCCATACATTCATTATATTTACAGTAAAACCCTCTAAACCGAAATTCCAGTAGAGAATAATTTAGATATATTTAGAAAGGTGTCTGTTTAATGCAGATTGAAAGTCATGCAGATAGCTCATAGAGGAGCTTTCTACATGCCTTTCACTCTGCATTAAGCTGTCACCTGTCTCCGATACATGTACATGTATTTATACTAAATTTAACGTCAGCTTTAGAGGGATTTTACTGTATTTTAAACCAAATAAAGATTGTGACTAATTGCAACTATGACGATGTATATGACTGGAAGCTAATCGATGATACTCGTATCATAAAATATAGTGCAAATATGACTTTCATCATGGTGTTTTGATAGTTACTGCAATATAAGCATATGACTTTTGTCTTTCTCCCACAACGGTGGTATGAGCCTCATTTGCAAACATCTCGGATCTAGACGAGAAGCCGAGTAATTAGGTGTCTCATCAGGACCCAAGCTGCTTTACACTCTAGCAAAAGTCTCTCAAATATTCGTCTGATCGAAAGTAGTCACAATTGCTCCAGATCCAAATTTGAGCAGACATTATTTTTTCACAGTGGGTTAAGAGTCAATGGAAATGAATTAATATGAGACATTTGTTTTGCTTGAAATAGTTTGTTTCTAAGAAGCACATTATCAGAGAGATATAATCGCTGCTACATTACTGCTTCATTCAGTTTTGCTATGTTTGTGGTTTAATCAAACTGGCCACTCTTGTATTTGTTTCATCTCACACCATTATGCGTTATTAGCCGCAGGTTTGGTTTTTGATGTTACCCGTCATTCAATTCACCTCCGGTATCTAAATACAGTAGAACATGGATTAAGCGACAATTAATTTATTGAACATATAAGTCTTAAAAAGCAGGTTGTTGCTTAACGAAGGGCAACACTAATGCATATAGTTCATATAGGAGCTTTCTGCATTACATTTGACCTGAATTAAGTTACCACCTGCCTTATATACCCACAATTAGACCTATGTTTTGGTGGCTGCTTAAAACAGGTTGTTCTGTATGTGTCTCGTATAAACGTAGGAAGTTAAGGAAACAGAATGTAATCAATGGCAACATTCCCAGCATGTCTACTTCTTAGTGTTTCAGACAAGTTGTGGTTTAACTCTATCACCCTGAATATTTATACAAGATTTAATAAGTTCATGAATATAAGTGAATTTTTATAATGACAATTGAACAAAGAGTTTGGTTTGTAAATTCAGAAACTGTAGAAGCAGATCTATATTATGTCATAAGGTAACAGAGCAGACCCTGATAACATGTCTCCTACAGGATCAGTCTGAGCTGGATCTACTTTTTGTAAAGGCGTGAAAAGACATCAGGGAAATTGTTGATATAGTACTAATGCCAATCATTGCATTAAGCAACCACGTGTTTAAAACATACTTCCATTTAGTCAATGGTTTCCATAGAGATGTATTAAGTTTATTCATATAGGTGATAGCGTATGTATTGTGCTCAAGTCGTGCTTAATCTCGATCTGTTTCATTTTTGATAACTTCACATCCCATCAGACTTTTGATCAAACGCCTAGTTACTCAGTGCTATGCTGGAAAACGTTATGAACAAGAAAACATATCAACTTCAATACACTGACAGGCGGGTCGGGTTTCTTTGGGTTTACAGCGATAAACGGGTTTAAGTCACGTTTTATTATGTTTCCAAAAATAATCACTATTGAATAGTCATATTTCTACGAAAGCATGTAACTCATACCTCACGGACTGCGTAAGGGGACATTAAACTAACGACAGAATTGAAAGGTACATAATTATGTGTTCCAAATACCGATACAGACCTGATGACTATTCATGTAAAAAAATAATACATATATGAATATTAATTACCTGAGTGTTTACATTGGCATTATTAACAATGTACAATATGCCAGACTAGAAACTGTATCAAACCTTCCCCATTTTTAAGCAAACAGAGCTCCCACAGGAGCCTATGATCTGGTTGTACACTATCCGACACAGGGTTACATACTTAATATAGCAACGGGAAATTAATTTAAAGTTCTTTAAAATGTTTTCATTCGATATATTAATCATATAATGTGCACATTAAGTGATTAATTGTTCTATCGAATATGTGAAATTGAAGTCATAGTGTTTGCAGTATTTGATAATCATAATTGTTGTTCTTGATTAGGAATCGACATTTTCACTGGTTTATATTAATTTACATTATGCGTATAGCATATTTAGTCTGTACGCCATGTTTGTATTATTTCTATGACACATTACAGACGAATGACAGCGATAATTGCGTTTATAGACAGAAATGGATTTGGTTTATGGTGCTGACAGTGATACGTATGAGAAAGATAAAACCCATGCATTACAATAACTTTCCTTAGAGGATTTCACAAGCAGTGTATGCCTAGACCTACTTCCTAGCATCACAATTATTGCATTGGGTGCCTACTTCAGTTGATAGTGAGACTTTTGCTTTCATACTAATATATAGTTTTGTATACAAAGCATTTCAGGTGGTTTCATTCGCTCAACTGCCTTCCATTTACTTTAGCTAATACATTCTGTCTGAGCCCTGTCAATAACACCCGAAACTAATATCTTCTCCGAGACTTATCTCAGATCAAGTTGCAAGTGTGCGTATCAAACCGTTCTTGTTCATTTCCACCTGGTACATTTAATGAAATAACCAGACCACCTGCTTATTGAATTTGCTGGTTCAACTAGTTTGTGTCGTTGTTTCGTTGTCGACAAGTGAAAGAAGACAGAATGTGTCAATAAGGTGCGTGATTACCAAATGCTTCGTTACAGTTGATACATTGTGGTGCGAACACGTCAGTCCTTACAGTTGATACAGTGTGGTGCGAACACGTCAGTCCTTATAGTTGATACATTGTGGTGCGAACACGTCTGTCCTTACAGTTGATATGTTGCGATGTGTATGTGTTAATCCTTATAGTTGATACATTGCGGTGTGTACGTGTTCATCCTTATAGTTGATACATTGCGGTGTGTACGTGTTCATCCTTACAGTTGATACATTGCGATGTGTATGTGTTAATCCTTACGTTTGATCCTTAAAGTTAATACATTGTGGTGTGTATTTGTTAATCATTATAGTTATTACAGTTGATAGATTGCGGCGTGTACACGTTAATCCTTACATTGATACATTGCGGCGTGTACACGTTGATCCTTACGTTGATACATTGCGGCGTGTACACGTTGATCCTTACGTTGATACATTGCGCTGTGTATGTGTTAATCCTTATAGTTGATACATTGCGGTTGTACGTGTTAATATTTACGTTGATACATTGCGCTGTGTATGAGTTAATCCTTATAGTCGATACATTGTGGTGTGTATGTGTTAATCCTTACGTTGATACATTGCGCTGTGTACGCGTTAATCCTTACGTTGATACATTGCGCTGTGTACGCGTTAATCATTACGTTGATACATTGCACTGTGTATGTGTTAATCCTTATAGTTGATACATTGCGCTGTGTACGCGTTAATCCGTACGTTGATACATTGCGGTTTATATGTGTTAATCCTTACGTTGATATATTGCCCTATGTATGTGTTAATCCTTATAGCTGATACATTGCGATGGGCATGTGTTAGTCTTTACATTGATAAATTGCGCTGTGTATGAGTTAATCCTTATAGTCGATACATTGCGGTGTGTATGTATTAATCATTACGTTGATACATTGCGCTGTGTATGTGTTAATCCTTATAGTTGATACATTGCGGTGTGTATGTGTTAATTCTTGCGTTGCTACATTGCGGCGTGTACGCCCTAATCCTTATGCCGTTATCAATGGCCAGACTCCATTATGCACACAGCTTAGATCCAGATCAGAGCTTTCCTGTAGGATATTTCTGTATACCTATCATCGTCTTCCTTTGGAACGCACACTGTGTGAAAAGAGTGCTATATAAATGTGGTATAATAATAAGCGCCATATGAGTGTGGTACCATAATCAGACACCGAAACACTCGGCGTCTCATCAAGATACAAGCTGTTTGCCACTTGTACCAGAGCAATATTTTAGACATACATATTTGTTGTTACTGCGAGACAAGGGTAAGGCCACTACCTGTCTTTAAAAGTCAGACTTCGACCTCGTTATAAAGGTTGTACTATAATTTGGTCATATTTCGTACCTGTTTTCTTCTTTGAAGGTATACATGTATACATATTATTGGTTTAATGATTCAGGTTTATTTTATCAAGATGATAGTTTAGAAATGGATATGAACGGGACATTGAGATACCGAAAAAAACGGATGGAACGAACGAAAGTCACACAGCATGATACATTTTATTTAACATTAACTTCATCTGGATTTTGAACCTAATTGTAACTCATGCTATTACCTACTTTAACATACACTGTGGACAGTAGAACCTGGATTAAGCAACCTTTATTGATTGGACACGAGAATCATAAAATGTTTTTGCCTAATCCATGGCAAAGTAATACATAAAGCTCTAATAGGAAATTGTTGTATTAAGTTTAACCTGCGTTAATATACCACCTGCCTGATAGATCCGTAATTAGACTTCGTCTTTTTTATGTTTGTTTAAGACAGGGATTACTGTACACTGTACCATGTACGTTACCTTATACAGTTATTGTAAGATTAATGACATGATAATATTGACACAATACATTACGAGAAGAGCGAGACATTATCAATCGACCATCATCCATCGAGGTCGCCCGAGGGAAATGGACTGCATTGTATACGAGTGCAGTCTGATTAAATTGCCCAAGAGACAAAGTGTGTCGCTATTACATGGCCTTCACTTGGCATTTTGGATAGGTGCAAATGAAAGTAACTAACGTCATGTCATAGCATCGTATTTGCAACTCGTGTCGCCCTTTGTTTCGAATGAGCTTTCATTTAATCTTATGCAGGTTTATAACATTTTCATAAATGGAACATGTCCTCGATTATGGTTTTCGAACAAAGTCTGTTTCTGACTTTTGAACACATTACCAGTGTGTCAAACAGTTCAACATGGCTTCCTATCTGGATCCAAACTGTTTACAAAGTTGATAATGGATTCAGGCTTAAAGACATTATGCATGTTGTGGCTATACGAGATATGTAAATACTCTAGAACCGGTTTTAAGCGGCAACCAGATGAGGTCTAATAATGGGTCTGCAATACAGGTAGTAGCTTAACGCAGGTCAAATGTAATACAGAACGCTCCCATTGGAGCTCTCTGCATTACTTTGACCCTGTATTAAGCAACGACCTGTTTTTAAGACTCTATGTTCAATTGATGAATGATCGTTTAGGCAAGGTTCTACTATACTCATTGCATCCTTTCAGTTTGGTTTTCACCTATGTCATAGTTGTGTACTGGGATATTTTATATTGGAGTTTACAAAGTAACCAATGGATAAATACTATAATATTTATATTCTACTTAAGTTTAAATCTTGTGACGTCAAATAATTCCCACCAGTTACGATTGTCGTCTTCTTTGTGTTTCAAACAGGTTGGATCCGGAGGAGACGCCCAGTTACTCGGCGTCTCATCTGAAGCTAAACTGTTTGAAACGATTATTTCGGATTTTCTTCGGTGCGACGAAAGAGTTAACTTAAATGCAAGTTTATCTCATTTTATTGTTATTGTTTGAAAAGGCGGCGTCTGATCTAGGACTGCACTATTTGTGGTGGTGCATTTATGCGACATTGGCGGTGAAAGGGTTAAGCTGCCACCTGTTGTACAGACCGGTATTGATAATATATTAAACGTCCGTTTAGAGAGGTTTAACTGTACATAGACATACATTTTCAATGTTTGCCATAGACAAAACTCCCTGTGTTCAGGTGTCATCATAACATGTCATTTAATTAATGTTCATGATGCCATTACTTCTTATATTGATATTCACCTGGTAAAGGATTTAACAGCAATTTAATTGTGTTTTGATAATAAGGAATTATAATTGTGAAGAATCTAATAAGCTGTATTCGTGCCGTGTATCTGAACAATGTTACTAAAATATGCAAACGAATTGATGTGAAGGGCAAACTATTGACAGATTGATATCCTTTATTGCTATCCAAAAATATTTAGAAAACAAGCCTAATGCATGGAGATGGAATATCCGGTCTGAAAAGGAACGGCGTAGGTATAGGGCCTTGCTAATACAAGAAACAAGTAACACATCACCTTACATTCTCTCGCGGGCAATTTTTCATTTCTTGTTTTAATGTTATGGGCGAGGTAGGGAGAAAGCTTTGCGACACGGCTCACTTTGAAACCTCAAGGTCTTGTTGCTTCTAATTCTTGATTGAAAACAGTTTGCAGTGATAATTAATCAATCTGTATTTACAGACTAATATAGATTTATCCGAATGAACAGTCGGCATTCATGATTATGTATACTTCTTTGATTTATTTCAGGACTTTACTGTAAAGACCGAACCGTCAAAATCGTATTTGGTAATTTTCAAAAGCCTAATTTAGTAATGTTGTTAGAAGCATATTTCATGAGGAATCACTTGGGACAAACACGTAACATTCCGACTAATGGAGTGCATGTAATATGAATAGATAAAGTATTTGCATTCCTGGCTAATTCATTTATCATCACGTTCAAACAATAGATGCTCTCTGCTCTTCTGTATGTTATCAACATTCACATACTGATCTCATATATCATGTACATAATACATAACAAAACAAGTAACATAATAACCAATTATACACAAGTGGCAATTTGATAAATATTGTTATGTAATGTATTTCCTTTTTTATTCTACTTCGCCCAGTGTTTTCACTCATACTGTACAGTAGAACACGTCCTAGGCGGCCAATCATTTATTGAACATAGGAGTGTGAATAGGCAGGTGGTTGCTTAACCCATTCCCTCATAGTGACGCATTTATGCGCATATATAAAAGTCACTTTATGAAACCATTATGATAAATGATTTATCATAATGGTTTCAAACTACAAAGTTCTAAAGTTTTCCTTTTCTCTAGTTTATGCTCCTTTTCGGTAGATTTATTCAAAGAAGTTGTATCAAAAACTAGCCTATGAGGTAAATGAGGGTAAATGTACGGTAGCAGTAATGCAGACAGTTCCTACAGGTGGTTTTCTTCAGTACGTGTTCACCTGTTTTTGATGGCCGCGTTAGACAGGTTCTATCGTACATTATCAATTCCATACCATAATTGTCCCCAAAAGAGTTATCACGGCCGTCAAGATATACCGGAATATGATGCGCATCCTCAACAAACATGTCAGCTTGTCTGTGGAGTGTGACACTAGAGCTAGATTTTGTACTCTATGTTTGACTTGACATGATTCCTGTTTCCTGAAGTGACACACAAACTTGTATTATTCATACCGATGTCTGGCAAAACCGTATGTTTACACTCTAGACAAAACAGAATTTACTCAGAATTACAACTGTTGTATTGCGAATATACTCTTCAGTAAACTAACAGCATATTTATGGTTTCATTTCATTACATTTTCATCCATTTAACCCATTAACCTTTGAGGTAAATTCAACCATAGCTTATATTTGAAACTATTCATGTTTCATGTCGAGGAAACAAGAGATATGCTGATATAAACTGCTGGCATCCACGTGTTCAGCAAACAGTGTAGACGCTGATCAGAGGCTGTCTATACGATCTTAGTCTAAATCACTGTTTGTTTATATCTCTGTTTATAAGAACCTTAAGGAAAATACCTTTATCCTGTTACTCTCTTGTTCAGGGACAGTGCTTTTTTTATATTAATTCAGTAGGTCACGTGACATGTTTGTCATCAAGTTCATTGAATGTCCCAAACGGACTACTGTCTGTGATAGTATACTTTTCTTAATAGTTTCGCCGTCATAGACGGATCCATGACAATCTTTGCAAACATTCTGGATCCAGGTCACACGCGCGTAACTCAGTATCTGATCAGGATCCAGACTGTTTGACATTCTCATTACGGTTTTGTAGAGACAATTTCAACTCTGAAGCAGACACTTATTTCAGCAGATGAGTTATGTGGTAGCAAAATAGTTATTTGCGGCAAAGTATTATCTGAAAATGTTAGATATGTTCATGAACAATTCATCTAGACGTTAATTTATACTACAGTAAACTCTGTAACACAAACCAAGTCTAAGACGGATGGTAACTTAACGCATGTCAAAAGCTATAGTAAACCCAGTAACACAAACCAAGTCTAAGACGGATGGTAACTTAACGCATGTCAAAAGCTATAGTAAACCCAGTAACACAAACCAAGTCTAAGACAGATGGTAACTTAAAGCATGTCAAAAGCTATGCAGAAAACTTGTGCAAGAGACCCAATGCTTCTTCATTATTACATGTTGTATTGTACTATATATAATGGCGTAAACGGCCACGTGAACGTTCGTATTTCAAAGCAGACAGCATTTGAATGTCGCTGTTTAAAGTTGAACGGCAAATACAGTTGAATATTAGTTGTTTTCTTATGTGTTATATTCATGTGATTATACAATGTGTTTGTATAGCGTTTCGAGTTCAACACGGAGAAGTTGGAACGAAATGTATCGACATCCGCATGTAGGCGGCAACAGCATTTTACATTAATAGTAACTCGTTCTGTTCCAATTTTTGACCAACCCCAAGCGATCCAAACTATGGCAATAAATGTAAACTATTCAGTCAAAACTAGAATAAATTATCCGAAAGGTTAAATGATGGACTGGAAGCATGTTCGTTTACTGAACGGCAATTCGCCGACATGTGTTATGAAAATAAAAGCACATGGTCTTGTATTCTCTATTTTGCTTTTATTTCACGCCGCATGGTTAATTTCGTAAACATTGTGCAAATCGCTACATGGCATATTATATACATAAAACACTTTAGATCCAGATCAATCACCGCGTATATAGGCTTCTCATCAGGATCATTGTACTTTTACACTCGTCAATAGTTTCTCATTTTTTTAAGGAGTCGATCTAGTCAGTTAAAACTGCAATACCTCACAGTATAAGCACACATCATTGTTCAACACGATAGGAGGATTCGTCTGATCAGCGTCCGCTTTGTTTGGTTTTGAATGTATATTGATCTGATCCTGTAGCATTTCTCTCAACCATACGCTCCCTTGAAAACTTTACCATTTAAAATTAGCATAAAGCGGTCCAAATAAGGTGCGTCAATTTGAACATTTTCAACAATAGCCTCTTTATTTCTCCACCAAACCCTACATTGTTACCACTCATTAGAATCGTTTATACGGGACGATTTTAAAGAGTGGTCACAGTGTAAGGTTTGGTGGAGAACTGAAGTATTTGGGTACGCACCTTTATCTGTAGCGCTGCGTAATGATTATTCATGAAGTTATCAAATCATGCATACATTTAATGGGGGTAAGATTTAAAACCAATTAATTGCCCACTTTCAACAGAGCATTTCAAGTTAAATGTCAACGGTTCATTTATGTTTACATTGATGCTGATATTTCGTATCGACAGCTGTATTTAGTTTGTAACCCTTTTACTGTTAGCAATGTCGTCTTCGGGGCACATTTCATCTGCTATATGTGTTAGAGTGGACGCATCTTCAATTTCTGTATAAACAGATAAACGGTGACAAACTGTTTGGATCCTGTTGAGACACCGAGTTATTCAGATTCTCTTCTGAATGAAAACTGTTTGTATATGATATCACAGACACGCCTTCATGGCAGTGAAGGAGTTAAAGATATGTGCCAGCTGATGTGTTTCCTTTCCCATCAGCGCAGTGACACAGAAGCATATCTTATCTGAAAGCGTAGTGCTTTGTTTGTCAGTTCCAATCTAAAATAAATGAAAAACGGAAGCAGGCTTCCCAATCTAAACTCTCGAGCGGTCCCTAGTTTCAAGACACGAGCAACAAATGTCATCAAGTATATTGATTTTGTCTTCATCTCCGGACTCTGGCTAAATTGAGACCGCCAGTAGCACTTAAAATCCCCAAGCATTCAAGTGTAATTCACTTGTAGCTGCCATTAAGTCCACACCGTGAGCCTGGGAATTACATGAACTGTTATATAAGAGTTGTAATAAGACATGCGCATTAGATATTGCGCTCCAGGGACTCATATTAGGTGCTCTATCTTATCTTTGATTACTGTCATCAACCAGACACGTTGTAAGGAAACCACTTTAATATTACAAATAGTGCGACCAAGATTAGGCACTTCGAACATGCGGTCCGCCCTGTTGTAGCGATAATAAATCATTCGCCATTTATGATGATTAACACATGCACGTTAGAGTTAGAGTCTAGACCAACATTAATGCACGTAAGCTTAACTACAAAAGACGTGTATACAAAGACCACATGATAAACACTGGAGTTTATTATTGTTATTTAATGCAGGACGACAGTAATGCAGAACACCTATATGAGCTGGCATTCTGCATAACGTTCGTCCTGTAATCAGCTACCAACTGTATCACGTATTAGGCTTGTCGTTTGTTGGTCGATATCGACAGGGTCGACTGTATATAATCCTATAAAAATGACAAATGGAATGCATATGTTCCTCGTGATGTGACGCAACAGTACGTTCTATGAAATAGAACTACTGTATCAAATAACGCAAAAGAGGTTTTACGTAAAGTACAAATATGAGCCATGCAGGAAACACCGCCTACAGAACAAACAACAGCCCAAACAGCAACCCAAGAAAACACAGAAAATGTAATTATGTACATTGCTATTAAACATAAATAGACTGACATTTGTTTTTTTATTGATTTTTTGTTGGCAGCAGGCGACAATATTTGAAGACCTTAATTGCTCAGTGTACACAAGGTATTTTGAGTACATTATGCTGAACAGCAAATGACCTGCAAATGACCTGCATAATGTTAACAACACATCAAACGTCAAATAATCCTTGGGCTTTAGTGATGCTAAGTGCGGGCAGTGAAAAATATTGCAACTGCATTTTTCTGGTGTGTAAATCTGGAATGTATTCTCGCAGTAAATCATTGTCATCAAAGATTGGACTGCTATCGCAGCCTAATGACTGCTCTAATTACCCAACGAATCTGGACACCAAATCTACCCCGGACACCATATCTACCTCGGACACCAAATCTACCCTTGACACCATATCTACTCTGGACACCGTATCTACCCTGGACACCATATCAACCCTTTCCATCAGTTAGCAGAGCTGACTAAATCAAGTTGGCACCATTTTGAATACCTTAAAATAGACATATTTTATAGCAATTACTGAAGACTGTAATCAAAATGCTATTTTAGGAGCCAATTGAGCTTGCTCTGCTCTCTTCGTCCTTTGTTTGTCTGTCTGTATATTTAGAGTGTGATGTCTAATAGTATTCAGTACCCTCTCGTATGTATTTAGAGGGCTCGGAAACCTCATAACCTAATGAAGTATGATGAACAATATTTGTCTGCTTTGTTTCCATTCAGAAAATACGTAACAATAGCATATATACGTATATGTGATTGTATACAATATTGTAGTCCGTAACATTCGCTTGATTTACAAATTAAACTCTAGAAGCGAATGTCTTTAAAACTAAAGTGTTTGTTTCTTAATCCGTTTATTCTCGTATTACCTGTAGTAACAGTACGACTCTCTCTGTCTCTGTCTCTCTGTCTGTATGCATGTCTGTCTGTCTGTGTGTGTCTCTCTGTGTCTCTCTCTGTCTATCTCCCTCACACACTGTTTTGTTATATACTTACTTACTAGTATATCCTGAATATCCTGAAAATTTCGCCACTCTTACTCGTATATTCGTATATATAAGATGGTCACAGCTAATGTTGTAAGAATTTGTGACTCAATCTCGTTTCAAATGCATGTATACAGTGGACATAAAATATGTTTAAACTGTATGTAAAACCTTTCTGAAGGGCGTTCTTTCTTAACCCTTTCATTGTCAGCATTGTCGTTTTCTGCACCTGCTTCAAATATTACAGCGGGAACTTGTTCAATTTCTTTATAAAACAATAAAAATTAGTGCCAAACAGTTGTATCCTGATGAGCCACCGAGTTACAGGGTGTCTCATCTGGATCCAAACTGTTGGAATGTGATATTATAAACCAGTCTCACTGAAGGGGTTAAGAAGACTGAACTGTCTTGTGAGTAAAGTATAATGCCATTAATGTTATAAAGAGGAGACACTTTACTTTGATTCTCGCATACCGCCATCTGCATGAATGAATTGAAACATTATATAGGATGATACGTGGGACTGCAGCTTTCCAAGATCATATCATTTTCATCTTAGAAATTACCATTAGAATATGATCGATACTTTTTTCATGTCTGAAAAGGTTGACTGTTGTAGAAGAAGAATTTGATCACACATTATTTAGTGCTGAGAATAGTATGATCTTAGATCAGTAAGGTTTTACACAGCTATAACGGTTAGAATGCATAGCGGTCTAACATACTTACGTTACAACTAAATAATTGTTTTCAAGACTGTATTTCCATTTTGATGGTAAACCCCACATCTGTGTTGTCTAACTTAACTATCCTCCTTAAATACACATTTTTACGTCTTTGCAAACAGAGTAGACTCGCACCAGACAGCTAATGTAGGAGTCGTCTGATTAGTGTCTAGCCTATTTGCTTATGAAATGATATAGATCCCATTTTAAATGTTTTCATATTCCATTATAAACAGATCATCAATATTCATCATATCATTACTTTTACACGAATATTCATATGGTAAAGGTCATTTTCGTCTAAACTGATGTCTGCAGATATTCTCAAACACGTTTCAGTCGTTTATTTGAAAACATATTTATCGTGATACTCTGATAAAACCCTTAGGAACTCAACATCTGATCTGGGTCTAAACTGTTTCCAAAGATAGTGCGTCTATCAAGTACAAAGGGTTTGTGTTACTGTAACAATCAGGATGAAGTAGGTTCCGTTGTTTTCCTATCCGGATATTAACCGGCAATTTCGTGTTTCTAGTTAGTGTGGATGTAAGGTGATACAACTGAATCAATCATATTCCCAACATCCACCCTGCTATCCGACATCTGGATCGCATTTGCAAACAGCTAGGCTCCAGAGTCACTCGGGGTCTCATCAGTACCCTAGTTACCTGACACTCGGTTCATAGTTTCTCAAAAGCTTATTCCATTTGAAGTCACCAAAACTGCAGCATCTCCAATTTGAGCAGACATGGTTTTTACAGAGCAGTATAAGAGTTACTATTTCCGGAGTGAAGGATTATCTGTTGCTGAGTGACGGATATTATAAAAGCTAACTATACAACTGATTGGTTTGCATCGCTTGTACAGGATGACATATTATGTCGTTCAGTTGAATCCGTACAAAATTCAATCTCACTTTCAATCTTTCTTCAAAGCCTCTTACAAATAACAATACAATTCTCTTAGCAACATGACAGTACAATTGTATGTCCGAGTTGTCGCTGTCTGTAAAATTATACGAAACATTCATGTCAATGTCTTGCCCGAAATTGCATTATCGCTATTAAACTGGATTGGTTTCAAAGCAACTACTTTTTTTTTATCTTAACCCTTTATACTATGCATATTCATGAAATAAATCCTGGTCATGAATATGATGTAGTCACATTGTTATAATCTTGACACTGCAAATGTGCCAATGTGTGTCTGTATCACGAAAGATGTTAGCCACCGCTTGTCTGAAGCCTTCACTCCATGCATATTCATGTAAGTAATAACGACATCATGAATATTGATCAAGCGATTGTTTATAATGACAGAAACTGAGGTAAAAGGCGTATTTATGTTGTAAATGTTGAAATATCCAGCATTTGAGGCTGTGTTGATGTTTTGTTGTTGTTCTTGTTGTTGGTTTTATTCCAAGTAAAGGGTAAAGTATGTTTACTGCACATCTATTGATTCTTATCTTGAATGGCGAAGTAACTGTTAACCATTCGCTTGCTATTCACGTCAATATACCTACCTGTAAATAATGAAGACCCAGATGAGACAGTATCTGCAGGAGCTGTCTAATCAGGGTCTGCACTATTTACAAGTTGATTATGCAACCAATGCACTCCAGAGCAGTGATTGCACAGCGATATACTTGTACATAGTGAAGATATATGTAATTATACAACATGGCATGGGTAAAGAAGGAGAAATGTATTTTAAAATTCAGCAAGAGAAGGGTAAAATGTAAGTGCATGTTTATTATCAGCTGCCGCTCCTCAGTCCTTACCGCAAAAACACCTTGAATGTGGAACACAAATTGGATGTCATTTGAAAACAGTGTAGACCCAGATCAGGGTATGCACTATATATTATTTAGAATCCTGTCCAAACATATATCCTTTCATACTGTATGACCTCTACGTAATCCTATGTATCCCTATATCATTTAAGTAAAACTCGCCCAGTTATTACTTTGGAACCCATACCTTTTTAGGTGGAGGGGCACAGCAAACAAAATAGTTTCTTGAATAAGCCGTTTGCATAGGTCTTTTCAGCAAACAGCGCAGAAGCAGCCCTCTGGTCAGGCTCTACACTGTTTGCATATGTCCCCTTTAAATGGACACTGAACACAAGTGGGTTAAAACAGTGATGGACAATTCCAGTTTGGAAATTCAGCATTCAAGTGGCTAAGAATAGAAAACATGCATTTATTCAGTAAAGACCTGTCATTTGCTTCAATTCGAAAAATGTACTTTTTTCGATATGCTGAGGTAAACGGTGTCTCATCTGGAGGAATAGATTTTTGATAGATCAGTACGAAACTTATATACATCTCTGAATTAGTGAATTGTACGCGCATATATACGTAAACTGTACTAGCCTATTATATTAGGCAGTTTGTATTTATCCGTATCGTGAAATTGTTCAAGGTCAAATGGCCTGTGTGCTAGTGGAACATTCTCAAGAGAATTGTAAATGTATGTGTGCTATTATTCATACATAATTGAAATGCACTATTTGTTATAAGCTAAGCGTCAAGCGTGTTCACCTAATCACTGGTATACGTCAGTCATAATTGGAAAAGCGATCGTGTACTACAGGGTGGGTATTCAACGCTCGTGTTGTTTAGCGTGACGCGGTGTCTCCGGAATTTGCAAACAGTGCAGACCAAGAAGAAAGCGTTATTGAGCGACATTCTGGGGGCATTGCTTATAATTAATTATATATGTTTTTCCTCTAATCAGGCACATATACGGGCACTTATATGTATCTGAACTCTATTTTGTACTGAGTACACACTATTAGACCAACAAGACATAATTCACATGGAGTTGCACAATGGCGCGGTTGAAGTAGACGTTAACTCACAAACTTTTAATTACAACCTGTCTCTCATTTGCAAACATATTGTATCCACATGAGAGGCCGAGTAACTCGGCGTCTCATCAGGATCCAGGCTGTTTGGCAACCGGTCAATAGTTTTCCTAAATTTATTGAATCTGAATGAGTCACATTTGTACCAGATCTATATTTGAACAGACATTTCTATTTACCGCGAGATTTGGGCAATGGTTAAATTACAGATCAGAGTTTTACCAGATATCAGTGTGTGTTTAGTTAACACTGCAAAATACAAGACAGGCAGGAGTGCTAGTGAGACATTTCTATGGCAATAAAACGACATTACAGTGGAATACAGGATAGTCACACGTGGCACATGTGTACATCTGTATGTACGAGTGGTAATTCTCGTCTCTCTACATAAATCCATACATTTCTATATTATTTGCGTAACCTCGTTTAACCCATTCCCACTTAGGCTATTTTTAGAGCCTACCTCTTTGATTAAATCTACCAAAAAGGCGCATTTACTAGAGAAAAGGATTTTTTTTTTAAAAAAAATGTAGTTTTGAAACAATTGTGAAAAAAGAGCATTTGCTCCACAGGAGCAAATGCTCTATTTATCACAATGGTGTCAGAAAGTGACTTTTACAGAGGCCTCAAAAGGCGTCGATATGCGGGAATGGGTTAACATTAATGGTTGAACTCATCCAGGGTTCATGTTCAGGGAGCATCGCACAGACATAAAAAATATGCTGATATAAACCATTGATAAAGTTAGGAGCAGTAAATAGTGCATAATCTGATTAAAAGGGTATTTCAGGGCCATCTGGGTATATCCTGTTTCCCTAGGTATAAATGAGACTGCAACAGTAAATGGGATAAATGGGTTAGGCTTGATATCTTTAAACTTTTTGTCTTATAGAAAACATTGGCAATAATATTTATCTAAACGGATCATTAAAATTAGAATCTATAACAGTCTTTAAGACTGTTGGAAAGTCATGTAGAAAGATCTTTTAGACACAATTCAACTTAGAGCAAGTGGACGCCATGCACAAGGCCCCTTTAGATATAGGGCAGCTTAATGCGGGATGAAAGTCGTACAAAAAACACCTTTAGGCAAAATGGCAGTTTAATGCAGAAAGCTCCTATAGACAACTTGTAGCTTAATACAGGGCTATTGGCCGAGTGTCAAACAGCTTGGATCCTGATGAGAAACCAAGTTACACGATGTCTCAAATGTGGACCAGGTCGCGAATATTGTGGAAAGAGTTAATCAAAGTCAAGTCGCAGATATAAGAGTAACAATTATAGTTCGCTGAATGTAATTATGTAAAAAAAGTAAGCCAGTATTCGTGTCAACGCTTTAAGTAATACAGCCTAATGGTGTTCAGTGCCGCCAACATTGTCGTCTGCTGGACACATTTTTATTTTCTTCAATTTGAAGATAAAATAGTAAATTTAAGCAGGAAAAGCCACATACAAGGCGCAATCATTCAGAGTTTCTTCAGTGTTTTTGTTTATAAATAAAATATAAACAGTTGTGTGCCTGATGAGACGCCGATAATAGGGTGTCAAACAGTTGTGTGTCTGATGAGACGCCGATAATAGGGTGTCAAACAGTTGTGTGCCTGATGAGACGCCGATAATAGGGTGTCAAACAGTTCTGTGCCTGATGAGACGCCGATAATAGGGTGTCAAACAGGTGTGTGCCTGATGAGACGCCGAATTACTCAGAGTATCATCTGGATCCAAACTGTTCGCATATGATATCACAGGTGCGTCTTTAGGGCACTGAAAAGGTTAACCCTTTTGCCACCGCAGTCGCATAAATGCACCACGATAAATAGTACAGTCCCAGATCAGACGCCGCCTTTTCAAGGCGGCGTTTGATCAGGGACTTCACTATTTGTCTCAATCCCTATTTCAATATATGTGCTTTATTCCTTTGCATTTATTTATCTCATTTCCTTATTTTACTGAACTTGGATTGCAGAAGACAATTAGAAATTTGGCGCCGAAAGGGTTAATTAGACACTTTTCATTCGAATTAAATTCCCGGTGATTCACCCTCATTCAGGACAGAGAGAAACCCATTTATTTTGGAACCCTTTGTCTGACAGTAGCCATATAACTTAATTTGCCTCATCTCTAAACCTCAAACCTGCTACACGTGATATGACGTAATTGCTATTGCACCAGCTTGGATCCAGACTAGAAACCGAGTAACTCGGTGTCATATTAGGATCCAAAACTGCTCAACACTGTAATCTGATTTAATTGAAGAAGAAAAAATGGAATTTCAAAAATGTTTGCTTTAAAATCCGAATTGGTAAACATATCCTACTGCTGAGACTCTATCCAACATGACAGTTAAAGAGCTGCTGCACATCGGGCGAATCCACGAGTACCTTATCAAACAGTTTTGATTCAGATCAGACACCGAGTAACATGGCATCTCATTTACTCTTTCACCGCCACAGTCGCATAAATGCACCACGACAAATAGTGCAGTCTCAGATCAGACGCCGCCTTTTCAAGGCGGCGTCTGATCAGGGACTTCACTATTTGTCTCAATCTTTATTTCTATATATGTGCTTTATTCCTTCGAAATTTGCATTTATTTATCTCATTTCCTTATTTTACTGAATGGTGTAACAAACTTGGATTGCAGACGACAATTCGAAATTTGGCGCCTAAAGGGTTAAGATTGAAACTGGTTGAAATGTTATAATAGAGGGTTAATACACGTTTTTCAGAAGTTGAAGGAAAGTCCACTCTAAAACCTAAAATAGACGACATTGTTTGCAGACGAATATTATTTGGCATCATAAGAATTAATATTCCCTATGCTCCGTGATTTCTAGGCTAGTGGTTCATCTCCCAGTACTTAGATGTATATTTCTGGTAATATCTGCTATAATGTCTTTGTAATGTCATGCTTACCGTTGGTGAAAACTAACGTGTGCTCAAACTTGGATCTGATGCAGTTTTGTCTACTGCAGATTAAACCAAGCTTTAGAAAAAATAAAGTCGAGTGCAAAACAGCTTGGATCTTGATGAAACGTAAAGTTCATCGGCGTCTGATCTGGATCCAACATGTTTGCACTTGCGAGTAAGTTCGCGAATATAGGGGTTAAGTTTAATCTTCTATAATCAAAGTGCATTAATGTCGCTCTCTATGATCAATAGTGTCGCTCTCTATGATCAATAATGTCGCTCTCTATTATCAATAATGTCGCTCTCTATTATCAATACTGTCGTCATCTATGATCAATAATGTCGCTCTCTATTATCAATTATGTCGCTCTCTATGATCAATAATGTCGCTCTCTTTTATCAATAATGTCGCCCTCTATGATCAATAATGTCGCTCTCTATGATCAATAATGTCTCCCTCTATGATCAATAATGTCGCTCTCTATGATCATTATCTCTATGATCAATAATGTCGCTCTCTATAATCAATAATGTCGCCCTCTATGATCAATAATGTCGCCCTCTATGATCAATAATGTCGCTCTCTATGATCAATAATGTCGCCCTCTATGATCAATAATGTCGCCCTCTATGATCAATAATGTCGCTCTCTATGATCAATAATGTCGCTTTCTGTGATCAATAATGTCGCTCTCTATGATCAATAATGTCACTCTCTATTATCAATAATGTCGTTCTCTTTGATCAATAATGTCGCTCTCTATGATCAATAATGTCGTCATCTATGATCATGTCGCCCTCTATGAGCATGTCGCCCTCTATGATCCTGTCTCCCTCTATGAGCATGTATATATGTACAGTAGAACCTGTCTTAAGCAGCCATTCATTTATTGAACACGAGTGTCTTAAAATCAAACGGCTGCTTAATGCAGGTCAAAGATAATGCAAAAATTATTCTTACTAGGACTCTTGTAGGAGTTTTTTTTATACATTACTTACACATGCATTAAGCTACCACCCACCTTACATACTTATATATATTTTGATGGCCGCTTAAGACAGGTTCTACTGCACTTTATTACATCGTTCTACCACCGTTGATGTCAGAATATCAGGCAGTATGGACATGGACTCCCGAGGTTATAAAATGGTTAATTTGAGTATGATGTCATTCTGAAGTACTGTAAAACCTCTCTTCTCAGAACACTTAGATGCATTTCACCTTGTGGGTCTTTATGACAAGTGGCAGCTTAATGCAGATTGAAAGGCAAGCAGCAAACTTACATGGACCCTTTCTGCATGACGTTCACGCTGCATAAAGCTGCCACCTACTTCAAGAGACGTTACTGTATCGGGTTGATCAGAGTTTGAGTTTCATTCAGACACAGGGGTCGTAGTTCGGGCCCTGGTAAAACATCAAGCACAGAGGTTATAAAACAATCTGCTTGAGTCTGAGATCATTCTCAAGCATCTGATTGGTCAGATTCTGAACTTGCTCATACCCGACCAATCAGACACTTGAGAATCATTTCAGACGCAGACTCAGACGTTTTATAACCTTGGATCCGGTATCCATGTTTGTAAAACTTTTTAGTTGAGTCTTGAGTTCGTTCTCAAGTTTTTGATTGGTCAGATTTGAGCCTTTGGCGCACATCTGACCAATCAAAAGCTTGAGAACAAACTCAGACTCAACTAAAAAGCTTTATAAGCATGGACCCAGGTTACGTTGTATTTGGCGAATCATCTGGATCCGATCTGTGCTAACATTTGAGAAATCACTGACCGCCGGTCAAACTGTTTAGATACTGATGAGTATATCGACCTCTCCTCTGCATTAAAGATAAATGTTGGAATGTCAGCTATGTTGCACTCAACACGATAAGGGTTTAAAAGGTGGTCGAGTTAATATCCTCCTATGCAATTTGACTAGACGTGTTGTTAAGACTGTAAAACACTTCTTAACCGGACTTTAAAAAAAGAAAAATATTTTTTGGCAGGTGGCTAATTATATGTTAAGGTCATACTGACAGCTGCCAAAACGGAGGTTTCCGTGTGGCTTTCACCCTGAATTAAGCTGTCATTTGTCTTAAAGCTCGGCATTGATATTAGTTTGATTGTCCGGTTTAGGTGGTTACGTCTGTATGTCATTAGAGTGTATTGATTCCTCCGACATCTATGAAATTTAAATTGATACTGCTGGTAGCACTTACAAGCCAAGAGCGCTTAAGGTGATGCCAAATCGAATCCCATTAAGGTTAATCAACAGCGAAGTGTTTCTGAAGCATTGTATAAGAGCAATTGTTGGACAGATGCGATTCGATGACCTTGTTTAGATGGCCTTTATCTTAAGCATGGTAAAGACGAACTTATGATAACATTTCCAGACAGTTTGGATCCAGAAGATACGCCGAGTGACTCGGCATCTCATTAAGATCCAAACAGTATTTCTGGAAATCTGTTTTAGATGATATTTCTTTTGCATGAATCACTGAATATTGGTTTAGAACATACAATGAGTTTACAGACAATGAACGACTAGATCAGCTCCCACCACTAAAACTCAGCGTACGCCCAGGCAATGCGCTGTGTGTCACTGGTGACATATCAAGCAACGTTACAAACAATGCATATATTATGTTTGTTCAGCAAAGGCAAACACTTCATAATTGCTTGTGACTGTTGACAATGGCTCGCTGCATGTCCTTTTCGACGGTTCCGATTAAATACACCCATGTTTATTCATAAACCGATCGTTGTAGAGTGGGTTTAATGTATTAAGTTGATAATTCGTAAGCGATACAATACGGCACATTTATACTTTCGTCCATATGACTCTGGAAATGATTTTGGTATTCTTTGCGTAAGCAAATAAATACAAAGTTACAGGTTGTACTCTCCCGTCGGTCACATGCTACACTCGCCTACCTGACTACCGCTTTTCTACATGACAATCTAGTACAAGCTATTGACATGCATTCGATGGATTCAAAAGACGACTGTTAACAAGGCATCCGGAAACAATCATAATATACTATGACATGAAAATGCTTCATAGTATTAGAATTAGATTAGATGCTGTCTATTGATGTGTTGGTGGTGATTGCGTCTTGTATGTGACTTTCTACTGTATGTGTGTGTATAAATTGCTATGCTTTCTGTAGGTGTTTTGGTGATGGTGGCGTTTTGTGTGTGGCTTTTCCTGCTTGACTTTACTACTTTTTCATTAGTGTGTGTAAGAAAGGCCACGAACTATAGACATGTGCGCACGAATATGCAACTATCAGTCACTCGACGAAATCACGTGACCATAATATGAATGAAAGTATTCTTCCACAGGCAATTACAAACGTACTTAATGAATAATGAAGTGCAAGTCGGATGACCTTATTTAAGCGATTAGGTAATCACACCTATAACTTCGGAAGCAACTCCGAGTGGTCAGTTTAATAAGCATAGCGGAAAACGGCCGAAATGTCAGCTGTATTACTGAATAACTGAATTACTCACTAGAATCATTTCCTTTCTGGACCCGCTTTTTACGCCAAATATCAGAAATTTGATTTTCAAAACATTGTTCCCGTGCAAAGAATACTGCAACATCTGCAACGCTTTGATCTAAATGCAGTATTACCTCTATAAACCAGAATTTTAAACCAGTACCAATGCCGATCTTAAAGACATATGACAGCTTGATGCAAGGTGAAGGTCCTTTTGATGCCTTTTCCGTAACTTTCACCCTGCATAAAGCAGTCATCTGTCACAAACGATATTATTTACTACAATTCTGTTTCAGAGGAGTGTTAATGTAAACACTGCATGCAGTTTTGAGTGTACCATGAGGTCTACGCTATTTACATATGTCCACATTAAACGATACTACGCATACAATAAATGTTGCTTCGTTATTTAGTGTAGGGATAAATATCCAATGCTGAACCCTTTACCAGATAGGGACGTCTTTTGACGCCATAGGTCATAGATAGGACCGCCTGACTAGGGTCTGCTCTGTTTCGTTATTAGATAATATAGATATGATTCTTCAGATTCTGCTTGACCAAAACGTACACAGCTACTATAATTATATGCATAATGTCATTATATCCTATATCGATATTCATGAGGTAAAGGGTTGACAGGTACTCACCGTGTCACATTTGGACACCGATATAGTATTTAACGAAATCCTATCCGGAACATACTGCAGCACCAGCCATCATTACATAATACACTACTGTGATAAATTGTTGACATTATGAGACATCAGAAGTGAGTATTGTAGAGATGATATTCAACAGAGATGACCCATGGGAATTGAAATTGCATTTGAGAGCACTTCGCTTTGTCATCGACTGTTTGAACTGATTGCATTAACCCTGTGATAGCTAAGTGTGGCATAACTGGCATTCACAAACAGCTTGGATCCAGATGACACGCTGAGGAATGCGGTGTCTCATCTGGATCCAAGCTAGTTGATACTCGATCAATACTTTAGGAACGAATCGCAAGATATAACTGTATTAGTTCAGAGATTAAGCAGACATTTTTTTTACCATACTAAGCGTTAATGGGACTGTATGATGTATGGACTTAACTAGAAGCACTGCTTCTGCACCAAGTAGCAATCAATCGATCACAATCAAATTATTGTTCTTTGAAGTTTGCAAATACTTTACATTATTAATGGAATTGTATACTTTCGTTTACCAAATAGAAATGTGTATGTCTGTTTGATGAGAATACTGTAGAACATCTCTATGGCGACCGTTAAATAAATTAGCATATGCGTAATTTAAAGCATTTATGTGGACGAAAGTAATGCATAAAGCTCCTTCATTAAACTGCAAAGACCAAGATGCAAACCTATGTTTAGTGGTCGTATTAGAGTGGTTTAGATAGTATGGCATCGTCAAACACTAGTCTGTCGTGCTCAGACGATCGCAGTGAAATGAAATACGCCACGATTTGAGTCGTGCTTTGTAATCTTTGTCATGGGTTACCCCTTTGCATGACAGAAAAAAAGCAACACAATGATATTTTTTGTCTTTTTAGCGTTTATTCGATCTGTTTTCTGGCGATATATTACTTTACAGCATATAAACAATCTATTTGTTTAAAATTCAGTAATTTGAAATAAGTTTCTCTAACTCAAATAAATATAATCGAATCCCTTTCAATTTTACCAATATGTATAGTATCATGATTTCTCAGCCAAGTTCAATAACCAGCGATATTGCCTTAGACACTCCAGAATTACCCCCCCCCCCCCCCCCCTCCCCTTTCTTTATGAATTTCCGTAAACTTTTGCGTGTCCGCTATCTAACTCAAACAAAATGAAACCAACTCCTTTTCAAATTTGGTCAGCATGTGTTACCATAATATTTTAGTCAAGTTCGATAACCAGCAAGACTATCCCAGATACTCAATAATTATCTCCTCTTACTTTATGAATGTTCGCGAACTTTTGCTTGTCCGCATTCTATACCAAACAAATGTAATCAAATCCTTTTCAAATTTGGTCAGCATGAATATTACCATAGTGTCTCAGTCAAGTTCGATAACCAACAAGATTGCTTATGCACCCCAGAATAACCCCCTTACTCTATAAATGTCCGCAAACTTTTGCTTCTGGTATCTAACTCAAACAAATGTAATCCGTGAACTTTGCTTGTCTGCTGTCTCTCCTTACTTTATGAATTTACGTAAACAACATTCTAAGTTGTCCCACCTGATATGGAGTAATGTCCTTTCAACTCCCAGACATTTGAGGGGCGTACTTGTGACATTATTGAAATCTTGTTAAATATTTATGTTACAAAAATGTCATAATGAATATTAATTATATAAATATATGACTTTAGTGGCATATGAACTCAGAGTTCGTTTTAGACATGATAGAAATTGTAGAATCAGATATATTTAATTTTATATAATTTCATAAGCAAAGAGAGTATACCCATATACGACGGCTAGGAGTAAGAGCGTACGAAGTCGTATAGATGGAGTAAAGTGTTGTTTATCACTATCTAACTCATTCGCCGCCACAGGCCCTTTGCAAAAGTTCAGACCTACATGAGATGTCGGGTAATGTGTCGTCTCAACAAGGTTCCATTTGTTTGACATTCAGATTAATGTTTTGAAATTTGAATATTTGAAATTGAAGAAACTCTACGTCGAAACCATAAGCAGACGATAATTGTCATAGTCGAATAGTATGTTTCGACACCCAGGAGCTATATGTAAATGGCGTTTTAACATTAAGTGTGCTGAAAATTTTATCATCTGATAGAGAATGAACTATAAATCATATTTTAAGCTAGGCATTATTCATTTCCTTTGCGAATACATCGTCAGACTTTTCGGATTTAGATATGACGCCGAATTAATAGGCGTTTCAGCTAGACCTGAATTGTGTGCAAAAAGCTAATCGCAGATAAAGGTAGCACTTACAGATTGATCCAAATATAACATCTGTTCAGATGAGACATTATATAACAGCAATTCAGAGCAAATGCCTATTGATAACTTTTCTGACATTGGTCCCATTTCCAAGGAGAGACGATGTTTAATCACCAAAGAAACAATGCGTACTATGATAAGACTAATGTGACTATTCACAATAGGAGTAGCGTCCATATCGTACTTTATTTATAGAAACGCTATGGAAAGTTCCGTGATAACCTTTGACACTAGTTTGGACCCGGATGAGACGCCGTGTTACTCGACATCTCACCAGGATCCAAACTGACTGGTACTAAAATCGACTATTTGAAAACAAATACAATAGTGTCCTTATATCAAAATAGGGCGAGCTTTCGAGGGGGCGAAAGTTTACCCAGCAGGTTAAAGTTTAAATGTGATAGGGAGATATTGTTATCGCAGCATGCCAACTGCAGAGGAGTTTTGATAAATGGTGCCATTAATTTCGCCCATGTTTGAAGAGAACTATTCAGAGCTGATCAAACTGCAGGCCATTTCGTTAATTGGTATTTTAGACATTTGTTTGCCATTCATTTTGAAAATAGGTACTACCCATTTATGTCCAGTTACCGTACAAATGATATTTACAAACATTGTTTTAAGTGTTGCACTGTTTGGATAAATGTTCTCATGTCAAAACAGCAAGTCCAGTATTACAGAAACACCCCCTCAGAGTAGATACATGTACAATACAACCTCTCTAAACCGGACGTTCAATTTAGTAATAAATACAGTAAAACCTCTCTATAACGGCCACTAAATTACATCAATTATTTTTTGTTAAAGGCAGGTGGTTGCTTAAAGCAAGGTGAAAGTAAAACAGCGTTCTGTTTTACTTTCACCTTGCTTTTAGCAGCCACATGCCCTAGATACCAACTAATTAACACAATTTAGTGTCCGTTATATAGAGAGGTTTTACTGTATATGTCTTAGAGACAGATGGATGTAATTCAGGATGACTCTCACCCTGCATTAGGCAGCTACCTACCTACATGAATCTAAATCCGTCGCAACTAGAATTACGGTTTAGAGAGGTTTTACTGTATACGATTTAGACAAATGCACTTAGTAATTGTTGCTTTTGTATAAATTGATCAGTTGCCACCACTGATACAGTCCTCCCTCCCTACAACGACCCTCTCAATAACGATTCCCTCCTTGCAACAACGCATGTCACTGTTTCCGAAACAACAAGGCTCCATAAATAACTTTTTTCCATCGTATTTTCTTTATGCCTCCATCAAACCCTATGTCGTGACCCTCTTTAGAATCGTCACTTTGTGACGATTCTAAAGAGTGGTCACAACATAGGGTTTGATGGAGGCATAACGGTTTTAGTTCTTGAAATAAACCTTATCTGGGGATCTGCAAACAAGCTAATTATGTATGATTTTCCCTCCCTATAACAACTCCCTCTGAACAACACATACAATATTCGTTTATCCCAAAGGGTGTCGTTGTAGAGAGGGAGCACTGTATACGCGTATCACTATCAAACACTGTATATTACATGTATTTATGTTTATGTTGTAAACAATTTGAACCACAATTTAAAATGTTATATTCAATCGGTATAAACCGCTGTTTCCTACATCAAAACAACACGTCGTAAAGGCGCGTGGGTTACTGGAATTAACAGAGCAATGGAGAGAAGTGTGTGTTCCAATTCTAAAAAACGTCATTTCTCCACGGACCACTTTGTTGTAATGATGTTTTTGAACATTGGCGCCTTTAAAAGCAGATTATTGCTTAATGCAGAACAACCGTAATGCAGAAATATTCTACATGTACATGTATATGAGTTTTCTGCATTACTGTTGACCTACATTCAAATACCACCTGCCTTACAGATCCATTATAAGACAACAGTCGCTTATTAATCAACGAACTCACGAATATTGAACTACAGACTATTTGACGTGGACTGTATATGCTTCATTAACCCTTTATGCGATATAGTTGTCCTTTCGCGTCTTTGTAAACAGAGTACATCGTGGTAAGGGTCTGGGTTATATGAGTTAATATACATATAATGCTACAGTGTCTGACAGTGATTACGCGGCCAAAGTAACCGCTTACATGCGGCAAACCTGTGTACCGGTATTTACAGTGTAGACCAAGACCAGCGGGCTCCTCCAGTTAAGCATTCATTGCCCACTCGCAGATAAGACAATTTCCAGCCGTCTGTCAAGAAGCTATCAGTTACGATCGATGTATATTAGAATGCAATATATGTACCAAATTAGCCTATATTGCTGCACACTATAGTGTACTTTAATTTCGGCTTGCAAGTAATAATGATTATACTAAATTGAAAATTGTGCTAATTATGGTCGTACAACTATTCGGTAGACATATCCCTGATATATAACGTTCAGCTATGTTTAGATATATTACTTTCAGTTATGTGTATGACAGTTATCCAGAGAAGCCACCGTTATCTATAATTGTCTAAACTTCAATTAAATTTGATAGATCGCATTTATCTAGCCCAGTGGGTAGCATTGACTAAACGCGCACCATTATTTCTTTTGATAGAGTTCTTGTCAAATATATTGAGACAGTATTCTGTCATTTGTTTCTATTGTTGCTACTGTCTAATGCATTTTCACTTCGGAGGATGAAATATTTTATCTACAGTTAGAATTATATAAGTTTGTAAAACCGCAACGCTTTACCTCATAAGAACTAATTTCACACCTTTGAAAACAGAGTATATCAGGTTCAGACAAGTCGTACAGTAGCTGGCTGATCAGGGTCTGCTCAGTTTGCTTATGAATTAATATAGATCTGATTCTACAGTTTTCTGTAATGGGCAATATCCTATGCCAAATTTCAACACCTACTGAATATTCATTAACAAAATAGTTATAAAGAAATATGGAAGGTGGAACGATGTAGACATTTTAGAAAGAACAGAAACAGATCTACCAAATTCTATTAGCAAACAGAGCAGACCCTGATCAGACGGCTCCTCTAGGAGCCGTCTGATCTGGGTCTACTCTGTTTGCAAGTGCGTGAAAACACGTTTATATGAAGGAAAGGGTTATACAACATCGTCTCATTAATATCCACGACGTCATTATATTTACATCAATATCTGTCAGATAAACGGTTAAATGATTCAACTGTTTATATAATTATACATGAAATAACTAACATTCACTATAGTGATAAATGTAATAATTAATGTTTACTATAGTGATACTATTTTATATTTTCAGGCTGATCAACTATCGACGACTGTCCAGCAAAACAAGTACAGCTAAATAGTGCAAAGGTATGGTTTTAAATTAGTTGATGTCTGCTTCATCTCTGATTTCACAATTTGACTATCTTCCGATATGTTCAAGGATGTGAAGGAACCGAATTACTCGGCGTCTCATCTACATCCAAGCGGTTTCCTAATCCAGTTTGGTCGCCCTTTACAGAAAAATTGTTAATATGTTGATTGTAAGAAAGAAACCTATTGAATTTGCAAATAGTGTAGACTCATATCAGTTGCCTTATATGGGGAACTCTAAATAGGGTACGTGCCGGTTGCCAGTTAAATTCTTCAATCAGAATGAATAGTTTCACACTAAACGGACCTTAGTATTAAACAATGAGGGACCATTCAATTTTATATATGTGGACAGGTATATAGGTGGACAGGGATGTAGGAGGACAGGGATAGAGGTGGGAAGGGATATATATGGATAGGGATAGAGGTGGATAGGGCATAGGTTGTAGTAAATGAAGACGAAAATGATGCACATTGTTCTGCAGGTTGTTTAATAATATATGTTACCATTACAAACTAATATAAAACTTACACAGAACACACAGCACAGTCATGCTATATGCCATTTTAAAGGAAACATGACTTTTGTGCAGCATCAACCCTTTCGGCGCCAAATAATATTTCATCTGCTAAAATCATCGTCTGCTTCAGGTTTCAAAGTTGTGTTGTCTTCAATGTTTTTACAAACACGTTATCTGAGTATCAAATAGTTCGGATCCTTAGTAGACACCGAGTTACTCGGCTTTGTTACTCGGCGTCTTCTCTGGGTCCAAATTGTTTGCAATGGTTATCACGTATTCGTATATGGCGGCGACAGACTTACGCTAGCACCTGTCTGTAAGCTCGAGAATTAAACCTCCTATCGTGGTCGTATTATAGACATTTACTGTATTTCTAAAAATACTGTTGTATAGCTACACTAATCCCTATCTAACTTGCACGCTCTGTGGAGGTTCTAATAAAGTAGAGTTTTGATGAGAAATAAAAGTTCAATCTCTTATCTGCAGCCCCAATATTCATCGGTTGAAACTAGTGTTAGCTGAATGACGTCATGTGTCACACTTCAATCTATAGTCCATAACAATGTCAAGCATTAATACCAGGATTTGGCAATAGTTTTCACATGATCGGTTCAAAATGTAGCG
Organism: Azorinus chamasolen; assembly: GCA_963576725.1. NCBI lineage: Eukaryota > Metazoa > Mollusca > Bivalvia > Cardiida > Solecurtidae > Azorinus > Azorinus chamasolen. The sequence continues at coordinate 79,812,379 of OY755245.1, forward strand.
TTCAGATCAAACGCATTACAATATGTTCCCAACAGTTGCGAGCGTTATGCAACACTTGGACATGACACAATATAGATAGATAGATTAATTTCAACATAAAATGTACACTTACAGGGCAATCTGTTATCAAAACATACATAATAACCAAACAACATTATGTATTATTTAAAACAAACATGTCAATTAACATTATATGCAACCTTATACTAAATCCCTTCTGTAAAATGAAGAAACGAGATACATAAATGCACTTTCAAAGAAATAAGCCGCAGACATCGAACTAAATGTTGAGACAAACATTTAAGTTCCAGATGAGATGCCGCCTTGTAAAGACGTCGACTGATCTAGAACTTCACTGTTTGCCATGGTGCAATGCGCTATGATATACGACGTACAGTTCCCTATGATTCTTTAAAGAATCAACGTGTGCAATCAGTGTTTGCATCGTGCAGACACAGATTCAAAAATCTTACTAACGGATGTATTAGCCCCATTATATATACTATACTTATATATACTACAATTGCATCTACCGTAAAACCTCTCTATAACGGCCGCTAAATTGTGTTCATTAGTTGGTATTTAGGACAGGTGGCTGCTTAAAGCAAGGTGAAAGTAAAGCAGAACGCTCCTAGCAGGAGCGTTCTGTTTTACTTTCACCTTGCTTTAATCAGCCACCTGCTCTTAACACAAAATATTTTATGTTTTTAATGACCGTTATAGAGAGGGTTTACTGTACTCGCAAAGGCGCAATTATCACGCTTTCTGTGTATGCATCAATTACGGATTGCCCCGTACAACAGTAATTAACATTCATTTTTTCTTACGGATTGCCTCGTACAACAGTAATTAAAATTCATTTTTTCTTACGGATTGCCTCGTACAACAGTAATTAAAATTCACTTGTTCTTACGGATTGCCTCGTACAACAGTAATTAAAATTCATTTGTTCTTACGGATTGCCTCGTACAACAGTAATTAAAATTCATTTGTTCTTACGGATTGCCTCGTACAACAGTAATTAAAATTCATTTGTTCTTATGGATTGCCTCGTACAACAGTAATTAATATTCATTTGTTCTTATTGCCTCGTACAACAGTAATTAATATTCAGTTGTTCTTACGGATTGCCTCGTACAATATACATTAATATTCATTTGTTCTAGTTAAGTTCTAACATATGACGATCGGAACTTTCAGTTGAACTCGTTGTATGTTCAAAGTTTATAAATACATTCGCAATAATCTTTAGTTTAGTAACCCGACCTCCAGATATATAATTTGATATAGTTTATATCCGAACGATTTTATTATGATTAAACGACTATTTGATATTATATTATTTCTCTCGTTTTTTTCTCTCTCAAAATGCAGCACCACCACTTATTACAATACTCGTACATTGATTTTAGCAAAAGTAGTTTTCAGCCAGAAACAATACCACTTGCTTAGATCTCGATTTCTAAAGGCTGAATAATAAGAAGGTGATATTTGAGGGATTATGCGTTCCTTAGCAGGTGCATTTCAAACAACAGATGGATCAGTTATAAAGAGCAAATGCAATTATTCCCGATGTCACTTGATTCCAACCAATTACTTTTCATGCGGAAATTGCATAGAAAATTAGAAATGGCCTTCCTCCCGTTTCCCGCTACTCATGAGAAGACTCGCATTTATAAACAACTGGGTTCCTAAGGAGAGCACCAAGTAAACATGCGTGATGTTAGGATCCAAACAGTACGGTACTCGTTAATAGATTCTGAAAACATATTCAACAGTTTGAGGTGATTTTCTTTCAATATGATAAGGGTCACCTCCAGTCGGACTATCCAGTCCACGACCTTAGTCGCATGTGCAAAGAGTTTGGATCCAGATGAGACGCAGAATAACTCGGCTTGTTACCAGGGCCCCGATTGGCTAATACTCAGTACATAGTTTCAGAAAAGATTGTTCGAATCTGAAGTAGTCGAAATTACACGAGATTCCAATTTGAGCAGACATGCTTTACAGCGGGCTAAGGGATACTAGCGGGATAAGGGATAATATTATTTGGTGCAATGAACCCCTGATATTAAGACTCCTCAATTCTCGATTCCGTTTAAATTACCAAACGTTCTTTATGGCTTAAAGACCCTAAAATGTCAAACTCCGTCTTATTTCTGTGTCAACCTATCAGATTTGAATTAACTTTTAGCCTGCCAAGCGCAATCTTACTTGCATTACAATTTGCATATAGATTTGATTCAGATGAGACACAGAGTGACTCAGTGTCTTGTCAGGATGCAAACCACGTGTTTAACACCCGGTCAATAGTTCCTCCACGAACGTTTCGGGAGTAGGTATACATCGGGAGTGGGTACGCATTGCGACATATCGGAGTAGAAGTACACAGCATGGTTACGAGAGGATACTGGTTAACGCACAATTGCTACATACAAAAACTCGTCCAATTGAGATTGTCTTTTCAACCTATCAGGGCGTTAAACTGGTTTGGTCTTGTGAAACGCTGAGTTACATCTGTACCTAAACTTCGCATTTTGATGTAAAAATTAATGACGTCATTAATATTGATTACATTATGTTTTTATAAGTGCATATAATATTACATAAAGGAATAGAACAGACTCGGTTCAGACGATTCCTACTGGTTCTTCTCTGAAATCTAACAGCGTATCTATGAGGTAAATGATAAGTATACAGTAAAACCTCTCTTAACCGGAATTCTAGTTGATAATAATTTAGATACTTATAGGCAGGTGACTGCTTAATGCTCTTTTTGCATGACTTTCACCTTGCATTAAGCTGCCACCTGTCTCCAAAACCGATATTTATATTCATTTGAACGTCCGGTTTACAGAGGTTTTACTGTATAACCAGGCTACATTGTCGACGAACTGATCATTATTTCCGGCAACATTCGGTGGCAACTGTCGGCAACCATCGGTAGCAGGCTTCGGTATCTTTCGTTTAGAGGTATCGTGATTAACGTGGTCGCCATGCTCCGTGTCAGTGATTCTAGTGATTCTCCAGATTATTGCCCCCGGATTGCGGGATTAAACGGAATTTTATTAATGCCGTGTCAGTATGATCGGACAATAACCCTTCAATCGCCCGTAGCAAATTTAAGATTCTAGTATTGTTGTTTTCAAAATGTGTCGGCTGCTGCAATTTTTCATTACTAGATTTCCCTCTTTTTTCTTTCCAAAACATAAACACAGAGGGAAACAGTTCGTGTCCCGATGAGGCGACGAGTAGCGTCTTATCTGGATCGAGACTGTTTTCAAGTGTAAGCATGGATTCAACATTGGCAGAACAAGCGCTCTCAAAATGTCTAACACACAAATACCGTCTCGTCTTCCAATCTGGAATTAACGTTCCTGATGTTTCTATGGCAATATCAACCTTTATGCTGCTAACTACGACCTGGCTCGCACTTGCAAAAACTTGCCCCAGAAGAGACGCCAAGTTAGTCGGTGTCTCATCAGGATCTAAGCTGCTTAACCCTCAGTCAGTAGGATCTTAAAAAAGCCTGACCGAATCTGATATAGTCAAAATTGTACAAGATTCAAACATGGTCAATTATTATTTTAAGAGAGGCATAAGAGTTATAACAAGATTCAAAATTCACTTTCTTTAGTGGGCTAATCTGTACAGATAATAGGTCAAACACTTACTAATGGACAGTGGAATCACAGGCTTGGGTGTATTTCTATGATCTGGAATGTACTAATGTAATGCGATCAGTAACACCACAATTATGGTCCTTGACATAGTCAATATTAAGGGCTTTTTATATGTCAAGTTTGTTATTAACCCATTACCTCATAGGCTATTTTTAGATACAACATCTTTGAATAAATCTACCGAAAAGGAGCATTAGCTAGAGAAAAGGAAACGTTTAGAAACCATTGTGATAAATAGATCATTTGCTCCTATAGGAGCAAATGCTCTATTTATCACAATGGTTTCACAAAGTGACTTCTACAGAGTCGTCAAAAGTCGTCAATATGAGGGAATGGGTTAATATGAAAGCAAGAGAGAGACATCCGTGTCCTGTGAACATAATTCTAGTTTCTATTGATGCTAGCTCTGTTACATCGAATCCGTGTTATTTAAAATATCATTTGCTTTACTCAAACCATACGCCGTTTAACTCTTTTATTCAAAACCGCAGTTGCAAAGTATTGTTTAATCTGTATTTCCTGGTAAATCTAATTGAAACAGACAATGCAATGTTATGCTATTAATTCGATACAAGAGCAAAACTAGACTGATTAAAATGTATTGATCGGTTAAATAATGAGGTGCTGAAAATCAATGATTGCTTTTGATTTGACAGAATAAAAACCATTACCATTGGCAAACAAGTGTAGTTATGTGTATTGCAATGGCAAACAAGTGTAGTTATGTGTATTGCAATGGCAAACAAGTGTAGTTATGTGTATTGCAATCAGCAGAATAGGTCTAAATCACTTCTACAAAACGTATAAATCAGAGTGCAGGCATCACGAAATGCTTGGCTATCTGTCTCCTATAACCATCAGTGAATGTGCGTTCGTGCGAGCGTGCGTCCGTGCATGCTAATTGTTATAATACGATTCTTCTATTTACCTCCCACATATTGTCAGGGTCTCACCTTTGTAATGCATGCACATGTTTAACCATTTATTCCACATGTAGGCATTTGAACGACTTTTCTTCAAACGGTGTACACACAGAATAGCCTTGCCCTGTAGGAGCCGTTTGATTATGGTCTGCTCTGTTTGCTTATGAATTAATAAGTCTCTACGGTTTCTGCCATGACCTAAACTTGGAGTGTTTATATTTCACTATACAGGTTAAGCTAATAAATATTCACTACGTCTATGTTACTTATAAGAGTAGTCATGGGCCTCATGATTAATCATGGTTTGTATGTATAGCGCCATGTAAAAGTGACACGTGCAAATAGAATAGACCCAGATCGGCATGAATAAACATCTATAATGTTTGTTCAAAATTTTCTCAAAGGGTCGCATTTTCAAAAGTCGGACTTGACATAAACCCTTTGAATGTTGAACGACCCTTCAGTGTTTACCTATATATCATTTTCAGTATAAAAAGCTTAAAGATGCTATATGCTTTTGAATGAGAAACATTGCAGACCCTGATTAGAGGGTTCCTCTTTGTGCCCTCTAATATGGGGTTACACTGTTTGCAAATGCCAGTATATTCCATTCCCGGATTCAAAGGACGAATAGGTTCAGATCATATTACGTTTATGCTAATCACACCACACTGAAAATGATCCTTCGTGTTAACCCTTTCCCTGTTCTATGTTTATTCCAAATTCCAATACCTGTTGAATATTCATGGACAAAATAGTTATATTCAAATATGCAGGGTGGAATATTGTAGGCATTTTAGAAACTACAGAAATATGTCTATCGAATTCCGTAGGCAAACAGAGCAGACCCTGATCAGACGGCTCCTCTAGGAGCCGTCTGATCTGGGTCTACTCTGTTTTCAAATGCGTGAAAACACATTTATATGAGGGAAAGGGTTAAACATGCGTTTTAATGTTACAGTCGTACTTCAATCCTTTTCTTCATAAAACGAACGTCTAAACGGAGTAGATCCAGATCAGACGACTGCTGCTGATGCCGTCTGGTTAGGGTCTACTATGTTTGATTATGGTATAATATAGAACTAATTGTACGGTTTTGCCTGAGCCAAAATGGCATGTGGTCATATGCCAATATAAAACATAACCTAGTTAATATTTATGTTGTCATTAGTTTTTTATGTGAATATGCAACACGGAAAGGGTTGGCAATAACTATCTTTTTATGCTGTGTGTTTCGTATGACACCATTGTCGGCACGTGGACACACTTATATAATTATATTGGTATGCATGTATATTTCAGATTGTCAGTATAAGCTTGGGGACAAAGCTATTCCTTACGGGGCGAAGGCTGCCAGATATAACTGCCTAATTCTTCAAACAAATAAAAGGAAACTAAGATATGAAACATTTGTGGACGATAATCTCTGAACCTCAGAAGCTATCAGAACAAACGTGTTTGTTTTGCGCATCTTAGTTGCAATGTTATATGAGTGAAAGACAACTTCACAACTAAATACGTGTTAAGAAGCGAATTCATTATGAGTGTAACGATGACTGAGGCCAGACTATCCAGGTTGGAAATCATTCTGATATAGTGGTTATACGTGACATATTTATATAAACTTGTCACTCACGGCTTACGATCGTAACATAGTTGCAGCTGTTCCAGGACTTGTTGTTTTTCCATTTATACAGAAATCATGGCTACCACAGAAGATCCAGAAACGACAACATTTGGGAATGTTTCCAACGAAACACTTCCAGAATATCCTAATAATGATTTAATGAACTCGCCAGCTTTAACGGCGCTTTTTGTGTTCTTATATGCGATCATATTCCTCATAGGCGTCAGTGGAAACTCTCTGGTCATATTTGTAGTCATGAGAAACAAGGCTATGCAGACTATTACTAACATCTTCATCACCAATTTGGCAGTGTCAGATATTATGATGTGCTTGTTGGCCGTACCATTTACTCCGCTGTCATTCTTTATGAATTCCTGGATATTTGGGAAAGTCTTGTGTCACATTGTTCCCATGTCTCTTTGTATATGCGTCTACGTCTCCACTCTGACATCTACAGCAATCGCAGTCGACAGGTACTTCGTCATCGTCTACCCATTCAAGCCAAGGATGAAAACCGGCGTTTGCCTATTGATGATCCTTGCAGTTTGGATCATCTCCGTGTCCATTTCTCTTCCTCTCGGAATATATCAGCACATTGAGAAAAAGGAAGAAGACGATACACTGTCCTGTTCGGAAAATTGGCCTAAAGACCAAGCTCGGCAATTCTTCACAGTAACAAGCCTTGTGATGCAGTACATAGTGCCTTGTAGTATAATTACATACTGTTATGCCAAAGTGTCCCTGGCTTTACGTAGGCGATCAAAATCTCGCATAGGAAGTGGAACAGCGTCTAGAGAAAGGGACGAAATGGAAATTAGAAGGAAACGTCGCACGAATAAAATGTTAATTGCCATGGTGACAATTTTCGTATGTTGTTGGCTAGCTTTGAACTTGGTTTTATTAGTGGCTGAATATAATGCAATGTTTAGACGACAGAAGTACTTTTCTCTGATATTTTTCACTGCTCACGTTATTGCTATGAGCTCCACAATATATAACCCATTTTTATATGCTTGGATGAACGACAATTTTAAGAAAGAATTTAAGCTCGTGTTGCCCCGTTTGTTCAGATCTGGTACTGATCGAAATGTCAACGGGAGCTATACGCAGTACACCCATGTGGAAACCAATCCATCGGTAGTCATGAATAAATCGCCTCAAAAGGAAACTAACGGGAACGAAAACGCGAAGGAAACGAAAGCTTACTTCGAAGCGGAAACTGAAAAGGTACACTTGAATGTGAATGAAGAAAATGACAACTCTGACTGAAGGTACCTGGAGACTCATTTGTAAACACGGATAGGACAAAAGGTGTTAGAACACACCATGGAATTCGATCAATGGAACCTGTTTAATTCCGCCGCCTTATGAGACTGTATCACTATCAACAGATTTTGACGAGTTGATGTGTTGATTTGTAATTGACTGGGATTATATTTGGTGGAATGATTTCATGAGTCGCTGTTCTTGTTCAAGTGTAAAAGAAATAGGTTATAGGTCGACGAAGCTGCGTAATGTTGACATTGTTTTGAATCATGAACACAGTTGACATGTTCATATATACATATGAGTCTCCGGTATTGCTGAAAAAGACCATGAACTTGATTTGCAGGCGAGCCTTCGACGTTGTTAGAAAGCCTCTGTTAGGGCGGATGATGATGTTAGCTCCTTCACTGCCATTCGCGAATCTGTGATCGCCTTTGCAAAATGTAAGGATCCAGATGAGACACCGACTATTTGGGCTTCCCATCAGGATCCAAACTATTTGATACAATATGTAGTGTTTTAGCAAATATATAGGGGAGTTTATAACATGAGAATTAAAACAGATGACACATTGTACAGACAACTAAACTTGGCAGCGAACGAGTTAAACTTTCACGACAGGACTCATCTAGGGCTATGGATAAAGGTGCGTATTGAAATACGTACATCGTCATTTCACCACCAAATCATATATTGTGATCATTCAAATAGAATGGACACACGATAGAATATGGTGGAGAAATAATGGAGCTATATTCTTGAAAATGTTTAAATTTACGCATCTTATCTGGGCCTTTGGGAGAATGAATACTTTAACAGATTGAAGACGAGTCATTATCGGAGCATATAACCAGGAGGCAAACTAGTTTAGGAAATGAGATGAGTGCTTTAGAAGAAGTGTCAGCAGCTGCACTGTTCAATTGGAATGCCTCAAGAGTATTGACATGTGGAGAACAGAGATAAAACGTGAAAAACAACCCAGATCTCGAATTCTCCATTTCATTAAGGCATCACAATGGTTCTTTAGGCAGGAGTCAGTGATGGGTATCGATCTTTCGGAGGAATGTCAACATGTAACAATATTTTATTTACGATGCATATGTTTGACGTAGTAAATACGTATGGACTTGTAATTTTCATTCTTTAAGCATCAAATAGATACATACTGTTAAACATGTAATTCCAGATGACATGTTTGCTTTTACCTCAGTTTAGGAATTAAAAGAAAACAATTGCCGTTTAATATTCTACAGAAAGAAACCCTCTTTACAACTCATATAATGCCTGATTGCTACATATTACAGACAGGTGGTGGATTTGACTGTTAGATGTTACAGACAGGTGGTAGCTCTGACTGCTAGAGGTTACAGACATGTGGTAGCTGTGACTGCTAGAGGTTACATACAGGTGATAGCTTTGACTGCTAGAGGTTACGGACAGGTGGTAGCTTTGGCGACTAGAGCTTACAGACAGGTGGTAGCTCTGACTGCTAGAGGTTACGGACAGGTGGTTGCTTTGACGACTAGAAGTTACCAACAGGTGGTAGCTCTGACGACTAGAGGTTATAGACAGCTTGTAGCTTAAGCCCTAATGCCCAATGCTTCCTACAGTCAACTCGTCCAAATCCAAGTTTGGAAACCATCCATGTGTCATATTAGGGAGGGGAGATGCCTTGCAAAGAAAGAATATTCTGGTAGAAACCATTGACATCCACCGGTTATGCAAACAACCTTGACCCTGAACAGAGGGCACCTGGAGGATCCCTCTGATCTGAATCAAGACTGTTTACCTCTATCTCATCTATGGGATTGCGGTAGCTAAATGTTTATGGAGATCCAGAGGTATGCAGCAGGCTATAATATGAGTTTTCTGTTGTTTCGTTCTGCATTAACCTACTATACCTACTTTTAAATATAGTAGAACCTGTCTTAACCTTTCGCTTGCTATTCACGTCAATATACCTACCTGTAAATAGTGAAGACCCAGATAAGACAGCTCCTGCAGGAGCTGTCTCATCAGGGTCTGCACTATTTACAAGTGGATCGTGCAACCAGTGCACTTCACAGCAGTGATTGCACAGCGAAATACTTTTACACAGTGAAGATATATATATAATTATACAACATGGCATGGGTAAAGAAGGAGAAATGTATTTTAAAATTCAGCAAGAGAAGGGTTAAGAAGCTATCAATAATAGGTATTAGTCAGGGTCTGTAAGGCAGGTGGTAACTTAATGCATGTTAAGAGTATGCTAAACGTCCAATAGGAGCTTTCTGTATTACTTTTGTCATGTCGTATTAAGCAGCAACCTGCCTTTGAAGACTCCTATGTTCAATAAATGAATGACCGCTTAAGACAGGTTCTACTGTATGAATTTAGTTTTACTGAACTATCATGTTATGTATTAGGTGGTCAACTTGGAGAGGGTTAACTGCAGCTGGTTTTAGTTTTTTATGTATCTTTTATATTCTGTTGCTATTAAAAGATTGATAAACAGCAACACTTGATTTAAGCGGTCATTAAACAAAGATCCAATTATGGGTATGTAAGGCAGGTGGTAGCTTATTGCAAGTCAAAAGTAATACAGAATGCTCTTATATAAACTTTCTGAATTACTGTTGCCCTGCATTAAGCACCTGTCTGCTTATTAAGACTGTGAAAGTGTCCACCACCTTTCAGATGCTGACCTTTCGAAGTGAAACTGTCTAGCATGATTAAACTATTGAGTTCATTCAGTATGGACATCTTAAACTTGCTACATGATTTCTAATAACAGACAGTGCAGATCCTGATCAGAGGGTTGCTCTAGAATAGAAACCCATCAGATCTAGATATACACTGTAAATAGAACCTGTCCTAGGCGGACATCTATTTATTGAACATAGGAATCTTAGAAAACAGGCGGTTGCTTAATGCACGGACAAAGTAATGCAGTAAGCTCATATAGACCCAACATTTTGATGGCCGCTTAAGATACTTTCTATTTGAAAATGCCAGTACATGCGTATCCCGCATTCAAACGGTTCAAGCCATCAATATTAATAATTATTTATGTTTTGTTTTACAAAATAAACAAACATTATGGTAAAACACATACTATTATAATGACTGAGTTTCAAATGCAATAATACCTCTGTAAAACCTGCACTCAAACTATGTCTAATTCTGGATTCTTAAGGCAGTTGATAGCTTAATGCAAAATGAATGTTACGCAAAAAGGCCCTGTAGGAGCTTTCTGTATAACGTTTGTTCTGTATTAACACATTCCCTCCAAGTGACACATTTTGGCCCCTCTGTAAAAGTCACATTTTGAAAACATTGTGATAAATAGAGCATTTGCTCCATAGGAGCAAATGCTCTATATCTCACAATGGTTTTAAAACTGCATAATTCTAAAATTCTCCTTTTCTAAATTAATGCTATTTTTCGGTAGATTTATTCAAAGAGGTTGGGTCTAAAAATAGCCTTGGAGGGAATACGTTAAGCAGACGCTTGCTGTTTTAAAACTTCTTTATTTATTAAATGAATCAATCTCTTTAGAGATGTTTTATCGAAGCTACATATATTTGGTTTATATGTTGCTTTGAATTATTGACTTAATATGAGGAGAAACTTACAAAGTATACAATAGGACCGCTGAAAGCCTTTACTCCATACACACGCGTCGTGTATATAATAACAACATCATGAACATGAATTAGATCAATTGTTATAATGACGCACAGACACGGGAAATTGTACCTTAGTAGAAACCGTAGAATCATATCGATATTACTTCATAAACAAACATAGTAGACCCTGCTCGGACTGCTCCTATAGGAGCCAATTGATACGGATCTATCCTGTTTGCAAAGGTTTAGAAAGGCGTATGGAGTAAGGGTTCTACAGCCGAAAAAGATGGCTGCTTAACCCTTAACCATTCGCTTGCTATTCACGTCAATATACCTACCTGTAAATAGTGAAGACCCAGATGAGACAGCTCCTGCAGGAGCTGTCTCATCAGGGTCTGCACTATTTACAAATTGATTGTGCAACCAGTGCACTCCACAGCAGTGATTTCACAGCGAAATACTTGTACACAGTGAAGCTATATATAATTATACAACAGGACATGCGCAAAGAAGGAGAAATGTATTTTAAAATTCAGCAAGTGAAGGGTTAACCTGAGCATGACATGTTCACCCCTGTGCAATCAATGTACACTTGTAGGAGTTGTCTGATTGGGGTCTGTCCTGCTTGCATATAGGCTGATATAGATTTAATTCTACAGTTTCTATCATGATACAATCCATTTATCATAATACGATTGTAATTATTCAATTAATTAATTATCATACAATCAATATTTCGTTTACGGCTATTCACCAGGTAAATGACTGATGTCGTATGAAATTAAAACCTGAAATAGACAATTATATATTTACGAGTAGCAGATTTAGAGAGGTTTTATTGTATATCAAATATAGCCATACATAGTTGTTATGACCAGAATGTCCTGTCTGAATGGACTTACTCACACCCGTCTATTGTTGGTATTTATATCGTGTTATCGAGTCATTCAATCATATCCTTTCCATTATCATATTAAGTAAGTAAAACCTCGCTAACTCAAACGTCCGGAAACACGTACTTGAGAGCAGTGTAGCTAGATGTCTGTGTACTGTAGGGTGAAGGTCACACAGAAGGCTCACATAGGAGCTTTCTGTATAAATTTCACCATGTATTAACCCGTCGCTTGCTATTCACGTCAATGTACCTAAATGTAAATAGTGACGACCCAGATGAGACAGCTCCTGCAGGAGCTGTCTCATCAGGGTCTGTACTATTTACACGTTGATTGTGCAACCAGTGCACTCCACAGCAGTGATTTCACAGCGAAATACTTGTACACAGTGAATATATATCTAATTATACAACAGGGCATGGGTAAAGAAGGAGAAATGTATTTTAAAATTCAGCAAGCGAAGGGTTAAGCTGCAACCGGTCTAAGCGTCAGATACTGATACTTATTGTGTGAGGACAAGCGGGGTTTTACTGTAGTGTTTTGTTGAGTGAGTTGGTTAACCCTTTACTCCATGGACATTCATCTAATCCATAATGACACCATGACTATTTATTATGCTCAAGTTTAATAATGTACACATGAATATTTGGTATTGCTAGAAACAGAAGAGTCAAATCTATTATAATTCCATAAGCAGGCTAAACAGACCCCGATCATGTGGCCCCTACAGGAGCCGTATGAACTGGGTCTACTCTGGTTATAAAGGCGTAGAAAGGCGTATTTATGGAGTAAAGGGTTCATTTACTCCGCTTACATGAATGTTACATATTACAATGTATGTGTGTGTATTTTGAGTGAGAAAGATTTGTCTGATAATGAAATGCAATATTATGTTTTTTTTATATAAATGGTCGGCTTTGCAACAATACGTACCGAGGCTATACAACAGGTCTTACGAGTTTGAACTGGGTCTATTTTCAATATCTTGTTAATCATATGTTGAGCTTCAACCAAACTCTGATTAATCAAATGTTGGAAAATGAATGGACAATTAAGCAGAATTTTAAACTTGGGGCCATAGTATTTTTCCAATACAGACAAGGCAACATGGGTTCCAATCAGGTCTACAACTTGCTTCAATAGAACCTGTCTGAGGCGGTCATCAAAAAGATGTCTAATTATGGGTCTGTAGACAGGTGGTTTCTTAACCCATTTGCTCCCATTGGATTATTCCATCCTTATATATTGGATTAGTCTATAACTTATCTAAGGGATAACTGGTCTAAATTTTCATTTTTGTTTTGTTTTTTGTATTGAATTTCCTATCAGCAAACAGTGTAGACTCTGGTCAGACGTCGCATTATGCAGCGTCTGATCAGAGTCTACACTGTTTGCCTACATCCCATATATGGGATCGTGGGAGCAAATGGGTGAATCCAGGTCAGAAATTATGCAGAAAGCTCCTAGAGGAGTTTTTGGCATTACTGTTGACCTGCATTAAGCAACCATCTGCTTTCTAAGACTCGATTAATATTGGACCGCTTAAGACATGTCCTACTGTAAAGTGGAGTGCCTGTTTATGAATGCCACCTGCATGTAATTTGACCCCGACCAGACGCCGTGTTTTAAGACTTCGACTAAAATGTGCATTGTTTGCCTTTTGTCCAATGCCGTTGACCGGGAAATATTCTTCCAGAATACCCATTATTTCATAAATATTCATGTGAAACAATATGTACTTCATGAATATTAATTAGATGAAGCTTTAAGTGATAGTGAAATTTGGCATTTGTGCCGTGGCAAGGACTGTTTAATCCGATCTGTATTATTTAATAACCCTGACCAGACGGCTCCTACCGGAACTGTTGTTATCTGGGTCTACTCGGTTTGAAAAGGCGTTGAACATAGACATGGATTGTAGTAAATGGTTAATGGGTATTCTATTGTGACACCGTAAGTAATTCTAATGACATTTTAATCCTTTTTAACCCTTTTCCCGTTGCTAGAGAAGGATGTCTTCCTAATCTCCGATTTGTCGCATTTTATGTTTGCAATTAGTTCAAACTTGTGAGAGGTTATTACCAGGTGTCTCATCTGGACCCACGCTGCTTTCAGACACGAATCGGGGTCCCCATTTAAAAATTAGACTTGTCGAAATATGCATTCGTAGCTAATGTATCTTTTATCAAGGGAACTGAATTGCTAGATTTAATTGTTTATAATACACTGATAATGCAACCAGTGTAGGTTCTCATTACAAGGTTGTTAAGGAAGCTATGTGATCTGGGTCTGCATTGGTTTCTTATGACCAGTTCTCAGCGCGCTAGACATAATTCGATTAAAGGATGTTCCATAATAACACCGAAACTCCTCCCATGATATTTCAACTACATGTATATACATTCCGCCATTATTCATATTAATAGATTAACAGAGCAGACCCTGATCAGACGATTCCTTCTAGAGCCGTCTGATCCATTTCTACTGTGTTAACCCTTATAGTATGGGACACGAGTCACTAATGTCCTTTTCAAACAGTGTAGACCCACATGAGATGGATCCACTTTTCTTTTGAAAAATCCCTAGATATTCACCATAAACATGACCTGTTTGAATTTTGGAAGAGTCCAATTGAAAACTGAGCGTTGTAAGGGTTAAGGCGCCTGTATTAGGTAATAGGTTAACTGGGGCCTTCTGATCTGGATCTATTTTGTTTGCAAGACATGAAGAGGCGTCTCTATCAGGTTATGGGTTAAACTGTACCCTACTTCTTAAAACACTAATATATATTAACGAAGTGGTCTCTATAGTGAACCTTTATTCTCATTACAAACATGACCACGGTAAGTGACTACCATGGGATTGTTTGTGGTAATATGTCAGTGCATAAACTATTTAGCTTGGTTAGATCTTAAATGTCTTATTGAATGCCGTATTGCACGTGAATGGCGCGTTGCACGTGAACATATACCTTCGTTGGTGTAGGCGCTACTTCACTAAGGCACTATATATTGAGGGTCTTCATGGGTCTTCATAAAAGGTAATTGAAGTATTGTGGTATGCCGGGTTTGACACGTTTAGATCACGACTGGTCTTGTGCAACATTATTTTGCGTACAACGGATGTACATGTTCACGTAATGCCATCATATGTAATTGTATATGGACGAATAGAAGTGTATGGATTTAAGACATTTACATATTCAACACAAGGTGATAATGGGTATATTTTAAGATGTTCTGGAGAAACCCTTTACTCCATAGACAGCGTGTTTGCCAACGGATTAGACCCAGACCAGACTGCTCGAATAGGAGCCGTCTGATTGGGATCTGCTTTGTTTGCTTATTGAGTGACGTAACTCTGATTCTATAGTTTCTGCTATGGTCAAAATTCCATACGATTATTATGGTATTATAAAAAAGTTAATTAATATTTATGATGTCATTATTTCTTGCAAGGAATTAGTTCATGCATTATGTCCTGCATGGATATTGATGGAGTACATGGCCAAGTCCATATAGAGACGTGTTTGTCTTTCCTGGACACGCTATTTGGTTATTAACACTGTTACATAGTATTTTCTACTTGAATGAACACGTACGAGATTCTGTCCGTGTTACGAAACATCACACGTCTAATAGCGTATCCTAACTACGGCAGCCGTGACTATTTGCATAAGCGTCAGTACAGCACGTGTTAGCGTATCTCCACGCGACAGACAGTGTAAGTTCTTACATACTACTATCGCAACTGGAACAATTGCAATACGTTTTAACGTACAACACACAATTTACATTCCGGTCGTCATATATTAGGCCCTGCAATAATTGCCGTCATAGGGGCCTTCGTAAGTAGAGCTTCATAATAAATGAAACAATAAGTCCATAAACAAACAAAAACCTGCCTTGTCTCATTTTAACCTTTTGACTGCTGAGTGTTTAATTTGATTTGTTCATGATTACCAAATGGTAGGTTCAAGTCGGCATTGAATGGTTAAATTTGTAAGGCGACATTGACCGAGAAACAGTGCAAACTCTGATCAGATGACTCCTGAAGAAGCGATCTGATACGAGTCTACACTGATAGTTAATACCAGTTAAGCTGCTTTCCGCATTCAACGGGACAAAATGTAGCACTTTTAGTCCATCAGAATTGTACAGTTCAAGCCTGACAGACGAACTGCTGTATTGTAAAACCTCCCTAAACCGGACGTTTATATTAGCATCAATGTCTGTCTTAATGCGGGGTTACAGCTATGCAGATTGCCCCTAAAGTAGCTTTCTGCGTGACAGTCACTTGCCTAAAACAAAGTCTTCTTTATTAAATTTCCGATGTAGAAGAGTTTTGCTGTTCTCCAAAAACGTATTGACTTCTTTATTTTACATAACCGGAACATTAGATTCTCAAAAACAATTCAGCTTGATAGATTCAATAGCCTTGTTAACTGTTCAATGATTTATTTGTTAACCATTAGCATATGGAATCCATTTTGTTAAACCTTTACCTGATTTTCATTTCATTGTTTATTCATTTATACTATCAGAATATCAAACAGTTTGGATCCTGATGAGACACCGAGTTACCCACACTCTCATATTGATCCAAATTCTTTGAACAGGTCACCATAAGTTCGTCCTATCAACTGTAGTAAGCCATGTTTGCACTCAACTCCTCGATATATTATATATAGACAAAAACAGTTCTTTTTCAGTTTACGGTCATTAAACTGGTGTATATTTTGAAAACAAGGAAACAACGGGTAAATGGAACTAAATATATCTGTAAAGCTATTCAAACTCATATGATTTATGTTATGTAACAGTGGTAGCGATAACACAGTGCATGCTGAAAAAGAGCTTTTTTGACAGAGCTGTCATTATTTTATCATATAACGTTGTAGTTGATATTTAACAAGTTGTTGTGTGAATGAATTGTAGTTTGTATGTTATAAAATGAATAAAGGTCCATGGTTTCTGTTTTCAATTATTTCCATAAATGTAACGAAACCGAATGCGTTGGCTTATGTTGTCAAAAGATGCACGCATAGCTGACGTACAAAAAGACATAGACCAGTTAACTCGGTCGCTGCCAAGTACAGTCGTCCACAAAGTGGTCGTATGCCATGATCTTCTTTTTAGAATTTAATTTTTACTTTTAAAAATGAAACATTTTTTAGATAGTTGTCACGTCGAGTTACTCGGCTTCTAGCCTGAATTCATTCTGTATATAAAGGTGGTCACAGATCGCCATTGGCGAATTCATGTCTGATCCTTTGCACGCTGTAGTAAATGCGTGCTTTGATCCTTGTCCCGAGATGTTAAAGGTTTTGCTTGAGTCTGAGATCATTCTGAAGCATCAGGGTCCGAAAATCTTCTGAGTCTGAGTACATTTTCAAGTAAAAGAAAGCGCAAAAGCCGACCAATCAGTTGCTTGAGAATGATCTAAGACTCAAGCACAAAAGGTTTTTAACCCCGAGGCCTAGTTTGTCAGAATTTGAGCTTGCTCCAACCGTGACCAATCAGATACTTGAATGAAGCTAGACACATGTTCAGAAGGTTTATACGGTCGTACCCTAGTGTGCTGCATCTTATCAGGGTCTAGTATAGTTGACCTTCTGATACTGATTAATATTAACATTGGAAGGCTTCTCTATAAACAAGTTTTGATCGGATTTACACTTATACTTACTTAGCGTAAATAATTAAATACATTAGAGTATGCACATTTTGTAATGGTGGCGGATAAACTAACCTTATTTCTACATTTAAATTCGGATAAACATACATAGGCGAATAATGCTGACTGAGATTATTTCAACTTTAAGGAACAGGGTAAACAGAGGTTGCTACTATTTCAGTTTAATTAAAATTATTAAAACTATTCCGCATCGATTTATTGGGCCATACAATCGCATGGAGAGAGAAGAGAGAGACGATTGGATGTCCGGATTCTTGTTGTAACTAGGATACTGTTGACATTCTTCCTAGGGTTAATTGTGCACCACCTTCAGCATTCATTTGTCAAAGACACAAAACATATGTAAGGCGGTAAACACTGTAGTTGTATCACATACACTTTTGTGTTTCTGCTTAGAAGTGTGGAACGTCCTTTACGCCTGTGACCAATGAACTAACTATACACAACATGACGTTACGTCATGGCGAGATTGACCATTGCCTATGAAAGACGACAGTGTTTTGAACCAGGATTCAAGAGACTGAAAACACGGTAGGCCTAGATCAGCGCAAATGATCGAGTAACATTGAGCCTCATGGCGATGTTGTAATGAACAAGGATGCCCCATGGATCGACGTTCTACATCGAACAGTGCTATCCGCATCTACATATGTGTCTTATTGCATCACATGTAATGTAGATCCTGAACAGCCACTACATCTTCGGCGCGGTGTCAGGTCAGTATATGCACAGTTTGCCATGGATTACAATATAACCTGTTTCATGCGGCCAGTAGAAAGAGGTCTAACTATGGTTCTGAACGGCAGGTGGTAGCTTATTGCAGATCAAAAGTAATGCAGAAAACTCTTAGAGAATCTTTCTGCAGTACGTTTGTACTTCATTAAGGAACCAAATGCTTTTTATGACATAAGTTCAATAAATAGATGGTCTCTTAAGACGGGGTCCACTGTATTCAACAATATATACCCTTGATCAGATTGCTAATTACAGAACTGATGTCTGATCTGGGTCTATCCCCATTCTATATGCAACAAAACACCTTTACTAAACGAGCAGCTCATTGATATACAGTAAACTCCTATAAACCAGACGTTAAATTGAGTATAACGACTAATACCAATAATTGTATTTTTTACGCTCTTTTGTGCATTTGCACATAGAATAGACCCATATCAAACGGCTCATATAGGAACCGTCTGGTAAGGGTCTGCTCGGTTTGCTTAGATCTGACTCTGTAGTTTCTGCCATGGCCAAAATCCCTTGTTCATGTTCCAATATAACAGTTAATCTATTTAATATTCATGATGTCATTATTTCCTACATAAATATCATGGAAAGTGTTAACACACAATCACTTTGACAAACAATTTGGATTCAGTTGAGATGCAGAAATTTGGATCCAGTTGAGATGCCGGAATTTTGATCCAGTTGAGATGCCGAGTAACTTGATGTCTCATCTGGATCAAAACGTTTTGGAAAGGTAATCACAAATTCGCCTTTGGCAATAAAATACGTAACTGGTGTTGTATCTTGTCCTTATCCATTTACACCAGTGTAATGTATATTAATCACTTCAGTGCTATGGATTCGGTTCTGTAATTTCATATGCAAACAGTCTAAATCCAGATGAGACGCTGAGTAACTCTCATCAGGATCCAAACTCTTTGATAATGAACACGCGTCCATTCTAAAACTTGAAACCGACTAAATAAAGGCAGTCACAATCAACGACAATAGCTCCAGCCTTGATTACTAAGAACATTGTCGCCGGAAGAAAGACACGCGGTCTACATCAATTAGAGATGTGTCTGTGTTGATTAGATTAAACCAGCAACCATGCCAAACTGTCTGGATCCTAATGAGATGCCGAATTACTCTGAGAAATAACCAATTCCAACCTGTTGTTAAACGTATATCACACATACCCTTGAAGCATGATAAGGTTCAAGTGATGTAATAACGTACCTTGGGGTACATTAAAAACTCTCTGAGCTATATTTTATAATTAGTATAAATGCTTATAGTTTCGATATGTGTCAGCTTAATGCATGTTAGACGGCATACAGAAGCTTAAAAAGGGAACCATCTGATTGACGTTCACTCTGCGACCAGCAGTCGCCTGCCTTAAAATTATCGTATTTTTACTAACGTTCTGGTTTACAGGGATTTACTCTACCGGCTAATCGTGTGTTGGCCATAGTGGTTTCTTTTCTATTTAATTGAATCGGGTTCAGAAGGTACCACACCACTGATGCAAATCTTACTATTTAAAGTTACATCTATATCCCAATATTCTTTCTTATAAATCAATAAACACCACAAGTGCTTACCGCCTATTGTCCCATAGTATACATTGATATATTCAGCTATCTATTAACCATACATGCATCTGAATACTGTTAAACAGTTAATAACAACCGCCTTTTAAGAGGCGGAAAACTACGAAGTTTATGAAATCAACAGACGTGTTCGGCCTAACTCCGATTGACTCCAGTCGACATCCAAAACACCGCTAAGATTATTAACTTCATGTTTACAAAAACTGACTCCCATTAGTAAGTCAAAAGTATACACACACGCGCGACAGAGAGTGACGACTGTGATTCAATTGGCGAAGATAGGAAACCAAAGTTCAGATGTCATTTTTTTTATTTTACTACGCCCTTCAGCACTAAATACGCTTAAAGTTACAAAGAACCAAATTCTGAAGTCATTTTGTTACGCAAATGTTGTGAATATATGGACAGAATAGATCTGTAGATAATTTTTAGAACATTACAAAGCTTTACTCTCATAAACTTCCTATAATGTGAAACATCCGCACGGCAATTCAGTCATACGTGCAAATTTTCAAACGCAATAAACGCGAAATGCATGGTTGTAATGCTTATAAACCTTATCTCGCTGTGAAAAAATAATGTTTTCTCATATTTGGATCTGGTTTAAATTTAACCTCTTCCGATTCGATTATGCGTTTCGGAAAAACTACTGAGCGATTGTCAAACATGTTAGATTCTGATAAGAAGATGACTTTCTCTTCTGATTCCAGTGTGATTGCAAATGCGAGTCAGGTAGTTGATAGTGCGACAAGGCTTTAAGAAGACAAAACAACGTAAATACATGTATGTATCAGAGGCTGACTTAATAGTCCTATTTTCTGCAAACTAATTGTTTTCATTCACAACTTATCAAATGCAAGAACATGATGATATTACTTTATATCAGTACCAGTTACCACAACAAACATCAGAATACATGGAACTGACTGATATGTACTTAAATGCCTTGAATGTTCGGAAAGAGAAGTATGTTACTGTGAGGTACATGTACTGTCGTATTTTACTGGTCAAGATATATAGTCTGACATATTAAGCATTATATTATTGTATATTGATTTGGAATTAATGTTACAGAATGATAAATTGTATTTGACCATTTACATGACAAGCAACAATCACAGCTGTGGTTGGAATCCCGGTCTTATGTGCGGAAAGTTTCTGGCTGGCTTGTAGTATGTCGGTGATTCTTCTGGGATGTTCTTCGAGGCAAAGGAAATTACTTTTTCCATACACAGGACAACTCTGGGGGCCTCATCCGCCTGTGATTAGCTGGAATTCGCGATATGACTGAAATACTGCTGAACACCTGATACAAAGAAACAAATTGTTGTACTTCCTCGATGAGTGTGTTTTATGTTTAATTCCGTCAATGAAGTCCTCTTTCTTTAATTTCATCTTAATCAAATTGCCAAATATTTATACGCTGATGATATGCCAAGTTATGCTCTGAAGCCAATCTGATTGCAAGGGCAATCCCATATTCGACAGTGTAGTTATATAGCATGCATGTTATCGTTAAATGGTGAACGAACTGATGCATGCTTTCCTAGAAGCTCAAACGGAAAACGGATATAACACTCCTCATATTGACAAAATATCGACTGTCACTGGATAATTTGGAATTAATTTCCCATTTTCTTCATTTCCGTCGTGTTTGGATAAAAGATGCATTTTACTTTAATATGGTTAAAAGCCTTTGAAACTAATATTAAGGCAATTTTAGAAAACAGGTTGCAAAGCTTTGTACATGTACATGTTTGCCATATATCCACGCAGTATGCGTAACCAATATCCTGAACACAAATTCTGTCTGAAGCAGTTTTAACGCTTCGCTTGCTGTTCACGTCAATATACGTACTTGTAAATAGTGAAGACCCAGATGAGACAGCTCCTGCAGGAGCTGTCTCATCAGGGTCTGCACTATTTACAAGTTGATTGTGCAAACAGTGAACTCCACAGCAGTGATCTTACAGCGAAATACTTGTACACAGTGAAGATATATGTAATTATACAACAGGGCATGGGTAAAGAAGTGGAAATGTATTTTAAAATTCAGCAAGCGAAGGGTTACACGTGTTTCTAAAGGCTTTCTATTACTTGGAAATGATCAACCTTGTGGCAACACGTCGTCTCATTTGGATTGAATCTGTTTGCAAATGTCATTCAGGTCGCGCATAGCCAGATAAGCCTGGGGATAATATTTGTTATTTGCAGAAAAGGATAAGCCATGCGGATATTCAACTGCCGCTGTGGCTAATTTTGAAGGTCTTTTAGAAAACAATCCATCATTGATAAACTTACAAAACGTACACATCTAGTGACGTCAAGGAAACGATAGTTATGCGATTGCTCCAAATGCATATTAGATGAACCCTTAATTCGCTTCAATGTTGTAACATAATTTTTACTTTAAGCAAATAATAAAGACCCAGTTCAAACTGCTTCTGAAGGAACAGTTCAACCACGCTCTAAACTATTTGCTCTTGTGCCAAGTTATCAGAATACCCGTATTGCCAAATTGGACTTATTCAGCTTTACAAAGCACGGATATGAGTATGTACCACTATTCGAATCTTTATTCAACAAATGGAACTTAGACGATTTATATGAACACGAATGATGACTTCCATGCTGTAGCAAACATTGATAATCACATCGGCACATACATATCCATCACATAACCCCCATTGTATGCGAGTTAATATAGCTATCGCATATTTACCACAATGTGAATCCATGATATTGATGCGACTGGCATGGTTCATAACTCGCATATAACACTATCATTATTAATTTTTATATTGTTATAATTTTAAATATGCATGTGTTGTTAACTATTGTTTTGTTGCTCAATATTGAAATAAATCTATCCATCTATTTGCAAAATGTATCGACCCTGCTCAGGGGACTCCTACAGAAAACGCCTGATTAGGGTCTGTTCATATCGAATGGCATAATTATAGTGGTACACACTGGTGGTTACTTTCACTTTTAACATTCAGTATATACAGCTTAGCACTCCTCGTGTTTGACAGGCAATACGTATTCATTATACGGCGATTTTGATAATCAATGCTAATGCTTAATACAAAACACCTGACACTACACACTGAGGACAACACTATTTGAAAATAAAAACAAGGTTAAGTCCATGTGGAACACTGATACCTCATACTATCCAAATAAACAGAAACAGTGCACACGTGACAACTTACAGAAAGGACAAAAGATAGAACACTACTTTAAAGAGTAACCTAAACATCACTGATGACATTGCCATTCTAGGTTTGCGATAAGTCCTCGACAGGATCTCTGATCTTTGTCATAAAAAAGCCAAATTCATACGTACTAGAAATCAAAGCATACAAGCCAAAGGCAATACATTTATTTATCATGATATATTGTTATATTTGTATAAGTACAACTCTGTATAAAGTCGTTAAAAGACGGACGTGCCATTTGATGCATAGTTATTGCACACACATATATTCAACGAATAGGGGTACTCTAATTGAGGACTGGGTGCACTACAGAGTAGCGTCCTTTGAAACATTTTGGACCCAGCTCTGACACTGACATTTTTAACCCAGCTGTGACACTGGCATATTTGACCTGGCTGTGACACTGACATATTTGATCCAGCTGTGACACTGACATATTTGACCAAGCTGTGTCACTGACATATTTGACCCAGCTGTGACACTGGAATATTTGACCCAGCTGTGGCACTGCTATATTTGACCCGGCTGTCACAATGACATATTTGACCCAGCTGTGACACTGGCATATTTGACCCAGCTGTGACACTGATATATTTGACCTGGCTGTGACACTGATATATTTGACCAAGCTGTGACACTTACATATTTGACCCAGCTGTGACACTGGCATATTTGACCCAGCTGTGACACTTATGTATTTGACCCATCTGTGACACTGACATATTTGACCCAGTTGTGACACCGGGATTTTGACCCAGCTGTGACACTTATATATTTGAACCAGCTGTTACACTGGCATATGTGAACCAGCTGTGACACTGATATATTTGACCCAGCTGTGGCACCGATATATTTGACCCGGCTGTCACACTGATATATTTGACCTAGCTGTGACACTGACATATTTGACGCAGCTGTGACACCGACATATTTGACCCAACTGTGACACCGACATATTTGACCCATCTGTGACACCAACATATTTGACCCAGCTGTGATACTGACATAGTTGACCTAGCTGTGAAATGGAATGAAATGGAAAATACAGTTATAAGAATAAAAAAACAACATTTTAAAGAGTTATGTCTGTTTAAGAACGTGGGTGGTTAGAATAGTTTTGTCCTCAATATACAATGTACATGTACATGTTTAAGTTTTTTTTTATTGTTTTCATTTTGACGCATGGACTATGTCTATAGAATAATCTGTTTTAAGCGACCATCTAAAAGGAAGTCTAATTATGGGTCTGCATGACTGGTGGTAGCTCAATGCAGGTCAAATGTTAGGATATTTGAACGTACGTACATTTCACGAGTAACTTCCACATGGTACTTAATGTGTACATGTATAAACTATTTTATTATACCTCAATATACCCTTCAATGCAAAACTCCCATATACCTAAAATGTGATCGTATGATATATCACTCTCAGAATGAGCTTCCAGGTGAATATATCAGGATATATCACCCTCAGAATGAGCTTCCAGGTGAATATATCCGTTTGAAATGATCTAACATCATCACTGCCATGACCACCGACTCCAAAATGCCTGTTTATTGGATTCTCTCTCTCATGTCTTACATCACTCAACTATTCTTTCATTCTCTCCCGAATTTCTCGCTCGTCTTACCATCATACATAATTCTATCGCATTTATTGCATTTTATGGCATATCCTGCAGTCGGGAGAATGCATACATGCTAATGCATACATGACGGCATTGTGCTCATGACGTCATTTGATGACGTCATCACTTTTGAAATAACAACTAAATGGTGCGTGATGCTGGATCAACATTATTCTCTTTGATTTTATGGCTGAATGCACACATGTACCAAAATGTGACGTGCATTTTGACATGATTATCTTTGATAAAGGCTCGTAGTGGTCGAAATATTAGATAAGAACTATTTCAATAATTTCTTTTTTGGAATATTATCTTCATTGATTATTTCTTTTAATTTTAAAATTAACTAGGTTTGTCGGTATAATAAAATAATTAACACATAGCTGTCGGGATGATAGAGGATATTGTCAGCCCTTGAACTGGCATATTTACCCCTCGGCTGCGCCTCGGGGTAAATGTACCAATTCTCGGGCTGACAATATCCTCTATCACCCCGCCAGCCATGTGTTAATTATATAATATGTATCGCTATTTAGTATATAAACATGTTAAATTGGTATCACCTGCATGTACATTTGCTGTACTGTATTCTCATCGTGCTGTTCGGGTGGATGTGGTTTTTTGTATGTGGTGTTTCCTGCATGACTCATGTATGTATTTTAGAAGTTTTAATATTTTACCCCATGGATACACCTTTTAACACATTTGATTCATTGTCTGCTCTGTTGTGGAATGCAATAGATCTGACTCTACAGTTTAAACGTTTCAAACATTTTCTGTGTCCACACGCGATTACAAATGTTCATCTAATTAATATTCATGATATCATTATTTCTGACCTGAATATATCACGGAGTAAATGGTCAACAAACGGCTCTTGAGTTAATGCGACTGACTGGCTTAATGCAGTTCTAAAGTAATGCTGAAAGCTCCTACAGGATTTTTCAGCATTACTTTAGAACTGCATTAAGCTGTGAAATTGTCCAGATTGGTAATCGTATATCTAGAACTTTGTTATCTCGAACTAATTCGTATGGTTCCTTGAAGTTCGAGATATCGAAGTTCAACCGTACCGGTGGAGACAATGTCAAATCTACAGAAATGTAACAGTTGACTAAACAGGCCAGTGTTTTCCAGTTAGTCTGGTGTCTCAATGTCAAGGGTAAAACGTGTTTTTCAGCCCCTTAAACACAGGAGACATTTGTAAACAGTGTAGATGTAGATCAAATGTCTCCTAAGGGAACTCTTTGATGAGGGTCTGCATTGTTTGTTATAAAATCATATTTTCAAATTCAGTGATATACTTTGATACAATGTTGTTTAATTATTCAGCAGGTTGAAGGTGAAGGAAATGAGAAGTTGTCATAAATCAGCATGCATGATAGCTAATTTCCTTTTTGGCTTAGGGAGGCTACATATAGTGAGTGCGATAAGCAAATAATACGAACATATTTAATGGAAATATTGATATGTTCAAACTAGGCGCACACTGCAATATTCAATCAATAAAAGCGGGTGTTTTTCAGCGAAAGATCTCGCTCTCAATAGTACATAATTATTCTAAAGCGGCATGTGACTAAATATACGTACTGTCTAAAACATATATACATACACTATTGAGTTAATAAGTTGCACATTGGATACAGAGTTTAACAATTGCATTGTGTGATTCTGTATTACTATTCAAAAGTAGCATTGAGCAATTAGTCACTTGTTTGTGAATAAAATAATAATTTGAAGGTGATGTCTAACATACATACACTACTCAACACTCAACGTCTTAAATAATCATTGTAAGACATAATGACATCACGAATACCAATAAGATGAATATTTTATAATGCAGTATAAACAGTGACAGTTTAGTTCTTGGCAGAAAATATACACTCGGATCAATAATATTCCATAAACAAGCGGAGAAGACCATAATCAGACGGCTCCTACAAGATCCGCCTGATTATATGATCATTATAACAAGATACTCATACCGAACTGAATCAACATCTTTAAATTCTTTAATCAATAGAGTCCTGTATGAACGATCTGACCAGTGTTTGCTCGTTTTTGCATATGTAATTATACCTATATGGTTCTACAGCGTCAGTCAATACCAAATAATCATGTGTCTATGGGAATTTGTGTCATTATATATTTCATTACTATTCATTAGGTAAATGATTCAGGATAACGCGTTACGTACACACCTTTTGGCAACAATTCGTAACGCTTTTATAAACGTTCCAAGATGAACGTTCAGATAAACCAAAACATGGCGAGTAGTGGGCAGCAGTAGCCAACAGGAAATGTTATCCTTAACCCATTCCCTCATATTGACGACTTTTGATGACTCTGTAAAAGTCACTTTGTGAAACCATAGGAGCAAATTGTGTATTTATCACAATGGTTTCAAACTACTAAATTATTATGTTTTCCTTTTCTCTAGTTAATGCTCCTTTTCGGTAGATTTATTCAAAGAGATTGTATCTAAAATTAGCCTGCCCTATGAAGTAATGGATTAAACGAATGCACGTGTATTTACGCATTTGATCCTGGAAACAAGGACTAAGCCGTATAGGTTCTTTCTTAAGCAAGCTTTAGTTGTAATCATCGCATTTCATCCCTCAACATACATACGAAGACAATATATTACACATTCCTATCTGTATTTAGTGTTAACTTATTAAAGCTCTGATCTATTACAAAATCATCTTAGTCCGAGATGACCAAACATTCAATAATACTAACGACCGAAAGGCCAACGTCCTGGATCCTGATTGGATACTCATCTTTATCGAAGCTGTCCCAGAAAGTGAGATTGCGCTAAGCAGTATAAAGGGTACACCCATTGCTAATATATTTCCACAGAACATTATCACCGTACACTTTTAATTATGAAATATTATCAACTATACTAAGAGCATGCAATTTGCAGTAAAATGTCAAACTCGTGTCAAACGTTCTATTTTAAATTCTAAGTACTAGTTATAATTTCTAAAGTAGGACAGTAAGCTGTCAAACTAACAAAATTAGAGGGATGTTGGATATTAAAACATAAATGCTTTCATTTGATATTGAATAAACTCCTTGAGTACGGGAGTGGATTGTAAACGCATTTGAAAACAAGGCATATCCAGATCAATTGGCTTCTCTAGGATTCCTCTGATCAGGGTCAGCACTGTTTCTTTAAACACACTATCTTGCAAATTGTACTCGTTCATACTGAAATGACTGTAGCTTTAATAATGAAAGAGCACCCAACTTACAGTATTCAATGGGTTACGCCAAAGTTCTATGATATATCATATCCTTGTTTATATGAGCAGGCTCATTTACTAAAACGGCATCGTCATTGGAAACACTAAATATATATTAACTGAAAGAAATTACGTTTACGGAACAGTTCTGAATTTATTATCTATTCCCTAAAGTGGCATTTATAACGTATAATTATAGAAACAATTGAATGCATTGGAATATATTCGACTTAAGTAAAATCTAAACTTGCATTCGAATGTCCTTTCTCGGATAATAGCATAGTTATAAATCTGTTCAATTTATCCTTCAGAGAGAGAAATACTTATCGACGTTATCCATAGTTCACAGCTTGATCAATATTCTTCCTAGTAAATTGAAAGATGTTTGCATGTGCAATAACATAACATAATGTTTTAAACGAGTCTTGGAAGAAGGTTTCATGACGCATTTCACTGCAAAAGACAGATCATCAATATCTGAATGAGCGAAGTAGCCTTCTTCATTTTGCCATTGTCACATATATAACGGAAAGAAAGTACAATAACATTTATCCTGCAAATCAACAATACACACTCAGATAATCGCCCACGTTGTAATCAACCTAAACTGCAAACGGTCATTATGTTAATGAATATACAGAAAATGATGACATGCATGTAGTATATACACGCCTTAAAGAAGTAGAACATGTCTTAAGCGGCCATAAAAGAGGTCTAATTATGGGTCTGTAAGGTATGCCATTGTGGTAGCTTTGTGTTGATCAAAAGTAATGCAGATAATTCATACAGGAGCTTTCGGCATAACGTTTATCCCGCATTAAGCCACCACTTGCTTTTTGAGACTCTTCTGTTCAATAAATGAATGGCCGCTTAGGACAGATTCTACTGTATGATTTTAATTACTCCCGAGTTTAATCCGTAGTACATTCCTTTACGCATTTATTTGTCCAATTACAGTTAGTTTACCTTAATCTTTATCATGCATATAATACACTGCAAATATGTAGCAAAGTTAACTATTAGATACGAAGTAAAGTTGTGTGATACACAGTTTGCATGGCAGTGTTGCGGTTTAACACAACACACATCTTTGTCATGCATGTTATAAATATTGCAAATAAATGTTGATGTAGTAAACTTGAATTATATAGACATGTGTACTGATGTAAATCTGCAAGACGTATTTTACTTGTTCACTGATTTTACAGTAGATCTTTGGGTTATAGACAAACAAGTTGCAAATGCCGTGCGATAAATACATGGGAATAACTCATGAAATATATCAATATATACATTACTGTACCCACTTACTGTGCTGGTTTATGACATATTATGTTAAGTTGTCCTTTAAATGCACGTCTAAGTGGCTACATAGGAAACAAAGATGTTTGGAGCCCACTGTTTGTTATATTTCTTGAAAACATTTCTCCGTAACAATGTCTAGAACAAAATAATTTTTCGATCAGAAACAAATTACGACTGGAAATACAAGATCAGGATCCGTTTGGACATTATAGGTCCTGATGAGTGTTAACCCTTTCCGCATTTTTACGCATATGCAAACAGAGTAGACCCAGATCAGACGGATCCTATAGGAACCGTCTGATCAGGGTCTACTCTGTTTGCTTTGGACTTACTATAGAACTGATTTTAAGTTTTTATCAAAGCAATAAGTTCCCTAGAAAATTATATATTAAAATAATTGAGCTAATAAATATTCATCTTGGCATTAGTTCTTGCAAGAATACATAACAGGGTAAGGGTTAATGAACGTTCAAATGACTGGTCCGAATCTAAACTGCCGCCTTTATACACGTGTATGCATCCAGTTGCAACCTCAGTTTTAATGCAGTTGCCATATAATGTAATATAATTTCATTTGAAGGGATGTTTCTTAAGATCATTTTGTCGGTGTTTGTGTTACCCATCAAAATGAGTAAAGAACCAGTTCCGTCTCTGTTCATGAGACATCTGGCCCCCGTTTCACGAACATTCTTAAGTAATTACTTAGCTAAGCCTGTTATTTAAAAACAATCACAAAAGCATAACCTTTCATAAATTAGTGTTTATTGTGCCACAAAGGGGTAAGAGGTTTGCACCGTTATCATTTTAAGAACAAATATTGTACTTGATACTAACTAAAGGTGATCTAAAGCAAAAACAATATTTAAGAATTTGTAACAGACTTAAGAATTTTATCAAATTCGTTTTGGATTTAACTAGCTGTTCCTTGCAAAAAACGGTATTTTCTATTAAAATATATAACAGAATATCTCTAAGGTTTCAGTTAAGATAAAATTATTTGACATATCTTCTCTAAATAAAAATGTAATACCTCTAATAAGTTAAGCCTGATACTAAGTAATTACTTAAGAATGTTCGTGAAACGGGGGCCTGGTCTTGATCTGCAGTGTTGGTCGAGACGGCGAGTTTTCTAAACATAAAGTATGAATGGATTAAACATTAAATTTGCATGTATGCACGTTTTCTATAGAACGAGTTGTAATGAGGTGTTTAATAGAGCATGTGCAGTTGTGAAACATAATCTATATAATTATATGCAACGTGTGCATAAACGCATTTAGTCTGAAAGGTAACTCTCTATAACGGCAACTAAATCACATCAAGTATTTTGTGTTTAAGGCAGGTGGCTGCTTAAAGCAAGGTGGAAGTGAAACAGAATAGGAGCGTTCTGTTTCATTTTCATCTTGCTTTAAGCTGCCACCTGCCCTAAATACCAACTAATTAACACAATTTAGTGGCCGTTATAGAGAGGTTTTACTGTAGTTTCAATGTCGGTCATTACGACATGTGGCAGCTGAAAGCAGAGTGGAAATCACGTAGAAGGCTCATAAAGGAGCTTCATGTAAAACGTTAATCTTGTACATTCTATTATTCAGCCACCCGCTTTACCTTTTTACCCACATAATGACATAATTGACGAATATATAAAGGTCACTTGTTGACACAATTGTTACACTGGTGTCACAACTGCACAGTTTTAACATTTTCCTGTTTCTAGCAAATGCTAATTTTCAGTAGATTTATACAAAGAAGTTGGGTGTAAAATAGCCTAGGAGGGAATGGATAAATCAGTTCTAAGTTGCAGCTTTAAAGCAGCATTCAGTCATATATTATTATTATTATATATCATAATCATATTATATTTATATATCATGTTATATATTTATATATCATGTATTACATTTATATAACATATACTACCTTTATATACCATATATTATATATATCTATATTTCTTAATAAATGTAGTCGAATTTGTTTCGAATTTGTAGTGAATACCAGCAACATTTTAAAGATAAGATTACAAACGTTATTTGGTATATACATGTATATAGTAATTTTAAATTTTAAATTCGATTACAACATAACGTTCTTTATAAAATTGAAGGAAAGCTACACAAACAATAAATAGGAATTTATTTTAAATTGGAAAAACACTTATACTAGCGAACGGCCATGTCAGCTAATTAACATGGATATTTAAGTTGAAGTGTCGTTTCTAGCAGTAATAGGCGCATTTATTGCGTCACATGACACCCACGTGTAGTTTATAAGGTGGCATTGGCTGCCATACGTTCATAGTATGATTAAAGAATTCGTCGTTTCGACCATTAATTGCAATCGCAAGTTTATTTTCTCTCACACTTGTTGTTTCCATGTTTTAATCTTTAAAATCATGATCTTGAAATAAGCAGTATCCTTAATAGTGTATTTGTACTTAAAGGCATTTCGAAAGGAATGTTGACCCATTAACCCCATGCTGTGTATTTTGGGAGCCTACTGTCAGGAGTCTGATACACAAACTGATAAGGCGGGCTACCATCACAGAGGATCAATGTATAATTGCATAACTTATCTCTTATGGCTATGGACACTGCAGGAGCCCAGCTGGATACTGTGTATATAGGGGGGGTCACTTATATAAGGAGCTTTGAAATGCCTTTAAGACTGAGTGAAAGAAATGGGTGCACAACAGAGAAGTAAAGTATGGCCCGGGGTATTTTTAACGTATTTTTATCGTTTTGCATAAAGCTATAATTTTACTTTTGTTATATATGCTATTGTTTAGTAAAATGTTTCAAAAAACATTAACAGTTTGGTTCTTTTCTATTCTGTAGGGGTCTATAGTGGCCCTTTTTAAAAGTTGACACGTTTTATAAAAATGATGGCCTACTGGTGCAAGTTTAATGACAATATTTTCAATGTTGTTCAGACAAGGGAAAACGTTTACCAAACGAGAATGTGAACTCCTGATTGTAGATTGTATTGACAAACGGGAAAACCTGAACTAGACTACTTCTACAGAAGGTGCTATATTGATCTATCCTGTTTTACAAGAGAGTTTTAATGAAATGTGAACATGTATTGTAGACAAATGGGTCATACACATACAAGTATAATACAGCGCTCAAAAGAAGATCAACAGCTTCCATCCACTATTAAATAATTTATACCGCACTTGCGCGGGTCTTTGTCTAGTATATCATATTTTGTCCAAGGATGTCGAATGATTATATAGATGGTATGATTTACTGGTGTATGGATATCATATATAACCGCTAAGTTTGATTCAGTATGAAGTACATTACACGATTTTAAAGTAGTATAATTTACTACTGTTTCTCTCTTACTTAAAGGGGAAGTCCCTACAATGAATGCATATTTTCAATTATATCATACAACTTGGTATTTGTTATGCTCAATCATTATTATGAAGATTGTCAATTTGAACTTATATCGAAGAATGTCTCTGTGATACAAAATAAACCGATTTCATCAATACTTATATTTTTAAAATTTGTTCTACAACAAAGTATTATCGGCCCTTTCCGTTCACATTTTCCGCGTTTTGCCGATGATCACCCGATCGCTCTATTGTTTACGTATCGGTATTTCTCGGAAGCGGTCGGAGAGACGCGAATAGAAACGAAACTAAAACCTAACCCGAATAAAACTGAAGCATCGGGGAATAAAATCGTGATCGTCGATATCAAACAAATGGTTGTTTTGTCATTTTCAACGTTTATTGGTCATTTTCAACGTTTATTGGATAGGTTTTCTTGCAATACACTACTTCTCAGCATATAAACAAACGAGTTTTGTATTTAGGTATTTTTGAAACGCGTCGAATGTAGGGACTTCCCCTTTAACATATCGTTTCTAACAAAGGAACTAATACACTAGATATCCTCTAAACTGGACGTTAAAATTTAGTATCAAAACATGTCTTTCAGACAGGTGTCTGCATAATAGTGCGAGTTGAGAGTTATCCAGAAAGGTTTAGCAGACGCTTTCAATATGCCCGTGTGGCAGCCGTAAAAAGTTGCCCCGTACTTCATTCTCAGTGTTGCTGTATTTTCTAGTCCTTTTGGATAATTCGTTTTGATGTTATTAGTTTTGAAAATTGCATACCACTTAAGCCGGTACTAGGGCGTGTGAGTAGTGTTGCACATTTAATTACTACTCATGAACAAACTCAACAAAACAGAGTCTGCAATTTGCTGTTTTTGTATTGCTACTTTTGCTTTCGAAGGATCACCCACTTTCAGAATATATTTACCCTGCATTAACCCATCCTCTTGCCCAAACAGACCTAAATTGTTCTTTACAGTTTAGAGGGTTTCTACTGCAGTCCTTAATGCTGATGTAATACAAATGTCGCTGACGACAAACTCAGTCGGTTTCAGTTCATAGTTTAATATTCATCTTCATGACAGGAAAACAGCAATTGACAGCAATACCCTGCAGTAATACTCAGCAGTACGTACACTGCGGGACAGGGACTCAAGTTGTGGACTCAAGTCCCACTCACACTCTGCTCACTCCTCTGTGTGGTGCCAGTCAGTAGGTTAGCAAATGCAGAAGTAAAGCGACAAACCAATGAACCACAGATTCCAATTATTCCAATTATGTTATGAGTTGTTTCTAGTGTTGACAGCTATGATACTTTTTACAGACAACCAACAAGGCACTCACTTGCCGCTCTTCATGTAAAACATGAAATGCACAGGTCACATGACAAAGGAAGCGATGAAATAACCAATCAACGACCTCGTTCAACATCCGGGGAAAACCGAAGAAACCTTACATATACATAGACCAGGGCTAAACCGGTTCTTGTAACTAAATTTAACCAAGGCTTGACTAAAACTATTAAAAGAACGCAACAAACAAGGGAGGTAAAAACCGACGTCTGCTACACAAATATAGAATAGAAGTCAAACAGGGTGTTTGGAAGATTCACACGAACGTGCACAGCAACACCACACGCAGAAATCAAATGCGCGCTCACACATACAGACCTTCATAGAACTGTGAACACAACGACACTTTTAATTTAATACAGTGCCACTTTTAAGCAGAAAATACATGTTGCTAAATCAATTACTTAGTATTTAGTTATTTCTGCAAACGTTTCCGGTGTTATAATTTGCTGAACGTTATCGAATCGTTGACATATTGATGTAATATATACTGGGTAAGCCTGTATTAAGCCTGTACCACCCGTTGGAATGCACTAAATTATTCAAATTATATTTTGTCCCATGATGTTGCAGTATCTTTCAAAAACTCTGAGTGATTTAGTTCAGTTAATCAGCCGTTAATACCCCCATTCCACTGGCGGCGTTTCCACGGCGCTCATGGCGATCATGGCGCTTCTCCAAAATCTTCCAAATCGCCGCAGAAGCGCCGTCATGTGCCTAATTTTGGGACTTGGGCGTTTCTAGTACGCTTATACTACGCTTCAAGAACGATCTCGCTGCGCTGTTTACGATCCTGTCGCGATGTTGCTGCGCTTCTACGGCGCTTGAGGTCTCCCCAAGACACTTCTACTACGCTTCCACTACGACAAGGGATTTCAGGCTACGCTTCGTCTACGCTAAATACGTTGCTGTTACGACCTTGCTTCGACATAGGCGCAGGAGCTGCGCTTCTGTTGCGCTTTTGGAACGTTTCTATATAAAATGGGTGATTAAACTGATTTCAAAGTAGTTGACCATCATCCTTCGAAGTAAATTGGTCAAATTGTTTTGAAGACCCAGATCAAGAAAAACACAGTGTTGGGCCTGATGTAGGTCTTCTGTTTGCTAAGTCTTTCATGGGGTGACTCAAGCATTAACATTTTCCCTGTTCAATATCCATGTAAGAAAGAACGATCTTATGAATATTTATTAGCTGCATTTTTAAAATTTAACCTTTTTAAGAATTGTTTTTGCTACAAAAACTGTAGAATCACATTTATATCATGTTATAAGCAAACAGAGCAGACCCTGATCAGACGGCTCAGACAGCTTCTGATCTAGGTCTACTCTGTTTGCAAATGTGTGAAAAAGCATGTATGAGGACAGATATCTCGGCGCTTTTGTTGCGATGCGACTGCGATTGCGCTACGTTACTCACGCTGCGGCTACGATACTGCTGCGTTCATGAATTTCTTACTACGCTTCTGCGGCGATTCGAGTCCACGGCGATGCCACTACGATTGTTTTGAGCAAGGTCAAAACAATCGCCGTGAAGTGGCGATCAAGAAGCTTCTGTTACGCTTCTACTACGATCAGGGTGCTTCTACTGCCCTGTAGCCGCTCCTGCTACGATTCGCGGCGTTTTTACCAAAATTTCGAAGCGTAGCGGAATCGCCGCTCAGTGGAATGGGGGGTATAACCGACCACTAATTTAGCAAGTGGCGATTTACCGAAGTAAGACGGTCGATTGTATATTGCACTTGCGTTCAGAATCAGGCCAGGGGCAGTTTATTATACTGCAAAGTAAATTCATTTTTGATTAGTCAACTAGCCGTGTATGTGAGTCCATGTTCCCTGTGAGCTAACAGGGTGAATAGGAATTCCCCATGGCAGGCCCACATATTTAGTGAGAAAGAAAACGGCCGACTTCTCGGCGCGGCTAAACAGTAGCAATATTCATAATAGACAACTATTGAGACGTAAACAAAAAATGCAGAAATGAATTAAAAACACCATTGTCTGCTATGATCAATAAAACAGTTCACTAAGATGAGTTATTATATCATCCAGCCATCTATTATACCACGAACGCCGAAGTTATCAGTACGGCATAATGCTGTTGTAAGGCTACCAGATACACAGTATGTATGTTTGTTTGAATTGTTTCATTTGACTGAAATACATTTGCATTTTCCGCCGGGACTTGAACACAGACCTCTCACCCAGTCCTAAGAGTGAGCATTCTTTCATTGAACTACAGAAATTGTTGAATATACAAATATATTTTTTTCATATTCTTATTTTTATTCATTCAAATTCTACATGCCTAAACAGTATGAAATTACGTATAAATAAGAAAAAAACCAGCAATATCAAATGCAACTTAAGGTTTAATCTTAATTAAATGTGTGCCAGTAGATCTACATGCCGATCAACACGCCGAGATGGATTTATATACATTAGTCAAACCGTAAAACAGCTCGACCAACATAATTTTCCCCAGCCGGAAATAAATCGCCATGTACCCTGGGAAAGAACTGTATAACTAATAATGTAATAGCGACTGGCGGCTGGCGCGTATTGAGGCAAATGGAATTGAAGTGACGCCTCGATATTCCGGACAATTGTTTCAGCAATTAACGTAGATTCAAACTTTTGAAATGGTTTCAAAAAGGGAGAAAACAAATGGCACATTTATTAAATTAAATATTTAACTGATTTTTATGGTAAGTACAACATAACTTCTGAAGTTTTTTTTTTCAATATATAAACATGTGCATTAACGAACATGAATAAATAATCATTCGGGATAATTAGATCGAAATCACAGGAACTATGTGCAGAGTAATCAGCTACCGGTTTTATTAGTGGAATTCTGAAGCGGTTATTGAGAACTTGAGTGTGGACAGAAATGGTTCGTCAAGATTTCTAAGATCATCCATTCGCTTGAACATCGAATCTTATTCTCGGAAAACTGTGGTGTTGTTCTCGGAAATGTAGCGCGTCTCAGGTACCATGCGGTTGCGTTAAAGTGGTGGGTGGTGACAAATATGTAAAATACACAAGGCGCGTGTAATTGTGTAAACAAAACATAATTTCAATCACTAAATTGGTTAGTGAGTATTAGTCAGCATTTACAAAATACATCGTTCGTGGGGCTGCGCCGCGCAAGACAAAACTATTTTTGTAAATGCTGACTAACAAACACTAACCTATACGTAATATATTTTGCCCTTGGACTAGTCATCAAAGTGACTGATTCATAGACAAACCATTAACGTGCATAACGCTGCGAACATGAAACGCATTTTATATTTTAGAACGATTAATTTCTAAATGGTAAGTTTGACAGTTCCATCTGAAAACCGATTTCTCAAAGGGTTCGTCAATACTATACATTTTAGGAATGTCTTCTCAGTTTCAATATGTCTTGTTTTAATGATAGTCAAATTCAATCAATAACGTAGAATGGGGTGGGGGCTTTTACAGAAAATACGTACGGTATACTATGCCTTTACCAATCTCTTTGTTAATATGGAATAAATAGTCAAACAGGGAGAGCCACACACGAAATGACACCGCACCAAACACCATCAAACAAGAAACGGTAAAGCCACAAGACAAAACATAACAGGACGCATATCAAGACGAAAAACATTAAACATTAAGCATATTAAACAACAAAATTGACCATAGGCTGAAAGCAGGAGTACTGCCTTGG
This sequence comes from Azorinus chamasolen, assembly GCA_963576725.1. Taxonomy (NCBI): domain Eukaryota; kingdom Metazoa; phylum Mollusca; class Bivalvia; order Cardiida; family Solecurtidae; genus Azorinus; species Azorinus chamasolen. The sequence continues at coordinate 79,850,231 of OY755245.1, forward strand.
AACGGCCAGTAACCAAAATAAGCTACTGGGGGACTTAAACCTGGTTTACGGGTACCCAACCTCATCCTTATCCTTATCCCGTTAAGTCCGTTAATAATACACATAGAAATTATAAATGTTTTATACCTGTGCAAAAAACAGACGTGTTATATTATAGTATTAACATTTCATCTATACAATTATTTTAAAACTAGACACCCTCTGGTTGCAACAGTTCACAACAGAAGTGTACAGAGGCTGGTGTCGACACCTTAGACAACAGAGGTAAAAATAGAAGTGTACATTGACAGTTGTCACTCTGTTCGTCGAAATGTTCCTTTTGATTTTATAACAGAAGTGTACAATGACAGATGTTGACATGCTAGACACTGTTGTTTGCAACGGCATTGTACATTGTCAGGCATCGAAATGCCAATCGAGACATTGTCCTTAGATCTTATAACAGAAGTGAAAATTGGTAGGTGTCAACTTGTAAGAGAGTGTTCCATATGCAGGTGTCGACATTGAAAGGTTGACCATAACCTAGCCATACATACTAAGGCATGTAATTCAAAGCATAGTATATCTATACCTATAAAATCGTTTCTGTAGTGAAATTATCAATAATGGTGAAAACTTAACGGATACAGTAAAAACAATCAAAAGCGAACATTGTATGCATAAGCAAAGGTGTCATTGAAAGGAAATAGTCTCTTATGCAGGACGAAAGTAATGCAGAAATCTCCTGCAGAAGCTTCGACATCCGAGGGTATGTTTCGGCCCCTGCAGTAGACCTGTTTTTGTGTGGGCATCAGAGTGTATACGTGTTGACGGTTTTGATGTCATACATTTTAGTCTAAGATTTTATATTACTCAAAGTTAGATTATCGGTTCACACTTTACATGCTATTATACAACCGGTGGATATTCACAGAATGGAGTTTGTGATTGTAATAAATATTGAGAATGAATTTCTCTTCGTTTTTCTGATCTAAGCATAAATATCAAACCCTTCTTTATTAAAAGACCAAGCATGATGGAGCTCATTACAATGTTGCATACGGATGATATGGAAACTATTCTAAGCCTGGCAAAATATATAAAAACCTACATTTGCATTGCGTTTTACACAGGGTCATAAAATGTAGAAACTGTTCATCCTCCGAATAATATGCATATACACGATATCATAATAACCAGTCACGTGACATAACTACAGTTGTGTTCAATTTTACATAAATAACACTGGCCTAACTGGTATTTTGATAACCATTTACGGATATATATGAATGATGGTGTACGCATGAATAAATAAATAAATGAGTTCTGTTATGCCAATAGCATCAAATATGTATCAAAGGTACAACAAAGACGCAACAGTGTCTGATTGTCAGTTATTACAACATTTTAAGTTTCGTTTTGACCTTTACAGCACAATATCCTGTTAACAAAAAGTCTAATATAATATATAGTAATATATTCTGCAAATGGGTGATCGAAAGCAAAAGTAGAAATGCAAAAAGGGTAAATTGCAGACTCGGTTTTATTGAGACTGTTCATGAGTAGTAATTAAAAGTGCAACACTTATCACACACCCTAGCACCGGCTTAAGCAGTATTCATTTTTCAAAAATAAAGACATCAAAACTAATGATCCCGAAGGACCACAAAATATAACAACACTGAAAATGAAGTACGAGGCGACTTTTTACGGCAGCCACAAAAGCTCTAAACACCTACTGTTGTGAAGAACATATATTCTGAAAATGGGTGATCCTTCGAAAGCAAAGGTAGAAATGCAAAAAGAAATAATTGCAGACTCGGTTTTATTGAGTCTGTTCATGAGTAGTAATTAAAAGTGCAACACTAATCACACCCCTAGCACCGGCTTAAGTAGTGTTCAATTTTCAAAACTAATGACATCAAGACTAATGATCCCGAAAGACCAGAAAATATAAAAACACTGAGAATGAAGTACGGGCGACTTTTTACGGCCGCCACACAAGCACTTAACACCTGCTGTTGTTAAGTATATGGAGCTATATTCTGAAAATGGGTGATTCTTCATTAAGTCGTGTATGAGAAATATCAACACAGCTCTGTTAACTATAGTAAAACAACTCTAAACCGGACGTCAAATTTAGTTATTGAAAGCAGGTGACTGCTTAATGCAGGGTGAAGGTCATACAGAAAGCTCATCTAGGAGCTTTCTGTTTGACTTTCACCCTGCATTAAGCAGTCACCTGCCTAAACTATCTACATTCTTCTCTACCAGAGTTCAGATTTAGAGGGGATCTATTGCATATGAAAAATAGCAACAAGGTAATGGTACACAAATATATACTACTTAATGTTTTTTTGATACGTCCATCTTAATGGAAGTCGGTTTCCCCAGGTAAATAAACACTCAATAGTTCACACCTGTTATTTTGCTACTGAATGTGTTTCATGTACAAGGGTTTGAACGTTTGATTTGCACAAATGTTTTAAAATGCTTACGAGTATTGAAATACTATAAAATCTGTTTCTCGGTTTTTATCGTAGGCGTTCGTATAGCTCGTAACATCTCATATATTAAAGATTCATGTCAGGAATTTGTATCCTAAGTCAGTTATAAAAAGATATCCACGCTTTTTGCCGTCTGGAGGTAACTTTTTATCCGAGCCAAACAATTCCAGACACATGGTGCTTATTTGTGTTTCTAGTGGTACAATTTTATACCAATATGTGTAAAATGGCAAGAATTTACAATGATCAATAATAGACAGGAACTTTGAAAATGGCACAGCAGTACCAGAAGCACGAATGAAATGCTCGCCCGCACACGACCTTCATAGACTGTTCCTTTTCTCTTCCACACTAACACCATTTAGGGCACTGCAACACTAAAACGGTCACGCAATGTCAAATAATATAGAACATAAAGGAATGCCTTACACCATACGCCGATTCACAGCAAACGCAGGGTGTCCATACACATATCATACACATATACCACACACATACCTGTTTCTTGTTTTATGACATTTGGAAATTTGACCTTTAATGTGACATCGAGATTCATCGTAATAATGACAAATAATTTGAAAACAGCGTGTGCAGACGACCAAAGTTCAACACAGATTTTTTGGTTATATATTCGATGATACCAGTGTCATGGCAAAATATTTGTGGTTACCTATCATGGCGGCAATCATGAACGCCATCTTGAAATTATGCCGACAATTCCACATACTACAAACATCGCCGAACATGTTTGTACACAAAACGTCAAAGGTACATGCATGTGTAAAGCAGGAAACACCACCGGAACAGCACCACGACAAACAACAGTAAAAGGCTATGCATATCAAAAGACACATGAGACGCACAAATACAAAACAAACGAACACTAGGGGAAAGATGGAAGTACCGCCTTTGAACGGTAAGTGACAATTGTCTCTGAGGTTTTAATCCGGTTTTTAGGGGCGCCTAACTATACACTTATTTCATCTCCAACGTAAAAGATAAACAGTATAAACAAACATATCCCCTCTCCGACTAAACTACAATAACCGCGATGGCAAATACAGTGGTAAGCTGCATGTAACCCGAAAACACATTTAAATGAAACAAACTGGATCCAGCTATCGCCATTGTATTTAATGATTGAGCTGCAAAAAGAGTAACTGTAGAAAAGTAATAAAGGGTAAAACAGCTTGTAATGGTTCTCGTAATACTGTTACGCAACACTTAACTGTAATGGAACTCACGGGAGAGATTGTGACGGTATTTGCTTCTGGAATTGTACTTGGATTATCACTTATCCGCCCGTAGCATGCTGAAGGTCTCTTGCACTGGTGCAAGCTTTATTAACGACAATCAGATACTGTAATACAGTGCAAAACATAGATACACATAATCAAACATGATACATTTTGTATGTTCCAAATGCATTCTAAATGTGTCACCATGTGGATATAAATGGTTAATCAATATACGAATAAATTATCGAACATACTATACCGGTAAGTACTGAGAACAACTTTGTGATAAACCATTTCATTGTTCTATATCTTTTCCAAATTTCTATATCTACTGAATATTCATGGACAAAACATCGAACGTGGAGCAATGTAACTATTTCAGAAACAACAGACATAGATCTTTAAAATTGAATTAGCCAACAGAGTAGACCCTGATCAGACTGCTCCTGTAGACAACAATGATACTTAAATATAACGTGGATTCAATTACCTATTGAACGTTATTGATGCAGTGCAAACAGTTTTATTGCTGGTGTGACATGAAATGTCGATAAAGTTGTGTATAGCAGGATAAAGGCTAGATACTTTGATTTATATGCTTAACCCTTCGCTTGCTATTCACGTCAATATACCTACCTGTAAATAGTGAAGACCCAGATGAGACAGCTCCTGCAGGAGCTGTCTCATCAGGGTCTGCACTATTTACAAATTGATTTTGCAACGAGTGCACTCCACAGCAGTGATTGCACAGAGAAATAATTGCAGACAGTGACGATATATGTAATTATACAACAGGGCATGGGTAAAGAAGAAGAAATATATTTTAAAATTCATCAAGAGAAGGGTTAAGTCTCTAACTGATAAAGATGCCTTTGTAACTCGAGTAGACCGAGGTAGGTGCTGCCTGATTATTGTTTGCTTTATGTGCCTCGTTTGCTTATGGAATGATGTAGATCTAATTCTACAATATTTGTCATTCATAATCGTATTCATATGGCAAAATAAGAATGACAAAATCACATAGACATGAATAATAATGGTGTCATTATTGCATACGTGAATACTCCCCAGGTAACAGTAAAATAAGATAAAACCCTTTCAAAACAATGGAAAGGACAATGGTGTGTGTCGTGGACCCTGCATCAATACTTGTTCCGGCTCATCACTAGCACGGATTGTGGCATAGAAGATCATTCGGATATGGATGTAAATTTGAAGTTATCGCTTAGTACGCAACCTTAACAACATTCCTTCGTGTAATATGCATGTAAGAAATAATGACAACCTTATTATTTTTAGCTGAAATTTACTCATGGCGTATGAACACAGGATTGTTTGGCAATGACAGAGACTGTAGAATCTGATATATGTAGTTTCATGAGCAAACATACAGAGTAGACCTTGATCAGATGACTCCTAGGGGTATCCTCTGTTTGTAAAGGCGGTAAATGCGTTAATACTAGGCAAAGGGTTAAGCACGCTACGAAATGACTAGTGTTTTTACAATCACGTCGAAACCATATGAGAAGTCGAATATTTATCCAAATAGTCTACCGGCTAGTTTCCAAAGTAAACATCATTCAACCTGCTGTCTTATATGCATGTAGGTCATTTGACACTCAATAGTAACACCATTGTGTTACAACAGACATATGCTTTACAATAGAACACGGATGCAGGACCAGCACTGTCTATACCCAGATAACAGTTGGTCGAAAACCTTCTCATTGAGCGTTCATTATTGTTGTTATCTGTATAGTTAACCCCCTGTAAATCGCCCACTTTATAATGAATATAGTTATCTTTACACAACGCTAGGTCCACTCCAGCATGAGTTTCTCGTCGTTTATTACGCCATTAGATGCCTTTTAGACGCATAGTTAGACCTCTTATCGGTAGTCGCTTGAGACGGGTATTGCTGTATTTATCAATCACCGTATGTTACAGACACTCGTGTTTATGCATTAAGTGATGATGATGAGGACGTTTTATTCATCTAGAGCTGACGATAAAGAACCTTTACTACATTTTTGTTTGTGTGTAATTGTCTTCGATATATGACACACAGTGCATCGAATAATACTCACCGTTTCGGTAATTTGGAACTCTAAATAATTGTTCGTGAATACTAAAGGTAATTTCTCGCCAGCGCTTGAAGTAATTAATTTGTAATAGCAGAGGTGCTGAGGAAAATAATTAAACTGGTGTCCGATGAAAACACTAAATAGTTTCATTTTAAATTGCATTTAGATTCAGTTATTAATCAAGTGAAAAAAAGATATTTCAAACAGCTTACACACGTCGTTGTAATTCCAACGACATTTTAATTAAAATTGTATGAGTAGGTACTTAAGTGAGTTGAGGTTTATACTATTTTGAATATATAGACACGCCTTTCCATGCTTTTTTAAACAGAGCAGACGCAGAACGGTAAATGCTCATGAATATCAAATGACACAAAGAGACACACGCATACATAACAAACAATCAATAGGGGGACGAAAGTACCGCATTAGAACGGTCAGTGATAACCGGTTTAGGGGCGCCAAACACCACACTTATTCCATCGGCAACCTAAAAAACAAACTATGTAAATAAACATATCCCTTCACCGACAAATCTGCAATAACTGCGATGGAACCTACAGTGCTAAACTGCAAGTAAAACGAAACAAATATGACTGAAACAAACTGGATCCACCTATCGCTAGTGTACTGCATTATTGAGTTGTTAACAGAATAACTGTAGAAAATAAATAAAGGGTATGACAAAAACTAGATCCGACTACAAAGATCCGACGTCCTCTTTTCGTTTCCAGATTTAAGAAGACGTATTTATAAAGTACTAAGCCTCTCCTGTCGGGACATGAAAAGAGAGCAGTATAATTGCAAACTGTAAAAGGGTTGACAACAAGACATGCCGTATGTTGTAGGGTATCAGGACCATATCCCTTTTTATGAAACTTTTAACATATTTGATAAACAACACATTAAGATAAGAGCACCGCAATCGGGTGCAACGCTCGTCTGTCGTCATTGTCAAGATAAACATGCATAAAAAATGAAGGTTGTAAATGAAAACATGAAGAAGTTATGGTCAATGTTAAGATTTCGCACGACGACGACACCGACGACAACAACGACGACGACGACGTGGACGCCGGAGTTACGACAAAAGGTCGTGATTTCTTCGAAACAGACGAGCTAAAAATGGGTAAACCTACGAGGAAAAACCTACATATATGAGACATAACCGGATTTCTAGTCAGGAACCAACCTGTTTGCACTCGTTCCAAATAAAGATTGAACGAAGAAGTGATTAATACAACATAACGGGGTCTAATCAGTTGTAATGTCTTTTTTTTCTAAAGCAGGCTAAGAGTAATACAATGTTTACACATTTAACCTCATTTTCATTATGGTAAATCCGCCCGCTTTGAATGTCATACATAAAGGGCATGGCTTACACGTATGCCGATATCAGCCATTGAAATCGACTTTTTCAGGAAACAATGTATATTCTTATCCGGGTTTACTGTGTTCGATAGGCCCAGATTATAGCTTTAATTTTCATTTTGTCTAATTTTGTCATGAATATCCAGTAAGACCAATTTCCTGTCTTGTATTCCAGTGAAAGACAGACTTTGTGCAAAACACACTAACATCCTATGCATAAAGTATTATGTTGGGATCGGCGACAGGAGCAGACATAAATCCGAAAGGCGGCCAATTTCCTTCTTGTCTGAGCAATGTCACCTTATAAACATTTCATGGGATCTTGACGTATGCACAGATGTATTAATGTCAAACTAGTCGCGTGCAAACGTAATTAACAAAACGTCAGTTTGATATTTTTGACATGTGTAATACATTTTCCTATCTACCCACGAGACATTTATTAACCGTATTAACATTGTTGTGACTAATTCCGTTATTTAAGACGGAATAGGGCGCATTAGAATTTAAAAACAGATTGGATCCTGATAAGACACCGAGTAACTCCGATTTTTATCAGGATCAAAGCTGTTCAGATATTTGTTTGTAAAAAAGCGTGATTGAATCAACAATCGTCAAAATTGTCTGCAATTTTCTCTTTTCGCGTTTCTACTTTTGCTTTCTAAGGTTCTCTCAGGATAGTTAATTTCACAACAGCAGGTGTTAAGTGCTTGTGTTGCGGTCGTAAAAGTTCGCCCCGTACTTCATTCTCAGTGTTGTTATAGTTCTGGTCTTTTGGCATCATTAGTTTGATGTTTTAAGTTTTGAAATTTGAATACTGCTTAAGCCGCTGCTAGGGACGTGATTAAGGTTGCACCTATATTTACTACTCATGAACAAACTCAATAAAAACGAGTCTGCAAAATTCTCTAATCGCATGGCTACTTTTGCTTTCGAAGGATGTCCAGTTTCAGGATATATTTACTCCAGATAAAAAAACGGGCGGATTTTATAATTCGCTGGCATTTTGCTGAACTAGTTGAATAGTGGTGAACAGTGTACCGAATATGGAATTATATTATCAAACGTGTATGGACATTACATAATACTCCACTTTGGAATCTGGCGGACAATGATGAAATAAAATAACTCATTAGCAGGAAATTATGATGTTATTCAACTTGTATGTGGGTTTGCCTGCTTGACTTTACTACTTTTCCATTTATAATACAAATAATACCTTTAACTTGATAATCGTTGTTGTTTACTCCGTGATATCCATGTTCGAAGTCAGAGTTTTATAAACAAAGCAACATTTTATCGTCTGATACGAATCTTCTTTGTTTACTACTGTTTATTATCACTACTCAGTCATAAATTCGACATCTAAATCATGAATTGAGTATTTTGAATTGGTATTACCCTCTTTGTCTGCTGAAATATGTTGAACAAGATCCACTTTGACCGGCTCATCTGGGTTGAAACTTTTCAGTAAACTACAGCAGACCAAATGTTAAAGAAGTCAAGTCCAAAACTCTGATAGTTATCTTAGGGTTACTCATATATTTGAAGTACAGCATTTTAATATGAAATCCAACATTGCTGCAAAGTTTTTTCTCAATCGGAATGTCGGCTACGACGACAGGTGTGTGGATACTTACAGACGGTGATCTGGATAACCCGAACATAATATACATACTGTCACGTTACAGTTATTTTTATCCCTAGTTATACCTGTTTTAACCTAGTGCAGTTGTAAAGTGACCTGATAATGTAAATTCATGCATAGGGTAAAGTGATCTTGTGTTACGCTTTGCTGACCACTAGCTGGGCATGTATTCTCTGTGTGTGTGACCACCGGTCAGTTGGCAGTATACAGCAGACGATTACACTAGCTAGGTGCATGTGCATAGAAGGAAAGCACATGGCACATGTTTAAATGTTTTGCCGTAATATAGGGCTTAAGTTGTATTACAGCATTAAATTTAACAGCTGTATATAATCTGTGGTACCCTGGACAAGGACCCTTGGGATGAGTACTCTTTTATTTTACGGGTCTGTGTGTTGTTTAATGTTACTATTAGGGTCTCTACTGCAAAGGGGGTGTGGTTGTGTATTTTAATTGTAATTGCATTACTGGTTTTAGATTTTTGCTCAAGTGTATTAAATTAAGTATTCATTACAGCTTTATTAGCGAAGTAGTAGGTTTATGTAGGTTTAGCATTTCAGTATGTGTTTGTAAGCTGAGTGTTGTTTGCACGTTTAAGGTACCGACGGAGTTAAATGTACTAGTTAAATTTGTTGTGGCAAATGTGGTGTTTATATAAGTATATTGACAATTTAATGTCGGAGAGGTTATTAAAGTTAATTGCATATTGTTCACTATTGCTAGAAGAGTGAACGGTGTTATGGCTTATTAATCCATAGGCATAGGTCCACGTGGCTATGGTGAAGTGGGCTGTGGTGGAGTAAGCTATGGTGAAATAAGCTATGGTACAGTGTAGAGTAGTTTTGGTGGAGTAGATATGGCGTGGTGTGTGTCACGGAGTGTGTTGTGACGGAGGAGTCCAATGACGGAGTTTCGTCCAAAGTATACGATTAAAGAGAAGATTTTAATTTTAAAATTGTTAATTATCCTTTTCTAGATGGGGATGTGCCACGTTCTACATCTTATGGGGTTTATATTTTTCAACTTATTAGGTTTGCCCGAGCCTGTTCTTTGCTTGAAGATTTTAACAGACGTAATTTATTTATAACTGATAAACTTCTTAAGCAAGGTTACAGATATCACAAACTTCGGAAAACCTTTTCTAAATTTTATTATCGAAATTTACCTCTCATTAGTAAATATAATTGCAATCTACGGACGTTACTGCGACAAGGCATTTCTCAACCAGAATGTTATGGGGATGTTGTCTACAAACTTAGGAAAATTCGGGGTCATATCCATTTTCATGATTTGTTTATTAAACGCATTAAAACATTTAAAAAGAAAGGTTATGATCCTATTATATTGCAACACACTGCATGTTTGGTTATCGACCCTTTTACAGTCGGTAGCTACGCTTCCCTCTTTGCTTGCGCGATGACAGGCCGAGGGTAGTACTCTATGATGGTATACTCTTAAACTTGGATACAGGAGGAGCTTACCAGACTCATGTATTACTTTTTCCCTGTCGTGCCCTTAACGGCTTACCTGCAGGTGCTCTGATTTCAGCAATGTCATTGAGTACATATTTGACGGATTGTCACAGTTATTATGCTATGTTTTACATGTTGTCCTGTGTTCACCGTCGTCTATGTTGTGGGTAAGTCCAGCGGGGATACCTTTATTTACAATATTTGTAAAGCTAGGGTGACTTTGAGAGAAGTGTGAGGTTAGGACGTCCGTAAACCGGTTTAAACCCCCAGTGGTGTTTTTGCTGCTGACCGTGCCAAGGCGGTACTCTCTTTGTCACCCTTCCTTTTGTTTGCCTTGCGTCTTTGTGCTTGTGGTTTGTTCATGTTGTGGAACGTTTGTCCCTGTTTCTTGTGTGTCTTTTGGTGTTTTCTGTGTTCATTTCGTGTGTGTGTGTGTGTGTGTGTGTGTGTGTGTGTGCGTTTGGGTGTGTGGTTGTGTGTGTGTGTGTCAAGCTGTCTATCGGTGTTTTGGTGGTGGTTGTGTCTTGCATGTGGCTTTGCCTGCTTGACTTTACTACTTTTCCATAGATAATTTCTGATTCTGATCGACCCATTCGCGATCCTTGTGACAATTGGTGTCAGAAGCGGGATGAACTCTCTATGGTTTTACTTCATATTGTGCATTATTTGTTTTACCTTTTGTTTGTAGTTTTGTTGGATCAGGTGTAGTCGGGTTAGGTACATCAGTTTACTCTGTCGAGACGCCCCAAGGATTTTTGAGTCTAGGGTACGGATAAATATACACTGAGTTCACGTAGGTAAGATTAAGGTTTGAGCTTAAATTCTAGGAGTGGTCGTCTTTCAGTTTTTCTTACAGTTAATGTGGTCATACGCATAGAGAATAGGTTGCCAAGCTGTTGGTTCCAAATTATTGTTGCAAAGCGTGTAGACCTTAAATTATGTCTTCCTTGAATGATTTAATTGGGCAGGGCAGAGCTTTGGGTTTTAAGGGCCAAGAGTTAAGGGAGTTTCTCAAAGAGCAGCAAGATAGGTTGAGAGATGAGAGGCAAGTTTTACGTGAGCAAGAAACAGCAGAGCGAGAGATAGCCTTAGCAACAGAAAAGGCAAAGTATGAGTTGGAGGTTGCTAGAGAAAAGACTAAGTTAAAACAGCTTGAGCATATGCAACAGGTTGAGTTGTTGGCAAAACAGGCTGAATACAAAGAAAAGTTAGGTTTTTCAGTATCTAAAGATACTCCTTATCAATCTCCAAAGTCTCCGAAAAGACCTGCATTTGATGAGAAGACGGATGAGATGGATAGCTATTTGGGTAGGTTTGAGCGCTATGCAACAGTTCAGAACTGGAAGGTGGACTTATGGGCAACTAACCTGAGTGCACTCTTGAAAGGTAAGACGTTGGATGTGTATGCTTTAATGCCGACCGACCAGGCTTTGTATCATGAGTCCCTTAAGTCTGCATTGCTAAAACGTTTTGATAAGACTGAGGAGGGATTTAAGAGTAAGTTCATGTCATGCAGGCCTGAGTTAGGGGAACACTTTGTTCAATGCTCTGTACGGCTTAGCAGCTATTTTAAGAGATGGGTTGAAATGTCAAAGATTGATAATTCGTATGAAGCCCTGTTTGATTTGATGGTGAGAGATCAATTTCTGTTTATGTGTAATAGGGATCTCACAATGTTTTTGTTGGAAAGAAAGCCTAAGTCGATGAATGAGATGGCTGCACTTGCAGACCAATATCGTGAAGCTAGATATACTAGTGCTCAGAGTTTATGTGGTAAGACAAAACAGAGTACTGGGGTTCATTCGGAAAGCAGGAGTGTGCATTTTGAGCCTGCTAAGAAACAGTCTAATGCAAAGAATGTTCAGAAGAGATGTTACAGGTGTGGGAAAATGGGTCACATTGCATCTGAATGTGTACCTAGGGGCAGAGGTGGTGGTAGCGAAGTAGGTGCTGTCCATGGTAGAGGCAGAGGCAGAGGCAGTAGTAGAGATAGTCCTGGAAGGGAACAGACACAGGTATGTGGAGCATGCACTCTATTTACCCAGACTTGGTCGCAAACAAGAGTGTCAAGCGGTAATTCTACCACACCCACTATGTCATTTGCTTATAAGCAGCGAGAAGCTATAAGTATGCCTTTAGTTTCAGGTTTTGTAGAAAGTCAGCCTGTCAGTGCCCTGAGAGATACAGGATGCAGTGGCATTGTAGTGAAGCAGGCAAAGGTTCCTGTTGAAAAGCTCACAGGTGAGTTACAGACTATTGTTTTAGCGAATGGCTCCAAAACTGAGTCTCCGGTTGCAGTCATTGACATTGACACACCATATTTAGTTGGTACCTTTAATGCATGGTGTTTGGAGGAACCTATGTATGAGCTGATTATAGGTAATGGACCTGGAGCAAGAAGTCCCAGTGAACCTGATCAAGTTTGGAATGGTATCCATGCAGCGGAAACTAGACAGCAAGCCAGAATAAAGGGTAAGCCATACACTAGGTTGAAAGTACCTGAGATCATTAGAGTATGTGTCACACCAGATGATATTAAGAAAGCCCAACAAGATGATCAAACCCTGAGCAGAAATTGTCAGTTGGTTAAGGATGTCAAAGAGACAACAAGTGGTAAGGCAAAATATTTTCCCTTAAAGCAGGTCTTATTTTCAGAGAATTTAAGTCTGACACTGTGGAAGATGGCAATGTGTACACCCAGCTGGTGGTTCCAAAGCCATATAGAATTATGGTAATGAAACTTGCCCATGATTCCTTAATGGCAGGCCACCTCGGCACACGGAATACCGTTCTAAGGGTATTGTCTGAGTTTTACTGGCCAGGTGTTCAGGCTGATACTAAAAGGTATTGCCAGTCTTGTGACATATGCC